>OY755076.1:6445714-7671071 GCA_963576755.1 Noctua janthina | reverse complement strand
GTTTATTTGTTACCCTGGCTAAACTTGTGGGATTCTCAGGGACGCTAAATGTATTGAAGATTTTCTAAAGGTCGACTGGATTATTGGATTTTAGTCTATTCATATGCATACTAAAGGCTGTAAATAGCAAACGAAACCAAAGGCACTTGTTTTCACCGTCATGGCGATTTTTTTTTGTTCTGGACCGTACCTAGGAACCTGCTAGTTATCTCCATAACTAGCAGGTTCCCAGGTACGGTCCTAAACCTCCAACATCTCCATGTTGGAGGTATTTTTAGGTTTATTATTTTTGACCCGTTTACTAATCAATGGATTCATCAGCACAATGTTTTGAGTGCGTTACATTGAGTTTTACCGTAAACCGTGATTGTTCACCCTAAAAAAAAAGTCGTTTCCCAGCAATAATTTTTGCGTAGGGCAGCATTCTGTAGATCCAACTAAGTAATTAGCTGGATTTACAGAATGCTTGGTTGACGGCTTCGTGAAGGGTTCGTTTACAACTTGTATAAATGGCTGTTTACTTAGTTATGACGTCATTGCTTTGATCACTGTCTTACGAGGGAAAGTTAAAGTGCTTATGACAGAGCTCGTAGATACAAGAGAAGGGAATATTAGTTTCAATAATCTATTACATTACAAAATAACTAATACACGACAAATTGCTAAGAAATAAAAGCGAAGAAACACAGTTAAACTGTTTGACGTGTAAATTCTAACTACGCAACACAATTATGAAAATATATCTACAAGAGCTCCATCTACTACATAAGGGTACACCCACATTCTATAACCATGAATAATAAAGACACGTAGTTGTAATAGTAAAGAGGTCTTGGTCAATGAACTCATCCGGGGAAGTACTACCACCACCCCCGTTGGAATGGCATAGGTATAACTCGCTGGTCTAATTGCAGGGACATATTCTCAGCTTTGTTAATGGAGTTGTCACTGACTAGTACAGTTCTGTTCAGACTTTATGACGGCTCGGAAGTTAGCTGCGAGTGACGATCTACGCATTATACAGTCAAGACGATGCGTCCTCTGCGCCCCGTTGATACCTAAAATTGTGTTCTGCGAAGCTACGTAGCGACGTTAGATTTTCCGAGACTACATGAAGTTTGAACCGGTATATCTGCGTAGACCGTCACTAGTTTGAATAGAACTATAGTGGCGATGACTAATAACGTTTAAGTGGGCCATCTGCTAGGTAAACACCTAGTGGCGTTGTAAATGAACGCCATAAATCTTAACGTCACGCTAAAACCAGCATCGCGTAAGCAAGTTGTCCGTGTGGTTAAATATACGGATAACAAACATAAACACGACCATTAACATTGAACAGTAAGTAGTAGTACAAGACACAACACCCTATCTGGCCGGAGATCCTGCCTTTTCAATAAAGGATTAAGAATTTTACACTGTGGTCCTCATACCCTCAAAAAGTATCGTTTCTTACCTGTAAATGTGAATCATCCTTGCTATGCTCCGGCTTGGTGAACTCCACATGCAATCCGTGATGCTTGCCGCTGAGAGGCAGGGTGGGTGCCTCATGCTGCCACGCTGTGCGCTCGTCTTGGCGGAAACCAGGGTTGTCGAACGCGAACTCGTCTTTCACGGACTCAGGGTCTGTTGTAAAGACTAGGTGCTTGCCTGTGGACAAAAGGAAAGAGAGTTAGATTTGTTTTGTTGATCGTTATTAGTTGCCACACTGATACTAAGTGCGATTGAGGTGCTCCTGATCAAACCATGGCCCATTTGTTGGTGTGTCCAAAATGCTTAAATATACAGGTATCAGAGAACTTAAAAAAAATGTTTTAAACCATCGATTCCGAAGGAAGAAGAAATTTAGTATTCGTAAAATTAAGCCCAGTTATGTTTGAGGTGAAATGGTAACAGATAAACACACAAACTCCTTCGCCGAGCGCTTCATCATCATTCTCCTGTAATTATCCCAATTAATTTGGGGTCGGCACATTTTGTCATTTCCTTCTATAACTCACTATATGTCATTATTTCAGTAGTTTCTGTCTTTCGAACCATACATTTTTTCACACTCTTATAGCCAAACATGTGATGTGAAGGAATGAGGAAAATGTAGTGAGGAAAACTTTGCGTATGAATGTAGATGGCTATAAGAGTAGAGGAACACCAAAGAAACGATGGATGGACTGTGTGAAGGATGTTATGGCTAGAAAGGAGGTGACTCCTGAGATGACGAGTAATAGAGAAGTATGGAAGAAGAAGACATGCTGCGCCGACCCCAAGTAAATTGGGATAACGGCACGAGAATGACTCTAATAACCAAACGGTTGTTTGATTTATTTCACTCTGTGCTGTTTTATCTGTTATGATACTGTGTAGAATCGAATATAAGATACTCTAAACAATATTTTATTTATATAACTAAACGCAACAAGTCACAATATTTTTAAATGGAACCATCGCGATCTGCACGTGCCAATGACCGTATGTAGCTAGTAACTACTAGTTGGCATATTCTAAGAAATATAACCAATGGACCGATTGGCGAACTCAAACCGAAATGCTGCAGATTAGAGTTTCAATTTATTTTACCGACAGTTATTTGTTCTTTGACGGTCGTTACAGATACCAAATGAGTCGGACCAGTTGACTAAAATCCCTTCAGTGGCCCGAAAGTCTGACAACCAGTCTTACCAAGGGGTATTGTACTGGGGTGGTGGAGGTCAGTTAGGCAGTCGCTTGATGTTAAATACTGGTCCTCAGCTGCATCCGGCTAGACTGGAAGCCGGCCCCAACATAGTTGGGAAAAGGCTAGGCAAATGATGAGTTATTTGGTAATATTAAAGTTTATAATCGTGGAATAGCATAAAGTTAGGGCAGTAGGTCTTGTGACATATTACTTGGGGTCAGCACGATACTTTTTTTTCCATTCATTCTCCCCAGCTGTCAATCGTTACGCTCTCCTTCATATTTTACTCCTTTGCAATTCATGTCTTTCCTCACACAATGCAACTGTCTTTTCTTAAACTTTCTTCTCCCTCTCACCTATTTATTATAACGATTAGAAGAGGACAAAAGTATATAAAACATAATCACTTGATTACTTATGGTGGAAGGGTCACGGTAGCCCGCGAAATTCAAGTTTTCTTAGGTTTTTTGCAATTTGCGGGTCAGTTTCAGGCTGTATGTGAAACAAAATATGATTCGCGACCGTAACACGTGTGTAGTTATAGAATTATAATAATTAAAGTCAACCAATACAACCCTCTAATCAAAATGAATGTCTGTATTATTTAATGACTACAACTCTGTAACACAACAACACACAATCAGCCTATAATGTTCCCAATGCACACACAGGCCTCCTCTATGAGAGGGAATGGGCCATAATCCACCACGCGGGCCCTGTGCGGGTTGGTAAAAAATATGGCTCAACTCTGTAAAGCCATATTTTTTATAGTCGCGAATCATATCTTAATCAATATACAACCTGACACTGACCTGTAAATTTCAAAAAAACATAAGAAAATTTTAAAAACGCGGGCGGCCCTGGCGCGTCCACCTTATGAGATGTGTCTAAGTAACAAGCCTGTGGTTGCGGTCAAGTAAATTATACTCGTATGTTCTGTTAAAATTGTTACCTCCAAAGCGTTGGCGCAACCGGTTACTATTCTTACGAAATTAAATGCAACTGTAAAAGAATATAGATACGTCTACACACTTGGATTTTTGAAAGGTTTATTTCCGTTATTAATAGTGTTTTATTGTCATTAAGAACGCTATTTGCCTGTACCATCTGGACGTAAAGATAATGTAACTTGGACATGGGCTTTAGTAATAAATTAATTTCTGTTAAAATTATCTATCATCGTATGATATTTTTGTGGTTATCAGGGTTGTCAGGTTTTGATGAGCAATCAAAAACCGAAAACCAACCGACCGACCGACCGACCAACCGTAAACATGCAAACATGTTACGTGAATTGAGAGATGCTTCATCAAAAATTTCGCATATTTAGAATTTTGTATATTTTGCATTGTAGATTTGTAGCATCGTACTGGTATCTCCACAAAAACGTACAAGTAGTGGTAGTGATTAGTATAAAACGTATAAGAAAATCCAAAATATAATACTTATAGCAGCAATTTTTAAAGCTACTTTTCTATTCTAAAAGTTTTTCATAAATTAAGGAACCATAACTAAGCCCAAATATCGCGGAGTCCTGTTCCATACTTAAATTGGGCATCAATATCAATTTCCTGACCTGTCACTTTTCATAAATCGAACCCAACGAATGACGTATTAACTGACCAGTACGATCATAATTTTACTGCTGGCAACCCTACCTTAAATCTTTGTATAGCGCACACTAATTGACATTCTTGTTAACAAAGAGTAATACCAGTGTTAAAAATTTCTCTTTATTTTAGTTTTTTTGCTTTTCATTCTAGTTTTCAACCTTGGGTATGTGTTAGATTGTGGTATTGTGGCAGCTTTGAATACAGTCATTAGCGCTCGCTCTAAAGTCAATTGGTCTTAACAATTTAATTGGGTTGTTCTTCAACTTATATGTGTGTTTTTGTAAGAATACTGGCAATTAGTAATGCACTACCGGTTATTTCAAAGTCAATTTCTTAAAGTAGGGCTTTCCAGCCGAGAAAAGTAGTAATCTTGTTGATCATCATTGTTTTTTTTCAACGCTCGCACTTTTTGTCTTCTAAAATACCTATATGAAACATCTTCATAGCTCAGCTTGGGACACTTTTCACTTTCTATCAGAGTATGAGGCAAGCACCACGATGAGCAAAAGATCTTACAAGCTTGTAGTATGTATGCACGGAGGAAATTCGGTATGTAATGCGTGGGCACCCATCCAAGGACCAACCTAAGCAAGCGCGGATTTGTATTAATTAGCCACGAGCTTTTGAATCGCAGTACGATTGGGATTAACGCCTCTCGGGCACTAAATTGGACAAACGACAGTCCAGGTTCAAGGTTGCTACGTTCCTTGTCGGTCAGAATTTAAGTTATCGTTCAAGAAGAATTGAAGTGACAACCGTATTCAGTTCTGTATACCCAGTATTGTACACAACTAGCTCCACTAACCCACTTCAACACCATTGTCATGGTAACTTGCGCAAGATTACCACCGGCTCAACGTTTTTTCTTTAACTGCAGTTAACAGCAATTACTCGTTGAAACAGTAGCTTTGAGTGCATAGTCTCGTTGTTGCTGTTTAGAAGCTTCTATTTACAATTCTATTGCGTGTAGTAAGGTCAGAAGGGCAATAGTTTAGGACGAACATACAAACGCACTTACGAGTTGCTAGTGCAGGATATAAATATTGTTAGAGGAATTTGTAATTTATAGAGGGTAATTTTCATACGAACAAGGGCTCGATAGATATGTAAGGTCTATCTTTTCATACACGAAATATTTTAAGAGTAACTTCTATAAGTCGTAATAAAGTCGCAATAGCAACGAAAAAAAAATTATGACTGTTTTTTTTTTACAAAATTATTATATTTCTAAAATGTTTTGAGACTTTTTGCATAAAACCTTTACTTCCATATTCTAACAATGACAGTAGGTAAATACGACGTAGTAAACTACCGTAATGGATGCTTAAAAATAAAGAGCCAGTATTTGTTTTGTGGGTCAGGTAATTTTAAATTATTTATTTATTATAAAAAATATACTCAGATAAAAAAAATACCTTGAAATGGCTTTGTTATAGCCGTTAGATGATTCCCTGAAAATATTTCATGTATGAATAGTTAGACCCTATATATTCAAATAAGTAAGGTGAAATCGTCGTTATGCCGTCCTTATTGGTCGAGCGGTGGACTACCTCGTTGCTCGAGAGGTCGCAAACGCGACTGTTGAGTATGAGGTCCTGGGTTCGATTCTCAGGTCGGGCAGTGTTATTAGGCTTTTCCATCAGGAGTTTCTCAGTAGCAGCCACGGAGTCAGGATTTGTGCCCGGTTCAATAACATGGGACTTAAAACATAACTGGCAAAATGTGAGTGTACTATCAGGTACACCACTGCCTAACCCTTCGAGAATTACAGGTGTGATGTTATATTGTCAAGAGTAAACCTTCTAGCGTCTTCTTCGATGCAACAACCTAGTTTTCACTGGGAGAAATCATTAGGCCGCGTACGCACGAGCAGATAAACGCAAGCGTTTATAATCTGTTGCTAATAAGTCGATTGCACGCAACCGCAGATTAAGGTCGAGTGCGATGGTAACCACGGATGTTGTAATTAAAAATAATTGAGTTATTTATTGTTTTTGTTTATTGGCGGTGTTTTTGCAAGTAGTGCGCACAGTGTGAATATAGCTGTTATTTGTTTTGTTAAATGTTTATCATGTTGTGAGTTACCGTTGCAAAAAATGAGTTTCTTTTTTTTTTAATAAAAAAAGAAGTATTTTGTCGACTGAAGAATTCAGCATAAATATTTATTTCTTTAACTAACACGCTTTCGCGAAGTTCCGCTAAAAAGTAACTGAAAATACTTAATGTAAGTAAACTTCGTGTATATTTTAATTCTAGTATTATAATTTTTATTAAATGCGTATGGATGACTGGATGGATGTGCGTTACACTGTCATGCAAAAAAAAAAATATTTGAATGAAATTTGGTACACAGATAGAGAGTTGACACATAAGATACTTTTATCCTGGTTGGTAGTATGATTCTAGGGGACAATTGCTGAAGTCCACGCGTTTGTAGCCGCACGCGGGTTTAAAAATATATAGTGTCCATTATTGTATTGTGACAAAAAATAGGTAATTGAATAAAAACTGTTTTGCTGCAGCAGATACCTAGCATTAGATTGAAAGTTTTGATCAGGAAGTCGGTGGTAAAAAAGTGTATCAAACAAATAAAACCCACCTATTTCCGAAACTCAAGTTATTTTGCATTATTTACAAACTTTTTCTTTTCGCATAAAACTTTTATTGAGGACGTTTTTTGACTGCAACACAAAATCCTCTAAAAAAGTAAAAGCAAAGACAATATCCGTCACACAGCCTACTCAAATGTCACCACGTCAAAATGACAGGTTGCGCAGCACTAGCGGTTAATTCACACGTAATTATCGACTCTTGCTTTCGATAGACATCGGACGTACGAAGTGGGTCGACACTTTCACGACACCACTGTTTTTGCTCTATTTATGTGTTGACGGCTTCAATTCCTGGGAATAATTGCTTTCTTTGATACTTGAAAGATGAAAAGACGTATGTTTTTGCAGGTTTAGATGACCTGTCATGTTCAAAAAGATTGAAACGGTATGGGACTAGAGAAAAATGGCTACTGTCACTGTCACGTTTACGAAACGTCTATAGTCCTTTCTCTGTTTATTTACTGCTAGCTAATAGCTACCTATTATGTTGGCTAACCTGCGGGTTGAATGATTCCCCTGTGGATTTTTTTAAACGCAACTTCATGGCGAAACTGACAAATCAAATAAACTGACGAGGAATCTAACCATACGTAAATATTGATACACATCCTCGAACTCACTCGCATTGGCTCACTAGATGACTTCAATAATAATAATTATTGAAGTCATTGTCATTGTCTTGTAATTTCATTCTATAATAAAATTTTCGTTAAATAATTATTTTTAAACAGTCTGGAACCTAATCTCCCTTTTAATATATTATAATTTCTCCATTTCTTAATATAACAATAGTAAAATGAAGCCATTTTATAACAATAAACACATAAAGAAAAAATGTGATCAAGAATGACGTATGTCACCTACATAAGATTGTACAGATAAAAATAATAATGAAATCAAGAGAATGTTGACGAGATCAGCAGCAAGACGCGCACGCCTATTACCTCCGGACCCGTCGCTCAGCTCCGCCTCGCCGCCGCCAGAATCCAGACCCGTCGTGAGTGCTGTGACACCGGCCGTGGCAGTTGCGTCGAGCTCGAGCGACGAGTATTTCTCTCCGCCGACGACGCCACCACCTGTTCGTCGACGAGGAGGACGCCGGCCGCCGGACGGTTTAGGACCTCGAGGCCCACCGGCCTCTGATAGGGTCCCAGCTCCCGGCGGGAGTGTGCCGCGCATGCGATGGACGCAATCCATTAATGCAAATGTCATGCGCGCATACTATGGGGCTACAGAGGGGGGTAACAACCTGACCGCGTACCGTGTTCGGATGCTCTCTCTGTTTCAGGTGCTTGAGCCAGCTGTCAACGTGTCGGCACAACGACTGTCGGATCAGGTGCGAGTCATCCAGCGTAATGGTATGTTGGATGACACCGTACTTGATCGCTTGCGGACTGAAATGCAGAGTAGCCATGTCATTGCCACGCCGCCGCAGACTGTGGTTCCACCACAATCTACCATAATACCAACTCACGATAACAACGTGAGTAATGACATGGTTACTAATGTAAGTACCCAGTGCAATGACGAAATGAGGTGTGCTTTGGAGGGTGCGATTCAAGAATATCGGTTCATGCAACCCGATCTTAGACCACGCGTACCTCGTTTGCCCATGCATAACAAAAATAGGGTGCTGGTGGCTGTTCTGGATTCGCAGTTGTCAAACTATTTTGATAACTGCGAAGACCTCACCGATGCTCACTCAGTCCTGTATTGTGCGGCTGTAGCGGCATGTCGTGTAGCTCATGTCAAATTTTCTGATGACAGAGCTACACGACCTAAACCAGCCGTACCGTCATGGCAGTACAGGATTGAACGACGTATTGGTGAGGCCAGAGCACTCATCGGCAAACTGATCTGCTTCAGGGAGGGCAATACTCGCCCTAGAGTGATGCTATTTGTGAGGCGGGCGTTCTCGGGGACTGATATCAGTGCTCGAGACTACATGTCCCGTGTCACAGAGCGCATCGACTTCCTGAAGCAGAAAGTTTATGCATGGGCAAACCGTATTCGTAGGTATAAGCGGCGGGTGGACCGATACACTCAGAATCGCACATTCCAAAGAGATGAAAGGTGGGTTTATAGGGCTTGGGAGCGACCGGACCAAGGTGTGGCTGACACGCGCCTGCCGGATGATGATGCCATGAGTTCATTCTGGCGCAGCATCTGGTCGGTGCCTGTTAGCCATACCGAGGGTGAATGGACTCGGGAGGTCTAGCGAGCGTGCGATCTAGTACCAGAAATGGGGGCAATCACTATCAGCCCCCAAGACGTAGTTCGTGCAGTCCGTCCGTTGCCTAACTGGAAATCTCCAGGGCCGGATGGGCTGCACAACTTCTGGATTAAATGGTTTACAAGGTCGCACGCTCGCCTGGCGATCCTGTTCCAGTCAGCCTTAGAGTCAGGGTCGCTGCCAGAGTTCCTGACAACAGGGATAACCCACCTGCTCCATAAATCGGGTAGTACTGCGGAGCCCAAAAATTATAGACCGATTACCTGTCTTCCGACAGTCTATAAAGTTCTTACATCCATTTTGAGAGCTAAAATTAACAAACACATTGATGACAATTCTGTAATGTCTGCTTCTCAAAATGGATGTAGGAACGGGTCCCGCGGTACTAAGGAGCAACTCCTCATTGATATGGCCATTAGTCAACAGGTTCGCCGTTCCCGAAGGGATCTGTCGACATGTTGGATAGACTATAAGAAGGCCTATGACTCGGTGCCACATACATGGCTCATGAGGGTGCTAGAGTTGTATAAAGTTGATTCAACTCTGCGCATCTTCCTGATGTCATGTATGGGGCAATGGAGGACAGTCCTTCGCTATCCGGGATGTCGGCAAATCCAGAGGAATAGCGAGCCGATAAGGATAGAGCGAGGTATATTTCAGGGCGATAGTTTGAGTCCGCTTTGGTTCTGCTTAGCCTTGAATCCTCTTAGCACGCTGCTGGAGAATTCAGGTCTAGGCTATCGGTTGAGGAGAGGTGGTCAAGTTATATCTCACCTCCTTTACATGGATGACCTGAAACTCTTTGCCCCCAACGATTTGCAACTGATGGAGCTACTGAAAGTAACTGAAACTTTCAGTAGCGCCATCAGGATGGAATTTGGTGTGGACAAATGTGCGGTCATGCATGTAAAGCGAGGGGAGATTGTGGAATCTGTGGGAACCCAGCTCTCGGATTCCATAAATCTTAGATCTCTCTCAGCAACTGAAACCTATAAGTATTTGGGTATGTCGGAAGCGCTGGGCATCAATGTTGCTGACATGAAGCAATCGTTGAAGGAGCGCTTCTTTGGCCGTCTGAAAAAAGTATTTAATAGTCTTTTATCAGGCGGCAATAAGGTGCGTGCCTTCAACGGTTGGGTCATGCCGGTTCTGATGTACTCTTTCGGCATACTCAAATGGACTCAGACAGAACTAGACGCCCTGGATAGGAGGGTCCGTACATTGTTGACGGCATATCGAATGCATCACCCGCGTTCTTCTGTTATGAGACTGTATATCCCGCGGAGGTGTGGGGGTCGAGGCTTTTTAAACGCTAAGACTCTTCACAATCGCGAGATATGCAGTCTCAGGGAATATTTCCTTGAAACCGACGTGGGGATGCATCGAGATGTGGTCGCAGTGGACAAGGGGCTCACCCCGCTCTCCTTGGCTAAAGAGAACTGGCGCAAACCTGTAGTGCTTGACACTAACGACCGCATGGAAGTATGGCAGAGTAAGGAGCTTCACGGACGCTTTTTCCGGGCCCTGCATGGGCCCGATGTAGACCTACCAGCGTCCGTAGCCTGGCTACGTTCCGGGGATCTCTTTGGAGAAACCGAAGGTTTTGTCTGTGCAATTATGGATGAAGTTATGATGACGAATAACTACCGGAGATTTATTGTGAAGGACGGTACGGTTGACATATGTCGGGCATGCCACCGTCCAGGCGAATCAATCCGTCACATTATCTCCGGGTGTTCTCGTCTGGCTAACGGAGAGTACTTGCATAGACACAACCTTGTAGCCAGGATTATCCATCAGCAACTTGCTCTAAAATACAACCTTGTGGAATCGGAAGTACCGTACTATAAGTATATGCCCGACCCAGTTCTCGAAAATGGCAGTATCACATTGTACTGGGATCGATCCATCGTAACTGACAGGACTATTGTAGCCAATAAGCCTGATATAGTGGTGGTGGATCGATCAGAGCGGCGTGCAATGATTGTTGACATAACGGTCCCGCATGATGGGAACCTCGTGAAAGCCGAGAAAGATAAGCAAATCAAGTATCTTGACTTGGCTCACGAGGTTGTCGACATGTGGGATGTGGACTCAGCGATCATTGTGCCGATAGTTGTATCAGCCCATGGCTTAATTGCCAAGAGCCTCGACCAATACCTGAGGAGGCTCTCGTTAGGCAGCTGGATCAAGGGTTTGATTCAGAAAGCGGTACTCCTGGACACGGCTCGTATTGTCAGGAGGTTCCTCTCTCTGGAGCCCTGACCGCCGGTAGCTTGGACCCTGTTCCCGATACCGGTGGGCTACAATTTTTTATATTTTTAAATGTTTTTTATATTGTTTTTAGTTTAAGAAATATTTAAAAATATATAAGATTTGTGTAAAGATAAATAAAGGAAATAATTAATTGATTAGGATTATTGGGTGTTTCTCTCTCTGGAGCCCTGACCGGTAGCTTGGACCCTGTTCCCGATACCGGTGGGCTACTATTTTTTTGTTAATATATGTACAGTATATATTTTTTTAAATATATTATTTTGTATAAAAATATTTAAAAATGTAAATCATGTGTATAAAAAATTAATAAAGGGAAATTAATGCATCAATTGTGTTCTTCCATTTGCTCTAAATCCTAACCATCACTTTCGTCCTTCCGTTAAGTAAGTGGTACAGTGAACAAAACAACACAGGGCCAAAAACTATATATTATGGTGCATTAGGACCATTGCAGTCAAGTCACGTAGGTATTTTCAACCACTTCTATAAATACTACGGAAACAAAGTGACATTACGTTTCTCGATTTCTTCATATTTGACAACCGGGCGACCGTTGAAATCTTTCTTTGCTTTATCTTTCATTTTGCCTTTCGTTTCTTCTGTTTCTGCATTTAAAAAGTTCAAATATTTGATCCAAAATTCGGCTAAGCTAATGCCACGCACTGATGCAGTCATAAGTGTGCAGGAGTCGACAAAAGCTGAGCAAAGACAAACTCAATAGATGGGGGTTCATGGATGGCTCAGAGTACGTACGGAGTCTCTCCACAGACAATGGCCCACATTCCATGCATGCAGCTAGACTGATCATTTCCTACTGATTCTTGTATTCATGTACTTAGTAAGTAAACAACAAACAAAAAACGATCCACGTGCTTATACTCAATGAAACGGAACAGTTTTTCTCTTGTTTATCCTCAGTGGCGACATCTGGGGTAATGAGAGACAATAACAATCACGCGGTAGTTTCTTCATGGAAATTATAGACAACACGTATTGTCAAGGATGAAGTAAATACAATACAGTTCTATCATTTTGTCTATCATCACTCTTTATCTATCGTAATAGTAAGTACTAGGCTTTTCCCAACTATGTTGGGGTCGGCTTCCAGCCTAACCGGATGCAGCTGAATACCAGTATTTTACATGGAGCGACTGCCTATCTGACCTCCACAACCCAGTTAGTACTGGGTAATACGATACCCCTTGGTAAGAATGGTTGTCAGACTTTTTGGACCACTGACTACCTAACGACTGTCAAAGATCTACAAATGACACCCGGGACCAACGGCTTAACGTACTTTCCGAAGCACGGAGGAATCTCGGTATGTAATGGGTGGTCACCCATCCACAGACCAACCTAGGCAAGCACGGCTTAACCTACAGATCGATCCGAGCGGCTGTTATTATTTAGCCTCGAGCTCCTCTTTAAAGTTATCTTAAAGAAAATATTCAAGATACTTTTCTTTCAATTGAAAATATTTTAGTAACTAATTCTTTTAATTCTAAAAAACATTTTAAGTTTGCATTGTTTATGTTTTAAAATCTTGAAACCAAGTATGTATATCCATTCCAGAGCCGGGTACGGTGGTTTTGTCGACGCAAGAATCGACTAAATGACAGATCAACAAAAGAAATCTGTCATTTTGACGATTCTTCCGTCGACAAAACCCGTTTCTACGGTGGTCATGCTACGCGTGCAGGAAGACAGAAATATAATCATCTTTTATAGAGGTATTTGGCGGGTCGCATTTTACTCTTTTTGACCACACACTTTGGCAGCGAAACAAATCATTATGCCTTGTCATTTGAGACCCCTCAAATCCTTTAATATTTTTTCTTGGAATTCAAGGGCGTTCAAAATTCGAACATTCCTAACTATGACGTAAGCTGATAACGCAATTTGTCATCCGCTTAAGTTGAGGGCCTTGTGAGTCGCACGGGACGATCTTCAAGGTTAAGCAGTGCTAGTCGAGGTTGGTCCGAAAATGTGACCATCATTACATACCATGTTCTCTCCGTGCCTCGGAAAGCACTATAAGCCGTTGGTCTCGGCTGTCATTTGTAGAACTTTGACAGTCGCGAGTTTATAAGTAGTACGTAGTAGAATCCTGAAATTCTGAATACCGGTCTTACCAAAGGGTACCAGTTACTGCCTTGTAGAGATCAGATAGGCAGCCGTTTCATCTAAAATACTGATATTCAGCTGCATCCGGTGAGACTTAAAGTTGAAGCCGACGCCAACATAGTTAAGGAAAAAGCTGGACAGATGATGACGATGATGACGTAATTTTGCACATCGAAGACTGCAGTCTGACTGTCTGTAAGTTGTATCATTCATACTAATTTCATAATGCAAGTTGCATTTGAAATGAGTTCGCAAATGAAGCTAATTTGCACATAAGGTGCCGTCACCATGTTGTCTTTACAACGAAACGCCGTGCATATATTATAGAGCAGATAAGTTTCAAGAACGGAGTCTGTGGTTCATAATTAGGTACTTAATTTATTACAGCAAGTTAGAAAAACTCCGCTGACTTAGAGGCGTTTTCCAGAGATTCATCATCATCATCATTTCAGCCGAAAGACGTCCACTGCTGGACATAGGCCTCCCCCAAGTGTCGCCACATTGACCAATCCCGTGCGTCTCGCATCCAGCGGATCCCCGCAACCTTTACCAGGTCATCGGTCCACCTAGTGGGAGGCCTTCCAACGCAACGTCTTCCAGTTCGCGGTTGCCACTCCAGAACTTTCCGGCCCCATCGGCCATCCGTTCTGCGAGCAATATGCCCTGCCCACTGCCACTTAAGTTTGGTTATTCTTCGGGCTACATCGGTAACCTTGGTTCTCTTACGGATTTCCTCATTTCTGATTTGATTTCCAGAGATTGACTACAAACACGATAAATGAGCTATGAGGGAGACCTTTGCCCAGCAGAGAGACAGTACAGGCTGATTTGTAGCTTTTTAATTGAGGTGGTAAGTGCTGATGAAGTGCTGGTGCATTGGTGCCGAGGAAGGTAAAATAAAACGGCGGACTAGTAAAATTCACGTTTGTATTAGACCAGATTCGCAGATGAAAGGGAGAGTTTTGCCACAGTTTAAATGATAATTTAATTAAAAAATTATCAACATTTTAATGTTGGTGTTGCAATATTATTAAATCAAATCTCCAACAGGTGATAAAAAACGGGTACCTACATCTTGTATTCGGATGATATTTTTTTAAAGTGGTCAATTTGATAAAAAATTGAATCTGAAAGTAAGGAACCTATACCGTAGCGAAAGATCTTCATACATCTCATTTAATTTAAAATAAAGTTCATAATCAATTTTAATAATTCACACAAATCTTGTCACAATGCTATGTTCCCACACCTACCCTCACCAAAGTTTCGCCATGACATCTAGACAGTTGACAGCGAGTGTCATCAACCTCTGCGTGGGTGCTACAATAATGGTATGTCTACACGACACAGAGGTTAAGCAACAGCTACATTGACATTCTGCTGCTCTTAGAATAGCAAGTCTAGCAACTTATGGTAATGGGAAAGACTGGTCGAAAATACTAGTTGGCAACTTTGGAAGAAGTGCAGATTTTGTAACGTCCAAGGACTGTGAGGAAAAAGTGCAGAGGAGTCTTTCTTATGGAAAAGAGGTAGTAATTTTTTGTAACAAGAAAGCAAACTTATTAGCAACTACAAGGTATGACTAAGGTGTTTTATATAAAAACTGCAACGTGCAATAGAAATTAGAGATGCAAAAGTTAAAAGGACAGACACGGTATTGCGATTTCATGAAGTACCTAATTACTGCAGTCATAATCTACAAGTCTATGAGCATTCAGAAACAGACACCTAATTTAAATAATTAAACATTTTGCATACAGCAACATCTAAATGTCAAAACTGTCATTACGAAAACGTGACGTTTTGTTTTTTTAATGGCGCGAAGGCAGAGGCGTTAAATTATACGGGCTTCTAACGTTTGCAGAAATTCGACACACAATAAAGTATCAGACGTAATTGTATATAATATTGGAGTATTCGGGTCACGACGAAGTCACTGACTCGATGGAGGAGTCACGTTGCCGAAATTATGGCCACAACGGGTGGTCTACTTAAAACAATTGCCATGCGTGAAGAGTGTACACTTAGATCCTAATTTCATGTGTGAACTTTTATTTGTATTACTTTCAAGAACAATTAGATGGATAGAATGTTTTCTATTGTTGGCAACGCTTTGTGTTTTGGTAATCTGACCTTTTGTTGATATTTGGACAACCGACGTTGCCTTTGGCGTTAAAAGTCAATGACCAGCAGAGACATAACAAACATGCAAATATTTTATTATCATGCAAGTTATTTGCATTCAATGAAATATGATATGGCTTGGTAGTAATCTACAAATTTTTGGCGAGGTTTAAAATGCGTTCCTTTGTACCTATTGGGTAACTTCAGAACTTGCTCAAAATATTCCGTGTCCTGCTAATTTCAAACCATCATTCTCCTGTCCAGTTTATTTGGCTCCATGTCTTCATCAGCATGTCTTCTTCTTCTTCCATAGTTCTCTATTAATCGTCACCCCTTCATAACCATTATTAACAACAATATCCTGTCTGTAATCCCCGAAAGGTTAAGCAGAGGTGCACCCAGTAGTACACCCACATTTCTCCAGATCTGTTTAAGTCTCTCACGCTAGCAGTCACTGCTTGCGAAATTATCATTTTCAATCATTCCTAAGCTAATATTTCCACGTAATTTCTGTCATCTGTAAGCTACCATTCATCTTCAACAGTCATATTTCTTGTAAACGTTTTAGCGTTAACTTCACCATTATTTTATCTTGAGGTATTCAATGATGACTTCACAGCATTGTCATGACAACTTTGTACATCCTTGTGTGAATCAGTACAGTGATTGATGTCGCAATGATTCTAATCTTCAAATAAAGTATTTCTATTTAAATAAAGGTGTTTTGACTATGGTAGGAGTGTAGTTTTTACAATGTCGTGTGGTGCATTCTTATTTCAGGTTTCCATCGTCATTATCATTTACGAACCTTTATGTAGATTGTAGGTATGTTAGCTTTTGTGTTTAATTGTTTTGTGGTTATCAACAGCCATACAGCTTGAGGTTTGATATTTCGTATACGATATTTCAATAGGTCTTTAGTACCTTGCAGTGACTAAAAACATTAACCTGAGAAGATTAATGATTCTTAGTCACTGCAAGATTCGGAGGGAGTCAGGGAGCTGTCACATTCTTCAGGTTTTTCTTGAACTTTGAAGGAGATATTTATATTAAGAGGGAACAGGGCCTGCGAGGTATTTGAAGAAACTATTGCCGTCACGCTGCGTCAAGTCTGCCCCCGTAGAGTGCGATAGGGATTATATCACAAAAATTTTGACGAGATGCACGTTTCATATTTCGCCTTTTTATCCTCAAAAACTGACCCGATTCAATTATTTTTGACATTAAAATTTTAAGATAAAGTATAGGAGTATAGAGGTATGTCTAGGTTTCTATCAATTTCTTTTATGTTAAGAACTTTAATTTATCTGATAGACTCCTCTAATCACGGCCGTAAAAATGGGGCTGTTTTTGTCATTTTTGGAGGGCCATATTTTCTTTACTTATTAGTTGCTGAAATAAAGGAAATAACAGGGAGTTTACAGTAGATTTGATTTTTTGAAAATGGTTACTCTAGAGGCATTATTCAAGTAAAAAATGGTGAATACATTTGTATGGAGAATCGCAGACCCTGTTCCCTCTTAAAATCACAACAAAGGCACAAGTAAAACTCAGTTGCCATTATCATTAACACTAGAAACGGGATATTTACCATGTTAACTGATTGTTTGTTTGTTGTTTTGTTTTTTGTTTATGATCCCATGCATTCAATAACAGACTATTAACACGTTAGCAAAGTGCAGCACTATATGTTATACTGTGACAATGCCCCGCATCATCGGGTCACACTTTCTCCGCATTGGTCGTTCTAACACTAAACGAAAGGCTTTCTCAATTGAAGAGCTAGCTTGGTTTACCATTAGGTACAGTGGTAATTTATAGTTAGAGAGGCCGTACGCCCGATGGGATTTTCCACTGGCAAATATAGGGTCTAACTATTCATACACGAAATATTTTCAGAGAATCATCTAACGCCTATAGCAAAGCCATTTCAAGTGATTTTTTTTTTATCTGAGTATATATTTCTTTTTTTTAAATAAATAATTTAAAATTACTTGACACACAAAATAAATACTGGGTCCTAATTTTTAAGCATCCATTACGGTAGTTTACTACGTCATATTTACCTACTGTCATTGTTAGAATATGGGAGTAAAGGTTTTATGCAAAAAGTCTCAAAAATTTTTAGAATTATAATAATTTTGTAAAAAAAACACTCAGATAATTTTTTTTTTCGTTGCTATGGAGACTTTACGACTTATAGAAGTTACTCTTAAAATATTTCGTGTATGAAAAGATAGACCTTATATTATACAGAACTTCAATGAAAGATGTTATATTCCCCTTTAAAGGGTTTTTCTAAAATTCTATCCCAGTGCTCTACTTTGTTAATGTAATTATACCTTGTGGTCCAGCGGTTAATGCTGTGGGTTGCCTGTCAGTGTATTCTAGATTTTTACTCGGTATACAGGGTGTAACAAGACCCTTAACGAAGCCGACAGGCATTTGTCCTCCCCGTCATTGCGATCATTGTTTTGTTTTGTGGGAATCTTCTAGTTACGGAGATATTGGGGGTCAAAGTTAAAACTTTTTCACAAGTTTTCTTTTAAATATATGAGTTTAATGTAAGATTTTTACTTTAACCATCTCCACGTCCCCGTACTATTAAATCCATCATCAGCACATGGTTCTGAGTGCGTTACATTGAGTTCTACCGTAAAACGTGATTTTTCGGTGAAATTTTTTTGTGTAAAGTTACTTAGTTTGATATACAGAATGCTTGGTTGATGGTTTCGTGAAGGGTTCGTTTACACCCTGTATACGTATACGAGACTGATATTTCTTTTAAGAATGAGCAATGGAAGAGATATAGATCTAGCAAAACATAATGATATGGGGTCACAATATTCTTCTGAATTTAAGGTGTAACATTGAGCCTCAAAAGACGATATACAACATTATTTTTAGTATATGCGAAGCCTGAATATAGTTTGTTCAGAATAAGTAACTGAATCGATTCCAATAATTTTTAAACCATGTTATATTTTGTCATAAAAATATTTAAAAAAAAGTTACTAGTTAGGCACCGAGCGACATTAAACACGTGACATTAAACACGCGTGGTAGACACGTTTTTGCGCGGACAACCAGGTAACAGAACAAACTTATAACTTTCGCCATGGGATCTGGAGGCGATAGTCCTCGCACGCCTGCACGAATGGCGTGCGGAGGCACTACGTCGGGGGGAAACTCCGCTGCCGCGGCAAATTGCCGCTCAGCGGACAGACCTCCGGCGTGATCTCATGGCGACATGGAGAGAGCGACTGTCGCAACCCCGAGCAGGGCACGCAACCCCGAGCAGGGCACGCCACCATAGTGGCGATAAGTCCCCTCTTTGAGGAGTGGCTAGAGAGGCGCCACGGCGCCCTCACCTACCGCCTGACGCAGGTCCTCACCGGACACGGTTATTTCGGGAGGTTCCTCCACCGAATTGGGCGGGAGGAAACGCCCGGGTGTTTCCACTGCGAGGATCGTCCGGAGGACACGGTGGAGCACACCGTGGAGGTCTGCCCCGCTTGGGCGGAGCACCGCCGTGTCCTCGTAGCGGTGATTGGCGGCGGCGATCTCTCGCGTCCGGCCTTGGTTCAAGCCATGGTCCGGAGCGAGAGGGAATGGGAAGCCGTCACCTCCTTCTGCGAAGCAGTCATGCTAGTAAAGGAGGTTGCGGGACGTGAGAGGGAAAGAAAAGAACCTCACGTCCCAGTCGCCGCGGGAGACGCCCTGGGCGTCGGGACTCACGTGGTGGCTCCCGGCCACCGTAGGCGCGGCCCTGTGGACGGCGAGTTATGGGCCAGCTTGCCGTCCGGCCGTCTTATGATGACGGGCCGTGTCGACGGCGCGTTCGTGTTCCACGTGCGCCTCAAAGAGATGTCAGCAAATAAGTAGGGGTCCGCAAGGGCCGATGCCTGCCAGGGCTGCGGGAGTGTTCGAAAGAGATACCGTGGCCCTGGAACACAAAGGGCAAAGAAGGAACATGGATGGGTTTTAGTCAGTACAAGTCTGACACTCCCTTCCGCTCCGCCCAGAGTGGGGTGGTCATTTTATGATTTCCCATCCGAAAAAAAAAAAAAAACAGCTTATAACTTTGTGATTTTTCATAATACAGTTTTGAAATTTTGTACTTATTCTTTACATAAAAATACTAGACACGTGTTTCATATACTAAAACTAAGGTTGTATACTATGAAACCCAGTCTTGCCTAGGAATATTGGGTTACCCAGTAGCTAGAGTAAAATACTGGTATCCAACTGCATGCGGCAAGATTGGAGGCTGTCCCCAACATAGTTGGAAAAAGGCTAAACAGATGATGATGACGTTAAGCCTTTGACAAGATTATGATAGCATAATATAGTCAGCCGATAAAATTGCAACGCTACGCAACGCAACAAAATGCGATTCAACAAACATGATACCTGATTAAGAAAAAAAACAAACGACGTACGATACGACGAACGGAACGATAGTTAGAACTGTGATTAGTGACATGCGAACTTGTGAATGCATCCGAGACAATACCTCCGCAGTTTTAATGAACAATTTCTGAAAACACTGCCTAGTTAGCAGTGTTTTCGAAAAATCCCCGAAGGATTAGGAAGAGCTGTACCTACCTATATGTAGAACACCCACATTTCGCTAGCTATAATAACTCACATGCATGTCGAGAGGGGGCCTGTTGCCATCAACCACAATACCAGACTCCGCTACTGAGAAATTTCTAATGGAAAAACCCAATAACACTGCCCAACCTTGCAATCGAACCCAGGACCTCATGCTCAGCACTCGTGCTTGCGATCGCTAGACCAATAAGGCAATACACTAACAAATACTCCAAAATTTAGAAGAAAAGTCCCAATCTAATTTACCGTCTTCTGGAGTTATGGCGCAATTTCTTTAAGAAAAACCCCAAGATATTTATATAATTCTAGCCAGCTAGCTAAGCTCAATCAAGGTGTTAATTATAAAACACAAATGAAGACGTAATTATGAAGATAATGACTAAAACGAGAGGAATGCTGTGTGCTGACATGGCTTACGGATAAGCATCTCATGTCGGCTTAACTACATGATATACGTAATTACAGGTTGGGAAAAAATGTTATGGGAAATCCTACTGAGAGACGTAGAGCTCGGAACGGTAAAACTGGATAAGATATCGCACCAGAAAGTCTTGGTGAGCTGACCTCTCAAAACGGTGAAGGAATACATCGTGCGGAAATCGTCATGTTCCAGAACCAAATATTCGACATAGGTGACAACTGTCAACACACACTGAGCCCATATGGTGAATGACATCCCAATCCCTCTCATAGAGAAGAGACCTGTGTCTCAGCAGTGGGAAAATTGTAGACTCATTATGATATTATTATTATGTCTTAGTGTGATAGTGTCAGCTATTCAGCCAACTGTAATAATTATTAATTAGGTATTATTAGTCATTTATTTCAGACATAGTCCATATAAAAATTAAAATCACATTAAACACATGTACATTAAAATAATCAATAAAAAATAAAATTACACGTACACACACTACAATTACATACCCAAATTAAATTAAATTAAGTAAAAATTGAAATAATACACACTAAAAGAATCAAACTATAACAAAATCAAACACACACAATATTAAATTAAACATACAAAATTGTGTCATACACGCATCTTAAATAATAATGGAAGTATGAATTATATAGACCAAACGAGGATGATACTAGGACAAATTGATGGCAATTATTTTGGTTTCGTAATGTTTTTGTATTGCTAACGTTTAATTTACCTATGCAAGTGATTTTCACGTTGATATTATTGAAAAATATTTTGTTTTATTAGGAATGTACCTAAACTGCGTTTTACTTTTCTATTTTTTGTGAATTCTAGACGTTTTAGAAATCCCCCCGCATTCCGGACACCGAGCTAAAATTCCGGACCTGTCCACAAAATTCTGGATGTATGGCAACCCTAATAGAATGTCACTTTTTGTATCTGCAAAAATAAAGAGACTGAATCTCCGACTCGTATCTCAGGATCTGCTACTGGATTGTAAAATCGTTAAAATATGCGAAATAATTCTTAGTCTATAAGAAACAGTGCTTTATCTACTAATATGCGATTTTTATTTCATACACCTTGATAAAGTAATGATACGCAAGTCACGTCGCAGAGAAATCGCACACGTATCTCGGCAAAGTAATTTAAAGAATGTTTTCAAATAACCTTATGGAGTCCGGTCTATAATAAAAAAAATATATTCTATTCTATTCTAAATTATAAAACAAAAGATTTATGTCATGCTTGACGTAATGTCAAACCAACTTCAAATTCATTGACAACTAAACAGTAATTAAGGTCCCAAAAATTAATTCTCAGCTCCGTGTTCTTTCTGCTTGTTTTCCTGGAAAATGCACTTTAATTTAAAACGAGATAAGGTTTAATTTATTTTGATAATTACTGTAGTAAGAACGAAGACACTAATTGCATCATGGTAACTGCAACTCGTACAAAAACTGATCGAAACAGAAATAACTAAGCTAATTGATTAATTGTGCGAAATTGACAAATTTTAGAGTTCACATGCTGGTGATGGTGGCCAAAACAGTGAATGGCGTGATGATGACGCCATCTTGGTTTTACGTCATCGCGTTTTGACAGATTAATTTGAGGTTAGAATAGTTATTGATGTTGTTTGCGGTTTGTCTCTCTGCTGAACATGGCTTTGCCTAAAGATATACAGCTTACAAGGTTCCATGATCGGTATAACATAAAATATCGTAACCAGTTTTCTGTCGTTCCCGTGGGCTGTATTAATGTTGAGTACATAGCATATTTTTACTTACATGAAGATCCCATTTTTTATACAACACCTTATAAGAAAATCAATAAGCGTCCGTTTTTCCCACAATATTCTATTTTGACAGTTCAAAATGGCGCCAAATGTCAACCATACGTCAAATAGAAAAATATTACCCGTTTTTAAAGGTGCTTCCATAGTACTACGCTTGCCAAGAAGCATGTACCATCAGAACCAGTTTCTGGTGGAGTGGAACAGGTCGCCAAGTTTATTTAAGGAAAACAATGTTACGTGAAACGGTATATACCTCGGCGAAAACGGAATGTTTCAACTGTACTGTTTATTACCATGGTTTTATGGGGTGAAACAAATAAAATGCGAATGTCATTTAATTTTTACGGCTCGCGAAAGTTGGTTTAAGAAAGTGTTGATTAATTACTTTATGCTGATAGTTTGGATACTTTTGATGGAATAATGCCTGTTTTTATTGATCGGGGTAATCCCGAAACAAGTGAAAATACTAATTTCACGGGTAATATCCCTTGGACCTAGTTTCGTTTTCTTAAACACTTCACTAAAACACTCAAACTTTCAATACATTTTGGCCTTTTCAGCATCGTTGTCGCTAAAATTTCACTTAGCCTAGGGACGATCTGATACTCTAACCCAATCGCAATATTGCTTAATCGGCTTTTATCTTCCCAAAATAGCTAGGTCATCATCTGCCTAGCCTTTTCCCAACTATATTGAGGTCGGCTTCCAGTCTCACCGGATGCAGCTGAATACCAGTTTTCTACATGGAGCGACTGCCTATCTGACCTCCACTACCCAGTTAGTACTGGGTAATACGATACCCCTTGGTAAGACTGGTTGTCAGACTTTTTGGGCCACTGACTACCTAACGACTGTTAAAGATCTACAAATGACAGCCAGGACCAACGGCTTAACGTGCTTTCCGAGGCACGGAGGAAACTCGGTATGTCATGGGCGGTCACCCATTCACAGACCAACCTAGGCAAGCACGGCTTAACCTAAAGATCGACCCGAGCGGCTGTTATTATTTAGCCACGAGCTTCTCCCCAAAATAGCTAGGTATTGTCATAATATTTAAGCTTCAAATTATCCGATTCGATTATCTTAGTACAGGCATCCTACATTGTTAGTTTTAGATTCATATTGTATTTTACCTTCTGGGTTTTTGAATAAAGATATATTTATTTATTTATTCAAATAGAAGATTTTGAATGTGAAATTCTGTGGTTTTAGGAAAAAATATTTAATTCGCTAAAGACTAGAAAATAAGGTTAAAAATAAGATCGAAGAAGCAACATTATTATACGTAAATAATCAGTTGCCTAATGGTTTCTCATTATAAAGTAGCATATAGAATCTTTGATTTTGTTCTCCATCATGATAAGTTTAACGCTACGACTCTTAGCTCAAACTCGTAACAGTTATAAAAACATAAGTCGACCTGCTTCTGTTCAAACCGGTTTAAAGCACGATACACAAGAATAAGTAGGTAGGAGAATTATTTTATCTGTGACTAGCTGCAACACACAGTAAAATATTAATTTTAACCAGACAAACGGCAGACAGGAAAGTGACTGGTGAAAATTTAGCATTCAGCTCGATAGATGGCGTTACGGGACAAATAAGAAGTCGCTATAGTTTCGTTACCATTCAAAACCACCAATATTATAGGTATTATTAGATCAGATAATCTACAGCTAGACAAAGTCAGCATTGGGAAAACTGTAGCGGGATTATTTCTATACCACAGAGATAATTTCGGATCTGCAAAAAACGGTTTCATGGAGTTGAAGCTACAGAAAGCCGTTATTAAACGTTTCTATCAGATTGTCAACAATAAATAAGTTAAAAATCGTGGTTATCCATTACAGTTTACACTCCAGTGCTTTGCAAAAAGATTTGGTAATTTTGAGTCTAAAGTTTAACCAAAAAATCTCAGACTGATAAATTGAATCTGGATTTTTCTGTAAGAATTGAAGGAGTTAATTCGTAAGTAAGCTAACTATCAATTTAAGGCCCCGTTCGCATCCTCAAGCTATGCAATTTGAGATGAGAGGCGATACGCACGCGTGTCACTTGTATTCTTCGTAAGAGAACGCGCGAAGCATGCAGCATGCTCTAAGCAACTTGTTGAATTTGGTTTTTACGCAGTCGCAGTCACAACACGCGTGTAGCTTGTGGCTAAGCGTTTAGGTTGCTTAGGCTAACTTATCTTTAGCACACAAAACCGCTAAAGACAAAGTATTTCCTGAAAGTATTACTGCTTTATCAAAGTAAACAATGAAAGAACGCCAAAAAGGCTTAACAATAGATAAAGACAGTAAAACCATGACTAAAGTTACCACCAAGCCTTCAGTAAACATGCTTATGGAGGAAATTATGAAATAAACCAATTAGTGAGTCAAAATATTGTGGAAACTTCGCCTTGAGTGCAATTTATCGGTATCTGCGGGCGCTGATAGGAGTGTTGACAAGTTTCGCGATAGTATTGGATACTATCGTGCTTGTGGCGTTGGGTCCAAGAAAATACAGTTCTATGATACTCATAGAAAGTGACTTGTAAGTCAAATCTCTGTGAACTATTCCATAAGTTATTATTCTTATAATCTTTAGTGTCCACATTTAGCGTAGGTTTTACTAAAGATTAACAGCATTGCAAGCAGGTTATGTCGAAAGTATGGGAAATGAAACGACCATTAATGAATTACCATTGAACTGAAAAAAATTGGTGAAAACACTCATTATCCAAGAAAAGCCGTTAAAAATAACAATGAAAAGAAAAGCAGCCATGATCTCGGTGAACACCGTAACAAAACGCTCATGAGCAAACCGTTTAATACAACCATTGCGTTTTATATAACAAACCAATGATCTAAATGCAACTTAATGTGCCAACACTACTTCTATTGTTGCTATTCAAGTATCAATCGAGTAACCGGTCTCCATACCTCACGGTCGTCGCCATCTTGGTTTGACAGCTGACTTATAATGGCGGGAATGTTAAGTAATTGTCTATGGTTGAGTAATAAATTCGATACGGCATGTGACGCTGGCTGACTTGAATGATTTCTGTTCCATTGCGGTTTGATTTGTGAAAAATTGTCAATTCCTTTTTTATTTTTTTTGTTAGTTCTTTCAGGTTGCGTAGGTAGTCTTTTCACTGTTATTTTTCGTCTGATATAAACAACAACGAAAATAGGGTCACTGTAGGTACTACAAAATCAATGAAAGGATAGTAGATAATCTCTACACTTGTAAACTGTAGCTATTTTTTGTGAGGTTTTGAACAGGTTTTAATTTCACTTAACTAAATTAGATTTGGGATTTAACAAAAGATGAATACGGATCATTTTAGATGACATTGTTATTCTGATCAAGTGTTTTTCACCACTTTCAATTCATTCTACATTTGCATTTATTTAATTTATTATTCTCAATCAAAAACCTTGTTATTTAATATGTGAAAGGCTCAATCGATTTTCCACAAATATACCGCATAAAATTTTTAGAATTAGTACACAGAATTATTGCCATTGAAAAAATCTACAAATTACCATTAAGTCATTAACAGTGCCATTCCCGACCAATTACCACGATTATACAATTCTATTTGAATAGGTTAATCAAGAGCTTCAGAAAAAAATCAATTAAAAGTAATTGTCTCAGTATTACTCGACAAGGTTGATTGTTAACCTTGACACTAACTTCACGCTATTTAGCCGAGGGTTAAGCAGAACTAACAAACAGTAATTCCGAACACAATAAATACAGCCGACTAGTAAACGAGACAGGAAATTGATTATTACCGATATTCGAATCGGATCGAATTATATATCGATCGTAATAGTTATCTTGTCTATGGCCTATGTTTATTTCCATATAGGATTGGTTTTGAAACTCTTACCTCTATGATTTATTTGTTCGTTCTGAAATCTAATCAAAACTGATTACTCTGATCAGCCAACATTCCTAAAGACTAATTGCTGTCGAAGCAAAATTGATGAGACCACAAACTAACGATCTATGAACGTGCTTTCTATGTTACAATCAAGGGAACAAGAGAATACAGTATTTAAACCATTCATACTCTCCACTCAATGTCATTAAATAACTTTGTCATTCAAAAAAGTACGAAAACAATACAATCTTCACAAAATATACTTACATTAATAAGTAGGCAACACATGACATAGGTACGTCAATGTCAGGTTGATTGAAACAATCGCTTCTTTTAATTAAAAACGGTTTGTTTGTCTCTGCCCTATTCGCTTTGACAACACGTGAGTCAATGGTTTGAGTATTTTTTTTGGGATTTTCCGTTCGCGGTTTTAGAATTGATGTGTTTATTCCTTGTCATGTCATTTTGTACACTAAAAGATATTGATGATGATTGACGAATTTGAGTACCTACGGTAATGGCGTTAGGTGCTAACAGTGACTTTCATTTAAACCATCTACTAATAAACTATTAGCTGTAACTTTTCAAAGGACCTAAATAAGTGGTAATCGCTTTCAAAACGTTAGTGTCCTTTCACAGTTGGGTATTTTATCTCTGACTTAACAAACCTTATGTCAACGAGAATCAAGGTGACTGTACTGCACACTGAGAGGTACAATAATAATAAAAGGACAGTACGTGTTTCTATAAGGACTTCCAACCATGGACTTAGTTAGTCCATGCTTTCAACAGGTACAGGATTGACATTTCGGTAGCATAAGTCAATTATTTTTTTGACTTTGCCATTACCGTAATCGCTCAGAGAATGTCAGTTTATCTAGGCTCCATTTAACTTTTACCTTTTCCCGCAATTTTTGGGCCGAGTTCAAGTATAACTTGTCTTTCCGTTCATGAAAAACTACTTATTAAAACTGTCCTTGTCCTTCTGTATATTCGACCTTATTTTAAATACCACCGCGTGTATTTTAATACTATTTTCACGACAAGTACCTACGACAACTTAAGCCGTTTACCACAGATTACATAATTAGTTTAAAGAAAAAAGTTCGTACGCTAACGTATTTAATTTTACGCATGTTTAACAGGTAAATACCTAGGTGGGTCGGTAGTAAACAACTAACTTTTATTTAATAACGGTAAACGTGGGAAAATACAGGATTTGTCATGGCTATTAAAATACCGTAAGTTTGACAAATGTAAGAAAACACCGTAAGTTTGACAAATGTAAGTAAGAATCTTTGGCAACGTAATAATTAGTTGCCAAAAATATACTGGCACATGGCGTTATTTAATATTGCGATCAGTCATGCATAAGAAAATATTAAAGTATTTTTCTGCGGTTAGATAAACATGATTTTAGTACAAAAAGATTCTGATTACTGACGGCGAATGCAGACACTCTGCGTTCAACACTATTTTACACTTCAACCAACTTATCTTTGCAGACGAGAAAAGACAGTACTAAAATAAATGTACCAAGTTTGACATATTGATGCAACTTTTCTTGTCAAGCCACGCCACCTTGAACTGCACCCTTAAAGTGGTTAAACTATAATCATCACTGTTTTTAAAACGGTGAAGGAAGACATCGCGAGAGAACCGACATGGCGGCATGTCCTAGAACCAAACATTCGAAGACTTGTGACATCTACCAACCCACACTGGGCACGCGTGGTGGATTTCATTACTGCCCACTCCCTCTTACCGAGAGGAGACCTGTGTCCCAGCAGTGGGAACACTATAGGCCAATCATGCATCTTTAAATTCAGTAGGTAATGTAAGCCAGGAACGCGCACAGTCGCACAATAAAAATCATAACTGATCATAGCCAGTTTTTTTTAAAATGAGCTTAATGCTTAACATGCACGACGAGCACCTTCAGTTTTATAATTTTCTAATGCAAAAATGTATAGTTACTATAAAGAAACATGTATTACTAATGTTACCCAGCACATAAAATTACCATCAGACATTCTAGCACCAAGCGACCGATGGCACAACTAGTTCTGTATCCGTTTAAACATCCTGCATTTACGCATTACATCCTATAATGAAAGACAGGCCAGTATAAGTAGGTGCTATTTTGTTTTTAATTACGTACAATCGTTACTGTTTCTTTAACTGCCGTTTTGTGTGGTGAAACCGGTCCATATCCGCGTAGGAAGCTTTGATTACCTGCAACAATAAAAATAAAACAATAAATCGCATTGTAAATTAGATAAGAATTATGTGCTTAGAAATATTTAATACCTTTAGCCAATGTGAAGACGAGGAAAAGTTAGCATCCATTTGAGTTTGAAGTTGTGAGCTATGAAGGTTTGAATGAATTTTTTGGAATTTTATGCCTCCATATTGTTATTGCAGTATATTAAAAAAAAAAATATAAGCATTTTCACACTGTCAATGTCACACAAGCGCCAAATAAACCATGCAACACTGTTCTTGGGTGTATAAAACCATAAACAAATTCGGTTTTATTGCCAATCGCTAAAAAATTAAAAACTTTAACTGGCAAAATGTGGATTTAGTATTAGACGGTACACCTCTGCCTGGCCCTTCGGGGATTTTAGTTATGTCACTAAGTGTAAGTAAAAATAATCTTTTACCAATATTTTACCAATGTAATTTATCTCCCACAGTTGAAAGTATCAGCATCAATTTAGGAGCAAATCGTGAACAACCAAGGTCATTTTATTTATAGATGAATGAATGATCATAATCATCTTTAAAGGACGCGCTAATTTGTGAGCAAGTAACGGATTTATAAACACTTCTAATTATTTCATCATTGGATGGAGTTTCTTGAGCAACGAATTTGGGATCATGTATTAATTGGGTGATGGTACTTTGTAACTCAGTAGGTAATAGATATACTGGTAGTTTGTTCTTAGATCTTCCTTTTTTAATCTGCTTCTGAAGGAACAATTGAAATAACATCATCTCTTTTCCAACTATGTTGGGGTCGGCTTCCAGTCTAACCGGATGCAGCTGAATACCAGTATTTTACATGGAGCGACTGCCTATCTGAACTCCACAACCCAGTTCTTACTGGGTAATGCGATACCCCTTGGTGAGACTGGTTTCCAGACTTTCGGGCCACTGACTACCTGTAAAGACTGTCAAAGATCTACGAATGACAGCCGGGACCAACGGCTTAACGTGCTTTCCGAGGTACAGAGGAAACTGTATGCAATGGGCGGTCACCTAGGCAAGCGCGGCTTAACCTTAAGATCGACCCAAGCGGCAGTTATTATTTAGCCACGACCTCCTTCACAATTTAAATAATAACTAAACAAAAATAAAACAATAATGATTATCCTCTTGAATTTTCTCACTGATTTCTAATTACGTCGTACATTTTTCAATTATTAATACGTTTACCATCTTATGAAAACTTAAAGAGACTACTTACAAAATCAACACGAAGTAAAATATCATCTTTCCACCTGCCAAATCTATCAATATAACTGACTGTTGATGATGACTCTATTCATTAGAAGATCCAGGTCAAAGCAACAGGTTCATAACAACAATAGCTACAGTCGAATAATAGTCAAAGAAACAAACGTTTTAACAAATACACACGAGCCTACACATATAAAGAAAGTATATATCCATTCACACACACACACACACTTCAAGCATACAATATTCAATATGACACGCGTTATGCATGTGTAATCGGCTTGGATGCCATGCTTACCATGGGAGAAAATGATAAGGAAACCACAGAAGACCAATTTAAAAAGAAACTCACAGATGAGAACTTGAGAAATTTTAAGATGCCAAGCAAGAGCCTGCTCTAGGTGATATATAATTGTCAAATCAAAAGCAACCTTATCTAGAACGGAACCAGAGCTGTCTATACGATTTTATTAGACGTGTCGGTAAAAGAACAATCTGTTCAATCTGCAGTAAATTGCAGCCGGACTGTATTATTGCTTCAAAGTTATAAACATAAAATTGCTGAACTACAGAGATGCAGTCACTGCACTCATTCATAATTTCAACTATACGATTGCAGTTGCAATGGTTTTGGAACGTAGACTGCACTATGACAACATTACGGTCAATAATCGTAATTGCTGAACTTTATGAGTTGGTTTTCTCTTAAATGTTTTTCTTTGACAAGTGGCACTTCTGCATTATTTTTATGGTTACGTACACCATTGTCGTCGTAAGAAGCGTCGGACGGGGCAGGTGATGTCATTTTAATGCCAACACTGTCGCAGGCTTTTATAGCAGCCATATCCACATCTGATGCTATGTTTACAGTACCATCAAACAGGTTATTACTAATTCTATTACCATGGGAGAAAGTTGAATTTTGGCTGTCATGGACTCTGTAGAAGGGATCAATGTTTGTTTAACTCTTTTATGTACTATAAACACATGAATGATCGCAGATAATACTATGAAACTGGATTCAAGGTGTGGTGAGGTTATGACCCTTGCGATTGGAATTTACTGGCCAACTAACTGACGGGTTTTGAAGTGATTTTCTGCTATTCAAGTTAGTTTTAGCGTTATAAAATGATGTAGTTAAACTGGGTTCCCTACTTGAAATCGAATGACGTGTGATCGAATAACACTTGCTCGAAAACGTTAACTCGATAGTACTTGAAATCGATAAATTATGAGCTCGACAGTTCACTACCTCGTTGCATCAAAATCTCGAATAACTATGCTCGATTCATCGACAGCGCGAAGGCCCATTATCTTGAAACATCATTTCTCGACCGACCATCTAATCGATTTACAGAATAGTTTTAGGGATTTTTATTTGAGCACCTACAATATAATGAAATAATAGTAGTAATTCGAGATTTTGATGCATCGAGGTAGTGAACTGTCGCGCTCATAATTTATCGATTTCAAGTACTATCGAGTTAACGTTTTCGAGCAAGTGTTATTCGATCACACGTCAATCGATTTGAAGTATGGAACCCAGTTAAACTACCGTATACAGTCAAAGAGACTTGAGATTGTACGTAGCAAAACTTAGCAAGTTATTAAACATGTTGTATCTTTGTTTGATTAGAATGAAATCGAGTCGAAGTAATCAACGGATTGATCTGATGATGACGGAGCGTTATTAATATCTCTGACTCATATAAGTACCTGGGAAACCCAATCTTATTTTAGAACCTTATTATGATCAAACAAACAACATATTTTGAGTTGTTAGAAGTATTATCTGATAAAATCTGACTAATAAAATCTACAGATATATTTTAATCGGTATCACAGACGCTAAGGAATATTCGATTACAATAAATATCAGAAAAGGAAGTTAGACTAAGTGCCTCAAGTAATAATGAAACGTCAAAATAACAACATCTAATAAATAACATATGTAAACCAAGAAAAAACAAACCATAAACATGTTTACTAGCGAAACAAAATGTCAACCATGCAAGGCTACATAATTTGTGCCATGTTTTATAATCACGAACTTCAAGTACTATACGTAATAGATTGTACAGAGATGGTCCCAGTAAACGACCTTGTGAGACGCCGCGAGCATGCATTCGCAATGCATGGCTGTTGGAATTCCTCCAATACCAAACGCCTTGAGGAGGTTGATGTCATTTAACATACCAAGGCACATATTTTTTGATGCTTGTTTTTCCTTAAGGTGTCAGGATAACCAAGTTATTGCTTTGCTCATAAACTCGTAAGTATGAGTGCAGACAATATACATATATGTGTGCCGATGGTTAAGTGTGAAGTTAAAGACACGTGCAAGTAATTAGTGACTAAGAATGAATATCGTTAGGTAGGAAGAACTCAATCATCATTGTTAAGTGTTATAAGGTTTGTGTAATCTACTACTAATAATCCTTTAGGTTGTTTGAGGAGCATAATAAAAATACACTACCAAGAAAAATTAAGAAACCATCTAGGACAGATGACACTGTAATTTCGCCAGTTGATTGTTCTACCAATATCAGCACTTGCACTTTGGGTCGGTTCCTAGTCTAACGGAATGCAGCTGAATACCAATACTATACCGTACATGGAGTTAAAGCGACTGACTATCTGTCCTCCATAGCTCAGTAACATAGCTAGAGAGAGAGATACCTCGTGGTAATACTGACTACACGAAACGACTGTCAAAGAGCTTTGAATGACAGAAGAGACTATAAACTTGACACACTTCGCCATTTATTCCACGATGTGGATCTAGTAAGTATAGTTTTTCTAGCGCAGAATACACATATCGTATAACACTTTGTTACTCGATATAAAAGGTATATGTATATCTCGCCGTGATATTATCATCCATATCGAATTCTTGTGTATATATTTTTTTTTGTTTAGATCCGCGTTTTTCCTTGCATGTTTTATTTAAAGGTGTTGAAGCAATTTGTCGAATATCATGTTCGATGTCAGAGATGTTATGATGTACTCTTATTGGGTGATAACATGTTTCCATGTTTGTGTTGTATGTTACTGTCAGCATCATATTGTGTGATCAATCAATCAAGAATTACCTCAGAAACTACCTATCTTTATTATAATATAGTAGTTTGTTGTGTAATGTTATATAATTTACAAATGCTTCCTCTCTCCTAACTCACTTATTTGCTGTGCACGTAGGGTCCACATGATCTTATTATAAGTCTACCACCTATTAATAACATGTGGAATGCAATAAAAGTATTGAGTATTGAGAATATTTTTTTTATTGTAGATACAACATGTTCTATTTATACCTTAACACATACCAAGGAAGTACAAACGCAGCTAAGCTTATAAAAGCTGTCATCGGGTTAATCTACAAGATTTATACAGACTCCAATATTCATTGAATCAACCGGAAGAAATTGCCGGTTATATAAAATCTATCAGGTTTAATTTTCCAATCAATCAGAACAATTATATAGACATTGACATTCAAATACAATATAGCCTAAATTGCCTCACGGCGCTATATCTAAATTGGCATCATTTTGATTAAAATGTGTATATCAATTAATTTTGACCGAAAAAAAATTTCCTGAATATTTTACCTTCAAACAAAATTTACTACCTTATGTCTAAATGTCACATCATGTGACATATTGTCCTATTGCAGTTTATTGCGATAACTAATTTACATTCCGTGTAGTTCGTTGCGGTTATTTGCATTCAGTTTAGAGTCTAAAGAAAAACATAAGATTCTTATGAATCAAGGCTGGAGGAAAATTATCTTAAATCATTTCCCGTAATGTGCCTTGAAATTGTTGCATACTGATGATAGAATTCTTGAGAGTCATCGATTTCAAATTTCAATTAGGTACATTACATTATAAAATACTTAAAAATGTTACTATTGTTTGATTCTCTAGTCCACATTTCCAATACGAATACGCTTAATATCTTTTACTAATTACATAACCACGTAAATGTGAAATAATTGCCCTAACATTCTTTATTACCACAAAATAATTGCTTGCATAATCGCTGCTTACCAAATACTCATAAACACACATTGTTACTTTACCTTAATTCTCTACGAGTTCATTCAAGCCCAGTGCAATTTCGGTCAATGTTCACAGTGTAATAATTCTAAGCTTTTTAACCGAAGTGTCTTTTGGGGTCCCTTATCCGCAAAAAGTATTTCGGGTGTCTTTTTTGCTGCTGTGTAACATTAATTTGTCAGCCTTCACGTTTACATCATCGAAGGATTCCATGGTCCTCGTAATATTTTATTTCCTCCATCATCATCATCATCGTCTTCCTAGCCTTTTCCCAACTATGTTGGGGTGGGCTTCCAGTCTAACCGGATGCAGCTGAATACCAGTATTTTACATGGAGCGACTGCCTATCTGACCTCCACAATCCAATTAGTACTGGTTAAAACGATACCTCTTGGTAAGACTGGTTTTCAGACTTTTTGGGCCGACCTACCGACTGTCAAAGATCAACAAATGACACCCGGGACCAACGGCTTAACGTGCTTTCCGAGGCACGAAGGAAACTATTTCATTTCCTCCATATCATGGTGAGAAATGATTCCTTGCGAGACTGTAGTGACAAAATATGCTAAACATGCAGATTTGTCACGACCTCCTTAAAGTACTTAGCGATATGGTTGTTTGTCTTCAGTATTTATTGTTTTCCATACCACACAGAATAATAATAATAATACACATACAAAGGAAAATGTTTACTAAACAAATAAGACGTATTTCATTTGCATTGCTCATCCGAAGGTATAAGAAAACAGCTGCTTATCATCACAATGTTTCTTGTTGATCTTATGTTGTTTTTAGCTCTATATTATATATGCCTATAGTATATTTTTCTCATTTATTCTCTCTTGTAAGCTGTCCCTCGTTCTTCAGTCATCGTGATGAAATATGATTGTAGTCAGCTGGAGTCTACGTTACCGTGTGTAGCTGCTCTTTCCAGGGTGTGCAGGACGTTTCGAATCGCAGTAGGTATAGTTTCGTTCAAAGTTTATGACGGCTCGGAAGTTAGCTGCGAGTGACGGTCTGCGCAGGTAAAGGTTCAAATTCATACTTTACGGCGGCTCATCTAACGTAAACCTGCGCAGAACACAATTTTAAATATCAGCAAGGCGCGACACATAGGCTTGACTGTATAATGCGCAAACCGTCACTTGCAGCTAACTTCCGAGCCGCCATAAAATTTGAACAGAACTATACGATATTTTTTTAACCATTCGGGAAGGCTATGTTCAAGCCTTTTTCCTGGCATCATGCCATGTCATAACATCATTTATTCCATTTTCGTTTAAACCAAACAGAAAGGGTATTATTGTCAAATATAACAAGTAGTAAATAGTGGTCAATAAGTGTATTCGTGCATTTTTCAATTTATTGTAAAATAAAGGGTGTAAATAGACCCTTAACATATCCGAAAGGCACTTGTTCTCCCGTCTTTGCGATCATTTTTTTGTTCTAGGCCATTCCCACTTTTTCACAAGTTTTTTTTTAAATACATATTTTTAATGTAAGTTTTTTACTTTACACATCTCCACGACCCCCGTACTATTCAATTCATCCATCAGCACAATGCTTTGAGTGCTTTCCATCGAGTCCTACCGTAAAACGTGATTTTTCACCCCAAAAAAAAAATCGATTCCCAGCAATAATTTTTGCGTAAAGTTACTTAGCTGTTTTTGACATGGAAAGAAAAAGTACTTAGTTTGATGTACAGAATGTTTGGTTGACGGCTATGTGAATGGTCTGTTTACACCCTGTATGTATGTTCGCATTAGTGTAACCTATATAATTATGAGGTACCCTATGTAATAGGAATATAATCTGTGAACATAATCAAAATAAGATTGTTTAATTTCCGTCTGTCTGATACGAGGCTTCAATCTCCAATGGGCTTCATTTCGTGGGACAGTAAACAGGGGATTGTATTCAAATCGTCTTTGCGACGTCCGGTGGAATGGAGATGGGTTTATGTTAGACGGCTGTATGTGAGAATATTAATATTTAAAATTATGTATTTAAATGCAGGTGTGATGGGATTATTATAAATAATGTTTTGTCTTTGTTTATTTAAAAATCTACCAATAAGGTCGCTCTTGATTTTTCAAATGTTTTTATTTTTTTAAATATCGAAATAAAAACCTAGTTTAGACGAAGATATACGTTCTATCAGTGATAACGATGATGAGAAATTAAGTATATTATATGTCGGATCCGGTCACCAGTACGGACTTGGAATGAATCGCAAGTACGCAAGTGGTGACATCACGTGACCTACTTACAAGTCTACCCACACCACAGCGTGCTTCTACAAAGCGGAGATGTTATAAGCTCGTGGCGAGGAGAACATTCAATGTCTGATGGCAGCGGAGTTGAGACATGTTATTGTGTTAGGTTGTAATTTCAAGTAATTTGTTAGTTTAATGGAAACCGTGTATTTTCATTGCACGGTACCCATTTTCTGACCACATGATGTATGAACCTAACGGAATAAATCCTGACCTTTCGACATATATGATTGACTTTAAATGCTACTATGCTACCAAAAGCTTAAAAATAAATCCCAATGAAAATTGCTGTACACTTCAACCAACATATCTATACAGTTTGCCATATAAATGAATTGTTTTTTGATTGTTGAGCTGCAAACTTAAAGTGATCATATTTAGGTCATGTGGAAACCGGGTTCCGCTTGCCCTAGTCATATACTCTGCACGAAACACTTTGAAAGCGATAGAAACTTGTCTATACCCTCTGGTCATCAATCAACCACGATGTGACAGTCTTGGTAAATTAAAAAACTGGACAATAAAACATTAAGTTTCTGTCTGTGATGGACTTATGACTGATTGTTCCTGGATTTTACTGGTAACTATGTAAAAAAAATTTACAACATCTAAGTGCAAAAACATTCAATAGTATAAATTATTGCAACAATGAAAACGTCGTCAACCATTTTTTTGTCTATGGCAAGGCTGTGAACAAGAATAAAATAAATCGCTTTAATTTACATCAGGAAGTCTTCAAATACTCACCTACTGTGAAATGTTAACGACATTATCCTTTTGTTTAGTTTTTAAACTATTTAAAGATTATTCTAAAATTCCTCGATCACTGGCCGCTGAGTTTAAAAAACTTTACCTTTTTACACATTTAGATAGAACGATGATGACAAGTTAATACACGAACGCCTTTCACTCATGCTTGAATCAGCGAAAAAGTAATTATATTAAACGAATAAGCTTTCAATAAAAGCATTAATGACAACGTCGATAAGAAATAATCGTAAATTATACAAAAAAGTTTTATTCAACAAAAAAAATACTGAAACGTAAACTTTTACAATTAAACATCGTTTTCTCAAAAATAAAAGTGAAAAAATCAATAAAACTGGATTGCTATCAGCAATTCGCAATCAAATCCGACATTGCATGTATTTTATAAAAGAGAAAGTATCGACGAAATATTTTGATTGCACAGTCGTTGTAATCCAGATTTCAGCTCGAATTCTATCTACGATACGAACCTATGATATTGCGTGATATCCCACAATAAAAGAGGTCCAATACGTAACGATTTCATAAAATTATGCCAATATTATTCAGTCGGCACAAATGTTCGACGATTGAATGATATTTCTTGCAATAAAAGATTAACAAGAAGAGATTTATGTGGTGGAAATAAATCGTAATTTGTTTTTAATTCATGTGAGAATGACTTAAACAAAGATATGACAAATACAATACATCAACAAGTCATCATTAATTCCAAGTATGGAGAGGATTAACTGCTCTTAATATATTTACTTTTTAAGGTTGAAATTCCCATCATTCTCTGGAATCTTAAAATGAGTTAAACAGCCTAATTAGTTTAATGGAGAGCCCCTAATAATGAAATTGAACAACTGTCAAATTTTCCCAATCAACCTTGAACCTAATGCAATAGCGATAAAGATGAAAATTATAAAGACATTTGACAGATTGTATCATATGTATGATGTAGTAGCTTGATGTGCCACAATTCTGACAGTTCTACATTGATGTGTAAACTGCACTATTACTAAACCATGAATAACTTTGGATAATGCTGTTGAAAGCCATGGAGTTGAATTTAGAATTCAATTTTGATTCGCTTTACTAAATACTAACTTACTTACTGGAATACTGGCTGACTTAGACTTAGCTGGCTGTTTGTGTACGCGAGTTTCAAATGTTTGTAATGCAAACGTTTTATAAAAAAAAAGAAGAATAATATATGCCAATCTTAACTTTTTGTAAATCTCCCTTCCTTTATCTCACAAGTCCCTCATTTTCGAGACTTCAAACAAGTAACACTACCAGAGCTCTATGCCCTCCAAATCCACCTGCACTGCGGCCGTCCAGCTGTAGTGGTCCAACAATGTACAATTAGGTACACAGAATGCCAATGAATTCGTGTGTCGTAAGCTTTAGTGCCATACTTTGTATGCAGGACACATGCGGTGTGTCCAACGCCTTGCCTTGTACGGTAGGTACACGATGTCTTACTTTGAGTCTAGACCCAACAGGTAAATGGCCATAGTGTAATATTTGCTGTGGCTGGCTTGTAAATTCGAAGAATAATTGTACCAGTCTTATTCTCAACATTTCTATTTCAAAATTCAGCAACGCGTATTCTGCACACAGATGCCGTCAAAATGTCATCAATGGCACCAAACACAACACCGACGGTATGTTATCTTATTTTTTTTAAGTTTAATTTAATTTTGATCTATTTTTTTAATTTGTTAATATTATTAATCTGTTTATTAATTTATTGTAATGTTCTTAATTTTTTTGTAGTTATTATTGCAAATTACCAAAAACTTTTGAAAAGCTTTAAATTGCTTTAAGCTTTATCGTTTTTGGCTTTGTAATATTGCACTTCTACGTTATAATATTGATAACCGTAATTGGTGAATGTTGTGTTAGCCTGTAAGAAATTTTTGAACTTATAAACGTACTATTAAGAAACTTTAATGTTAAATGTTTTGTGTAAACAATTGTTGGTTAACCTAAATAAATAAAATTATTACACCGAACTCAAAAACAGTATTTCGATTCCCCCTAGTTCATATAGCTCGAATCATGTGGTCTGATCAATCACATCCATAAATTGCATGATATCGAACTCCACCAAAGATTTCACTTTACCAAAGACATTTAAAAGTGACAGAAAATTCGTCATCCTCTTCTTGCCCTTACGGTAAGGGTCTTACCCAATTATATTTAGGGTTGGCGCAGTGCGTCTTGTTTCTCCAATCTACAACAGAGCTCTATAAAGGGTGTAAATAGACCCTTAACGAAGCCGAAAGGCATTTGTTCTCCCCGTCTTTGCGATATATATTTTTTTTTGTTCTAGACCATACCTTTAGTTCCAAATTTTTCACAAGTTCTTTTTTAAGTACATGTTTGTAATGTAAGAATTTTACTTTAAACACCTCCACGACCCCCGTACTATTCAATCCATCCATCAGCACAATGCTTTGAGTGCGTTCCATCGAGTCCTACCGTAAAACCTGATTTTTCACCCCATAAAAAACTTGTTTCCTAGCAATATTTCTTGCGTAAAGTTACTTGGTTTGATGTTCAGAACGCTTGGTTGACGGCTATGTGAAGGATCTGTTTACACCCTGTATAATAAGCCGTCATCTCAGTCTGTCATCCTCTTTCTAGCTATATCGTCTTTCACAGAATGTATTCAACACTTCTTTGGCCATTCTTAATAGCCACACTATAGCTATTCATACTTAAAACTTTCTTCAAGCAAAACAGCGCATGATCAACACGGAGAAAATTATTTTCATCAGCTATGTTATTTTTAAACGTTAGCAAATAATTTGAAGAGTTTCCATTGTATGTAGTAACTACACCCGGCTGACATTTGTGAATCTTTGACAGTCGTTACAGGTAGTCAGTGGCCCGAAAGTCTGACAACCAGTCTTACCAAGGGGTATCGTATTACCCGGTACTAACTGGGTTGTAGAGATCAGATAGGCAGTCGCTCCATGTAATACAGATATTCAGCTGCATCCAGTTAGACTGGAAGCCGACCCCCACATAGTTGCGAAAAGGCTAGGCAGATGATGATGACAACCACAAGAGCGGTTCAAACTTAGCTTCTACTTTTCCCCTGCATCGTGTAATCACGTCTTCGGGTCAAGGTGATAGATGTCAGAGATGTCTCAACATCATGTACACACTACACATGTATACAGTCCGCAACCACTAGGATTCCGCACTAAATATTATGTGAAATTGGAATCCTTTTGTTCTTAATTCCAAACACGTTTGTCAACGATATCTTTAAAGGTAATCAGGTATGGCATAATGTGAATTAAATTTTCTTTGTTTTCATGTGAATTGTGGATCCACCTGAGAATTTCGGATTTGGGGAAGGCAAAAGAAGGCATGTGGTTCATAATTAGCTTCGATATTTAGCCTATCCACATGATTAGAAGTAAGACTGAGATTTCCGAATAAGCTCCGGATTTACTAATTTAATTGTATGTCCAAGATTGTTGTCCAAGATTGTTGGTGTTGTTGATGCTTCACTATTTGTATTAATCTTTTTTGTTATTTACCATATTGTCTTATTGTTTATCTGTGGAAAACGTGGTTGATTTCACATTTGTATCTTTTTTTTTTTTTGTTATACTCAGTGTGTAATTGTTTGTTTTCCTTAATAAATAAAATAAAAATAAGATATGAAATACTGACAATATAACTATTGACAAAATAAAATTATGCATAAGTGCGTCTACCAAAAATACAGTTTGCAATTCAATGAAATCCTGAATAGGCGATCATCGGGATCGTGAACACAGTTTTCTTAAAAAAAAAAGTACAAATTTATGACAAAAATTAATACCAAATCAAAATGAATAGACGCCAACTGATTTCACAATTTTTCCCAACAACTAACATAATCAAACAATGCGACAGAATTATAACTTTTGTATGAATCAGTACTTTTAACATATTCACGCTTACATTATCAGATAGCAGGGAATTGATAACACATTTTGTAAACATACGACACTATTTCTCGCCGTGTTTGCATACTTTGTCTTAAAAATATTTGCAATCTAATTTTTACGATGACGAAATTGAAGTCACGTATGTTTTTACACTTTGTTCGTGAAAAAGGAGGTCGTTTAGGTTTTTATGGGTTTAACGAATAATTGGTTGATTTTTGTTGCTTTGTGGTATTTTATGTGAGAAGCCTGAATCATTGACACTCGGCAAATTTTCCCAGGCCCATATAAATTAAATTATCTTCGAACATGTAACAAAATCCTGTAAGATGAGTGAAAGAGTTATGAGTTATGACGTATAGTTATCAATGGGCTTATTAAACCAATGATTACACTACCTTGTTACGAAGGAAGCAAAGTGAGTCGGGATGCTAAAAAACAATAATTTTGACTGGCTGAATATCCTAAACACAATTATGATGACACTTTCTAAAATTAAGTTAATTTAAGAGTTAAAAGATGTATCTGTCAGATCCGGTCATTAGCATAGACCTAAAATAAATGGCAAGTGCGCGGCTGGTGACGTCACGCGACCTATTTACCCACACCACAGCATGCTTCTACAGAGCCCTGATGTTCAGCTTGAGGCGAGGGCGATAGTCAATCTCTGATCGCGGCGGAGTTGAGACGTCTTGGAACTGTACCCGATTCTATGTGCCTGTGTTGTTGTGTTAAATTGTAATTTTAAGTATTTTTTTAGTTTAATAGAAACAATGTATTGCGATACATTGTTAGTTTATTTTTATTGCACGAAACCCAATAAAATCAAAATTAAAGCGTTTATTTCAAATAGGCCAGTTACAGGCACTTTTGAATTGTCGAAACAAAGTCAACAAACATCTTCTCCCCACATGATGTACGAGCCTAACCGAATAAATCCTGACAAATCCGACATATCTATCTTTGCAGTACAATACATGTCAAGCAGTAGACAGAAAAGAGTTAGGCCACACTTGCAAGGCCATCGGCATCCTCCCAGATGCCAGAAGTGGGTGGGATGCTTTTGATCAACGCTTCAAGGTGATTTGTGATCTTAACTAAGATGTTTTGATGTGGAAAGAAAAATTCGAGTGCGAGCAGGGTTTGAACCTGCGACCTTCCGATTCTGTACACCGGAGGTCTTAACCAATTAGACCATCGCACCCTGCTCACAGCTCTCGAAATCTTCGTTCCATTAATAACGTCTTACGGTGACAGCTGTAATTCCCTAAAAACATATTTAAAATTAACTAAGATGTATTTAATATATGGTGCTATCATTACTATCAGCCTCCCGGCGAAAGGCACACTATTGATTAATGGCAGCCTCTAAGCATGTCCTGCCTGAGGGCTTCTGACGCAAATGAACTAGAACTAGCTCGACCTGTATGATGCAATTTTTTTTTTCCCGCGATAATGGCAAAAGCAATTAACGCATTGAGAACATTCGTTTAGCTGTAGTCTACGTACGGGGATAGTGCGTAACTAAGCTTCCAATCGCAATGTCATTGATTTTCGACTATTCATCAAAATAATTTACGTTTTTTCCGAGTCCTTCAGATTGAGATGGGACGCGTACATAACGCAATTGGTTGCAGGTTCTATTATCTTTGGTCTCACAGTGTTTGAAATTGTTCCAATCTGCCAACAATTTGACACACGCTTAAAATCTCGGATTACCAACAACATAACTTACTTGTGAATGTTCATGTACTTACCTGAAGTGATTTTGCGAAGTCGAGATAGAATAATATGGAACATCAACAATTTAGCAATATTTGAGCATTTTATTAGTAACATCCAACGTTAGCTCTTTCTTAATATTGATACAGCAAATGTCAAGCACACATTCCTAGATGGTGTGTTGTGCTAAATCTATTTGTAAACAATCGCATTAAAAACTCAGTAAGTATTTCTAAATGGGATAAGTATGAGGGCATGAAGTAAAGTAATCTTTTTTTGTGTTTAGAATATTATAGTAAGTATTAAGAAAACAGATGATGCTATCGTTGAAAAAAGTTTTTTTTTTTTTATTTCTAGAAAAAGCAACGTTTGACTACAATTTCCGAGTACAACATCTCTTCTAAATACCTAAGGCATTATAAGAGAAGATTATTATTTTAGGATTTATCCTTACAAGAAAACACAAGGATTTATCCTTACAAAAGATCATTCAAGTTCAGTTACAAAAATTCAAATAAAAAAAAACCTTTTTTTCACTATTTTTATTTCTCGCCAGATACCTACATACAATACGATGCGTAAATCCAAAAAAAAATATTTTCGAAATTAGAATACGACAATGTTGCCAGCGCTCATCTCGTACGCACCGCGGCTCGCAGGTGGGAGCGGCCGGCCGGGTAGCATTCCACGAGTGACCCACATAGCGAGCCTCTAGTACTCCCAACAAGAATTGGCCACTACACTGTAATAATATGCTGTTTTATCACCTGTTGAAGTGAAGGACGAAGGCTATGGGTGCATTGTATCGAAGAATGCTGTTTATTGAGAAAGGTTTGAAACATAATAAGTACTACAATTTTGCAATAATAAAACCGACATACTTGCACAATCTCGTGTTTATAATGACCATGAAAAAATCAAATAGTTATAAATCAAACAGGCCATACATTTATCAAACGAATGCAAATGCTTTAACGGACTGTGCTCTTGCGCAGTTTTATATGCAAAACAACTTTAAATTAACATCTATTTTAGGAGCGAAGCACTGATTACATAATTCTGATTAAAAACTGATAACCCAAATTAGGCTGCAGGATGATGTCAGATTGACTTGTTTTGTTTTTGTTTTTAATTATTTTTTTTTTATCTTGTGGAAACATGTTTTCTTTCGTAAGAATCGGTTTATAGTGGAGCAGATGTGGTCTCCTACAAAAATTACAAAGAGTTTAAATTTAAAAAAAAAATGGCTCATAGTTTCGTTTAGTACAACCCGGTACAAGTTTGTAATGCTTTACTTTTAACAACGTATTTTATACTTTTTGTAGCAGTAAAGGACGCCTTATCAACCAACCGAAACCTTTTTGGAGTTCTAAATATTATGAATACCAAATAAATCACACGTCACCTACGTGTTTTATACAAAGCTCTTTATCACAGGCTGAGGACAAATTATTTGTTTCAACGTTTATAATAATAAATGTACATATTGTGGTACATATCCACCTATTTGTCTTCCGTAACCTTGCCTTTGAAACTGATTGTTCACGTTCGTAGTGATAAACATTGTACATGTGTTTCATTCACTAATGAAATATGCTCTGTTACTGAATACAGTAGTTATTTACTTACACAATACACAAGTAGTACAAAATATGATTGGAATTCATGATAAATTATATAAACTGTGGTTTGACTTTAATGTTCTTTATTCTCAGCTAAAAAAAATATCAAAACAACTTAATGTTTTATACCACAAAAATGAAAAAGCAGCAATTTGAATATGATATTTTAGATTTACTCAGCTAAAGAATTTTAACATAACAAATCAATATTTTTTACGCTACAAATTGAAGGGAAAAAAACCAACAAAAACAAAATCAATCACGCTCCAACGCCAACTCTTGCCGACCCCACTACACAATAACTTGAAGTACCTGTATCAATGACGTCACGGTCCTTCGAATGCCGAAGGAGTTTTTTTTCCCCCGTTCTCAGTGTTCCCACTCCCAAAACAATTAGGCGGGCTTTTGTTTTTGTTGGCAACATTGTTGACGTGCTTCAATTTAGAATTTTCGAACTTCGTGACCGAAAATAATGGTCGCCCAAGGTTCTTGTCTTGAGTGCATGTTGATCAGGTTGATCTACTACCAGAGTGGTATTTTAATCCTAATTCAGTGTAGGCAAGAGATGAAACTAGATGGCCTGTATAGCTCCATTTCTTTCTCATACTGAAGAGACATTTAAGTAATACTGCTATGAGAGATGCGGTACAGGCCCTGTTTTATCGCTCCACTGATATAACCAAGGGCGTAACGGAGGAAGGCTCAAGATTTTATATTACGTCATACTGCATTCTTTAGCTGTGGGAACTTAGGTATGTTAATTGACTACCTATTAAAGATTGATATCAATAATTTTGTTGGCACAAAAAAAAAACAAAGGTTGTTTTTTTCCGGTTCAAAATTAACGCTATAATCATATTCCCACACCCTAAACATCATCATGTTTGTGAATAATCTCAACCGTGATACGATACTGAAACGATATCGAATCGTTATCTCGTTGGATTTGCCGCGGTGAAAGATTACAAACTTTCCAGTGTTTGTAAACAGAACGCAGCAAAACAATCATTTGTTTTTTGTTTTGTTATTCGTGGAATGCCCTACAATGTTTATAGATGGCCAGATAGTATGAACGCGGACGAAGCTAAAGGAATATGTAAGAATTGTAGTAAGTGGCGTTTTGTAGTTAGCAGGTGGCGTTCTATTCCTAGTCTTCCTGTATGTATGTATATTATGTAGTAGGTATTTTATTTCTTGGTAATACGTGAATAAGCTGGAAATGTTCTCTGAATACCCAAAGAGTTGTGGGACAAAATATAACCACTGTTCCCTGATACAGCCAGAAGCATTGCAAAAGAAGGCGTGAAGACCTGGACAAAATCAACAACCAAAGGACCGAAAATTTGAATTCATAGTGCCAACCTTTGCCCAACTATGGAATGTAGTAGAAGGCCGAAACCAGTAAACAACGTATTGGTCACTTAAAAAATACTTCAACCAACTTAGCTGTGCAGGCGGAAAAACACGGCACTAAAACAAATGTACCAAGTTTGACGTATCGATGCGTATTTTTTTGAAATGCTGCGCCACTACGAACTGCATACCTGAAGTGGTCATACTATACAGTATACACTTTACAGTGATACAAAAATGTTTTAGCGCTTGAATGACATTGACAGGAGCGCGCTGTCGGTAAAAATTTTTCCGTTTTTTGTAAAACACGCGCCCAAAAAATCTATGTACAGCTATTCATCTACCTCTGTCCTTTCCACAATAAAAATCTCTCAAACATTAAATTTAAAACCAATGAGTTTGCAATACGAATTTAAAAACTAAAAAAGGTTTTACTCTTCGGTTTAGCAAGCAGCCACGTAACTGTAATACCGGCCAGATGTAATAGGACGTATCCCAATAAGGCAACGCGCGCTTTGGTCGCAGAATATATAGATTCAGAAGACCAATAAAACATAACGATGAAAATAATATAATGAGTAAGCGTAATCAGCTTATTGCCACTGCTGGGCACAAAGGTCTCCTCAGTCAGAAAACGTCAGAATATGCTGATTTTATACTGCATCGATACTGACATGATGAATTGATTACCAATGCAGTATGATCAATACACTATTTAGATTACTATTTAGATTTCTGACACTGCTTTGATAATTCACTTGACACCACTTAATGAGTGTTAAAAAAAGAGATCGGATTAGCCTGCAGTTTCAGGTTTCGTTAACCTACCTGTAACTCTTTCCTTTCAATGGCCTGCTAGCTTATTCGTCCATTTTACAAGAACAAAGGGACTGCCTGCATATTATTACATTTTTCAAATCAAATCAAATCGATTATTTCTTTCCGCATTCTGTTTTAAGTGGTCCTTTTCTTTATTTTTTTATAGTCAGTAGGTACGCCCAAGCTGGCAAAACTATTTTAGTGTTTTTTTTACTGAAGGATGCAGTGGACGTAAATTTTACTTTTTTTGCGCGGCCATCTTACGGTATTGGACATTACGGTATTTTATTGACGTTCCGAGGACATTTGGGGATAAACACCTTTTAGTTAAGTATTTGGGGGTGTCCTGGTAACCTTTTAAGAACGCCTATGTAGTATGTTTGGTCTGTAAGTATATATAAGTATTTGTAAGTACGATAAGTTATGCGAATGGTTGCCGTTTATCTCAAGTTTGAGACCGATTGAAGCAGTGTTTACCACTTACTGATATCAAAAGTAAGCTCTCAAAATCTTAAGAATTAAGACACAACATTATTTCTGAAGATTATACCAGGTTTTTTATCTGTGGTCAAACTTATCACTCGCACGCGACGTTTGTTCCTTTCTTTTGTCGAAAGGCCAGCATAAAAGTTCCAATTTCAAACAGTTTCATTAAATTACTTCGTGAATAAACAAAAACGTGAGCCAAACATTGAATTGAGGTTGCCACCACAGAGGTCGGTTTCAATAAAACATAGCTCATCCATAATTATTTAGTATCGTGTGCACTTCAGTTTAATCCGTTCAATTATTCATAAACACAGGCTTTTTGCAAGTTATATTACCTTTGAAGGACTGCACTAGACGAGGATAACTATAAATAGTTAACCGGTTTATAAATTGGATAGTTAAAATGGTATTTAATTTTGAAATTAAACCTTTTTTGTGACGGTAAAAATAGCTTCGGTCATTCATTACAGATTCTTTTGCAACGTTACGAATACTGAAGTATCGCATGTATATTTATTTTTTGATGTCATTATTTTTAATTACTAGTGGCAACCCTGTCTTCTACAGTTAGCAAAATAAGCAGTCTTATTAATGTCGATGATTATTATTATAATAAATTGGTGTTCCAATCATACAGTCCCCTCTTCTTATTAATATGTACGAGTATGTTGTATTAGGTAACATTGACAGCGCAATTACCTACTCCATACTAGTAAGAATTTTCGTAGTATACGTGTTGCTAGTTTCTACTAAGGGTCTTAACAAATGTCTATCTAGCAATAAATAGAATGAAAAGTCAATACATTTTTGACTTTTCATTATTGACGTTAATTCTGTTAAAAGAGGTTGTAGAAATACTAAACGCTTTCAGACACGAGAGCGAGCGCAAGGCATTGTCTGTGACGACCAATATGCTTGCCCGTAGGTTCGCGCGTTGTACTACAGACGTCCAAGTAACCTTCTTTAACCTTTTCAACGCCATTGTCACATACACGTGACAAACAAATGCGTGCCCTGTACACCAAACGACACAAATACGTGACAAAATGGTAGGTGAAATTGTGGCTTGACGTGAGGGCCACGCGCGTGCGTTTATGCTCTGGCGTTCAAATAGTTAAAGCGTTCTGCCAAACGTTCTACTCGAGCGGCCTGCGGGTGTCATACACGCGACGAGCCTATCATGTCCTGCGCGGATGCTGTTGGGACTACCATGGCGCTGTAGCGCGTCGGGAATGTTCGCGGAGGCTTGCGCAGATGGCTTCCACGTTCCAAGCCATCATGCGAGTACGAAAACGGCCTCCTTACAACAGCGCCTGCATGGTATTGACAAGAGCATTTTTAAAGTGATTGCTGCCAGACAGGACTGTCCCTTCCAGAGACACTGGGAGGGGGCAGTCATAGATCTGAATAAATAATAAATTTGTTAACACTGACAATACAAACCTATTTACTTAAGCACCGTTGTTACTAACACTAAAATACTGACAAATCTATGGACTATCTGCACTCTGAAATAAAGTTCAATTTAATTTAATTTTTGCCACCGATTCCCACTTGTCTAAGCCTCAACTAATCTGTACTTTCGAAGTTCCCAGTATCCCAGTAAGAGTACAAAGGCAGCTTCCAGGTACACAACAAAGGCGGTTCCCAGATAACTCATCTCACTTTCACCGTCCACACACTCGTCAATTACGTGCGAGTGACGAGTGAAGACCCTATTCAACGTCACTATTTTACGTCAACTTACATCATAGATAAGCGGTGTGGTGCAACCTTTGAGAGAAAGTATTACTACTTAGCTTTCACACACACATGAAATTAAGGGTATATTAAAATTAGTTGTTGGGCTTGGGAGTGGCTCGGATTCAGCAGTGGTGGACTCGTAATCACGTGTCGGTTGTTGTACCAAAAAGAGCTTTAGAAAAAACTCTCCGAAACGCGAAGGTTTCAAATCAAAATTGTCAAACTTGGTATGACATACAAATGTCTATCAATTTCTAATAGTTTATGGCTTAGTCAGATAATGTCCAATTCTTAAAAAGCCTAGCATTCTACAAATGCATTATGCCCGCGGCTTCGCCCTGATGTAGTTCCGTAATTGTTCCACGTGATCGTATTTCCGGGATAATAAGTATCCTATATGTTAATCCAGGTTATAAACTATCTTTGTGCTAAATTTCATCCCAATCCATTCAGTAGTTTTTGCGTGAAAGAGTAACAAACATCCATCCATCCTCACAAACTTTTTCACAATTATAATAATAGTAAAATTTTGCTAGAAGTCTGTAATAGCCAAACCGTCTTGAGCAAGCGTGGTGATCAATGCTCGTGTTTTCTCTGTATGAGGGGCCGGCGCTGTAGCAAGCTACATGATCACGGATAAACTAAAGTTATCCGTGTTGATCATGGTGCTTGCAACAGCGCCGAAATGTCGGGAACTCAAAGAAAACAATAAACATGGTAAATATCCCGTTTCTACTGTGTAAAGATGTTAGGCTGTGGTTTCAATATAACTATACCTACGTTACGTAAGTTTGAGACTACCTCGTTGTAAGTGGTAGTGATCGCAAGCACGACTGCTGAGCATGAGGTCCTGGGTTCGATTCCCGGGTCGGGCAAAGTGTCATTGGGTTTTTCCATGAGGAATGTCTAAGTAGCAGCCACGGAGTCTGGATTTGTGCCCGGTTGATGGCAATTGACTCGCCCCCCATGGCACTTAAACATAACCGGCGAAATGTGGGCGTACTATTAGGTACGGCTCTGCCTAACCCTTCGGGGATTACAGGCGTGGTGTTATGTTTTACATTAACAACATTATTACTAAAATAAACACGTTTACATTTATGGTTATTATTTAATTCAATAACATTCATGTATGATATATATACTTATATATACTTTGGAGAAAGCACATACGTTTCTCTTTCTTTCATGTATTACATAAATTGTGACTGTTTATTTTTTGGCAATTAAACGTCAAATATATACTACTTTCTTTACGAAAATTGTGTAATTTGTTTAGTGGTTGTAAAAGTAAAGGGTTTTTATAATGATTCGTTTTATGACTGCCCTTCACTACCGGAAAATTATGTGTGATTTTAGGAGAACCGTTGGTTTTTATTCTGCGGTCAGTAGGTGTAGAGTGGCAAAATCTGACCTTAAATATTAACACTATGTTAGTCAGGTAGGTACATATCTAAGCATAAATTTTCAATTCGATCGGCCAAATTCCCGCAAAAATAAATTAAAAAAAAAAAACAAATTAATAATAGACAAAAAAATAATAATAAATCAAAAATAGAATAAAAAAAAACAATGTGATTTTTTTTTTTTGTTTCTATATGTCAAAATCAATGTGTAAGTATACAAAAAGAAGTAAAACTCTGCCAAATGCGCTTTAGAACTTAGCGAAGATCATTTTATTAGATCAAAGTGCTATTCAAGTCTTAGTGGATTCACTCAAAAGCCTCCTTACTTAGTACGAGATACAATATAGATTTCATTTCCTCCGACCGTTCAAGAGGCCACTAGGTAACACCGTAATGAAAGTTTCATGTACAACTGTCAACAGCAGAACCCGTTTGTGTGAAACTTGAAAACGCACAAAGTAAACAAAAACTTTCTTATTTTTTAACGTACAAGTATGTACCGTTTGTACTTGTACAAAAGTACTTCATAACTTGTCTTCCGGTAAGTGTAAATTGGAATGCGTGAAAAAAGCATTTTTTCTCTGTCAGGTTGTGGGTTTGTTCCGGCATACGATTAGCCAGCTGCTGTCTTCCCGTTCAGCTTGTAAAAGGCGATTGTGAGATAAACAGGGCGAATTTTTTAAGAGGGCGTGGATAGTCAAATTCAAAACTATGTGGAATAGCGAAAAATACTCATAGGGGTCTAGAACTCGATTTTTATGAAAATTAAAACGGCGTCATTAGACTTTTGGAAAATTAATATTCTAGTATGGTGTTATCATAATACAGTGTGTAAGTATTTTTTTCCAAAAATTCAATTACCTACAGGATTCAATTCCTAGCTAGGAATATTGATTTTTCAAAAATCGAATGATGCAGTTTTAGTTTTCATCAAAATCGGGCTCGAGACTCCTTTGAGTATTTTTTGCTATTCCTCATAGTTTCGGATATGGCCATCCACACACACTTGAAAAATTCACTAATTTAAATTACATTTTTTTATAATTTAAAATAAAAATTTATGACTAAGATCAAATCAAAAATAAAAAACCGGCCATGTGTGAGTCGTACTCGCACTTGAAGGGTTCCGTATCATTATTTTTAATTTATTTGTTGTTATAGCGGCAACAGAAAAACATTTCAAAAAAGCATTCATTTGAAGAGCATTTTGTGGAAATTTCAACTGTCTACCTGTTACGGATTAGAGATACAGCCCGCTAACAGACAGACGGACGGACGGATAGCGGAGGCTTAGTAATAGGGTCCTGTAGGTTACCCTTCGGGTACGGAACCCTAAAAATGAAACCCTAGTTTTCCGGGCATATTGTTAAGTTCTTATAATGATTATGTTAATCGTATGCACATTAAAAATAAGTTTAGTATTCTTTATTAATTACTGAATAGTTTTAATTAATTAACTCTCGAGTTTGTTCTAATTAAAATTCAAAGGTAATCAGTTGGTTTAGAAACAAACTAGTGGTTTCATACTCTTAATTATTAATTACCTAAGTAGGTATTATACTTCATTAGATAGATCTAAATCTCGTTTGTGACTTTAATTATGCAACGACTAAACATTTGAATAAACAAATCGGCATTCGTTTTTAATTAAAAGTGCAGTAATTACTCGGTTTTTCCATTTATAAAAGCTAGTAGGTTAGTTTTAATAGCATGTTGATTCAAGTTTATACTTCATCAGTAAAGTTCCTATACGACGTCAAAAATAATGAAATTATTTTTGCCGCTGTCGATCTTAAGGTTAAGCCGCGCTTGCCTAGGTTGGTCCGTGGATAGGTGACCGCCCATTACATACAGAGTTTTTTCCGTACCTCAGAAAGCACGTTAAGCCGTAGCCGGCTGACATTTGGAGAGGGCTATGCTCGGAGTTTCCTTGCGTGATCAAATCAGAAATGAGGACATCCGCAAGAGAACCAAGGTTACCGACGTAGCCCGAAGAATAGCCAAACTTAAGTGAAAGTGGACAGGGCACATTGCTCGCAGAACGGATGGCTGATGGGGCCGGAAAGTTCTGGAGTGGCGACCGCGAACTGGAAGACGTTGCGTTGAAAGGCCTCCCACTAGGTGGACCGATGACCTGGTAAAGGTTGCAGGGATCCGCTGGATGCGAGACGCACGGGACCAACCTAACATACAGTGTGACAACTGCAGTGCTTGCAATTCACAAATAAATGCACGAAAAGTTGGTTGAAGTGTAGGTACCTCAGAGACGTTATATTTTTCGTCCTAGGCACTAACCACGGGGGTCACAGCATAGTCCACCTAAACACATGTAACAGTCTGACAACTGGCCATACCAGTTTGACTAGATTTCAAAAATAAATAATTGTTAGTCTGACCGGTCATCATGATCAATCAACGTGATCGAATGATCACAAACAACTGGTTCCGAGACCGACAGCCTTACCCGATGACATAGATATCCTGTTGCGAGTATTGCGACCTCTACGGTGATGTAGCAATAAAAAAAAGCTTTTTGCTGCCAGTATTAAATTGAAAGTTGATTTAAGAACGTTCGTTCAAATTGACTGTCGTCGCGCCATTTTATGTTAGGTCTTTGGGAAGCCCATGCTTCTGCGGTGTACATTTTGAAGTTCAGACCATGAGGAAATATAAGGCCATGATAAAAAGAAACACCAAGAAGAATTACTTTTCAACCTTATTACTTAGAGCATAAGGGTGAAAAGTTGTAGACCGTCGGTGAAATTGGTTCCTATTGAAAGAAAAAACCTTAATAATAAAAAAAGCCATGGTCAAGTGGCCAGAATTAAATTATGGACAGCTGAAGATGACGATGACAGCCTTCTGAAGTGAAAGGTTGAGCGAAAGTGGTCCTAAAAGCATAGGGATTGGAATTTTGAAGTCGACCAGCGATTCAGCGATTGGCTATTGTCCTCTATAAAATCAGGGAAGGTGAAAGTCGGGGGTGGCCGCGAATATAGTTGTATCTACCGGGCCCCCGACACATGGTAGTGGTAGGAACAGTGGGTTTCTAGTCAATCAAGAGCCCGACATAACCCTCCGCCTTGCCCCAGACGGACGGTATCCGAGAGAATTTTCTCACCCAAAAAAATGGGCAATGATCAGCAGAGTATAATTACAGTGTATGTACCGACTGTATATTTATGCTTTAAGGGAGCAAAGGTACAATTATGTAAATTAATATTGCTACCTACTGAGAGCACATAAAATGGCGTTTTATCTACATTATTTTCTTATCATTAACTATTCAAACCATCTCTGATAAATATACTATCAAAACGGCATGCTAAAAGCTAATAGGAAAGTAATATGTACCTAATCATCTAACACTTGAATTTTATCTGATAGTTATTATTATACTATTTTAGTGCTCTATGTCACTCTTATTTTCAAAAAAGGAAAGGGACAAGAGATCGTATAAAATTCATTGAACCAAGATGTTCTATATTTATTTTTTATCTTATCTCTCAATTTAAATTTAATCAAAGAATGTCTGATTGATATTTTATATTCTGAATAGTTTAACATAGATAATGATAGATAAATGACGCAAAATAGAAATTATTGTCACATTCAAAAAGTGCTTATTGTCAGAGTAATTTGAATAAATGACTTTTGATTTTAATTGATCTGTCATCCGCTTAAGATTTTTTTGCTGGATGACTTGCCCAATGGACATTCATTAACGAAACGAAATTATACGGTAAAAGATACTAATAAGTCATTGCTTTTTATACTATTCCACAGTCACCTCGCCATTCTGATACACACCAAAACTCTTGTGTTTCATAAAGTATGCCTGTATTATAACCTAATCATATTTAGATTCCTTATCATGCTTGTGGATGTAAACAAGATAAGGACAATTCTTTATACTCAGAAAACCGGGTAACTTTCTTAGGGTCTTAGGCAATGGCCTACTCTAATCGTCTTTGATGATATTCTAATCATAAAAAGGATGCGTTTTTTTTTCTCTATGATTACCAGAGACATTTTTAAACGGACCCAGAACTTAGTTGATGACTAGCTACGAGTGACCACAACTGACAGAGAAGCAAACACGGGGATTCTGTTAGATATTACCCTAGCCTAGTTGTACGCCTGTGCAATCATTTTAATTCGTGAGTATCGGTCAATGAAGACACACATGTGTATGACATACGTTTTTTCAGAAATGATATGCCACGTTCGCTATCACCAACGTTTTTGACATTTAAACATTTAGTCATTTCGCCTAATAAAGATAAAACCTGACTAGCGACGTAATAAACTAGATTCTCCAGTTTTACAACTTGTGAGATTTAAATGACTCGTAAAATTATTCATAATGTTATTTGGCTGTTTAAACATCTTCCTTTGCAAGGTCACCGCGATAATTTGAATTTAAAACTTTGTTTGAGTTTTTCTTATCTGTGTACCTTCGCCTACCCACAGATTATGTAAATTTAATTTGCGTCATTAAACATTAGTTACACTATGGCATCTGAAATTATTTCAAAACCGTTTCTCAATTAGCTAAAATTAACCTTATTAGCATTTTCGCTCACAGTTAGAAGATATCGGATTTTTATTTAATTTTAATAACCTGTTTTTAAATGGCGGTGGCAAAATTGAATTGGTAAGGTACCTATTCATTATTTCTTTCGTCACCTATGTAACCGCAAAGCGCGATCTTTAATGTGGTGTGGGATGCCCCCTGGCCTCAGGTAGAAACGATAAGGAAGTATCTCTTGACACAAACGTAAAAGGCCATTGAAAGAGGAAAATCACGCCTTAATTACCTACGGCATAGCTTGCGTCCAACACTGCAAATGATCGAGATTATTAATTTGATAATGGCAAAGTCTGAGGAACCGAGAAGTGATTATTCTGTCCAGAGATGAGGCAAAGAGAAGAGTAAGAGATTACGGCTGATGAAGGCAATGATATTATAAAGAAGATATGCTACGTTCATACTGAGCGGCGTTCAAATATCGTTGCGTTGTTACGACTGCGATAGATAATACGGAACGTATGATACAGAAAGAGAGAGCTATTGCACTTGAAGTACTTAAATTACGACAATTGTCTGAATTTGTCTGCAACAATTTGCGCGCGCTAGTGCGATATCTACCTCTTTCTATTTCTAATATCATTGGTTGTAGGTAACTGGAAGAAAAAGACAAGTTATGCAGAGCTCAAATAAATTTCATCAGTCGAAAGGAAGAATTCAGAATGACATTCAGAAGATCACTAGTAAGACCTAGTTGAGACTCACGCAGATCAGGGAAGAATGGGACAAAAGGCAGGAGGCCTTTACTCGGCAATGGGTGGAACAAGGCTACCACTGATGATGATTAGAAAAAATAGCTTATAAGAACTGGTTCCGAAAATTATTACACCACGGTCTTATTAACTTCGTATCACAGATTAAAACAAAACCACTGGGACAGTCTACTTGTCTTATCTATGGAATGTTAATACGCAACTACGCTAAATACCTATTGTGAGTTGTAATCTGACTGCATACTTACTATTAAAGTATGTAGGTACTTACACAAGTTCTTGCTTGATGGGTTTGCCGTGGGAAACAGAAATATGAATTTTGATTGTGGCTTATGGAAGTATTTTATCATCATCATCATTTCAGCCGAAAGACGTCCACTGCTGGACACAGGCCTCCCCCAAGTGTCGCCACATTGACCGGTCCCGTGCGACTCGGATCCAAGTATTTATTTATTTATATGGAAGTATTTACCCTCAGCTAATAACAGCGTAATGTTAGACAAAGGGTTTTCCCAAAAAGTACTTCGGAAGGGATTGCAAGTTGCAATTCTTGTGAGTCTCTGTCTCCAAAGAAACCACTTTAGCTGAGTCCGTCAAAAAGGTTGCTCAACAGTGGAATAAGTAGAGTCCCCAAGAAAAAAAAAGGTTCCAAAAATCCTAAATATAGCAGTGTTTTGCATAAAATCATCAAATGAATCGCTTCACTTCACTACTTGGTCATCTTATAAAGTTATGACCACATTAATGATACGTTTGACAACACTGAAAGAACAATCACTTACCAGGCGACCATAACTACGACATACCCTTGAGTTTAATAGCAGTTTTGTAAGTAATGGCCAACAAGTACTAGGCAGCCTACGCATTGTGTTGTTAAGGCTTTTTCCTTTTCGTAGCCGGTGGAATTTAATCCCCACTCGAGCGTGAATGTTTACATGTACTTACAAAAGAATTTGTAGAAACTGAGCCTATATTGTGATTAATGAGATTTGATTTGGGGGCATTTGCAAAATAACGCTTAAATGCAACGAGTTTGAAATGGTACATATCAACTGCCGCAAATGATAGCACTCGGTCCTTCCAAAACCTTCCAGGGATTTCCAAATATCTTTTGGCATCGTCAGGAAAGGGTTCGGCCTATGAATGTCAGCCCAACCCTTTCTTTGCATAACCCTTTACGATTCAACGGAATAATGAGATGCTTATAAGTCTTTTTTTTATATTCTACCTCCTAGATTGTAAAAACTAGGTTAATTTTACCTCAATTTCCAATAAAAAAGAACATAATAAGTCAATAAATACTAGGTACAGTTATAGATTGAAAGCCAAAGATACTCCGCTTGAATGCATGTTGCGTGTATAGCCAAGTATGGCTGAGTATGGCGGGAAAGATTTAGCTTAGTAGGTCAGCCGAGGGCTTCTGCAGTCACAAGCATGTTATCAGAAAATCTTAAGTGTTCACAAGGTTAGAATGAGTAGAAATCTTAATTAGGTTGTGTAGATAGAATATTAGCATACCCATTAGGAAGACAAGAGTTAGTACTAAGTGCGTAGGTGGTTAGGAAATCTAAAGAAGGTAAAGATCGGGTAGTATGGAGAAGACTTGTTCTAAAAGTGCTTTTTGGACTCCCAGATAACGTTAAAGGTAAGCTAAGTTATTTTACCTGTCGCCGCATAAAAGTATGGAGAAAGCTATTAGGGATACTGAGTATAGTATAGTATCTCTGTATTGCCTGCGGGACTGTTCGAAAGAGATACCGTGGCCCTGGAACACAAAGGGCAAAGAAGGAACATGGATGGGTTTTAGTCAGTACAAGTCTGACATTCCCTTCCGCTCCGCCCAGAATGGGGGGGGGTCATTTGATGATATCCCATGCTAAAAAAAAAAAAAAAAAAAGTATCTCTGTATTCTTGTTTTATTAGCAATAGTCCAGAACGGATCTAAAAAGTCTCTGAATATTGACATCGTTATGCGAAGGCTTATAGATTCAAATCACGACAGATTCCTCTTTATCCTGATGTGCTTAAAAAAACAGATTAAACGTTTGCTAAGAATGAAGTTCCCACAAGTTTAAAATTACAAAGTCGGAACAGATCTAAATGCAAAAGACTAAGAAGCATTCAAAGAGTTCTAATATTTAAATCATCTTTTCTAAGTAATCCTGCCTATTGCATGAAACGCAGGTGTGTTTCGTTTATATTAGTGACGTTTTGCCTAGACAATTGTGGTTTCAATTACGTCTGTAATTTGACTCAGATCCTTGTGGTCAGACGTTCGATCTACCATAATAATTATGATAAGACACTCAACATCCTGAAATATGAACCGTAATTAATGAAATCCAAAATTGACCAGAGATAATGCAGTATCGATCGTCAATTCGTCATCATCCTCATACAATTTTCTCAATGTACCTATCTTATTGTCTTAGGTCTTCTTTTAAAGAAAATAGCAGTACGGTATTTCGTTTAATTATCTACACAGCCTTAATCCCTGTCTATCTTTAAGTTAATGCTTCACTAAACCGAGAAAAACAATAGATATTAAACGTTCGCAAAGGTTTTCTTGGTTCTGAATCTATGAAAGAATTTGGTTTTAAAAGGTCACATCGTGACCGTGGATGCCAGACTGCTGTTAACAAAAATGTCGACGCATTTATGATTCAGCTCACTTTTTTTTTTTTGTCAAATGGGAAATCATCAAATAACTGACTGACTAAAACCCATCCATGTTCCTTCTTTGCCCTTTGTGTTCCAGGGCCACGGTATCTCTTTCGAACAGCCCTGGCAGGCATCGGCCCATGCAGACCCCTACATCGTTGCTGACATCTCTTTAAGGCGCGCGTGGAACACGAACGCTCCGTCGACACGGCAAAAAAAAACGATAGTGCTTAGTTCAGCAGCATTACTCCGCAGCTCACTAAAGAAGACATAAGACGCTTCTAATAACAGTCCTGGAAATGTTTGAACACCATTGCGTTAATGACATTGTTATGCCAGGAGGGCGATGCGTAAATATTTGCCCATTAGCTATGGCCACGCGAAAACAGAACCAAGCAGATGAAGAGAAACAAATGGTCTTGAAAAACAATCTTATATAGAACGAACCTTCTTAAAATTTTGTTTAGCTTTGTCTATACGAGTTTCTGGTTCGCTATTACTACCCAGAACGATTGGCACCTGACCTTTGCCTTAGCCTTGATCTAAGAGAAACCAGATTTGTGACTTATGATTCTGCCTCATTAAGCATTCCTACGCTTTTTACGCCAAATACTAGAAGTTATCTCTTTTAAAGATGGACCATTTGCAAATGAATAATAATTTAATTTTAATTAGTCGTCGACGCATAATATTCTTATCAAGAAACACCATTTTCAAAAAGCGATTACCTACTGCATTTTTTCTTACAAAAAACTCTTCAACAACAGAGTAAAACAAGGAAAAAAGGGTAAAAACTAAATCGTCGGACGATCAGCGCTAAAATAAGTAAGCCTGCAGCGATTTAATGATTGATGTGCGGTGCTGTCGTTAGCATGTGAAAATCGTGAAAGTGCTTACTTTGCTGACATTTGATATGCGCCGTGCATAGACAAGATAGATGTTTTAAAGAGGTTCTATGCGGTTCGATAATGGCTATTGTTAGTGCTAATTTGTTCGTTTCCTTTGCCAATGAAAGTTTTAAAGGTGTCTCTGGGATTAAAGTGTTACCTGTCTTTCCTTACTTTTATTTTTAAAGTTTTTGTGGTTTATCTAGGAACTCTTATTTGACATCGTCGTAGAGATTATCAAAACCACGGAATTCTCCGAATACCGCAAAATTGTGGCATGGATTTTTCATCGAGAGATTTTTTTTACATTTACCTACTTGGAATCGTTGTGATTTAGCAATTTATCAAGATATGAGGTGTTATTCTTAGAACAAAATAAAAGATAGCTTACCGTACTAACTCCGTTAGAATAAAATATTTAGGTAGAACTATTGATTTGTTTGACCTTTGAGATCTATGGGAGCTTACCTGTTAAGTACCTACTTATGCAGATGTTTAGAATCACGAGTCTCTAATTTATTTACATACCTACCATATTCTAATTCAAATATTTTTAGTAGGTAACTGAGGTGGTACTTCTTTGTACGGTAATACCTAGATTCCTGGCCATTTTGGGCCAATCGGCCAATAGGTATCTACCTCTTGACTAACATAGGGCAGAACCTGTTCTCATGGTCGGTTACACCTGTCACAAACTCACAATTGAAGCCTATTCGACTGTTAATCACTAAAATATTATGACACTTAAAAACCTGTCTCTTTTCGTTGCTGTGCCTTTAAAAGGTATTAATTCAAACCAGTTTGTATGTAACCAGCTTCTTGTAGAAATATTTCGCAATTAAATCACGTTTAGCATTAAACTCAGTCATACATATTCAATGAACGTTTAACAGTAACTTGAGAACTGTTTAAACGGATTTGAGAAATTGAGATTACAATTTCGTTATTTTTATAAGTTCAATTACGTTTTTGTTCGCCATCTTGACCATAATAAATAAACCTGTTTTTTTTCAATACAGACAACTAAAAAAAGGCAAAGGTCGTTGAATTATAATTCCAAGTTTGAAATACGTGGGCCGCCGACTCATCATTTTACGCTGCAAGCGTTTCGCGTAAAAAAAATTGGAAATAAATCACGTACCTTTCCGCGATTTCCAATACAGTTTCCTCAGGTAGTAAGCGGCTGCTACCAAAAGAAGTGCAGCAATAAAAGCACCGATGGCTGCGCCAGCGACGCTGCCAGCTCCATAGCAGGCCGCAGCCTCTTGGCCAAAAACACTAGGCACCAAAACGGTCACAAATAAAACCAAATTTATTAAAACACCCATCTTTAATCCACACAAATTAACATCACTGTATATGGCACATAGATGGTTCGACGACGGACACCGATCACATTCCTAAAATTTGAATTTTTCGAATTCGGAATGCGTTGTAAAACTTTTTTTCTGCGCAATGATAAATACGTGCGCCGCGTCAGCCTGCGCGGTCGACTGTGGCCGTTCGTTCTCTTTCGTAGTAGATCGGTCGTTTCGGTTGTGAAAAGGCTGTGATTGTGGGACAGAGAGCGTGTGTGGAGAACGTGTTTTGACAGCCGGTGGGCGTGCGTTAGAACGGCGGGTACACGTTTAAGTATTTTAATATGTATTTATTTATTTAGTTTAGAATAGTTGGATGAACAAAATTGAGTTTTCGGTTACCATCAGCTTTAGTCTAAACACTAAACAAAATAAAAATCAACGGCTTAGCAATAGCACAGTTAAATGCAAACAAAAAAAAAAGCAAAGAATTTCCTAAATTTATTAAGATACAATTTACGGCTAAACTCCTTTAGAACTTTAATCTCTTGGATTAAGTTTCTCTTTCACTATTTAAACTATGTACTTATTAGAATTCAAACAAAAAAAACAAATTTAATTTAAAATACCACATGGTCCCGCCACAATAACGCACATACACACCTGTGAGAAGCGAGCGTCAGCGCAAGCAGGTATCATACGCACACTTAGTGGTGTGAGACTCACACATGCACACAAACTACACTACATGTATACACACAACATGTATACGTGTAGGTATCTGTAATGTATTCAATGTATGCGCGTAGTTTGTTGTGATCCGAGATGTAGCTACATAATCATCTTTTTTATCGGGATCAGGTTCTGGGATCATCAAGTTAAAATATTCAGATTCAAGGTGTGCTTACTGCCCGTACCTATTTATACGAGTATGTATAGGTACCATAGAGATAGGTAGGTTAGGTGGTAGGTACCTACTTCATCTTTTGACCGTACCATAGATTAAATTTATATTTTTCGGTACAAATAAAATGGTTATATGATTTGACGACAAATTATTATAGTATTCTATATTTTTATTAGGCTTTCAGAAAACTTAATAATCAAAAAACTGAATGTTGCAAATATTTATTTTTTAGACACAAAATAATTTACAACTCATCATTTTATTTAATGTAGCCTGTACCTACCTACTTAATGCTTGAATATATAAGCAATTATAATAATAATAATTCAATTCTACATAATCGCTAATAAACAAGCCACAGGTGTAAGTATAATAAATATCCTATTAATAAATAACACATCAAGTCGTAACTTACTATAGCTTGCCTAGACACAAGACATACTAGTTTATAGATAATCATTACCTACTAAAATATTCGAAATTACCGGTTTTTCACAGCATTACCCGTGATTACAAAATCGTTTTGTAATGGTAGCCAATGAATTTCGTACCTTATTTTAAAGAAATACGTCAGTTGATTTTTGTTTTGAGGATAATATTTGAGTGACAATGGAATGACTAACAATACATTTGACACTTTATTTAAAAGAGAAGACGGTTGATTTTTGCGAGTGACGGCGAAAATTTGGTTGTTATGGAATGATCACACTGGACCGTGTTCAGTTTTAATAGTTTTCATGTGCAACTTTCAACTTATCTAAAAGGGAGGTGAAATAACGTCTTCTTAATATTACTATTTGCTCGTTGGAACCCAAGCAACTGCTACCGCTGGGGTTCAGGTCTTGATATAGATTCCCGTTCGAGTAAAGGACTATTTGACTATCCATCAGGAATTTCTCGTGGTAGTGTTTAAGCCTGAATTAATGCCCGGTTGATAGCAATAAGTGCCCCTATAACATAAAATTTAAACAAAGGTTCTCGCAAAAAATGTGGGTTTACTTATTCTATACCTATGTATGTAATTACAACTCTACCTAATCCTTCGGGGATTACTGGCGTAATTTAAATTTTCTAGAGCGTTCCTTAAAATTCACAATGATGTAGGTAGGTACTATTTTACACTCAGATTATTATTAAAATGACAATAAGAGAAATCAATACGAACAGACGAGTGCATCAACAATGCAAACGAAGCACAGATGCAACAACAAAAACAATTTATAACTATGCTGCGTTCCATTCATACTTGCTCGAATGGAATGCGGCGGCGTAAACACACCTTCAATGGGCCGTGCAGCTATTGAATACAATGAGCGTAATCACAATAAAGTAAGGGAGAAACGTGTAGCACACCTGCATCTGTTTCTCTACTGGGGAAAAATTTTGTGGTTTTAATGTAGTGTTGGCCACCATTCAGTAGGCAATTAGGCATCATCATCAGCCTACAGCAGTCCACTGATAGACATAGGTCTCTTCAATTGTACGCCATTCGACCTGAATCTTGTCAACTCGTCTCATCCAGTTGCTACCAGCCACCTTGCGAAGATCGTCGATCCACGATGAACACGTCTACCTCAACGGTAATCGATTTGGCTAATATGGCCGGCCCATTGCTACTTCAGCGTGTTTATTCTGTGAGCTATGTCGACAACTTTGGTTCTCTGTCGGATCGGAACACCAGTCAGTCAATAGAATGATACTAGTCCGTGTATTGAGGATCCTGCATTCTTGACAGAACGTTAGACCGTTTTGGTCTCGATTGAGCGTAGTAAATACCTACAGAAAAATCTAAAGGACTTACAGTTACGGAAGCTCTAGACAACTAAAAATAAGATTACTGGTTGAAATGCAGACCGAGCGTGAGCGTGTTTGAGCGTTGTCGCGTTGTTTGTCTATGCTCTAAACTAGGACATTGGTGCAAGCCAAAAAAAAAAAAGCTGTTAGGCGCCGATGTACCTACCAACACCCACATTAATATAATCACACACATCCACATTGGTATAATCCACCCACATTTTGCCAGATAAATTTAAGTCCCATATAAAAAGGGGTCGGTCTGTTGCCATCAACCGGGGACAACTCCTCCAGGCTGCATATGAGAAATTCCAGAGCTAAAACTACCTAAAACTACAAATAAAAGTCACGGCCTTTTTTTTTTTCTGTGGGTCTAATGGCGCAACTACGCAAGAATTTCAGAATTTATTTTTGAAATAAATTAGTGATGAAAGTGAGTGAGATGTTATGTGCAAATTAGTTTCTACTACTCGGTCTAGTTAACACTGAAAGAAATTCTTTTTTAATAGAATTGATATTTTACTGCATTTATTTAAGTATTTTCTAATGTTCTTTGAAAGTCAAAGATAAGCCTTGAACCTGCTCAAGTAGCAGCACTTGTAGCTTGAGTTTTGAATCTGGATGATACCTAGTCGATTAGTGTATTTTAAGTACCTATACTAATCTAGATTCCTAGAAACCAAGATACACGGTTTTCCCGAAGACGAGAAGAGTATCATCATCTGCCTAGCCTTTTCCCAACTATGTTGGGGTCGGCTTCCAGTCTAACCGGATGCAGCTGAATACCAGTATTTTACATGGAGCGACTGCCTATCTGACCTCCACAACCCAGTTAGTACTGGGTAATACGATACCCCTTGGTAAGACTGGTTGTCAGACTTTTTGGGCCACTGACTACCTATAACGACTGTCAAAGATCTACAAATGACACCCGGGACCAACGGCTTAACGTGCTTTCCGAGGCACGGAGGAAACTCGGTATGTAATGGGTGGTCACCCATCCACAGACCAACCTAGGCAAGCGCGGCTTAACGACTTAAGACGAGAAGAGTAGCAACATAGTTTTAAGCTTTTCCCACAATAATTCGTCATACTTAAGTACCTAATTAATAATATTGCTATTGGCTCGTGGCTAAATAAATATCCGCACGCGGGTCGATATTCAACGCTAAGCAACGCTTGCCGAAGGCGATCCGTGGATGGATTACCTACCAAGACCTCTTCGCGTCTTAAAAAGCACGCTCTGCAGTTGTCCTGGCCGCTAGTTATAGATCTCTGAAGTCACCGGAATCTCTAATCGCAAAACATAACCACATCGTCGTCAAAAAATTTCACAATACTCTATCTGGTCTGTATTCAAAAAGTTTTTAATGTTGAACATTATGGTCACTATCTAAGCCGGTTATTTTACATAAATTAGTAATAAAATTAATAGGTACACAAACTATGTTTATGGTTCTATTTATTGCGAGATAGACGAGATAGTTAATTTGCATGACAAACAGGTGCGCTGGTAAGAAGTTAGTTACATTCGGCTGCATGACATCATTTCTTATGGCATTGGAAAACAATAACTAATTAATAATCATTGTAACTTCAATATTGAGGATAACCGTAGATGGAACATTGTCTTCATCATCTGCCTAGCTTTTTCCCGACTATGCTGGGGCGGTTTTCAATTTGACCGGATGGATGTAGCTGAATAGGTACCAATATTTTACATAGATCAAATGCTTAGCCTACCTCTAGAGACTAAAGAGCCCAATTAGGTACTGGGTAACACAGTACAAAAGTGTTACTAAATCTTGGGTATAGACCTACATAGATAACCCGTCGTCCATTTCTAATCAAATACAATATAAAAATAAAATAAATAAATAAAAATTATTTATTGTCTCTTTGTGTTTACAAACGTAGATGAAGCTCTGAACCCCACACTAGGATTCCCTGTGTTGTGGGGTCCAGTCTCTTTCAATCCATATTCAGATGGTACAGTTACAAAGACAATAGTTTTAGGTAACTAAACTATAACTAGGTTTAAAAAAAAATCAGTAGTTTGGGTAGAGTGTGGTGTAGTGAATGTAGTGTGGGAAGTGTAGTGCGGTAGGTGTAGTGAGTGTAGTGTTGTAGGTGTGGGTGTGTGAGTGCATGTGAGAAGGGTAAGAGTGGTTGCAAGTGTTAGTGTGATACTTACTCGTATACCTACGCGCTTATGACTAGGTCCTTATTTGCTGCATCGGGCTGTCAAGTGCTGTGTTTTGCTGCTGGTTCTGTCGAGAGATTCGCTACCCTACCTAAACAAATGATCGAAGCATACAATAGATTTTTTATTTGACGATGATTTAAAGTTTTATGGTAAGTAATGCCATCTACAGAATATTTTATAAATTAATAAAATTGCAATACTTGTTTGAAAAATGGCGCTCAAAAGAAGGTAGTGTTGTGCTTAACATTAAAATGAATAGTTTAGTCGAACAATCAAAGAATTAAGAAATTACTATAATTATTTTTAAACAATGATATAATTTAATGCGGTGTTTTTGTGTAATGTATAATGTCACATTTTAAATAAATAATTTGAGAAGTATTTAATTTTGTGAAAAAATATTATCACCATGATTATATTTTTTCAAAACTTGATTGTTTATGAATTTAGCAGCTTTACAAATATAGTGACATAGTATTATTTAATGAAATTGATTATTATTTATAAAAAAAATATTACAATTGAAAAACTCGACTACTTTACTGCGTTCTTGAAAAGTACATCCTTATCAAAGCGATATTTTACGGCATTCTCAATCTGACATTAGATTTTCATCGAAAATTGTTACCGGTAGAGTTAATTTTCATTAAATATCAGTATTTAATCCTACGAATGTTGTGTAAACTTCCATAAATATGGAAAACGATATATTGGACTCATTGAACGATTTGGGGTATGGAAAGTATTTATGATTTTAGGTTATAATGTCCCATTTTAATCCTATAGAAATTATGTTTATGTTGTTATGATTATTTCTCCGAAACATTTGCAATGTGCCTATCGATTATTTTCCGTATGAATAATATGTTAGGTGTTTTTGGTATTTGGTGCTTTTATAATTAGCTAAAACGTGGCTTGTATAGGTCTTCTATAATAATCAATATGCTAACTTTTTTTGAACTTGTTGCGTTGGCGAAGGATTTATCAGACGCTACAAATAGATTTTTGCAGATGAATACATAAATTGGAATTATAATATAATTTCACATTAGTATTCTTAAATAATTCATTGTTTTGTGGTATTCATATTAATATTTAGTTGTTGTGTAGTTTAGTTGTTGTATGTTTGTTAGTAATATTATTTATTATTTTGGTCAACAGCCCACATAATATTTTATTGATGGCACCTATCTTATTTCAGCTATATATTATATTTAATACAATATAATATTTAAAAAAAGAACTTAAGTGTGTTACCAAATTATTATCTAGCCTGTTGTTAATTATCTTAGTACATGATGTAAAGTTGTGCAAGAATAAGGAAGCTAAGCAGTAGTCAATACCTATTTGTGTTACATAAATATTATTATTTTGAAGCAAACATCAATTTCAATTTAAAAAAACACTGATTCATAAAGTTAGGCAATAATATACATTAATATACCGGTATGTCACAACTAAAATATTTAATTGTGTAAAACCTATTTACCTTATACCGATTCTGTATCCAAGATAAGCTTATGAATAATGTTATAAAAGCTATCATGAAAATAAAATTATCTTACGATAGATTATCAATTATTTTGCATTGATATTGCAATATTATTTACCTACTAAAAAAACAAATTTACACCTTGAAATGATTGTGTATTATTGTATTCACAGCAGAAAGATAGGCACATAATATTCTGAAAGTACTTTCTACATTACTTTATATCAGTTAATACTGATTTCGTAAACATGCAATTTGGCTCAATTTACTACATCATTGACCTGTTTCACTCGTCTTATTGGTTAAGTAAACCAATAAGACCTAGTAATCAGGCAGTTATATTCATTAAATTTGTATAAATCTTTAATTTATCTGGTGATTCATTACCAAACAAAATGAAATTATTCTTTACTAGCTGTGCCTGTAATGCACCTTTCCTATGCACTTTTCCTACCTACTACCTCCTTATACTATTACATATACTCTACCCTACCTACGTTTTGGATTATCCCATGGGAACATTGCATGTGTTAATCCAGATATAAGCTAACTTGATACCAAATTTCATCCAAATCCTTTAAGCTGTTTGAGCGTGAAGGAGTCACAAACACACACACATACAAACTTTCGCCTTTATTATATTAGTGTGATTCAAAAAAATCTAACCAAACAATACACCTATAAGTATTCCAATTTACAATTCCAGCTATGACGGTCCCTTATCTGATGAGACTGCCTTCGCAAAGGCACTGGATGGCGGTGCCAAGTCCCTGGAGTTCACCAAACTCATCCACATCCTGGCAGAAGAGATCAAAAGACTGTGCAACGTGGAGGAGACTGTGAGCATGATGGACAATGTTGATGAGTCTAGTTCTTTTCTGCTGGAGCTCAGTTCCTTTCTGAAGGAGCTGAAGTGTCCATATAAGAAATTGGTTACAGGTATGAACTATGAAGTACTAATCATCATCTCATTGCCTTTTGCCCCATGTTACTAGGTCAGTGCAACACGATTTTTTCTGCTATTCTGCCCTGTCAACCGTCACGCAATCATCACTGAAGTACTGATAAGTTTGGTTAATTTAATCTTAAACTGAATTGTCAGATAGAACTCAGCATGTCAGACAGTCAAACACAAAATCCTCCTTTTCGGCTATGCTGCAGTCGTGTAAACAAAAATGATAACTGATTTTGTGGATGTCGTAAAAGGAGACTAAGACTTTCTCTATGAATCATAATGTCTCTGTCATCTTTTTAATATCTTTAGCATTAAACATATTTCGGTGTTGAGCTTGTAGTGGGGATTCTCATAAATCTATAAGACTCTGTCAGGTTAAGTGTTTAGGTTAAGTTTACTAACATAGTTGTAAGGAAATATTGTTACTAACATTGTTGTTAAATTTATATTTATATTTAAATTTATATTTATTTATATTTAATCAACAAGTGTGTATTTATATACACACTTGTTGATTAAATATAAATAAAATAAATATTTAATTATTCATAAGCGAGAATAAATCTGTCTGCTACTAAGAGTTGGTAAAACTTTTACGCAAATCTGCTTACACTGGTAAAAAAAAACCTTTTCTATGTTAATAAATAAGTTCTAAAGTACCTGGGCGACCAAGCTCTGCTCAGGTGAAAATACACATGCGAACTCCATGACTAGTTAGATCGACTTTTCGCCCTATGTAAAGCCATGTTGTATTGCATCTTTCATCGAAATCGTTAGATCCGTATTCGAGAAAAAAAAAAAGAAAAAAAGAAAATGAAACAATTTCAGGTCACATGTCTTCCCGTCTCCAAACTAAAGAGGATCGCCTGCTGCTCCTAGATTATTTAATATCAGAGCTGATGGCTGCTCGCATGGTAAACGTAGACTGTCCCAAAGAAAAGCAGGCTGCTGGCATGGAGATTGTGATGGTAAGTCACTATCTATATTCTTGTTGAATTCTTCCTGTGTTTTAATTTTTTGTTCTTTATGAATGCCTAAAACTATCCTTGTTTTAAATAACTATTATTTGTATCATTAAACCTATTTTTTCCTGGAATAACAGAAAAAAAATGTTTACATGCCTTTAACCCCATGGCTATAGGGAAAAACTACGGAAAGTTTTTGTATTGAACCATTCAAATATAAATATTATACAGGGTGGAGACGACAATAGGACAATAAATTAAATTGTGTATGTATTGTGTATCTCATGACGTTCCCAGTCTGCATACAAAAATTCAGTCGAATATTTGTAGCAGTAGTTTATTCACAGGACATTATTTAATCAAAAGCTGTGTCTTGATTTTGTTACGAAATAAACTTTCATTTATTTATATATTTAAAATGTTAACGAACCCCGCATCGGCATAAACGCTAAACACAACACACTACTTCAGAAACCTTAGCCAAAATTGTCGTATTGTCGTCTCCACCTTGTATATTGGGGGCGACTTTCTACTCAAAATCGCTGGGAAATTGTACAATATTATTATTCTCTTTCCACAGCAAGAGTCACCAGTAGCCAAAGCCTTGAAGGAGATCCTAATTTCTTTGAAATTCAACAAGCCCCCTCCCAACATCACGCCTGAGATGCTGTTCTCAAGGTTGGAGGCTAAGCTCAAGGACACCATACAGAAGGAAGGTAGGACTATGTTAGTTAGAGATTTAAGGCACAGTTGGCTCAATGGCTGAGCGATTGGCTGCTGCGTTGCTTGTCGCGGGCGCAATTCCCACACGGAACAAATATTTGTATGGCTTTAAGGTAGGTTTTTCCGGGTCTGACTGTTTGTGTATGTGAGCTTAAATGTTTGTAAACGAACCCACAATGCAGGAGAAATTCCTAGCGTGGGGCAAAGTTTAAAAAAAAAATAAAGAAAACTCAAGTCTAAGTTCAACAAGCTCCCAACAGCATACCCTGATACAATATATGCTTGTACTGCTGTACTTATAGCGATAATATCACAAATGAAAATAATCTGAAGAGAAATGTGTGTATGATATCCAGAACTTGTGCATATTCTCTATACCAATCGAGACTATTGTCATTGTGTTATTGCAAAATTTTTCGTCACAAAAAAAAAAGTATATCATCATTTTCCTGCCCTTATATAGCACTGAAACTCCAATTCCAACACTTCTGAAATCTTACTTACGCCGTCAGGGTGTATGATACGTCCTTGACTTGCATACAAGACAAAAACTCTTTTACTGTAGCCACACCAATGTCTGCATTTGCTGTAGAGTCTTCTGCACTACATCATTTCAGCCGACAGACGTCCACTGTTGGACATAGGCCTCCCCCAAGTGTCGCCAGATTGACCGGTCCCGTGCGACTCGCATCTAGCGGAATCTGCACCACATTAACATATAATTTGACGGCACGGTTGGTGCAGTGGCCGAGTGATTGACTGCTGCGCTTCGTGTCGCGGGTTCGATTCCCGCACGGAACAAATATTTGTATGGCCTACAGGTAGTTGTTCCGGGTCTGGCTGTTTGTGTATGTGAGTTTGAATGTTTGTAAACGCACCCACGATACAAGCAAAGTGGGGCAAAGTTAAAAAAAAAAAAAATTCTTCCCCAGGTGACCAGCTAGTAGGCAAGCCCCTATACAACAAGGCACTCACAGATAAAGATTGGAAGCAGTTAGAGACCTCATTCACGGAGATGTTTGAAGAGTACAGGCTGAGGAGAGAGACGCTCATCACTCGGCTTGAGTGCACTATACAGAGTTTTGAGGTACCTACATCACTAACACACAGTAATCAAATCTATGCGAATATTATAAAGACTTTTTAAAAATGAATTTAACTCGTTTTTCTCCGCAGTGGTCTGACCGCCTAAAGACAAAGAAAGACGTTATACAATCAACCTACCGTCCGAAACGCGAGAACCTGAAAGTGAAGCCGGACATCAAACTGGCCGACTTCCTAGCCGCCCGGACATCGCTGCTTTTGGTCGAGAAGACTTCCAGCGCGACTGTCCGGAAGAACACACAGACTGATGTCAACAAAGTTCTTATTGGACAGGTCAGTAGTCATCATCTGCCTAGCATCTCTTCATCTCTTACATGCAGCTGAATACCAGTATTCTAACACGGCATGACTACCTATCTGACCTCCACAACCCTTGGTAAGACTGGCTGTCAGACTTCCAGGCCATTGACTACCTGTAACAACTGTCAAAGATCTAAAAATGGTAGGTGAGCGTAGTATAGTAACGTATTGTTATAAGTCAAACTGTCCGCCTTCCTAACGGCCCGGACACGCTGCTATTGGTCGAGAAGACTTCCAGTGCGACTGTACAGACACACAGACTGATGTCAACAAAGTTATTATTGGACAGGTATGATTAAATCTTATTGGCAGATTATTTAAAAGCAATGTAACGACTTTTTCCCTTGCGTAAACCATGAAACCACCATACTCCAACTTGTATAGGACAAGGAGAAATATTCACAGTTGATATCCAACCTGCTGTCTAGACAAACGGACTGTGCCGATGCTCACGACGCGCTCACAACAGACATGCTACCACATCACACGAGGCGGGGCGTTGCGACGCCGCAGCGGCACCGCTCAGTTGTACAACACACGTCTTTTGCGATCCTAGATAGATTTTAAAACATTGTGAAAGCGCTGTATAACAATTTTGATGTACAGCCCGACAAAAAAGTTCTGATGGTGGCGAAACGCGGATCTACATATTTTCTTCCTGGCAATGCCGCGTTTTCTGTCAAACTCGGTAATGTCATTGGCTTGTCACTGCTCAGGGTTGCCAGAAAGTCGCTAAACAACGTCCTCATTTTTCCATACAAAATTTTGCCAATCTGTAAAGTGCTCTATATGCCTACAATTTCAATGTTTTATTCACAGGTGCCAGACCGAGGAGGACGTCCCAACGAACAGCAGCCCCCGCCTCCTGAGATGCCCTCCTGGCAACAGAGAATTGCCGTGAGTCTCTTGTTTTAATAAACCATCTTAATAAAAATGAATCAAATAGAAAAAAGGGAAGAATAAGAAGTCCTGGATGAATGATGAATTTAGATGTCTCTTGGGCTATTTTATGAACTACGGTTTTATAGGTATTGAAGAAGTTTTTGGCCATAGTGTCAAATGTTACTGGACTGCCTCGTTGGTCTATTGTTCGGAAGCACGATTGCTGAGCATGGAGGTCCTGGGTTCGATTCCCAGGTCGGGCTTAATGTTATTGGGTTTTTCCTTCAGAAATTGTTCAGTAGCAGCCACGGAGTCTGGATTTGTGCTCGGCTATAGGCTCGCCCCTATGGGACTTCAATATAACTGGCGAAACGTAGGTGTACTATTAGGTACACCTCTGCTTTATACTTTGGGGATTATAGGCGTGATGTTGTAATCAAATATTACGAAAATTGCAGTACTTACTTCAAATTTTTTATTCGAAGTACGCCATATTATTTTTACTAAGGGTAAAGGTGTTAGATTCGTATTCCGTGCGTAAATGCACCTACGATATGGTAGATCACCTTCTAATTCTTTGCCAATGCTATTAAGTTTTGTCAGCTTGTAAAACTTCTAAACAAAAATGCAAAAATTACCTTAACAATCGCTAATACAGGGTGGCGGAGGCCGAGGGGGAGGCCGCGGCGGCGGGGGCGGAGGCGGGGGCGGGGGCGGGTTCAACAACTCTAACAACGCCAACAGTTCCTTCAACAACTCCGGCGGCGGGGGCCACGAGCGGGGCGGCGGGGGCCACGAGCGGGGCCGCGGGGGGCGGGGAGGGCGCGGCCGGGTACAGGGGGGGTACAGTCAGGGGGGCGGGGACCACGGTAGGGGAGGGGACCATTCTAGGGGTGGAGATCATGGCAGGTATGCTGTAGATGTAGATCTTTCACCGTTATTTAACAACTGATTTCGCTGTCAAAATTAAAACAAATGCTTTATTTGCGAGAATATGAGTAGTATGTATGTTGACATTTTTATACAAAGTTCTTTATATCCTATCATGACAGGCCTGCAAAAACCCAATTACAAAAAACATATTATTACTTTAAACATTATTTAACTATTACATTATTTACAAATGGTATATGTTAGGTTTCTTTTGTTTATTTCTTATAATTTTATAAAACAATATTAAAAAAAGATTAAAAAATAGTAGCCCACCGGTATCGAGAACGTGGTCTAACCCAGGGTCAGGGCTCCAGAGACAGTAACCTAACAATGCCGTGTTCAGAAGTACCGCTTACTGAACCATTGATATCATTTTATTATTAAGTAACCACGTAACATTTACTTACATTTAACATTCAAATAATCATTGACGGTATAATACGCTTTATTTATCAGACAATTCTTTAATTTTTTTTTCAATGTGTTAAAGGATAGTGGGCAAAAATGTATGGGCGGCACACCACCCACGTCCGCTACAGCTTAGACAATTTTTTTTTGGAGGGTAGCACGTCCATGTTTCTCTATGCCAAAGTACATCAAATTCAGTCCTAGGGTTCTCTAATTATTTTAAGTGGACTAGGTTTAACTTACTAATCACCGTAGTGATCTTTATTCATGTTAAGATAAGGTTGCAGTTAGATTGCGGCAAGTGTCTGAATCACAATGAACTTTACTTGTATTAATAAGGTAAAATTAACTGTGAAAGGAATTTGTATAGCCAAACCCCGTATAGTGCATGAACCTTAGAACAAAAGGACTCTAAATTATTTTTGTGTATGTGTAAGAACTGTTTTTGCATGACCCTTGGAATTAGAGGACTTTATTTATATTTTTGTTAAAACTACCTATTGTTGCATGTGATGGATTGGCTGGAAAATTATAATATATTGTAAAATGTGATAAGATTTAATACTCTCAGAGTAGACACAGTAATGATACGTTTTAGTTTTTTTTAAGGAATGACAATGACAACTAAATCTGACAGTGACAGATGACAGTGACAGGTGTGCTTTACGACATATACATATTGAGAGACGATTAGTTTACAGTCGACAACAGCATGAACCTCGGAATTAAAGGACTATTATATTTGTGTAAAATTTTGCTTATTATATGTTTTGTATCCGAAGAAATAAAAAGTTTACTAACTGTTTTTTTTACTGCTTTCTTTTTTTTGTGTGCGAGTGTCCAAAGTAGGTACCTACTTTAGCTTACATTATATTTCCTAAGTAGCTTTATGCTCTTCTATCTTTATGTAATTTCCATTGCACATTGCCGGTGGTTACAGCGCCTGCACATCAAGCTACCCGAAACTGTCAAATTTTCCCAATCAACCTTGAACCTAATGCTTTAGCGATAAAGTTGAAAATCTATTAAAGAAATTTGACAGATTGAAGTAGCTTGATGTGCTGCCGTCTGTACTTACTTTAGCTGCTGACATTATATTTCCTAAGTCCCTTTATGCTCTTCTATCTTTATGTAATTTCTATTGCACAAAGGAAAGGTACATAAATTTATAAAATAAAAGTGTTTTGTGTGTCCATGGATAAATAAACTCTCAAAGCATGAATTGGTACAAACCTGCCCAGTGTGAGACGTGCAATGAAGTCTGAAAGTGGCATCGGTGACTGAAAATTTGTGTGGTAATCGGTTGTCGTGGTATGGGCATGTAATGCGGAGAAATGAGGAAAACGTTTTTAGTATGAATGTGGATGGGTATAAGAGTAGAGGAAGATCAAAGAAATGATGGATGGACTGTGTAAAGGATGATATGGCACGAAAGGAGGTGTCTGATGAGATGACGAGTAATAGAGAAGTATGGAAGAAGTCATGTTGCGCCGACCCCAAATGAATTGGGATAAGGGCAAGAGATTGATGATGACACACAGATCAGCATTTTCTTGCATCTTTTCCCTCTCTGTCACTTAAAATTGCAACCCACAAAAGTGAGAGGTCCTATCGCACGTTTAAGTGGTTCATATGCGACCGGTCTTCTCGCTCCACCAAATGACGCTTTTACGTGACAAAACGAGATAGAGATACTCGAAAACTGATCCGTGCATGCAAATGTGATTTCATCCGTAATGAGCGCCTAAAATCGTCGATGTAGTACGTGCGAAAGACATGACACTAAACGTAGAGATTATTATAAAAGTCGACCCCTTTGAACCTGCTTTCCAGAGCCGTAAATGTTTAAAAAATATTCAAAGATACTCGTTAATTTTTTGAAATGACTAACAATAGTATCTTCTGATAGCCGAAATTAATAGTGATCTATCACTACCTAGGTCTGGCGGCGCTGGCAGTATCGGTATTAGTATTTCACTTAGAGTTACCATTACCATTTTTTTTTAATTTTTAGCCTATTTGAGTGTCCCACTGCTGGACAAAGGCCTTTCTGCCTGTGCAATATCTGGCCATGGTCGCCCCGCAAACGAGATCAGATTGTCACATCACCTTAGCCGCGGTCTACCTCGACGGCGATTTCCTCCGACAGGCGTCCAGTGGGTGATGATCGTTGTCCATCTCTCCGGGCGCATTCGTGCTACGTGGCCAGCCCACTCCCACTTCCGCTTATTTTAAAATACCGGACGTTTGCCTAAAAAGTCCGGATATTTTTACTTTTAACGATTTTTTTTCGTTAGCTATTACGTTATAAATAAACTCTTTTGATGATTTAAAAATCCCCTTAAGTCGAAAAGTCCGGACAAATTTCAAAGCCGGACTCGTCCGGGACAAATCCAGAATATGGTGACCCTAGACACACAAGGCTGGATCGCAATCTCATTTAATAAGAGGAGTGTGATAACGTATACATGTCGTTTATTCTATATTTTGTTCAGAATTTTCACCAATGGCAACTATGACAAGCCTCTTTTGCAATTATATCAAACATTTATTTAACGAGCGAGACGATTATATATCTGAATATTTTTGAGCATTCATGGTTTGATGGATAGATAAGTGTTTTTAAAATAATAAAATAAAGAAAAATGTGTTATTTGCGACAAAACTAAAACTATCAAATTATAAAAAAAAAACTCTTTGGAGGCTAAAAGACTCATATCTCAGCATAAATAAAATAAATTATAATTGGCACAAACAGCATTATCAAACTCATACCAACATGTATGAGAGTGTGTGTGATAACTGATAACCGGGTTACTATAGTATTTAAGTATCTCTCATGTATGTTATTTAGCAGTATGCTGCAATACTATAAAATACTTAAAAGATAAATACCGCATCACTGGCATCATTGTGATAATATTTACGATAAGTGTGATATTAACAAATAATGATAAACGGCGTCTTAAAATACCTTCTTGCGTTGATGTTTTTTATACTTATAAATCAATTTATTCTATTTACATTATTTTATAAAAGTAAATATCCTCGAGATAAAATGTCAGCTGTCGTTTGAAGTAGTAATCAGAACCATTAAATGTTATTAAAATATTGATTAAATTATATATAAATTGAAGACATTTGAGCCTATTCAGATTTAAAAAAAGTTCGCAACGGCGTGTTTATGTTAATATAGATTAACGTAAACACGTGCGATAATTATTTTAATCTGGCAATCTTCATAACATATTTTTCCAGTTCTTTGATACGTAATGACGATAAAAAAAGACTCTTTGGTAAGAAAAAACATTGCTTACAATAGAGTAAAATTCATACAACAGGAAAACTCACAAAAAATAGAAGCTGTAATAAACAAGCTATAATAAACTTTAGTACTTATTTCTGTCACAAATCCAGGAGGTACCTATTACACTAATTTATTCAGAGTTTTTTAATTCCGAGCTTATAACCCCAGGGAATTATTAAAACACTTAGCACCGAAGTTCGGTTCTTCTACACAATGCAATTTACTTGAGAATGACGCTAATTCTAGCAACATAATACAAAAAATTATATCATTTATGTCAAGTAGGCCTAGTGGGACTTTTGAATTGTCGAAGCAAAGACATCAATCAATAAAGTTAAAGTCCCAGTCACAAGGCATAATAACTGTGAAACTACTGTAGTTACCCATTTCAAAGCGTAGATCTCTATGGAGCAGAACGGGCAAGAAACTCCATGGACACTCTTTTACAAGGTCACTATGTCACTACTAAAGGGAAACGCACACTTGTCCTTGCCAAAAGAATCAAACGCGCTGAACGAAACGTTCTTCCATACGTAAGTATAACGTTATCTATTCGTTCGTGTCGGCGCGGATGGTAATCCTAAAATTTGATTCTTTCGCACACATTCTTTTCGCTTCCTTCGACTCTGATAAGTGTGCGTTTGCCTTAAGGAAAAAAAAAAGAAAACAAAGCTCCTCTTTGTTTTCTTTTTGAATTTCATTCCAATATTTACCAGTTTCACCATTATTTTACAGGCCTCAACAACAGAACAGAAACTACCAAACTTACGAGGTTCCCCCCGGTGGTTACAACAACCATGGCCAACCGACCTTCAACCAAGGTCACGGGCATGACCAGAACTTCAACCAACATGGTCAACAAAACCAGGGCTATGGTGGACATGGTGGCGGGTACAACCAGGGAGGAGGGTATGATAGTATGGGCAGCTTTAATCAAGGAGGATATCAAGGTATGTGTAACTTCATAAATAAAATCTAATGTAACACCCGATACAGATTTCGATAAAGAACCGAATCTATTCCAAATTGTCACGTATAAAGTAATAAGAGTTCGCAGATTCTTGTATAACAAATTATATTATAAATATAGAGAGGTAAATATCGCACTAGCGCGCGCAAATTGTTGCAGACAAATTCAGACAATTGTCGTAATTTAAGTACTTCAAGCGCAATAGCTATCTCTTTCTGTATCATACGTTCCGTGTTATCTATCGCAGTCGTAACAACGCAACGACATTTGGACGCCGCTCAGTATGAACGTAGCGTATCTTTTCAAATGTTTTGTCGAGGCTTAGATTGTGATTTTCTTGACGCGGATTAAAGACAAGATGTCTCTATTGGGTCGTTTTCGAGTCCTCACAAGGCACGCTATAGTAACATATTTGCCTCATTTTATATTTAATATCAGGGTTTCATGCCAGTGGAGGAGGTACTCGTACATAAATAATAATTAATCGCCGTCTGTTCACACACCCCGGGAAGAACTATGTCAAAGAAACAACTCGTTTTTAGTTGCGAAAGAGAAGCGGGTAGAGCTATACTCGCCTCTCGTTAATAGTGGGTAGAGCTATACTCGCCTCTCGTTAATAGCGGATAGAGCTATAGTCGCCTCTCGTTAATAGCGGGTAGAGCTATACTCGCCTCTCGTTAATAGCGGGTAGAGCTATACTCGCCTTTCGTTAATAGCGGGTAGAGCTATACTCGCCTCTCGTTAATAGCGGGTAGAGCTATTCTCGCCTCTCGTTAATAGCGGATAGAGCTATACTCGCCTCTCGTTAATAGCGGGTAGAGCTATACTCGCCTCTCGTTAATAGCGGGTAGAGCTATACTCGCCTCTCGTTAATAGCGGGTAGAGCTATACTCGCCTCTCGTTAATAGCGGGTAGAGCTATACTCGCCTCTCGTCAATAGCCGGTAAACCAAATGAACTCATGAGTTTCAAATGTTCGACCTCTTTCATAGGAGGTGCTGGCGGCAGCGGAGGCGCTGGCGGTGGTGGCGGCTACAAAAAGCCCTACCAAAACAACCAGGGCTACCAGCAGAACCAGGGCTACCAGTCCACCCAGGGAGGCTTCCAGGCTCCTGGCGGCTACCAGTCCAGAGGGGGCTACCAAAACGAACACGACGACAGGGACCGACGCGGCCGGGGCGGGTACAGGGGGAGACGTTGACATCCATAACAACACCCTGTATGTAGCTTGTAAAGTACGATCCACACCGGCCGACGCGTGTTAAAGGAAATTGAACCGTTTGAGTGTTAGTTAAATGTCATATTTGCATGGATTTTACACCGGGTACCTTGCACCGCGCGGTTTCGACCGTCATTTTCACAATTCTAAGTCATGTCCATTCTAAAATGATACTTAAAAAATTCATAAAACGGTGCAGATTTTTTTAACACATTGTAAAACGCTCTCCGAAACGGCCCGACGCGCGACGTTCGGTGTAAATCACACACAATGCGTTGATTACTAATTATGCTGTAATTTAGGACAAATAGCGGTGGTTTTTGCTTTGATATTTCGAGTAGGTAAGAAGTAGATATTTTTCGACTCGACATCATCATCGGCAGCCTTGTTCCTCCTTCTGCTGGGTATAGCTCTCCTACCTCGTGCCATGCTTCCTTGGTCTGTCAAAGGTATTCCTTGCTGACAAACAGACGACGTTCTGACGAAAATTCACCACGACTACAGTAGCCATACGTCAGGAATTTTCCGGACACGTCCGGAATGCGGGGGGTATTCTAAAGCATCTGGAATATTGAAAAACATAAAAATATTTTTTGTAAAACTTGATAAATTCAGTAAAATTGTACATCACAATCTAAAAGAAAATTTCCGGAATTTTCTACGAAAAAATAAATTATATTTCTGGGAAGCCTAACCACGACACACTTGCAAGCCTGGTGTTTTACGAAATGGTTGTATATTTGGGTCGAGTAGGTGTTGAAGTTTTGTATGGGACAGTTGATTATTTTTTCGCGTTCACGATGTTGATCCCATGGAGAGTTGTTCAGTTTGATAATCTAAACACGCCTTATCTAATTATCTAACAGAAAATCTACTAAATGAAAATGATATTAATTTAGTAAGTAGATACATTTTGTATCTTTTTAAATATATAATTGTATTCATTTGTATCTGGTATACAAAGAGAGATATTACATTCTATTATAATGTAGTAACCTAGCTATAAGTTTTCTTGCGTGATCAAATCAGAAATGAGAGAGAGAACCAAGGTTACCGACGTAGTCCAAAGAATAGCCAAACTTAAGTGGTAGTGGGCAGGGCACATTGCTCGCAGAACGGATGGCCGATGGGGCCGGAAAGTTCTGGAGTGGCGACCGCGAACCGGAAGACCTACCGTTGGAAGGCGTCCCACTAGGTGGACCGATGACCTGGTAAAGGTTGCGGGGATCCGCTGGATGTAGTCGCACGGGACCGGTCAATGTGGCGATACTTGGGGGAGGCCTATGTCCAGCAGTGGACGTCTTTCGGCTGAAATTATGATGATGATGAAGCTAGCTATTGCTTTGTAAAATCCTTTTGGATACCCTGTCTGGGGCGCTCGCCCCAGAGGAACGTTATCTCGGAGTCTAACCGAATAAAACCCACTACTACCATGTGTTCTGAATAGAATATGTTGGACAAAAACATAAATAACTCCCCTTCCAAGATATTTGATATGTATCAATGCAAAAACCATCGTTGAAATAATAATAATAATATATATTTAATACTGTTTCTAGTAAAATTACGTTAAATATATCAAAATTAAATGGCGAGCGACCTATAGATTGATTAACAAAATTAAAGAAAGCAAATAGTTATTATTGATATTAATAATAGTAACAGCAGGTTGTATTGTATCATTAGAAAATGCTTGAAATAAGTATACTGCGATCTTAATAAGAATAGAGTTGAACTTTGAAACTGGACTATAGAGAAAGCTACGCTACTACAAAGGCCAGCGCACACCGGAGACGGCCGGGTTTAACATTTTATCTTTACCCAACGAAAATTCATACCTAGCTAGTGGTAACAAGATACAGATTCCAATGTTCGATGCCGCTACGGAAAATCCTCTTTGATGCCTTGGGATCTAAATATTGGAATCTGGATCTTGAGACCACTAACCTACGTATGAATTTACATTGGTAAAGATAAAATGCTCTTGCCTGCCGTCCCCGGCGTCCGCTGGCTTTAATTGTACATGGCTAATTTAGCGCGTAATTGAAAGTTTCGCCGCCATCTTGTTTTTTGAATGCAATTTAAAAAAAAATACCAACAGCACAATGTTAGTCCCTTACATCACTGTATTCGTTTAGAGAGTGGAACGTATAAGGCGTACGTCAAAATTTGGCCAACAAACGAATTTAAGTGGATCAAAAGAGTAATAAAACGTATTTTTTTTTATATGGAGCAACTGCTTATCTGACATCCAGAATTCAGTTACTGGGAAACATGATTCAAGAACAGTCGTTATGGGTAATCAGAACTAAACAATATTTTCGTTAGAACAATAATTTCAAGTTTCCTAAGAACTTTACGGAATCAAAAGGTCATCCCAGACAGTATGACTTGCGTCATATCAGAATTAGGTTGCGGACCCGAAGTCACCTATGAAGCCGTTTCCAGTCGGCTTCCCTTTGGGAACAAGGCACTTTACGTAGTTTTTAGTGTTTATAGGTTGTAACGAAACGTTAGAAAGTCAGTCCTATTCTTATATTGATCGCATTTTGTATTGTGGTGTGTTCTATGTGTAACCGGTATCGGTTGAATTTATTCTTATTAAATGTGTAATTTTAATAATGTTAATTTTGGTAAAACAAATAAAAATTGCAGCTTTGCATTCTATTTCTGTACACTCTTTGCAATTTACTTATTCTATTATTTTCAGTTAAAGATCTGAACCGAGAAAGCTTTTCTTCATTATTTATTGTCCAATAGCTCATTGAAGACAGTAATTTAAAAAAACACATATTTTGAGTTACGAGTTAAGATCTCTTTGCAGGACTCTGATCAATTTACCGTGCTGATTTTACACATTACATAATACATTTTATCTTCCACTGATTTTTATTCGTGATCTCAAAGGACATCCAATTATCTTAATTTCTGAATTATAGCAGATTATTTACCAAGTGGATAAAGCAGTGTCTTTTGTCAAAGGCGCTACATTGAAGCCCGAACGAAATCAGGGATTCTAGAGTTTTATTTTGAGTATTTTCATCCTATGTCCATAGAATAGTACATTATTTATTTAAACTTCCTGTACAGTAGTGGTGGATTATAGATCTTTGATAGTCGTTAGGTAGTCAGTGGCCCAAAAAGTCTGACAACCAGTCTTACCAAGGGGTATCGTATTACCCAGTACTCTCTGGGTTGTGGAGGTCGGATAGGCAGTCGCTCCATGTAAAATACGGTATTCAGCTGCATTCGGTTAGACTGGAAGCCGACCCCAACATAGTTGGGAAAAGGCTAGGGAGATGATGTCCAGTAGTGGTGGATAGGCGGACTTAACACAACAACAACAACAGGTCAAGGCATTTTTTACCATTCAAGCTTTGTGTTAAATAGGACAACATTACAATAAATTTATTTCAGCACTAGATCGTTCTTTGGGGTCACGAATTCCCGGCCTTACACAGCCAACGGATAATAATAAAATAATAGAAAAATGATAATAATATTATATAATTTGATTATGTAATAGAACTTATGAATGTACCTAGCAAGTTTAAAATAAATAACTTCGCGAAGAAATATAAAAAGTCAAATTCTTGCTAGCGAAATTCCGCAGACTTTGATTTTGGATGCCGAAGTATCAAGACCATCACATTTGTGGAGTTAAGCATGCTAATTCAATTTGATCCCGTCAAAAAATAGTTATAATGTCTTCTAATGTACCTATTAGTAGGAGAAGGTAGTGCCCTATTCAGTTTTTTTAGGAATTATTTATTATAACTTAACTACAAATTACAAATACCTATCAGTGGCGAAGGTTCCATACAACTCGATTGCTACCGGATTCCCTTTGAATATTGGCACAGTCAGTATTCTATAGACAAATAATATAATCACATTTAAAGATATGTACTCCGGCTTACCTGTTACAAAAATTGACCCTTCACTACTGCTACCTATATCATTAATTTACTTACAATTAGTACATAATTCTAATTTTTCGCGAAGTTATCAGAGAAATAGACTTAAAAAGAAAGTAAAAATGGAAAAACTAAATTGTGGTACTATTACTACGTTACCTCGCCTTAAGAGTTACTGCTAGAAATCAAGGCTTTGGTATATAACAAGATTTAGCTAAATATAGAAATGTTGGCAAAAACAGATTGCAAACTATAGTTAATCGAATATTTTTGTTATTTTAGTATAATTTTATTTATGGTATGTATGAAGTCGCAGTTCTTGATTGTGGTGACAAAGGATCTTACTCAACGAACAATATTTGTGCTGCTATTGCCAAAATCGACGCAGACATGCTGGACAAAATAGACTGAATCTTTCGATTTCGAGTTTCCCAAGACCTCACTTTCAAGATACCTATCGTTTTCAAGAAGTAACTAAAAAAAATTTAAATGTGCCAGTATGTAAAATAAAAAGAATTACAATTATATATCTAATACTCTACTAAGAAGTTCCCGCGCCGCACCCTGTATTTCAATCCTGCTGGTCCAGATTTCATAGAAAATTGCCCATGGTCCTTTATATGTCTTAAGGGACATTGCGACGGGCGATTTGTAACGTTAAGCGCAAAGCCGAAAGTTGAAATTGCAATAGCCGCTCAAATTATTATCGTCGACATCATAAAGAATTGTCTCTTGTTTAATCTCAACATTTTTCTTATACCGTAGCAGCAATATATAATATAGGGTCTAACTATTCATACACGAAATATTTTCAGGGAATCATCTAACGGCTATAACAAAGCCATTTCAAGGGATTTTTTTATCTGGTATATTTTTTTATAAAAATAAATAATTTAAAATTACTTGACCCACAAAATAAACACTGGCTCCTTATTTTTAAGCATCCATTACGGTAGTTTACCACGTCGTATTTACCTACTGTCATTGTTAGAATATGGGAGTAAAGGTTTTATGCAAAAAGTCTAAAAAAAATGTAGAATTATAATAATTTGTAAAAGAAAAACACTTAGAAAAATTTTTTTTTCGTTGCTATGGCGAATTTACGACTTATAGAAGTTACTCTTAAAATATTTCGTGTATGAAAAGATAGACCTTATATTATGTACTTTTTATCGTCTATGAGTTACATATTTGAATATATTTAGTGTTTTTGTTTTTCTAATGTTACAGTTTGGTACAAATGTAATGATCCTTTCTATATCATAATGTGTAAGTTTTTGAAGATGTATAAACGGCTGCACAGAATTTGATGTACATGGATAGGCCATATATAATAAATCCTGGATTTACACTCAAAATATTAGCCCAAGAAAACTGGAAAAGCAGCTAAACATTTTGTATTGATTCCAAATAATGTATATTTTTGTACCAAACTGCAATCACGAATGTCTCGAGAAAACTTTGATATTTCTAATTACCAATTTTTGTCCTAAATTCACATTTTCTATCATTATTCATATTATTCACGATCCATTAAATATTGTTAATTTCTTTTGTATACACGAGGCCTTCAAGTAAATTATAGCAATATTTATATTTGTAGCATTGACATTACTAATAAGCAAATAGTTATTTTATTTATACAGTTATCTGTAGTTATTATCCTCTGATTTACAAGGTTTCTTTCTTGTCGAATAAATTATAGAAATATTTGAGGTGGTTTCATTTGAGTAGAATCCAAACTAATATTATATTTATTATACATATTTATTTTTGGCCAAAGAATTAGCAATGCTGCCAGTCTTCTGGGCACGTTTCCGGATGACAGCGATGCGGAGCAGTACTTTGACGCCTAAGTGTCCTATTGTCATCGTTGTATATATGTAGGTACTTAGTTTTAGTGTTCATTTTTATTATTATTTAAATTCTATTTGTAGTCTGTACATACTGAACATAATAACCTTACCTAAATAAATAATATTGTAATGTGAAAGTGAGTTTCCACCACACTATTCCCAAACCACTTAAATTCCTGAAAGCCAGAATCAACAGTGGCGACCACCAGAAAAGCGCCGAGATAATGAAGCTAAACGAAGTCCCAGAGAAACAATCTATCTAATCAATCTCCCTTCTTCCATCGGGAGTCCAGACGCACTGCAGGTTATGCCCCATACCTTGTCGATGTTCCACACATACTCACGAAGCGCTTTGCTACATCGTTTATCATGCGCACAGCCAAGGAGCGGAATTCCCTGCCTGCGTCGGTGTTTCCAAGTTCATATGACCCCAATCTATACAGGCTTCTTTTGGGTTAGCTCGTTTCATCTTCAACCTCATCTCAGTCCTCAGAACCAGATTGTGGTCAAGAGTAGGCCTATTTAATATTAAAAAAAAAAAAACAATTTAATTGTCTTGGATCCCGCAACGAAATTAATCAGAAAAGAATAGCGGAGTAGGAAAAACATAATTTCCACTTCCCTCCATATCAGCAGGAGACAGAACAAAGAAAAGTTTACAACTGGGATAAGCCTAGTTGCCTAGGACCACGCATAAATATTATCATTAATATTAATGAGTCGTAATTTGTGAGTAATATTTAATTCCAATAATAGGTATGGTAAAAACGCTTGAACGCACGTAAATTTGTTATATTTCTCGTTTAGTTTCTACAAGGTCCGTATAGCCGTATAAATAACTCCGAAGTGAGTTTGTAACGTCTAATGGCTGAACGGATTTCTATGAAATTTGGCTCACGAATAGATCATGATTTGGACTTGGAATACTTTTTACCCCCAAGACGTGAGGGACGTGTATGGGATAATTTCTGACCTCCACGCGAAAGCCGTGGACAAAAGATGTATGAATTGACAAAAAAAAACCAAAATGACATTGACTAAAAACTTTAATGCTATAAAAAATATTTACAATCTTTTGCATACATAATTACGTAATTTTCTACACATCATAAGTTGTGCCGCTAATTCATCTTTAGACACGAGTGCCTACTAGGGAATGCAAAACCGGCCTTAGTTAAAAACCGTTTTTTTTTTCGAGTTCTGTACAAAAAAACCCGGGTATCGGTTAAACCGGTTTTTTTTTTTTTTTTTTATATTTTGTCTAAACGATATTTATCTTTTTTTTCGATTTATAAAAATGACGCTGTTTTTATCTTCAGTTTTGCTGATGTTTTCTACGAAGTCATCCCTAGTAATCTGTAGCAAGAATAATAAGTTGACCTGTTTAATTATTACATTAAAAATATTCGACAAACATGCTAACAACAAACTTTCTATTTTTAATATAAGTGAGGTGTGGTACACAAATTTTAAAATAGCAATTTGTACCTAACCTAAAAACATACTATAAAGGCCAATACTCACAAAAATAACTAAACTGCACGACAAATTCACATAACTCCTTCAAAATCAAAGCATTTATTTCAAGTAGGCCAGTTACAGGCACTTTTGAATTGTCGAAACAAAGACAACAATGAAATATAGCTACAGTCCCAGTCACAAGGCACAAAAACTGAAAGTACTGTAGTTGATTCCCTAACGTAGATCTCTATGGAGAAGAACGGGCAAGAAACTCCATGGACACTCTTTTAAACTCTTTTTCACTCAACTATTGAAGTTACCAACAACCGTTGGCATCGATTGGCAAAACAAAATCGCTGACATCAAATGCATTGTTTTGACTGACAAGTGGTGTAGTAATGTTACCATTTGAAATTAATATAAAAAATCGAAAAACCGGTTACATTAAAACAAAACCCGTTTTTTTTTAGTAATTACAAATAAGCCGAAAACCCGGTTTTTCGGTTTTCGGTGAAACCGGTTTGCATTCCCTAGTGCCTACAGTACATATTATTACAAGTCTTCAGTGCTCCACTTATACGCCTCTTCTTCCTGCGCCTTGCGTTTGCTCTGTTGATCGAAGTATTTGTTCTCGTAGCCGTTGGAGCGGTCGACTCCGTCCCAACGATAGCCGGGGTGAATGTTGAAGCGATTTGGCGGGAACTGACCTTTGTACATTGGTTTTTCTGTGGACATAAGAATAAGAATTATTAGCTAGAAGCTGGTAAAAAACGAGTTTTTATAACGTTTTTTTTGGGGTTCCGTAGCCGAGTGGCAAAACGGACTTGTCTGTCTGTCCGTCCGTATGTCACAGACACTTTATTCCGAAACTATTAGGACTATACAGTTGAAAGTTGGTAGGTAGATGTATTCTGTGAACCGCTTTACGATATTTATACAAAAAAAAAAAAGATTAAGGGGGGCTCCCCACACATGGAACTGAAACCTATACGTGCGGGATGTCTATAGATAAGTCTGTAAAAATGACATTGAGGTTCCTAAAACCATTTTTTTTGTTAATTGTTTGAAAGATAGATTTCCAAAGTGGTAAAATGTGTCCTCCCCTCTAATTTCTAAAGTAAGAGGAGGAAAATTCTAAGAATATGTTGGATCGTAGAACGTAAAAAACTCAACGAAGATTGGTTCGAATAAGATTTGATGTTTAGTTTTTGAGATATGGGACTAATTATATGGGATATTTTCATCAAACTGCAGCAGTAACTTTGTTTTTTATTAATATACTATGAAAAACAAATTTAGCTTTGCTGTTGAATGTTATACAATACAACATACATATGAATGAGCCTTCAAAATATTTTTATTATATTGTTTGGTGCTACGGAACCCTGTGTGCGTGTGAGTACGACTCACACTTGGCCGGTTTTTCATAGGTGGATCAATTTTTGATTTGGGGAGGTCAGATAGCAGGCGCACTCTTATGCAAAAGGACTTGATAGAAACTTCACCTCTGCATTATCATTCGCCCTACTTGACGATAGTATAATAATACTGGTGACAGTTGAGGTCATAAAACGTGGCGACGCGAGGACAAGACTCAGTATCGCAGACAGATAATCGTATATACAAGGCACTAAATAATTGAACAGTTAGTCGTGGACACTTATTAGCTTCAGTAGTAGGAGCAATCGAAAGAGGGTGAATCAGGCCATGACGTCTAATAGAGGATTATGAAGAAGACAAATTCTGCGCCGACCCCTAATAATTTGGGATAAGAGCAGCGGTGGCCCAGTGGTGGTGACCCCGACTTATGAGCAGTAAGTCGTGGGTTCGAACCCAGCCAGGCGCATTACTTTGTGTAAGTTATTTCATCACCACTGCTCTCAAAACGGTGAAGGAAAACATCGTGAGGAAACCGGCATGTTCTAGAACCAAAAATTCGAAGACATGTGACATCTACCAACCCGCACTGGGCCCGCGTGGTGGATTAAGCCCATTCCCTCTCATAGAGAGAAGGCCTGCGTCCCAGCAGTGGGCACATTAATTGGCTGATTATGAAGGGCAAAAAAATTATGATATTTCTGTCTGCCTCGCACATCATTTGACCCCAACTGTCCCAAATATAGGCGAATAAATAAACATAACATACCCGAAGGGTTAGGCAGAGGTGTCCTCATTAGTACACCCACATTTGGCCAGTTATGTTTAAGTCCCATGTAATAACGGGCGAGCCTATTGCCATCAACCGGGCATAATTACAGACTCCGTGGCTGCTACTGAGAAATTCCTGATTGAAAAATCAAATAACAACCCCAACCAACCAACCTGGAAACCCAACCTGGGAATTGACCCCAGGACCTCATGCACAGCAGTCGCGGCCACTAGAGCAACGACGCAGTCAATGCGAATAAATAAAATGATAATAATTACCAGGTCCCAACTCCCCCCTCTCCCGTTTCCTATCTCTCATATACTTCAGCATAGGGTCTCCCGCTCGCTCCACCTGTTTGAGGTTATCTTCTAGGTCGCGATCGTCCCTGAGACGAGCCAGAGGTTTCGAAGACTCATGTATGAACTCCTGGATGCGAGCCTCTTGGTCTTCTAGCTGTTTTACACTGAAATAAAATAAGTATTTAAGTCGCGACGCTCAATAGGGGCGCGTGGAACATTACGCGCCACCGCCTCGGGTCCAGTATATATTGGGGACATCATCAGCAGCCCAAAGGCAACTTTATTTGGGTGAACATGAAGCTCACTTTAATTTTTACAGCGATGTAACATCAAATATATTTTTGTAATAACTTAAATACACAAGTGTATTGTATGATAGCATCAATGTAACTACATTGCATTTCTTCTTGGGTGTACACCTGGTTTTTAAAAGGCTAATTAAGTCTCGGAAAAGCTAATTTAAATCTTGTGTTAGTAACTAATTCATTCATTCATGTCAGTCAAGTTACTTTATTCAAAACCAATAAAGTAACTTTAGATTTTTCTTTAAGAAACCAGAGAGTCAATGTCTGAAATATTGACAAAATCGCACGGGACCGGTCAATGTGGCGATACTTGGGGACTACTCCAGCAGTGGACGTCTTTCGGCTGAAATGATGATGATGATGATGTCATGGAACTTACCCAGCTGTCCATTTCTTATATTTTTCATCCAATTCTTTCTGTCGCTCCGCTTTTTCTTTTAGCTTTTGTTTTTCTTCCGAAGTTTCTCTTTTGCCTGACAAAATACAATTTTTTATTAGAATTATGACATTAGAACTTTAGTCGAAAAAACATGTTATCTTTGGAAGATTTTTACTCACTTTTCCTTGAAACGACTTGAGCATTTCTCCCTGAGACATCATCTGTCATCTTATTGAAAACCTCTTCTTCCCGTTTTCTAAAACTCTCATTCTCATGCCTCAACTGTCTTGCATCTTGCAAACCGGCCAGCTTCCCTTCCAAAGTTTTGGCCATTTTTTTGTTCGATGGCGGCGGGCTATCATTGGCTCGCTTACTTCTATCTCTTTCAGAAGTATTCCTGTCCTTTTCCCTCCTAGGAGGAGATTGGTCTGAGTCACTGTTGGATTTTCTCTTGTTGTTTTCTGGATGTTTTTTATTTTTTCTAGGCGGAGAGGCTGATTTGTCGTTTCTATTTCTTCTGGGAGGGGAAAGATCAGAATCTGAGGAATGTCTGTGTTTGCGAGACTTGTCTTGCCTTGGATTGCTCTGATATCTTTCATGCCTGTCATTATGACTGTGCCTTTGTGGAGAATGCCTCGGTTTCTTAGGTGACAAGAATTCTGGTGATCTGTTCTGCTTTCTACTGTCTCCTTTAGATCTCCTTGGAGGTGATAAATCTGAAGCACTATCCTTTTTCGATTTTCTCGGGGGAGAATCGTGACTTTTCTTTGATTTTCTAGGTGGAGATGCATCTGAGTCGTAATTTTTGGAATGACGTGGTGATGACACTGTTCTTGTCCTTCTGGGTGGCGATGAATTTCCTGCATCTGCAGTTCTAGGAGAATGTTCTGATGTTGAAGGCTGTAATGTAGCAGGGTCTTCTGGTCCGAAATCTCCCCAACGACTAGGTTTGCGCACTCTTTCCCTCTTAGGAGGTACATCTATATCATTTCTATTGCTTTTTTCTTTGATTGGGGATCTGTCCTCATTCCTTCTTTTTGGGGATTTATCATCGTTTTTCCTATTAGGTGATCTATCATGACTTCTCCATTTAGGGGATTTTTCGTGACTTTTTCTTTTTGGAGACCTATCATCATGTTTCCTTTTATCGTCACTTCTTTTAGTCGATTTGTCTTGTCTGTGGTCAGGAGACCTGTCATTCTTTCTTTTGGAAGATTTTTCATGTCTATCATTAGGAGACCTGTCATCCCTTCTTTTGGCTGATGTTTCAACACTTTTCGTTTTAGGGTCACTGCGCTTTTTGGTAGGAGATCTGTCATCCCTTCTTATAGCAGAACTATCATGTCTTTCATTAGGAGATCTATCATTGTGGCTTCTCTTGGATCTATCGTCTTTTCTTCTTGGGGATCTATCATCATTTTTTCTGTTTGGAGACCTGGCATCTCTTTTCCTGGGAGGACTAAAATCAGTATCACTGTCATGTATTTTTGAAGATTTGGAAGCCTTTGCCTTGTTATCATTATCCTGTTTTCTGGGAGGAGAGAGATCGGAATCATTTTTCTTCTCATCTTCCGAGTCACTGTACATTTTACCAAAGATAAGTTCATTCTCTTTCTCTGCCTCTTTTACGTCGCTTTTAATTTCTTCTACTTCTAATTTACTGTTGAAACCATCATCCTGTGAATACAATTTTGGTTATTTTCTACTTCTCTTTTGTTCTAGTGAACAGCATTTAATTCAGTTTCCTGAAAGGTGAAACCAATTCTCTTAGAATCAAGGTTATCATGACGTCCTTTTTTATCAAGAAAGCTTGTATATTGGTTAAGAGAGTTGTTGAAACTTTGACAAAACAAACTTCATGCATGGACCATCTGAATGATAGTATAAGTGACAGCTAGTGGAGATTGGTATCATCTCAGTTGCAAAAGAGGAAAAAGAAAAGATAACTTGAAAGAAACAACAAATAAAAAAAAAAGATAAGATATCATATTATCATAGTATTATTTTTACATTGATAAATTCAGCCAATTTTACTTCAATAACTAAATACTGTCTTGTTGGTGTAGACAAATGTTAATGCTGAGCCATGATGCCCTGGGTTCGACTCTCAGGTCGGGAAAAGCCGGAGTCTTCATGTTGTTGGTGTTGTTGTTGTTTGTTCATGTTGTTGTGTGCTTGGTTTATGGTAAACAGGCTTCTCACTATTATACAACATTATTTTTAGTATATGCGAAACCTGAATATAGTTTGTTCAGAATAAGTAACTGAATTGATTCCAATAATTTATAAACCATGTTATATTAAATATTTTTATTTTTATTTGTCCCAAAAATATTTTAAAAAAGTTACAAGTTGGACACCGAGCAACATTAAGTAATTAAGGTACCTACTGCCAAATTATTATTATCAATGAGCTCAAGACGACGCTGGAGGCCCGCGGGCGGGAGCGTTGCGTGGTGACCGCGCTTTTGTGCGGACAACCAGGTTACAGAATAAGCTCATAACTTTGTGATTTTTCATGATTCAGATTTGATGTTTTGTACATAGATTCTTAACACAAAAAAAAAAATACTCGACACGTGTTTCAGGTTTCGCTATATACTAAAACTAATGTTGTATAGGACTTTCAACATAACAAGTGATTTGTATGTAGGTGTACTGTGATATATACTATTTGTGTGATCACCTGATTAATACTAAAAGAAAGCAGGGACATGACGTATATACTGGGGATTATAGGTGTTATACTATGTTGAGTAAATGTCATAATAATTTATAATGTTTTGCTATAACCAACCTGATTGATGATCTTCCATTTTGAGCTGGAACTGAACTGCTCTGCTTTTTTCACCTCCTCGGGCCTGTCATCAATGATGCCAGCTATCTGTGGGGCATCCTCGCCTTGATCAAACACATCCAGCTCATCACCATCGAGGGTACGAAGCTTTGATAGATCAATATCATCATCTATAATTTTTAGTCTGAAATAAACATAATATTCCATGTTATTGAAATAAAAAGAAAATATTGCTGTTTTGGCTCTAAAATGGGATTGTGCAGGACATGTCTGCCACATGCTGGACAAACTGTGGGACAAATAGCATAAAAACCGTGCCCCGCAACAGTGAGGCGAGGTTGCAGCAGGTCAAGAATGAGATGTTGTTTGTAGGATCTCGAGAAGTGGAAAGAGTGATGGGAGGTCTTTGCCCAGGAGTGACACAGAAAAGGCGAGGGTCAGTGGATACGAAACAGGGCACTATGAAAAAGTCGAAGTAGTCCTATTTCTCTGTGCAGGGTTTAAAGTAACCTAACCTAACGTCGGAGTGCCCCAAGTCACAAACTCACTACGCTCTCTCTTGCATCTAACACTTTATTGGCTAAAAAATTCTATCTTTTTTCTTCAATGCCCCGTTACGTACACTCCAACCAAGGCAAGGGCCAATGGATATTTTGTTGGTATCATTATGGCAATGGCGACTACTGAGCGAAACCATAGTCAGGCAGAGTTGTTGGGTTAAGTCTACAAGGAAATTCTCTGTCAATGCATGGTATCTACCTTGGATTTCTTCCTTGTTATTAGATATAATAAGAAAACCAGTTAAATGATAAGTGAGCCATACACCTCTCGTTACTTTTTAAAGGATCACAGGCAAGATGCTGTGTTACTGCCTCTATTTAGTCTGTGGGATTCTAGTTCCAGCCTGTTTTATATTAAAACGGGCTGGCTCTTTCTGTTTTATTTACTGTTGTTTTGGACCAAAATTCACGTATAGCCTTCGCTCCACTCATCTTTGGAAGTATCCGCAGCTTTTAGAAAAAGTAGACCAAATTATTAGGAACACTCTAACTTCAATACTTAATGTGGCCCTGGACGACCGAGCTTGGCAGCAAGCCACACTTCCCATTCGCTTGGGTGGTCTCGGCGTCCGCAAAATTTCAAGTATAAGTTTACCAGCCTTCCTCTCCTCGGTCTACGGTACCGAAAAATTAACCAGGGATATTCTGTCTTCCTCACTGGTTGATTTTGAGGTGCCGTATTCGACCGGTGCGTTGAACGCTTGGAAAATGGCTTGTCCCAATACGGATTTGCCCGACAACCTGTCCTCCCAGAGACAGTGGGACGTGCCGCTCTGCAGTATTGTATGGAATACCCTCTTAAACACGTCATTAAATACTGTGGAGCGTGCCCGTCTGCTGGCCGTGGGGGAATGGGAGTCGGGGTTATGACACTTCCGTCATCCACCATTGGCACTATGATGGATGACGCATCGTTCCGGGTCGCTACGAGTCTACGCTTAGGCGCACCTTGTGTTGCTCCGCATCGGTGTCATTGCGGTGAAGCTGTTGACAGCCTCGGACACCATGGCCTGTCCTGCTACAGGAGCGCAGGTCGCATTGCACGGCACGCCAGCATTAACGACATTATTCGTCGAGCCCTTGCCAGCGCCGGCCTACCAGCGGTTTTAGAACCAAACGGCTTGGTATGTGACGATGGCAAGAGACCTGACGGCATGACGTTAGTGCCTTGGAAGGTGGGTAGGCCTTTGGTGTGGGACGCAACCTGTGTCGACACCCTTGCGCCATCTCACCTTTCAAGCACGGCAGGCTGTGCAGGCGCTGCTGCTGCGGCTGCTGAGATCCTCAAGCGGCGCAAATACTGTAACCTTATTGGTAACTACAGTTTTGAGCCGTTTGGGGTCGAAACGCTCGGGTCATGGGGCCCGAGTGCGCGTCTCCTTTTTAAGAAAATCTCTCGCCGACTGGTCGACACTTCGCGTGACCAGAGGGCTGGCTCTTTCTTTGGCCAAAGAATTAGCATTGCCATTCAGCGTGGCAATGCTGCCAGTCTTCTGGGCACGTTTCCAGATGACAGCGATGCGGAGGAGTACTTTGACGCCTTAGTGTCCTATTGTCGTCGTTGTTTAGATGTTTACATTTTCTTACTTTTAGTCTTATTTTTATCATTAGTTTAGTTCTATTTGTAGTCTGTATATAATGTAAATATGTTAACTGACTTATCTTATTAAATTAAAAAAACTACTTTATAAACTATTAAAACTAACCTATAATGTATGTAAAAACATAGTATAGGAGGGAAACGTTAATGCAGGTTAAATGACACTAAAATGGATGGATTTTGTTACGTTATGCTTTGAAACAATATTCATAAGTCGTAACAGGGATATAAGCTATTTTAAATCAATGTTTTTGTGAGAAAATCGTTATCGCAAATTAGTTTGACATACCCAGTGCCTTTGACGGCCTTTTTCTTCTTTTTCTTTTTGTCTCCTGACGGTCCACCGAGATATTTTTGCAAATACGATTTTTGATTTAAACTTGAAGGTATTTTGCTCATTATATATTTTAATTTTAAATTATTTCAATTGAAAAACCCTTACGACGACAAAACCAAACACTGCAATTTTGACTGACATACACTTAAATTTTTATTATTTGAGACCGAGTGAGTGATCTTTAGCTTTGCCAAAAAGTGTTTCGTCATCTCTTTCTATGATTTGCAGGTGAACGAAATGGGTGAAGCCAGCCATGCTCCAAATGAATGTATTCTTTTACTTCTTTTTTTCGAGACTTAGTGAGGAGCAACGTTATTTAGTGAAGTACGGTTTTAAGATTTTAAAATCAGTAAAGTCTCGATATGATGAATATCAAGAGAAACCGGAATCGATTTATGGCTAAATTATTATGAGATAAAGTTTTGGAGTCTGCAGTCGGATGACAACAAGGTGATCCCTCTCAGGCCAGTCATTTTCAGTTTAGCTATTCATCCCATTATTCATAATAGCATTAATTATATTCACAATTAAACTGACGCTACAGACAGATGGCATTCACCCTTATCAGGTATTGTTCTCCTTTGTGGAGCCATAACTTTTAGACAAAACTGACCAAATGCATCCAGTTTTAACGTGGCCCCGGACAACCGGGCGTAGCTGCAACCCACCAATTCGTTTTGGTGGACTCGGCTTCCGCAAAGTTTCTAGTGTAACGTTTTCGCCCCTGTGTTCTGTGCACCGCACTGAAATGCTAACAAGAATTTTTTTTTCTCTCTCCTTGGTTTACTCTGAGGCGCCAAACTAGTAGCTCAGTTCTGGACTGACACAATTTAGATTGCCATCGACACGCTAAGAAGAAGAAGACTCTGAGGTGCCGTGCCTAATCGACGCGGAGGACGCCTGGAAAGTGACTTGCCCGGATACGGATTGGCCCGAAAACCCATTTCCCAGAGACAGTAGGATGAACCGCTCTGCAGGTTGGTATGGAATAATCTTTATTAATACGTCCGCCAATACTGCTGAGCGTGCCCGCCGTCTGACTGTGGGTGAGTGGGTCGGGCCTCTGACTTGAGGCGCTCCTGTCACCCAACATATTATATATTTATAATCTTCCTGATATTGAATGGCTCGCTGGTGGCAACACAACGACTGCCATGCAACAAATGTGTGTTGGTAGCTCCCCTGTTGGCAGGCATTAAAGTATTTTTATGTCTGTGCTAAATAGCTACCAGTACAATAATATTAAGAACTCGAGCAGAAAGATTTTAGATTTGGTGCTATGTAACAATGACTGTTCTGTTTTTACTCCAACTGACTTACTGTTAAAACCAGATCTCAATCACCCACCGTTGTATATTTTAGTGTCCTGTAAATTGCACAGAAGTGCAATGACGCTTAAGGCGGATCAAAAGCATAACTAAGGCGAATTATGAACTCATTAATCGCGATCTGATCAACATTAACTGGGTTGATGAACTTCACGATCAGTCTGCAGAAGAGGCACTGAATACGATCTATGAAATTGTTTACCAAGTTATTAAAGCCCACGTTCCTCTAAAGACAATTAGGTCTAGCAAGTTTCCATTGTGGTTTTCCCCATCTTTAATAAACATATTTAAAAATAAATTGAAGGCATGGAATAAATGGAAGATTATGAACAATTTTTACTTTATAGGTCCAGATTCCATGCTGACTGCAAAAACTGTTACAGTATGTACTAGAAATCAATAGAAGATAGTATAAAAGTGAATACCACATATTTCTGGACTTGTGTGTCTAATCGGCAATATAAAGCTCCAATCCCTTCAATCTTGCACTATAAACACCTAACTTCAACCGATCCTGTGGAGATTTGTAATCACTTTACAAACTTCTTCCATTCCGTGTACGAACCCTCGACTTTCTCAAATATTCAAACCCAGGACAATGAATATGCTGAGAATTGTTCTCTTGTTAGTAGTCTTGAGATTAGTACTGACCAAGTACTCAGAGCCCTTAAATGTTTAGATTGCACTAAAGGACCAGGACCAGACGGTATTCCACCAATTTTCCTTATTAGGGCAGCTCAGGCGTTGTGTGCACCATTGCGTATTATTTATAATAAGTGTTTGTGTCAGGGAACTTTCCCAGAAATCTGGAAGCGGACAAATATTACTTCCGTTCATAAAAGTGGTTCAAAACAGGACGTTGAAAATTATCGGCCCATTTCTATACTGTCGGCCTTGTCAAAGTTTTTCGAAAGGCTAGTTCACAATCAGTTGTATCTGATTATTCATGACAAAATACTACAACAACAGCACGGGTTCGTAAAAAGAAGGTCTACAACAACTAATATAATAGCTTTCACTGTATTTATTTAATAATATGGACTCTCGTGTGCAAGTGGACGCTGTATACACTGACTTTCGAAAGGCCTTTGACAGGGTCGATCAAGAATTGCTTTTGAAGAATTTAGCATTCAACGGAATCCGCGGGGATCTGTTACGTTGGTTTGTTTCCCATGTGTCAAATAGAACACAAAAAGTAGTGATCAAAGGGTTCCACTTCACCGCCATAACCGCAACGTCAGGGGTGCCTCAGGGCTCAATTCTCGGACCTCCTTTATTTATAATTTTTATGATATTTTTAGACCCGTTAGATCAATACTAGACTGTCACTTACTCCAGCAAGATCTTAATCGCTTAGCAGAGTACTGTATTAAAAACAAACTCCTACTCAGTATTCCCAAATGTTTCTGTATCAGCTTTACTAAAAATAAAAACCAAATTAAACACCCCTATGCACTACAATGTGGAATCCTAGACAGAGTCAACACAATTCGTGATCTGGGAATACTGCTCGATAATAAACTGCACCTGGACGCACATGTTGATAAAATCATAAGTCAGGCTTATCGGATGTATGGATTTGTCATGAGATCAGCAACGGATTTTACTTTCCCAAGCACATATTTTCATTTGTATCGGTCATTAGTTCGGTCTCAATTAGAAATGTTGTGCCGTTGTGGAATCCCTATTATAATAAATATAATGACTGTATTGAGCGTGTACAACGTAAGTTCCTGAAAACGATGCATTACCGTTGTATTAGAAGTCGTATTTATCACCCATATAGCGACTTGCTAAAAAAATATAACATGATCTCTTTGAAGTCTAGACGTACTTTCCTAGATACCATGTTTCTATACGATCTGTGTAACAACTCATATGATTGTGTGGACATCTGTAACAAGTTGTGCTATGTTGTCCCTAGAACGATTCACGGACGTGAGGTGCGCGCACGACCTGTCCTCCTAGTCGCACGAATGCAGGCTTGCGGGCATCAACATTGTCTTTGTCTTTTGTGTATCTGTGGAGAACGTTGTTGGTTGCACATTTGTATAACTCCGTATATTCTATTTTTTTGTATTAGATAATGTGTAATTGTTGGTTCTTCCGAATAAATAAATAAAAAAAACATAAGCACTATGCTGGATGATATAACCTTCTGGCTCGCTACTCATCTGCGTTTGGGCGCTCCTTGTGGGGCTCCACACCAAAGTCAGTGAAGCTGTCGACTGCTTTGGACAAGAGTGCAGCTCGGATAGCGCGACCCGCTAGCATTAATGACATCATCCGTCATGCTCTTGTCAAGTTGTCAACGCTGGTACGCCAGCTGTTTTATAACCTAATGGCTTGGCACGCGACGATGGGAAGAGACCAGACGGTATGACCGTATGTCGGTATGACGGTATAATGCTTTGGAAGATGGGTAACCTTTGGTGTGGCAGGCAACTCGCGTCGACATCCTTGCGCCATTCCATTTGATTCCATCTTCCTAGCACGGCGTGCTGTGCTGGGGCCGCTGCTGCGGGTGCTAAAAACCTCAAACGGCGCAAATACAATAACTTAATTGGTAGTTATGTGTTTAAGTCGTTTGGGGTAAACATTATGGCCTTTTTTTGGCCAAAAAATCAGCATTTCCATCCAACGTGGCAATGCTGCCAGCCATTTGAACACCTTTCACGCTGACAGCGATGCGGATGATTTTTTTGATGCCCTGTAATTATTTTTCCCTTTTGATACTGGCACATATTTTTTATTTATTATAAGAGTATTTGTAGTTTGTAAATAATGTACACGAGCTATTGCGTTTTTAACTACCGGTACCGAATAGTTTATAAGTACTTTGCTAAGTGAAGTTTGTTTAGGAGCTTTGATGACTGCGATTTGTACAGTCAACTGCAATCTAAATAGTATAAAAGTTTAAGTTAGCAGTGCAGTGTCTTTATGTCCTAGCAGTGGGTATGGTTTTCATTGTTCATGTGGTGTATGTTAAATTAATAATTTAGTTAGGTACGCTTAAGTGTAGGTAAAGATCACACAGTGAAATATTCAACAAATACACACAGAAATAAATATACTACGAATTTGCTGCAGTTATACTTTTTATTTATTAATAAATTGATTCAATGCTTTAACAAAAATAAGCAAATTTCCATATCATGTCCATCAGTAAGTAGCAAGCAGTCGTATATATCACATTTTTTGAGATTTTGTAGCATTTTATTTTTCTTGATCATCGTTATTTTGACGGAGATAGTGCGATTGTCTCTGTAACATAAAAAAATACTTAATAATAATCCTTAATAATATAGGCTGCTTTTATTAGTCAAGCAGTTAAAAAGTACACTTTTTTATTATAAGTCTGTCAGTGGAACACCGCACAAAATCGTGCTTAGTGGAAGAGAACGACAAGCCAACACCGAGTAAATGCGACACACGGTCTAGAAATAAAAGGAAGAAGTGAAACGTTATTTAAATTAAACTTAAAGAAAACTGTAAGAAAATCTATTTACACCGTAAGTATGCTGGTGACGGTTTTAAGTAAAGTGATGTATATTCAACAGGACAGAGTAAAGCTTTGTAAGCTTGAAGATCAAAAGTAAAAAAAGACAGTTGAATTTGAAATCACACTACAACCGCATTTTAGATGTAGGAGCACCAGTTCGGTTAAAACTCATTTTGGATACTCACATTCCTATATTGGTCTAAGTTATTGTAATTGAGGGACAATAACTAAAAATAAATATAACAATACATTATTAATTGAGTGTTTGTATTGTTCCTCTGGTCCTTATAATAAGCATACCTGAGTTGCTTTTAGTCACTGTTAAATGAATTTCTCTAGCAGCACAAGCTGGATCAAGTAGCCTAATAATAAGTCTTCCTTAGCGAGCGTATAGGTTTTACTCAACAATTTGGAAGTAATGCCTTAAGCAGTACAGAGCAATAACAGCTGGGTTGCCCAAAACCTTAGAAAAGGTAATACGAACTTTGCATAAACACCATGAGCAGCACAATTTGACAAACTTTTTCTTATCACGCCGTAAATTTACCATCTAAGTCAAAGGGTATAACGTTTAGCCACGCTGTGGCAGTGTTGTACACAGAGGTTTGATAGCAAGGACGTAGACGTCCCCAGATTTATTGGTTTTGCATGCATAATCAGTCTATAATATACCCATCGCTGGGACTCCACCACGCGAGCTCAGTGTGGGTTTCGCATACCAATCATGAAATAAAAAAATATTATAACTTTTAACTTACGTTGTGTGGTGGGACGCTGAGTCGGTATGCCGCTCGTGCACTCTAAATATGGAGAAAATTACACTTTACTTTCTTTTCAAATTGAGCTTACGTAACTTACCATGTATAAGTGAAAATTAGAACCATTACCCAGAAACTCCTGCGTAAAAGCGATAAAATTAGCTACATTTTGATATTCATTGCTCCATTCGTGTACAAGACGTCGTTGTTAAATTAATATTCTATAAATGAATATCAAAAATACGCTGACATTATTCATTGGATGCAGACTTAATAGTTTAATTTTTAGTTAAAGAAATAGGATTGATAAATAATGACATTTTAACTTACGCTATATGCGTTGATTGGTTTACTGCCAAGCAACCCGAGCTAGCGAAATAGACTCCGGTAAATTAAAAATCTTAAGATTAAATATATATCTACTATACTATTATATACTTTACGAACCGAAAAACCCTATAGATAGAAGTCGATAGATAGTCGTAGAAGAAGAAAGACAAGACGAAAAAGCAGTACAGCGAGAAAACACCACATTGCTGACACAAAAACAGTCACTATACTCCAAAACAATGGTGTAAAATCGTCACGTAACACAGCGAAATTGAAGAGTACTGTGATAAAACATAGAACATGTGACAAAAATTGAGAATATTGGGCTTTGTCAAAAACACATTGACCACCGATGTTCCAGAACAACATGATTCGCAGAATTATGAAATTGTGCATGTGCATTTGTCCCTAAAGTAAACCATAAAAAAAGATTAAACATGTCACAAGTCACGCCCAAAATTTTCAATTCTGTCGTTGAGCTCTGGTACTATGTATACTTGGAGTTGCTGTTGCTGGCCACTTAGCAGCTAGATGAAAAGTGAAACAGGGTTGGTCACATCTCTTTCAGTCAAAAGATCAATGGCCAAGGATAAGTGGAGCCCAAGGGGCAGGAAATGTCAAGACGGCTGTCTCCTAGTCCCGACAGAGAGTACCTTATGTCCCAAATAGGCTTTTTACTAAATTATGGCTTGGTCTGCAAACTTTTCGCTGCTGTAAACGTTAACTATTGATTCGTGTTACCTCGCTGTATCTCTGCAGTGATTTCACATATGGCGCAATCTAAATACAAACAAAAGACTTAGTAAATTAACAAAAATGATTAAAAAAAAACAAAAAACAAAACAAAAACAAAAATTGTTGGTGAATTTCCTTCGTATTTTGAAACAGATCTTCACTAAGCCAATCTTGATTAGTTCCATAGTTTGAAATCATCGTTGGATTTTGTTTGTAGCGATATTTATCGTAAAAGTCAGGCGATCATATTGGGTAGCTTTGATGAGACCATACTTACATATTGGAAGTTAAGATTCTGGAATCAAATAAATACTGTTCGATTAAAATACTAAGTTTTATAAATGCTAGTACTCAGTAGCGAAGGGTCAATTTTTGTAAGACGTAAGCCGGAGTACATTATCTTTAATGTTTAATGATTATATTGTTTGTCTTTAGAGTACTGATAGTGCCATTTTTCAAAGGGAAGCCAGTTGGAATCGAGTTGTATGGAACCTTCGCCACTGCTAGTACTAATACTGTTGTTAGTTGTACAAACTCTAATAATCAAAATATCACAATTATAGATTACTTTCACACTATTACTTTTATGATTAAAGTTTTTTTTAACTTACGCCCAAGTCGTGGACTCCTGAAGTTCGCTAAAAATTACAAAAAATATGGATAAAAATAATAATCAGATTGTTAATACATATAATTTCGATATTTAATATAATTATTACGTACGCTTGCAGAAATTGGTGGGTTCTAGAAGAAATAGAAAAAGCGCGCATAAATAATGGAACATGTCACGGCATAATAAAATTAAATATGTTGTATGCTCAAAAGCAGATATTTAAAAAAGCTTTCTAATTAATTAGAAAGCTTTTTTAATTAATTAGAAAGCTAATGCTTACGTAAGAAACTTTAACAGTCTGCAAAAATAAAATAGATTTAATCAATAGAAAAATTCATCTAGTGGTATTATTTGACAATATTCACAATGCATGGTGCAAATCCCCAAGTATTCTTGATTTTGAACATTATTTACGAACAGAAAAATATAAAGGTATAGAATTAAAATAACAATAACATCACGCCTGTCATCCCAGAAGGGTTAGGCAGAGGTTGTACCCAATAGTAAACTCACATTTCGCCAGTAGAAAAATATAGAAGTAGTAGCATTAGAAAGATATAGAAGTATTTCAAAATTATACTTACGCCTTGGCCTCCGTATCTCTAAAGCGAATAAAAATTAAGTTCATTAATAAAGGAAAGACAGAATAACAGTATAAAATTATGAGCATGATTTTAAGAAAAAGTCTGTAAATTGTCTAAAGAAAATCTTAAGGTATTTCATTATTATATGTGGGTATTTATTAAGTGAAAAGTTGTAGCTTTTGGAACTTCAACAAATAACAGAAAGAAATAGACAATAATTTATTTACATCCCAAACAAGTATAAACCAGAACAAACTAAATGTTAATATCGAAAAGTTACAAAATTGAAAACAAGCATTAATGAATAGTTGAATAAAAGCATTATAAAATAAGACATAGGTAGTCAAAATTTAATAATAATATAATTACTAACTGCTGATAGTTCATCCACATTCTGGGCGAGGATATCAAATAGTGAACTCTGTAATGAAAAAGTCTATTTTCGATTTTAATAACCGCGGTTTTTACAAAAGTAACGGTTTTTGGAACGCACTACAGTTTATTGGACGATTTGACGGCTACACAATGGCCCATGTTGGCACATCGTCAATGTACATTGATGGAAAGCTATGTGAATTTATCGACGTCTTGCTTACGAATGGAGCAATGGACATTGAAATGTGGTTTTAATGAGCCATGGTGGGCCAGTTAAAACAGTATGCTCAATATATTTATGTAAAAGTTAGCGTTTGTGCAAACCTTAAATGTCATTCATCAAAGTTTTTTATCAGCCGAGTGTTAAAATATACTGGGCATTCTGTACAACGAAATATTTGATTTATTTCCAAATAGGAATGTAAATAGAAAATATAGGAGCATTCGAGGGTGTCTTGACAATATTTACCCTCAATGCGTTTTCATGATTATCTGCATCATTATCCGCGCTATCGCTAAGCCTCTGAAAATTACAATATTTTTTATAGAGGTACCTTTTGATAAAAAATATTTTAAGTAAGTTTTTAAGTCCTATAATAATACTGAGAAACTTACGTTGTTGGCCTCGTAGCTACTACGCCTGTTGTTCTGTGAATATTTAATTATTACTTAGATTATTATTATCTGCATCTTTGTTACTGACTGTTTTGATGTTAGGTACCCACAATATTATTTCGATTTCGAAAGTTAGGAATAAAGAAAAATAGAAAAGTAAAGAAAAAAAGTTACAAAAAATTACAATATTTTTTATAGAGGTACCTTTTGATAAAAATTGTTTTTAGTAAGTTTTTAAGTCCTATAATAATACTGAGAGACTTACGTTGTTGGCCTCGTAGCTGCTAAGCCTGTTGTTCTGTGAATATTTAATTATTATTTAGATCTTTTATTTATTTTTATACATATTAAATACATTTTTAAATATTCTAATATAAAACAATATAAAAAAAACATTAAAAAAAAAAAAAATAGTGGTCCGCCGGTATCGGGAGCGGGGTCCAAGCTACCGGTGGTTAGGGCTCCAGAGACAGGAACCTCCTCACAATGCGAGCCGTATCGAGGAGTACTGCCTTCTGAATCAGGCCCTTGATCCAACCGCCTAAGGAGAGCCTCGAAAGATAGTCGTCGAGGCTCTTGGCTATAAGGCCATTGGCCGTCACAACGATCGGCACAATGATAGCCGAGTTCACATTCCACATGTCGACAACCTAGTGTGCTAAGTCGAGATATTTAATTTGTTTCTCTTTCTCAGCTTTCACGAGGTTCTCGTCATGCGGAATGGTAATATCGACTATCATTACACGGCGCGCTAATCGGTCTATCACAACTATGTCAGGTTTATTGGCGACAATAGTCCTGTCAGTAATGATAGACCGATCCCAGTACAACGTGACGTGGTCTTTCTCGAGAACTGGGTCGGGCACGTACGGTACCTCAGATTTCACAAGTTTATATTTCAAGGCAAGTTGTTGGTGAATAATCCTGGCTACTTGGTTGTGCCTGTGCAAGTACTCGCCGTTAGCCAGACGAGAACAACCAGAAATAATATGTCTGATGGACTCACCCGGACGATGATATGCCCGAAACACGTCAACCGTCCCGTCCTTCATAATACATTTCCGGTAGTTGTTCGTCAACATAACTTCGTCCATAATCGCACAGACAAAACCTTCAGTTTCCCCAAAGAGGTCGCCGAAACGTATCCAGGACACGGACGCTAGAAAATCTACATCGGGCCCATGAAGAGCCCGGTAGAAGCGTCCATGAAGCTCCTTGCCTTGCCATACTTCCTTGCGGTCATCGGTTTACTTAGATTATTAAAATTTGCATCTTTGTTACTGACGGTTTTGATGTTAGGTACCCACAAATGTTATTTCGATTTCGAAAGTTAGGAATAAAGAAAAGTAGAAAAGTAAAGAAAAAAAAGTTACAAGAAATTACAATATTTTTTTATAAGTACCCTTTGTTAAAAATTATTTTAAGTAAGTTTTTAAGTCATATAATAATACTGAGAAACTTACGTTGTTGGCCTCGTAGCTGCTACGCCTGTTGTTCTGTGAATATTTAATTGTTACATAGATTATTATAATCTGTATCTTTGTTACTGGCTGTTTTGATGTTAGGTACCCACAATATTATTTAGATTTCGAAAGTTAGGAACAAAGAAAAATAGAAAAGTAAAGAAAAAAAGTTACAAAATTAAGATTGTTTTTCAAAAGTACCTAATCCTTCCAGATATCTTTTTTTTAAACACTCTATTCACAATATTAGTTAATGTTATTAAATATTTCCTACTGTCTTTTCACAATTTATTTACTGTTATTGAGTTGGCTAACGACAATGACGGTGCAATCATTAAATGCTCAGGTTAGCAACGTAATAGCTAGCGGAAAATAAACTGTGAAAGGATTATAATTAAGCTTGTTTTACCTTCTTGTTCGTATCTTTTGTTCAGAACGGCGCGTCAAAGCACTGAAGCAGTTCTAAGTTACAAATCAGACTTACATCTTGCCTATCGTCGTATTGTCTGTCATCATAGATATCTTGCCTGTGTCGTTGCTCTTGTCTCAGTCGCCTATTGTGTTGTTGGTCAGTTGAGCTTTGTGCGTTTCTTCTTTCATTGTCATTTCGCTCGTCATCAAGACTTTCATCATCATTCCGATCGTTATCATAATTGTTTTGAGAGTTGCTTTTGTCATTGTTTTGCCAATCGTTGTCCTGTCGGTCGTCGTCTTGTCTGTCATTGCTTCTGGAGTGTGAGTTGCTTCTGGAGTGTGAGTTGCTTCTGGAGTGTGAGTTGCTACTGGAGTGTGAGTTGCTTCTGTCATCATCAAGGCTGTCGTCGTCGTCGTCGTTCCCATCGTTGTTGCTTCTGGAGTGTGAGTTGCTACTGAAGTGTGAGTTGCTTCTGTCATCATAAAGGCTGTCGTCGTCGTCGTTCCTATCGTTGTTGCTTCTGGAGTGTGAGTTGCTTCTGTCATTATTCCGTCTGTCATTGTCGTTTCGGTTGTTATCATGTTGGTTACGGCTGTTTCTGTAGTGGGAATTGCTTCGGTCATTGTCCCTATAGTCGTCATCATTTCGGTTATTATTGCCGTATCTGTTAAGTGCGCTGTTTCTGTCATTGTTGTTTTTGTTACGGTTGTTGCTTCTATCGTTGTCCCTCCGGACATCAGGGTAGTCGTCATCGTCACTATCATTGTTGGATCTATTTCTTCTGTCGTTATCTCTTCGGTCATAATCATCGTCATTCCTATCTTTGTTAGACCTATTTCTTCTATCGTTATTATTCCTGCTTTGTGAAACACCTCTATACGCCAATATTCTGTATCGACGATTGACCACGTGTCTGGTATAGTCAGCTCTGTCATTATCCTGCCTATCGTCTAAACCGTTCTGCTGTTGTAGTAGCTGCTGTTGCTCGTTGTTGTTGTTATGGTCTCTCCTATCGTCGTCCCTTCTGTTAGCAGTATTTCTGTCATTATCAAGTCTGCTTCGTGCGCTACGTTTGCTATAACTTTCGCAACGTGCCCTTTGGTTATTATTACCATTTCTTTGATGTTGCTGTGATCTAGATAGTCGATCGTAGTCCCTATGGTCGCGCCTGTTCTGTCTGTCGCTCTTGTCGTGACGATCTCTTCTGTCACCGTCATTATCGTCCTCATTACGGTTGTTTCGGTTACGTTTCTGTGGAGTCAAAAATTCGCGTTAACCAATCTTTTATTTCTGATGTTTTTACAGGTCAGTGGCACTCGTTTATTGATCATAGAACGCCTGAAATTGTAATCAAGTTCAATGTTATTTCGAGCTAAAAGACTGGTATTTATAAATAAATTGTATTCTTGGGGGAGATAAAGGCAAAGGAACTTCTTGAAAACGAACGTGAGCTTTCGAAACAACAGCATCTTACTGTCGTAATGTTGTATTTCGTTGGCTAGACCAGACGTAAAAACAAACGGAACATTCTTACATTAGTTACAGCACAAGATAATAAAAGATAAAATACTCAGATTACCTCTATTCTCGTACGGCACGGGCTCGGTTCTTTGCCGGGCACATCGCGGTCTGGTAGCTTGAGAGCAAAACCGGATATCACACATGGACTCTCATATACTTAGTTATATGGTTAAGTCTAACAGTATCGACCAAAGGGACGGCATTCAATATCCGATGACGAAATATATTTGCTAAATATTGTTCTAAAGAATAAATTCTATTGGTCTAACTAAAGAATAAGTGTTAAATATGGGATTTGATGATTCCCTAGCAAACTGGAAATTGTGTGAAAATGTGGGGGCGATTCCAATGGGCAATTCAAATTTTTGAGAGAGAAATGAAAATGCTGTTTATATCTTTTATTGTAGTAAGAGACTGTTAGCATACTTATATTTTTGGCGGGTTTTTTTTTTGTGGCCCTATCCTTACCTGTTCAGCAATTTTCTAACCTATTATCTACACTGTTGCACAAAGATCTCGCCTATAGCCATTCACAACTCTTCTAGCGTTTCATTTTCTAGCTAACATGTCTTGAAGTTATCCATGGTATCATCTTGAATATTTCATAGCTTATGTTTGCGTTTCTTACGTCTTCCATATGTAACCCCATAACATGCAAACCCGACTCTTTCAGTCCGACACCGACGCTAAAACGGTTACCACGTATTCACTGCGTCATTCTGAACCCCCAATTAGAAATTTTTCATCGGTAATTTAAAAAAAAAAACAGCTGTTCCATATATTTTGAGTTTAGGTATTGGTTTGTAGGAAACCATTGTTTTTTTAATCCGTCTCCGTAGCTGCTACTGAGAGATTCCTGACGGAAAAGTAAATCACACTTTGCCCGACCTAGGAATCAAACCCAGGACCTCATGCTCAGCAGTCACGCTTGCGCCACAAGACCAACGAGGCAGTCCTCATATAGAAGTATTACTTAAATGTCATTTCAGTATGGAAAAGAGATGGCTAGCTATACAGGACGTCTAGCTCCATTGCCTACCCACACTGAAGTAAGATTAAGGGTGAAATCAAATTAAACACTCATAAATCAGCATTTTCGAGTTTCTCTATCTTATTGTGTCGAGTAAAAGCGTCTTTTGGTAGAGCGAGAAGTCCGGTCGCAAGCATCCGCATTCATTGGCATCAGAAGTACATACTTTAACGTGTGATTGGACCTCTCACTTTAGTGAGTTGCAACAAAATGCTGATTTGTGCGTGTAAATATGATTTTACCCTTAAACAATGCTCCTATAAGAGTTCATGGTAGGCCACAAGGCGTGTCAACGGAATCTAATGGGTGTAAATAGAGCCTTAACATAGCCGAAAGGCACTTGTTCTCCCCGTCTTTGGAATTATTTTTTTGTTCTAGACCATACCTGGGAACCTTCTAGTTACGGAGATATTGGGGATCAAAGTTTCAACTTTCTTACAACGTTTTTTTTTTTAAATACATGTTTTCAATATAAGGTTTTTACTTTACACACGACACCCGTACTATTCAATCCATCCATCAGCACAAGGCTTTGAGTGCTTTCTATCGAGTCCTACCGTAAAACGTGACTTTTCACCCCAAAAAAAAAGTCAATTCTCAGCAATAATTTTTGCGTAAAGTAACTTAGTTTAATGTACAGAATGCTTGGTTGTTGGCTATGTGAAGGGTCTGTTTACACCCTGTATATTATTATAATTATATTATACCATGCTAACTTCATCATCACTGTAGTCGTAATCGTTTCTGTCCTCATGTGCGTCCTGAAATAACAATTATCGTATTAGTTTTTCAATCAAAATTTAACCACTACTTTGTGCTGGATGTTACTACATCTTCTTTTAATTTTGGCCGCGGCTTTGCCGGAAATTTTCTCAAGAGAAAGTTTTAAATAGAGTATGACACTCGGGTAGCTTAGCTTCCCATTAGGGAAACATTATTAGGAATCGGGTCAATATTATTATAACTAGAAGACGGGATATTTACCATGTTTATTAGATTGATTTTTGATTGTTTGTTCTTTTTTTTGTTTTTTTAGTTCGCGAGCAGACACAGTGAGTTTCGTGTGTCGGGAACAGAATCGAGTTGTGAGTGACAGTGGTAGCGGCACTGAGTGCAAAAAACAAACAAGAAAGAGGGTAGATCGATTTGTCTGCTCATAAAAACTGCTCATACCCGCAATAACTTCAGTTTATCCGTGATCATGGTGCTTGCAACAGCGCCGAAATATCGGGAACTCAAAGAAAACAATAAACATGGTAAATATCCCGTCTTCTAGTTATAATAATGTTAGTGACTATGATAGTTTAAAATCTTATATCGGGTCAATAATTCCGAAGAATACGTCCAAACTTACGAACTTTACTTTTTTTTTTAATAATTATAGACAATAATTGCACCAATTTGTAGGATAATAAACTCAAACTCAAATTTTAAAGCATTTATCTCAATTAGACTATAACGGGCACTTCTGAATGTCACAAGGCATCATAACTTGTGAAAGTACTGTAGTTTCACATTCCAAAGCGTAGATCTCTATAGAGAAGAATGGGCAAGAAACTCCATGGACACTGTTTTCAATCAAAATATTGTTACAAGGTCTTGATTAAACAAACTAGGTAGGATGAATTATTCTCCTGCCCTTATCCCAATTCATTTGGGGTCGGCGGCGCATGTCTTCTTACTCCAAACTTCTCTATTACTTTCATCTCAACAGTCACCTCCTTTCTAGCCATATCATCCTTCACACAGTCCATCTATCATCTTTTTTGGTCTTCCTCTTCTCTAATAGCCATCAACACATAAACTCAAAATTTACCTGACGATACCAAGATACGATAATAAATAGATTAAAGAATGAAAACTTACTTGATCATCTTCACGATCTTCAATCAGCTGATAGAAAAAAAATCAACTGTTATTTTGGCGGTAAGTAGTATGGAGGTTTTTATTGAATATGAGAAAACAAAAATAGTAAATACTAGAGGTAAACAATTAAAGGCACATAGTTTATCTTGTTGATAACTTTTGTCTAATCTATATCTATACTAATATTATAAAGCTGAAGAGTTTGTTTGTTTGGTTGAACGCCCTAATCTCAGGAACAATTAGTTTGAATTGAAAAATTATTTTAGTGTTGGATAGCCCATTTATCGAGGAAGGCTATAGGATATATAGTATCACGCTATCCATATTCCTCAACCGTTTGACCACTGACAACTGTAATAGCATGAATTAGAATAGAACAGCTATTTTAGACATCTCTACTATATATATAATATTTTGTATGAATCTATATATATAAAATGGTAAACTGACTGACTGACTGGATGATAAATCAAAACACAGCCCAAGCCGCTGGTCCTAGAGACATGAAACTTGGAGGGTGTGTTCTTTGTGAAGAGTAAGTATCCACTAACAAAGGATTATTGGAAATTCCACCCCTTTTTTTTTTTTTTTTTTTTTTCCGGATGGGAAATCATCAAATGACCCCCCCCACTCTGGGCGGAGCGGAAGGGAGTGTCAGACTTGTACTGACTAAAACCCATCCATGTTCCTTCTTTGCCCTTTGTGTTCCAGGGCCACGGTATCTCTTTCGAACAGTCCCGCAGCCCTGGCAGGCATCGGCCCTTGCGGACCCCTACTTATTTGCTGACATCTCTTTGAGGCGCGCGTGGAACACGAACGCGCCGTCGACACGGCCTGTCGTCATAAGACGGCCGGACGGCGAGCTGGCCCATAACTCGCCGTCCACAGGCCCGCGCCTACGGTGGCCGGGAGCCACCACGTGACCCCCGACGCCCAGGGCGTCTCCCGCGGCGACTGGGACGTGAGGTTCTTTCCCTCTCACGTCCGGCCACCACCTTCACTAGCATGACTGCTTCGCAGAAGGAGGTGACGGCTTCCCATTCCCTCTCGCTCCGGACCATGGCTTGAACCAAGGCCGGACGCGAGAGATCGCCGCCGCCAATCGCCGCTACGAGGACACGGCGGTGCTCCGCCCAAGCGGGGCAGACCTCCACGGTGTGCTCCACCGTGTCCTCCGGACGATCCTCGCAGTGGAAACACCCGGGCGTTTCCTCCCGCCCGATTCGGTGCAGGAACCTCCCGAAACAACCGTGTCCGGTGAGGACCTGCGTCAGGCGGTAGGTGAGGGCGCCGTGGCGCCTCTCTAGCCACTCCTCAAAGAGGGGACTTATCGCCACTATGGTGGCGTGCCCTGCACGGGGTTGTGACAGTCGCTCTCTCCATGTCGCCATGAGATCACGCCGGAGGTCTGTCCGCTAAGCAGCAATTTGCCGCGGCAGCGGAGTTTCCTCCCGACGTAGTGCCTCCGCGCGCCATTCGTGCAGGCGTGCGAGGACTATCGCCTCCAGATCCCATGGCGGCAATCCGGCAAGGAGGCTAGCCGCTTCGCCGGAGATCGTGCGGTACCCCCGGATTAGCCTTATGGCTATTACTTTTTGGGGCGCGTTCAGGTAGTGGGCGGCTTGCCGCCTCAAAGAACGCGCCCACACCGGGGCCCCGTAAAGGGCCATGGACCGCACGACCCCCGCGTATAGCCTCCGGCAGGAGGCGTTTGGACCCCTCAGGTTGGGCAAGAGCCGCTTGAAGGCAGCCCCTGTCCGTTCCAGTTTGGGAGCCAAACGTCTGAAGTGCTCCACGAAGTTCCACCGGCTGTCGAGAACGAGTCCTAGGTACTTCAACGTCGACCCGACGCCGATGGAAACCCCTCCTGCCGTCAGTAGGGATCCCGACGGTGGCGCATTCCGAAGCCCATGAAAACACATGGCCTCGGACTTGTGCAGTGCCACCTCGAGACCCAATTGCCGGATCCTCTCCACGACTATCGCAACCCCGCGTGTCATGTTTTCGGCCGCCGCCTCGTGCGACCTCCCTTGTGCCAGTACCAGCGTGTCGTCAGCGTAGCAAACTACGCTGACGCCGGTAGGGAGGTCGGCGCGCAGCACCCAGTCGTAACCGATGTTCCACAGGGCCGGTCCCAGAACCGATCCCTGTGGAACACCGCACGACATCTCTCGCCGGTTCCATTCTCCGCTTCGACCAGGGTAGATGACGGCTCTATCCGTCAGGTAGTCCCCGACCACACGACGAAGGTAGGTCGGCACCCGGTGATACCGGAGTGCCTCCCTAATGCAGCTCCAGGGCATGGAGTTGAAGGCGTTGGCGATGTCAAGAGACACCGCCAAGACGACCCCGCCCCGGGACACCGCGTCCCCCGTCGTGAGGGCTCTCACGCGCATGATGGCGTCCACCGTCGAGCGCCCCTTGCGGAAACCAAACTGGTGTTCTGCAAGATCCGGCCCCATCCCCGCAAGGTGCCCGGCGAGGCGGTTGGCAATGACTCTTTCAAAGAGCTTGCCCACCTCGTCGAGCAGCACGATGGGCCGGTATGCGGACGGAGAGTCCGCAGGGCGCCCTGGTTTCCGGATGAGGACCAGCTTCCCCGTCTTCCAACGAAGCGGAAACTGGCCTCTCTCCAAGCATGCGCTTAGGAGCCCTTCCAGTCGGGGCCCGAGAGCCTCAGAGGCCAGGACCCAGGCTTTGCCAGGCAAGCCATCGGGTCCCGGGAAAATTCCACCCCTAAAGGGGTAAAATAGGGGATGGAAGTTTATATGAAAGTCCGTCAATTTTGAAGTTAGGATCTTCAAATTTTGTGTTTAGGCTGAAGATTGAAAATTAATTTATACGTGTTACTGCGTTTTTGATAATTCTACCCCCGAAGGGTTAAAAAGGGGTATGAAGGTAAGTAATCGGATATTTTTCGACCTCCACGCAGGCGAAGCCGCGGGCAAAAGCTAGTAATATTATAAAGCTGAAGAGTTTGTTTGTTGGGTGAACACGCTAATCTCAGGAACTACTGGTTCGAATCGAAATATTCTTTTACTGTCGGATAGTCCATTTATCGAGAAAGGCTATAGGCTACATAATATCACGCTACGACCAAAAGGAGCCGAGCAAAAATAAAACAAGTCAGAAGCGGCGGGTGTAACCGCGGGGCACAGTTAGTAATAGATATAGTTAAAGAACACAGATATAGAAAATAGACTAATGTAGTTAATTCAACTGCAAAAATGAAAGCTTGGCACAGTGAGTAAGTTGTATTAACTGACCAACGTTTTGCACAACCTGGCTATTCTAAATATGAAATATATAAACAACAAGATAATTTTAAAGATAAACAACTTGAAGACATTCCGAATTGATGGCCAATCTTTTGTAAGTAAAGAGGCTTCGAAGAAAGAAGATTATAGTTTTATAAAACCCTTCAAAAGATCTTCTTTATTACTAAACGGAGTCAAAGACTGACAGAAACACTCAGGAGAACTGAAAGAAATAAGAAAATTAGAGAAAGCTGAGTATGAAGTAAGTCAGGATACAATAGTTGTAGAAATGAAAATCATGGCGTTACATTTAAACGAAACCTGCGTAGTCGTCGTCGCGATTCATGCTGTAAACAAAATTTATTCATTGCGGAATGTTTAGATACTTATCGAATGATATATACTACCATCATCATCACTGAAAGCCTTGTTCCACCCACTGCTGCTGAGAATATACCACCATCCTTAAATACCATTGTTCTCTGGTCGGCGCGTCTTACCCAGTTACTTTATAAAGAGTATAAAAAGAACCTTGACGAAGGCAAAAGGAACTTGTTCTCTCTGTTATGGCGATATCTGTTTTGTTCTGGACCACACCTGGGAACGGTGATATTGGAGGTCAAAGTTTAAACCTTCTCACAACCTCCACGACATCCACCAGCATAATGTTTTAAGCTCATTACATTGAGTCCGGACCAGAAATTTACTGACAAATACCACTAGGACATTTATGCCATACAATGTAACGAAAACTATTTGCGTGAACTCGCAAAAAAACCAAACATCGATCATGGAACTACAAAATGACGTTTTGAAGAAAAACGATGAAAATATCAAGCTTCAATGCAAGATGATAGAAAACATTTCATGGAAGAAACTAAGACGAATCTGGGCAGCATTGAAACAGAAATACAAATTATGATGGCCATAACACAACTTACTTCAACACCGCTCACAGCATCGCTACTACTACGAAATCTTAAGGAAATTCAAACTATGCTCTTGAACACTAACTAATGTCTACAGTGGACATATGGACGTGCACTTGATATCACCAGTCAGTCTAGTAAAGTAATTGGATGACATATCGGGCAGACTGCCAAGGAATCTGTCATTACCGACAGAAAATATCAGAGAAGATATCAAGGAACTTTACAAGTTGCTGTACGTGAAAGCACGAATAACAAAGAACAACTTTATGTTCGAAGTTTACATTCCTTTAATTTCGAATGAGGACTTCACTTACTATCGGGCTATCGCTATACCCTTCAAGGCGGAGTCAAATTACAAATTGATGCAGTTATCTTCGGAATATATTGCTGTGAACTTTGAGAAGAAGTCTTACATCTCACTAAAATATAAAGACTTCAATCAAAGCATCAAAAGACAAAAGGATAACTTCATTTGTAACGCAAAAATACGAGTGTTAAACTTACAAATCAAGAATGCACCTTATTTTTTTTTTCGGATATCGGGGATTCATCATTTGATGATTCCCCCCCCCACTCTGGGCGGAGCGGAAGGGAGTGTCAGACTTATACTGACTAAAACCCATCCATGTTCCTTCTTTGCCCTTTGTGTTCCAGGGCCGCGGTTTCTCTTTTGAACAGTCCCTGGCAGGCAGTTGCTGACATCTCTTTGAGGCGCGCGTAGAACACGAACGCGCCGTCGCCATCCTGTACGCTTAATTTGCATGTATACGCATGTTTTGACAAATAAAATTATTTTTATCTTTATGTCTCAGTAGTGCGAACATTAAAATTTTAATTATGTCCCTTTAGAGAAAAAGCTTTGAGTCAAGGATGCGTACTGCGGTCAAAAGAACTTACCGTCACTTCACACAATCAGTACAACAGCAAACTCAGCTATGATATACATGTACCGAACCTGGATTCACCGATAAACATCATTGTCAACGTGCAACGTGCTCCACAACACACCACACGAACTCTTCACTCTTAAGAAAAATGACGTCAAGGGAATTGACAAAAAGCTGCGGTTCCAACAAGACAACGAGCTACTACCATCCACCATCATGATGTAATTTGTTATCTTTTACTAAAAATTGCTGTCATCACTTTCCTGTGGTTCATAACAAGGAAATACTGCACTCAGCTCAAGAAGCGATTTCCGAGGAAGACAAATAGAAGGTAAACACATGAGGACATCGAACTTGAACCAATGGGACCTCGACAGCAGACTGTCAGAGAAGAAAAACGTTCAACCTCAAGGACACCGGGACGACATTGTCTTTACTTTTGATTGATTGTTTACTTATTTACTTTTAACTTAAATGTTTGACTTTGTACATGCGTTTCTTCCTCTCTCTTTACACATCTTAGCTTTTTTAGGGGGTTGCCAATATGTACGGTCTCGTCGCCGTGTCTCATTTTTCTGGTTACTCGGTAACCTACTTTAGGCCAACGATGTACGTCATAATTCAGCATAATAAAACAACATGAATAACGAATTTAAATATACACCAAAAATTATTGATTTAGCGAGAGATTCAAGTGGACTGTAAATTTTCAAAATGGCTCCGAGAGAGCCCGAAACGAGAAAATCGACAAATTACTTATATTACGACAAGGATTTACAAAAACACGAGAATTAATACTTTTGTAAAGTTTCACAATGACAAATATGTCACTTTTGACAGTCTTCTAAGGCTGCCAACAACAAGTACAGAAAAAGGCAATGTCTACGGCCGACGCAAACAATGCTACCAATTTAAGAACACGACGATAAAATTATATTTAAATGTAGTGAACTTACAACTGGGTAGCTAATAAACAACTGAGAGAAATAATCGCCTTCCACTCTACTACTGTAACTACTCTTAACTTAAATAAACTTAACTACTTAGTGCATCTTAGTCGAACGTGTTCCTCTATACTAACTAAACTTACAAACCTTCACGACAAATCGGTGTACGTAGTTAATTACTACAACCCGTACACCTACCGTAAAACGTAGTTTTTCTCAGCTTTTTTTTCCAGCAATAATTTTTGCGTACAGTTACTTAGTTTGATGTACAGAATGCTTGGTTACAGGCTTCTTGAAGGGTCTATTTTTTTTTTTTAATAATAACCTTGCCCCGCACTAGGAATTTCTCCTGTATCGTGGGTGTCTTTACAAACATTTAAATTCACATACACAAACAGCCAGACCCGGAACAACTACCTGTAGGCCATACAAATATTTGTTCCGTGCGGGAATCGAACCCGCGACACGAAGCGCAGCAATCAATCGCTCAGCCACTGCGCCAACCGTGCCGTCAACCGTCCGTGTTTACACCTTGTATGTACTATAATTTTATTAATTACTATTTTTCGTGTATTTGTCGTTAGTTTTGGCGGTTCCCATCATTTTGAAGATAATAATCCTTTTTCCTTTGAGTTGAAAAGGTTGGCATCAGATGAGGCCGTGAAGAAGTTACATCAGTTAAACACAAACATAACATAATACAACATAACGCCTTAAAATCTCCGAAGGGTTTGGCAGAAGCAATAGTACTAACGGCAGCACATGAAGCTGTAAATTTCCAGTTTAACTTGGCTTCGCTTTGTATAGATTTCCTATACAATGAGAGATCCGCATAAACTGGTTATGTAAAGCTTGATGAGCCGTCGTGCGTACATCCTCATTTCGCCAGAATTTGTAAAGACTGTCAGATTAATAAAAAAGATTATTATCATAGAGAATTTTTAAATAAGTTACATAAAGTCTTACATGGTTATCTGATTGTGACTGGCTGTGCTATAAAAGAAAGAAAATTATATTAATTAATCTATTTTTATTTTGAAGAAGGATCAAAATTCACCCACGTCCTACAGCAACGAGAAGTATCTCAAAAAAAAAAAGATAAAAATGAGTATAAAAAGATGGCATATTTCCCAACTCTTAACTTACAGTCTAACATATAAAAAAATTGCTATGAAAATTCGTTCAGGGGAATATCTACAATGAATGTACTAAAATACTACATAATTATTATTTAAGAAATACTGGGCTATCTTGACTTGACTTCAATTATTGAGTTCCATCATCGATATTATTATAAATTGATTGTTTGATCGTTAGCATTGTTAAATAAAATAGAGTAGACTAAGATAGAGTATACACTATGATAAATTTCAAATAATAAGCTCTATGGTAATTCCATTTGCAATACTGTTATTGTTTTTCTGTTATAACTTATGAATAATTGCTAAAAATAAGAGGTTATAACAACAGTAGGTTTTCATATTTTACATTATGTAGTTGTTAATAATAATAAATGACCTAGTTTGTTGACCTATTGTGATTTGTTAGATTTTTGTATGCTTTTCATTACGTGCCAAGTTATTACCAAAATTGATTAAGCCTTGTGATTTGGACACTGCGACGACGTCGTAGACACATTCTTAATGAACATTTTCTACTATCACGATCGGACTTTCGAGAACATATTCCTCATGCGGTACAAAGAAGACAACGTTCGAAGAAGTAGAAGAGAGTACTATACACTTTACAACAAAGAACTTGAAGGGGGAAATGCAATAATTGAATTTTGTTGTTCATGCATACGTGGACGCAGGACACTGGGAGTATGCGCCCATATAATGACGATTATCTATTACTTAGGTTGGATGAGAAATAATCCAGAACCTATGAACCACCCGGGACAATTCTTAAATAAGAGATATCGAAATTGAATCAAAGTTATGTAAAATATTTTGTATGCGCGCAACCCAGTTCTAGATAATGGTAATTTCATGTTGAATGGGGATCGACTTATCGTCTCTGACAGGAATGTTGTTGCCAATAAGCCTGACATTGTGGTGACAGATCGATTGGAGCGTAGCGCAATGATTGTTGATATAACGGTCCCGCTGAGTTGCTGGTTGTTATGAGGAGGCTCTCGGTTGGCAGCTGGAACAAGGGCTTGATTCAGAAAGCAGTACTTCTGGACACGGCACGTATTGTTAGGAGGTTCCTCTCTCAAGAGCCCTAACAACCGGTAGCTCAAACCCTGTTCCCGAAGTTGGTGGGCTCTTTTTTATATTTTTAAGTTTTTTTTTTTTATGTGGGTGTACTATTAGGTACATCTCTGCCTAAACCTTCGGGGATTACAGGCGTGATATTTTGTAATGTTTTTTTTATATAGTTTTTAGAATTCTATAATTTTCCGAATATTTAAACGTTAACGATATCTGATAAAATGAATAAAAGAAATAATTAAAAAAAAAACAGTATCTACAGCTGTAACATAGTGTACCCTACTCTATCTTAGTCTACTCTATACTATTTAACAATGCTAATGATCAAACAATCAAGTTATAATTCTCACTAGTTCGATGTTCGGTGATCGAACAAGTGAAAAAAAACCTCTGTTGCTCGATGATGGAACTCAATAATTGAAGTCAAGTCAAGATAGTCAAGTGTTTCTCAATATTGTAGTACTTTCAATGTAGATATTATACTGCCCCTGAACGAAATTTCTTAGCAATTTTTTTTAATGTTAGACTGTAAGTATAGAGTTTGGAAGTATGCCATCTTTTTATGCCTATTTTTATAATTTTTTTGAGATACGTATCTTTGCTGTAGGACGTGGGTTAATTTTGTATGAACCGTGCTCCTTCTTCAATACAACGGGAATCATTTTGTATCTGGCAAGTTCTAGCACTGTAGTTCAAGTTCGTAAGAAACTTGGTCTTATTATGAAGTTAATCGTTTATTTATTTATCTCATCCACAAATTTAGTTAGTTTACAAAACGCTGACTGCATTGTAATTAAAGGAACACCATTCATTTCAGTCGTCGCATCGCTCATGAAAATGATGCTGCTTGTTTTATTACTGAAAAAGTCATGAACAAGTCCTAAAATCACAAATGATTAAATGGATTCCATAATAGCTACTCGAAATAAACACAGTTTCTTTCAACGAAATGGTGATAAAACCCACTAATTCTACAAAAGATAAATTATTCTCATACTTTTTTTCTACTTACACAATTTGACAAAGTTTAAAAAAATCTAATTTCAAATCCTCGTATCCTAATATGGATTACAGCGTCAAACTTTGCCACAAAACACTGACCACATATATCTGCTACAATACTAAAATAAACCACTACTACATTTTCACAGAAAAGAGGTTATGAATTTCTTAACTTTTTTTTTCACAAAAAATGGCGCATAAATATAATACTTTGTTTAACTTACCGAAGCAGGTGCAGCTAGCACGACAGCAAGGCAAAGAGAAAAGACGATTATCCACCTCATCTTTTCTGTGAGCCCAAGAAAACGCTATGAAAGAAACATCCTCATTCAGTATTTATAAAAAACCGGTGGATACCGTAAATAATCGATATTAATGAGTGCACTAATCGGGCGTGAAATCTTAGTGCGATTGTGAAAAGTAAACTTTTTGGTGTTTTTCGATTTTTAATTAATTATTGTGTTATTTATAATTCAGTTATAGACTTATGAGGTTCTTATTATTTTTTTGATTATTTTGATGTAAAAATAATTAGGTTTTAAAGAACTCTCTACATAAAGATTAAAAAAAAAGAATTAGATTGTTTTGTTAATCTTGATTAGTGAGCCTGTGAGTCACTGGGCTGATGAAAGCCGTTGCCATGTGATTGAAATGTGATTGAAGGCAAGAAACGACTACATACATGGTATAAGGGACATCGACGTGCAGACTGTTACCAGGAATTAAGCACATGGTTTTGAACCCTTCAAAATTTATTGACTAACGAAAAAATTGAGCGTAGATGTTCATTGCTCCGTGTACCTATAGATCAACACGTCTTTTTACGAAAACGTGTGCTTATCTAGTAACCACACTTAACTTTCCCAAGCTATTAACGACTTAATGGAATATTCCTGATTGTGTATAATTTACATGGACATAACTACCTAATATGACGTCTAATTGTGCTCATAAAACTACTGAAGCAGTGTGTAATTTGAAACGCATTTTCAAGACTTTGTTTCTCGTAGAAACGTTAGATTGAGAAACTATTAATGAAATTATCCGGAAGAGTAGGTACTGGAGTTATCGACATAGGTTGCACATTTAAGCAAGCTGAAGTAGCAGAGGGTTTACCATGTCTCTCGAAAGCCCAGACTGATACCCGATGGAGGAATCGAGTCCTGGAGTGGAGATAGCGTAGACGTCGGCAGGTGTAGCGTGTGATGGCCTGACTGAAGTTCTACAATGGCTATATCGTATGTACCTACATCGTAGGCCTCTTCTAAGGTGGCACAAGGAACTGGAATTCAAAGGATCAAGCAGTTCAGGATCAGCTTTTGGCGATGATTGCTGGAAACCTATGTTCAGTCAAGATGGTCTTTCAGATGACGGCTGTGCCACACATGTTCCACTGTGTATGTTTCAGCTCAGCTGGGCGACAAAATCAAATGAAGGGTACAGGCAAAGAACAGGGAATGTCACATTTAAAAAAAAAATTGTTTTGTACTGGTAACCAATCTATATCTATGGTAATTGCATTCCCAATCACTAGTTTTTACAAATACTCAAAAGACTTCGCTAAAAATACGTTTTTATCTATGCCCAAAGCGAAAAGAACTGGCAACTTCTAAACTTTAATTTTCTTTTTTCTCATAATCGATTAATTAGGACATACCCTTTTGTACTGGTAACCAATCTATATCTATGGTAATTGCATTCCCATTCACTAGTTTTTACAAATACTCAACAGATGTCGCTAAAAATACGTTTTTATCTATGCCCGAAGCGAAAAGAACTGGGAACTTCTAACATTAATTTGCTTTTTTCTCATAATAGATTCATTTGGACATACCCTGTTCTTTGCCTGTACCCTTCAAATGTAGGAACATAATACATTCGGGAAAAGCCACTCGAAAGGCTTGGCTTGAAATCTGACGAGCCAACACGAACATGAATCAACAATGGTAGATGCAGATCGCAGTTCGCTGGTCGGCACGAGCCGAATCAAAGCAGATTAAATATAGTAATTGCCTCAAGTCGGCTTTCTTCAAAACAAATATTGCCGAATCGAGTATGCCAGAGCCAAGCCATCAATATGTCAATGTCATCTGTCAACGTCAAACGATTGACACAAGTAGAACGACGTTTTAAATTTCAACGTTAATTCTATTTAGTAAGCTGTCGTCCCATCCCTGTTACACAATTTAACTCGCAAAGCTAATTCTGTTAAAAGCTTAACGGAAGTTTGTTTTAAATAAAAAGTTTCAAGGGATTAACTCAACGGATACTTTCGACGCTGTACAAATGAGTTTGTATTTGTTACACTTACAGTGGGAGCCTACAAGGAAGGTTTTACTTTTTGTTCTGTATGTCTGGAGCATGTCTTGGCAATTTTAATTTTGGAACTAAGTTTACACAGAAACTAAGTGAACCTATTTGTTAACTAAATTCTTAGTGCTATACTACCTATCAAAAGAAACAAATTCAGAATGGTGGGGAAAGTGATGTGTCATGTTGTAAATTCGGTAACTCGCTATATGAGGTAATGATATAATCGTTAAGAATGTGGAAAATTACACACTTGCATCACATTCCACGGCTTATGTCTAATTTTGGTAATGATCCTAAATTATTTAGTCGGAGGAGTTGCGGTAGACCTCGTAGAAGATGGCGGGACGAGCTGGACAAAACAAACGACCAGTGGCCCACATTAGCCCTGGATCGTAGCAACTGAAAGTCATGGGGAAAGGCCTTTAACCAGTAGTGGGATGACGCAGGCTAACAGTATCATTATATAGTTAGGAACATTAGGCACAGCATTTTTAATGGAGAGACTGCTCTCCATTAAAAATGCTGTTTTTCGGCTGTATCTGGCTAGATTGGAAGCCGATAAGCAGATGTACTTAGTGTGTCGATGACAATCTAAATTGAGTCGCCCCAAAATTTGGGGACGAGTTTGTCATTTTCAGTAGCGTACATCAGCTCAACATGCAAACAACAGCACAAGCAGGACACGGTGTGAAATGTCTGACGATTCAGATTTAGCTGGCCAACAAGTAAGCAAATCCAATTCAGCCTATCACGGTTTTCGGCTGGACAGGGACAAAAATCAAAATCAAAATATTTTATTTCACATAGGCCTCGATGGGCACTTATAAAACATCGACTTTTCCCAAATAGTGTCTTAAGAAGTAGACCTACTGGATTCAGTTAATCCTATCCGCCACTGCTTTTAGGTTGCTGGTTCTTCTATTTTTTGGGTATCTCATGTCTACACACATTTCACTACATTTCAAATCTCTACTCAAAAACTCAAATCAAATTTAAGCAATATTAACTCAGCCATCACAAAAAAAAAGAAAATTATAGCAATGATCTAAAGATATTAAATCCCTTGAAGTGTTACGTAATAAAAGCCCAATTTCAGAGCACTCGTCCCTATTCGAGAGCACTTCGAGATCTGACCCAATCATAATCGATTTTGATTGCCAAAAGATTATTCGAAGTTGAAATGTCGCACATAGTTTGCCAATTACAGTGCGAGTTGGTCGCCACTTATCGGGTTCAATTCGAGCATGTAATTTCGAGATTGGGGGTTCGAAGTCGAGTTCGAACGATTGGCTTTTGTGCTACGGGTCGGGGGAACTATGTCGGGAGAAAATATTAAGGTTTTTTATTGAAATGATTTAGCTTGTGCGTTGTGTGTTTATGCTTGGTAAATTCGTTTTTATTCAGGACGGGGTAAACAGAGGTGGAACCAGATTTTGACAGTAAACTTATACTGTCACTTACGGGATATCTTCCGTGATTGTTCATTATTTTGAGCTCCCAATATAAGAAGAAGAAGAAGAAATAGTGGAAAATAACCCGCGGAAGATATCCCGTAAGTGACAGTATAAGTTTAGTTGTAAACCGTGAAAGCTTAAAACAGTGTTTGACATTCTGACAGTATTTTACACCCGGGACACAAATGAAAATTACAATTTCTTATAAAAGAAATAAAATAATCATTGGTGCTTCAATCAGAGATTTGTGAAGTCTTCATCATCCGTCTCCTGGCCTTAACCCAATTTATGTTGCTGGTTGTCGCAGCATGTCTTCTTCTTCCATACTTCTCTATTACTCGTCATCTCATCAGACTCCTCCTTTCTAGCCATATTATCTTTTACCCTATCCATCCATCGTTTAGATGTGTGAAGTCTTAGCTTAGTTGGCTTAACAAATCGAGGATCGCTAGAAATAATTAAACAGAATACCTACTCAAGTTAGGTTTTCGTATTTCTACAATGTTTTTCGACAGGATTGACATTAACTTTTCGATAGCCTATGTCAGTTTCAAACATTGCAGAATTTTGCGCGTTCTTTTATGCTGTTCGTATGTCACTTAGTTTAGGCCCTCTGGTTTATCTAGCTAACCCACTTTTCATGTGTATGTACACCAATTACTCCGAGATTACTTGACCGATCGTGAATCTTGCACACGGTGGTGTCATTTAAATTTTATTTACCTTGCTTGGGTAGTTTATGAGTTAGTTTCTAAAATACGTATGTTTTCTCCTTTTTCTACGTCTCCGTTAATGATCTCCTAATATTGTCTAGTTCTAGTGTAAAATAAACACTTTTTGAATAAGAATTTGTGTGTAATGCTACAACAAATTTACTGTCGTCAGCAAGACATCTTACAACTAAAACTTTATCAGTGAAGAAATTAAAATCTCCAGCAATAAAAAGTGTTGCCATATAAATTATGCTTTCATAATATTGTTCGCGACTCCGGCTTCCTTTCCAGACTTATGAAAAATCTTATAAAGCGCATAACAGTGTCAGGCTTTTATTAAAAACTTAAAAGAAATTATTTTCTTGTTACTTTAAGTGGATTTTTGTTATGATGACAGCTTTGTAGCAGCTAGCTACCTAGCACGGGCTGCCAATTTTTATCTATTATAATCTATACAAATAAATAAAATTGAAGTGTCTGTTAACTTTTTTTTAAGTTTTGTCTGTCTGTTTGTTCCGATACGGCTGGACTGATTTTGACGGGACTTACTGGCAGATAGCTCATGTCATAAGGAGTAACTTAGGGTACTTTTATTTTAGAAAAAGGGTTAGGGTTCCGTGAAAAAAAATAAAACCCTTGAAATAGTTAACAAGATCCGATTCAAATATCCCAAGTCATACTTTTGTAATAATTTACGCGGATGAAAATGGCGGGCAACAGCTAGATATAAACCTATGTTGTCCTACTACAGGGCAATGGCCCTCTTCCCTCTTTCCACTTTACTCAATTTAACGCTGTTGTAGGACAATCCTTAAAAATAATTCACTTTACTCCAAATACATTATTTCATCACCATTTCTCTCAAAAAAGGGTGAAGAAGAATGCCATTTCTTAGAACCAACAATTTGAAGGCACCCACCAGCCTACGTTACCGGCCACACCCTCTTACAGAATTCTTTCTGTAACCTAACCTAACCTAAGATTTGAGATTTATTAACAGAAAGAAGTGTTATTTTAATATATTATAAAAGATTTTTTATTTTTTTTATTTATCCTTAATTTTTGTAACAAAAATTAAGGTTTTGTTTTTTTTTTGTGACAAAAATGTAAAAAAATAGTCATAAAAATGACAAAAAAAGCTAATTTATTTTACTGACTTATCAATGTTTATTACTGATTATCATGTACCTACTTGGATTGAAGTGCCTTTAGTAATTTAGTTTTATTTTATTTTTTTATATTTTGTTAATTTTATAGAGGAGATCATTCATTTTCAGCACTTTGACTTTTGGGCCGAACTTAGTATGAACCGTGAATAGAAAAACCGGTCTCCTTTGTACGCTTTACGGGTGAAACATTTACGTTAGATATATTAATATTGCGTCATCCTGTATGCTTAATTTGCATGTATACGCATGTTTTGACAAATAAAATTATCTTTATTTTTATGTCTCAGTAGTGCGAACATTAAAATTTTGATTATGTCCCTTTAGAGAAAAAACTTTATTATTTATTAGATAAGTTTCAAAGTCACCATAATCAAGGTTAGGATAACCGTTTCAAAGTGCCTACAACTTTTATACTTATTCCAGCATTTTATCATCGTCGTAAATAATCGGGATAAAACTTTGTGTCTCTGTCTTTGAGCTAAACAATATTCTCAAAGGTATATAACACTAAAGGGTCCGGATGATCTAATATTACAAAAGTTTTCTTCAACTTGCTCGTAAAAAATATGCTTGAAGAATTTTGTGATCTATTCTATTTCACATTGTAACCAAGATAATATGTTCTGATGTAATCAATTTTATGATATTTTTATCAGTATGAGATATGTGTTGAGTAAGCCTAGTTTACTAAAATTAATGATTTGTTAATCACCAAAAAAATTTTCGTGGTTTTGTTCATTGCTTAAATTAGATTCCCGGGGCAAAGTGTTATTGGGTTTTTCCATCAGGAATCTCTCAGTAGCAGCCACGGAGTTTGGATTTGGACTCGGGTGATGGCAATAGGCTCCTATTAAGGCCACCTACATACATGGGACTTAAACATTATTGGCGAAATATGGGTGTACTATGCACTGTCAAAGAAGAATTAACAAAGAAAAGTTAATTCTTCTTTCACAGTGCAGAAGTTTACCTACAACCTATCTGGTGTACCTACCTGACAGTTCAATGGAAGGTCTAAGTTAAACATCACGCCTGTAATCCCCGAAGGATTAGGCAGAGATGTAAATGGCTTCTGACCGATGGATAGGTGTACGTTGTAGGCAGACCCTTATGGGGATGGGTATCTTTAACCATGCCTTTGTCGACATCCCCGAGTCAATTTTCAGAGTCATCTTTTATGATTTCAGGAAAAAAAAGGATGCTTAACTTAATGGATGCTGGGAAAATCATTATGATTCACTAGTCTTTGTTGAAATGAACAGTTTTTCTTCATTATCGTGTGGTTAGTGCCTAACCTGGTGTCAGAGTTTTTATTCCGCCCATGGACCGCTGATTTGGTTTTAAATGCCGTCAAGGAATATCTCTGAGGCAAGCTGGTTTCCTTACGATGTGATACTTATATAATACGCACAAGAATCCGAAAAATCAGAGGTGCGTGTCTAGGGTTCAAACTCGAGACCTATGACTTGGCAGTCCGAAGGTCACACCTCTAGGAATCGTTGAAACAGGGATTTCAATGAGATAATACTGTCGTATGGTGTAGGTTCAATAAAATCGCTATTTGTATCTTAACACTTTATTTTCCTCATAAAAAAACCTCTTAGCAAAATGTGCTTGTGCCTTGAGTAAGCTAACGTCACTCTAGAAATAGTTTTCTGACGTCAAAGTCCCGTTTCGCCTTATCAAAAACATGCATTGTTAATTCTGTTCAAATTAGAATGAAATTGAAAAATACTGATCTTAATATTACGTCTGGAAAGCCAAGCGCGTACGTGTTTTAATTAATTAATTTCTATCGAATTAAAAGAACAAGGAATCGCTTCTGTTGGAGTGTTTTATACAAATTGCTAATTTAGTTTTAGAATTGCTTGAAGTAATGTTTTGTGGGTTCTGCACATTGTATTATACTATCTATACTGAAGAATTTGTTTGCTTGATTGAACGCGCTAATCTCAGGAACTACTGGTTCGAATTGAAAATTATTTTTAGTATTGTATAGTTTAATTATCGAGAAAGGCTATAGGCTATATAACATCACGCTACAACCAATAGTGGCCGAGCAAAAAGAAAACAAGCCACAAGCGGCGGGTGAAACCGCGGGGCACAGCTAGGATTTAATAAGTACGTAACTCATCATCTGTCTAGCCTTTTCCTAACTAAGTTGGGGTCGGCTTCCAGTCTAACCGGATGCAGCTGAATATCAGAATTTTACATGGAGCGACTGCCTATCTGACGTCCACAGCCCAGCTAGTACTGGGTAATACGATACCCCTTGGCTGGTTGTCAGACTTACGGGCCACTGACTACTTGTAACGACGCGACGGTCGAAAGATCTATAAATGACAGCCAGAACCGGGCTTAATGCGCTTTCCGAGGCACGAAGGAAACTCGGTATGGTATGGGTGGTCAGCCACCCACCAACCTAGGCAAGCCCGGCTTAACCTAAGGATCGACTGTTATTATTTAGCCTCGAGCTCCTTAATATATACATGCACCTCATAACCTATCCTCAAAGTATGCACCTAAGGAAACTAAATCTATCATGCCTACAAATTGACTCCCAACATGCTTTATCAACATTTCAGCCGAACGACATCCATTGCTGGAACACGCGGCCCTGGAACACAAAGGGCAAAGGAGGAACATGGATGGGTTTTAGTCAGTACAAGTCTGACACTCCCTTCCGCTCCTCCCGAGCGGGAGGGGTCATTTCATGATTTTCCATTCTAAAAAAAAAACAAAAAAGCGTCACCACGTTGACCAGTCTTGTGGCTCTCGCATCCAGGAGCCTCCCGTTTTCCTCACATCATTATTAGCCCACCTTGTAGGAGGCTCCGCTGCGCCTTCTGGTAAGATAACATATTTCGAGAAATTGGTAGTTGGGTGGTGGGACTTGGGTACTACAGAAGAAGAATATGCTGCGTTGACCCCAAATAATTTGGTGGGCAAAAGAATAATGAATGAGTCATCGCAATCGCGACAGCTAAGCATGAGGTTCTGGTTTCGATTCCAGGGTCGGGCAAATTGTTATTGGGTTTTTCCATCAGGAATTTCTCTGTAGCAGCCACGGAGTCTGTATTTGTGTCCGGTTGATGGCAATAGGCTCGCCTCCAATTGTACGGGATTTAAAGATAACTGGTGGAATGTGGGTGTAGGTACTACAGGCGTGTAGTTAAGTTACGTGTCAAGTCTAGGTAGAAATGATTTAACTTCGAAGTGTGTAGTATTTTTAGCTCACCACTTACAACATAACGTAAAATGAGAGTATGTTGGTAAAAGTTCAAAGAAATGCTACGCTTCTTGTAAAGCCAGTTGCGTTATAAAAATCTGTTTCCTTAGACTCGGTTGGAAGTAAGAAATAAACAATATTTTTCTATTACAAATTAAACAACTTTCTAACTAATGCATAAAAGTTGTTGAAACACGATTTATAAGTGAAGAACAGGGTTCCTGCGATGCTATTTGTTTTCCCTTTTTAAATCTTTTAGCTGAAGTCCGATGAACCTAAGTATGACAATGTGGATTAAAAGTGAAAATCTTGTACATTTGCTGTACTCCCTCGTTGGTCTAGTGATCACAGTCGTTGCTACTGAGCATGAGGTCCTGGGTTCGATTCCCGGGTCGGGAAAATTGTTATTGGGTTTTTCCATCAGGAATTTCTCTGTAGCAGCCACAGAGCCTGGATTTGGACCCGGTTGATGGCAATAGGCTCGCTCCTTATTACATGGGACTTAAACATAACTGGCGAAATATGGGTGTACTATTACGTACACCTCTGCCTAACCCTGCGGGGATATCAGGCGTGATGTTATGATATGTTATGTCATTTGCTGTAAGGAGTGCCTTTAAGCAAATCACAACCGTCAAAGAATATAATAAGAATTAAGTTGGCATACAGTATCAGTACACTACAGTAAATATGTATGTCGCAACCGGTCAATAGTACGGCCATAAAATAAATCGCAAGTCCGCTGGTGGTGACGTCACGCGACTTACTTACAAGTCTACCTAGGCTTCTACAGAGCCCTGATGTTACAGCACGAGGCGAGGAGGACATTGAATGTCTGATCACAGCGGAGTTGAGACGCCTTGGAACTGTACCCGATTCATTGTGCCCCGTGTTATTGTGTTAAGTTGTAATTTCAAGTAATTTGTTAGTTTATTATAAACAGCGTATTGCACCCAGTGTATTTTCATTCCACGAAACCCATCATCTGCCCACATGATGTAAGAGCTAATGGAATAAATCCTGACAAATCCGACATGTATATCCTGTCTGGATCTATTTGAGGAAAAATTAGAAATTTAATATTTTGCATTACGTTTAATATCATGGATTTCTGCAAAGTGACGTCTGATGCATTAAAATTAAGTTGTAAGTCAATTTAAAAAACAATCAAAGAATTTTCCGTAACGATTTTTCAGATAAAATTAAAACAACACTGTTATTTTTCTAACGTTACAGGATGATCTCTGTAATGGAATACACGCAAGTTTTGTCAAGGTTTAAACAGGTTAGAAAGACAGCAACCTGGTACGGTGGGGCTAACTGCCCAGGGTTTAGTAACTTAATCTAAAACTTGTAGTGGTACTACAAAAAGTACTACAGCTAAATAAAACAAAACGTACTACAAAGCCATCCTATAGCCTCCTGTGCCCTCAGATAGTGCTCCAAAACCAGACACAGTTTATCCTCTGGCACACTACGAAGGGTTGCTTGTGCGCGCATCAGGGTCTCCTCGTCTCCCAGCTTGTGTGCCAGGTGGAATTGGAGACGCGTCTGGAAAGGAATTTGAAAATAATGTCAGGTGCCTTTTCGTATCGTATTACATATTAATTGGCTTGTGTTATTGTGTTATTTATTGAAGAGCAGTGGTGGCTCTGGTGGCCCAGTGGTATCGCCCCGAGTTTACAAGTTGTAAGTCATGGCTTCGAACCCAAGCAAGCGAGTAGCTCAAAACGGTTTACACAAATGAAGAACTAACCTCAAATTCTAAAATCGCGCAGTTACAAGTTACGTTAGAAACCCCCGACAACTACTGACACCACACCCGTCTAGTCGGTGGATCCTTCCGACGATCCTTATTCTATGGGGAGAGAACTTTACACTCTGTTCTTCATATCCATATAAACTTATACGCTCTTTTAAAACACTTAAAAACAAAATTTGATGTCGCTACAATCGGAACGTTTTTACTTATCCCTTCGACAATAATTACAACGAACTCAGACCGCCATGAAAATAATTACAAGCTTAACCTCGTTATTTCTGTCTGACTGTTTATTCACAAACCGATGGAATCAGCTATCCGAACTGCTCGTTTACACGGAGAAAGTTACTACCTACCTTCAAAAATAATGGGTGTAAAAGTACCCTTAACGAAGCCGAACAGCACTTGTCCTCATCGTCATTGCAATTATTTTTCGTTCTAGAATGGTCTAGAACAAAAAATAATTGCAATGGCAAATATTAGCAAAAACTGTAACTGGAAGGTTCCAAGGTATGGACCTTGGAACCTTCCAGTTACGGAGATATTGGGGTCAAACTTCCAACTTTTCAACATGAACTAGGCACAAATCCAGACTCCAGGCTGGGAAATATCTGAGAATTTAAATACAAGTCTGAAAAAAATCTACTAAATGTATACCTACCCTATTTTATAAAATTACCAGCCACAAGACTCGGCAGGTGGACTTCGTAGGCGAGTTTTGTTCTAGCTTGAGTGAAAACTGCGATTATCGCCCGGCGAGCGAGCTAGAAATTCACCTCATGTGAACGATCCTATAATGGAATATTTTCAATTTCGTATTCCGTATTTGTTCGTCGAGTTATCAGCAGTCCGCCGTATTGTGCTGTTGCCATTAATTTTGTTATAATTACACCAATTATTGGGGATTCAATTATCAAAATATATGAGGAGATGATTTAATTAATTATATGGAACAGTAGTGTTGTGTGTGATGGTAATAAATGTTATTATGATGTAAAATAGCATAAAATTTTCGTACTTACTTTGCATTCACGAGTTTTTTTTTTGGGAATTCGGTCTATTTTTATATTAATTAAAAGAAAGGTCTTCAAATTCGAGGTGAATACGAACATTTTAAGTCTATAATATCCCCACTGCTGAGACACAGGCCTACTCTATATGAGAGAGAATGGGCTATAATACACCACGATGGCCCAGTGCGGGTTAGTATATGTTACATGTTTTCGAATTTTTAGTTGTAGTAGAACAAGCCGGTTTCTTTGAGAAATATGTCTTATAATTGCGCGTTTTTACTGGCGAAACTTTTACTTAAACTAGTGGTCCCCCAGTGGTTGAACTGGGCGACCACTAGTTTCGGCCATAATTCATTTAAATTTTAAGTTTGGACGTTATAATATACGCTCTTCTCTAAGTAGGTGCTCCCAGAACTTGTTTGTAAAGACGTAACTGTTAGAATAAATATAAATACCACCTTGAACATGCAAGCCTAGTATACTGTAAATGTGTGTGTCCAACGCATGGTAGTGTGTGTTATGTTCTTTTTTGTTCATTTTTATGTATTTCTTATGCATTATAATACATATAAAAATATTAGATTTCTGCACTTCTCTACATTTTCGTATAAATAGTTAAATACGTTATTTATCATAAAGCCACTTTGAGATATTATGCTATTATGTGTAAACATACAAAAAAGTGTTTGACAAGAAACGGTTGGTTGATCTTGATATCCTTTATGTAACCAACCGTTAAGGAATATGCCTATCTTCGTCTTATCACGCTTATATGGAGGTATGTTCGACAATGTAGACCCTTTCATTTTTTCAAGACATGGAAGTTTTATTATTTTATCTTAAAACACTCTTGTTTAAAAATAAAATAAGGCATTCATTTGACGAGTAATTGAGAAGAAGTATGGAAGAAGAAGACATGCTGCGCCGACCCCAAATGAGTTGGAAAAAGGGCTAGAGAATGATGATGATGATTTCTATATTCTATCAGCAAAAACGACGATGGAATCGTCAAACGTCTACTTGATTGACGTATACTTTAGGGGTAGAAGAACAAGGTGCATAGTTCTTTATCCCCAGTTGAAACGGGAGGATCCTCCAACCTGACAGTTGAAAGTTAGTTGATATCGGGTTTTTCTATATTGTCTAAGTCGCGAATAACTTTAATAGCGCGATTCAGAATTTTGATCTTAGTACTTCATCTGTGTCATAGATGGCGCTGTGGTACAATCTTGATTAAAGTCGTTATAGAAATGCGAAACGCTTTAAAAGCGACTGTCACTTGTTTAGGCCTTAAGGTTCAATATTCCCTGACAAATGTTCATGAAAAGACAACAGAAACAAATCAAGAAGTAAACAATTAATTCCGAAAGACTAATAAGCCAGGAAGTCCGAAAACATGTCACAATGACGCCGTATTTTTTTAGGAAACGCTTAATGTCTTACTACGAGCCGGGAATTAATCAAGGGTAAGACGCAGTGATGAAATCGCTTTCGACTGTCTTTTCGTTCCTGTTAAATGAGCAAGATAGGCTTTTTGATGATAAGGACAATTTTAGATTGCCAACGCTTTTTTTTACTGTAACAATTAAGTAGGTATACATGGATATGAAAAGTGATATGAAAACTCATCTGAAAATCTAAAGACTTGATTTTCCAATAAACAGAAAATGATTAAAAAAAGAAATACTACTTTCTGTGAAAATTTCAACTGTCTACCTATTACGAATCATGAAATACAGCCCGCTGACAGTCAGACGGACGGACAGCGGGGGCTTAGCAATAGGATCCTGTTAGTTACCCTTTCTTGTACGGAACCCTAAAAAAGTAAAGAAACAGAACAAACGATATCTAGTTTGATTTATAACATCTTCGTAACCTACCTGATATTTGTTTTTAGGGAATGTTTTGAAATATGCTGTACGCTGTATAATGTTTTAGTCTACTTAAAAACAGGCCAAAATAAGCAATATCTTGGCAAGACGGAAAGACAATGACAATGTTACAAAGTTAGAAAAATAGGTCCTCCTTCTGAAAAGGCCCTTGATTTTATAAAATTAAAAGCCAATTCCAACATTATTAATTCGAATTACCATAAAACATACCCAAATCCGACCGAAAATCAAATTAACTTTTAGCTCCAATAAAAAAATAATTTATTCCGTTTTCAAATCTCCGCACAAAATGGCGGCTTTGACAGCAAACGTCAATTTTAATTACGGAACCGCCATATTTCAAAACAAGTGCGAGAGCGTACATTTAAAAATTCAAAATAGGTACGCAACGAAATCGGAGCATAGCTCGCGTCGGGGGAACGATCGCCCGTTGCCTAGCAACCGTCTCCGGGCGATCGCCATAGAACTATATGAGTTTCAGACGGGGATAACGATATTGTAGAAGTTTTTTTTTCTATAAATTAGGCTCCACCACAATAGATGTCACCATTTTGGGCATTTTGGTACAACCTATTTGGGTACAACTTCAGTTAACTGTCACTGTTCATTAGTCAGAAGTAAATGTAACATTCACTTCTGAATCCTTTGCCCAGCAGTGGGACAATATTGGTATGTGGTATTGTTCCACTGCTGGGCAAGGGTCTCCCCCATAGCTTTTCACTTCCCCTGTGTGGCAATCTCGGGTTAATCTTCAACAAATGCCTCTAGGTTGTCACACCAGGGTTTTCTTGGCCTTCCTCGGCGACGAACGAATTGGTGTTAAATAATGTAAATTAAATGTCTATTATTTTGAAGTAGTTGCGGTTTTGATGGCCCTAAAAATTATCAATAATGAATTGCAAGGCTCAAATCGAAATGGTGACGAAAGAAAAGTTGTACATACATTCGAGCTGGCCACCCTGTACTAACAGCCCCGCCGACATTATCATTCAATGTTTGGCCAAAACATGAAGAAGAAAACCCAACAACGACTTTCAAAAAAGTTGGCTTCGGAACAGACACACAACCTCCTCTCTCCAGATTCCCACAAACTCAAAAGACCACATCTGCACGCACCACACTTGGCATACCTAACACATTAATTGATTGATGTTGCTAATTGGTTCACATTCGGAACGCGTTGCAGCCGTGGTCGTTAGAGCTCCAGTAATGACAGTGCAGGGTTTGATTAACTGCTTTCGGGATTATCTGAAGGCTGATTATATTTGGGTAATGAGTAATTGGTATATTACTGCTATGTGAAGTCTAATATTTCGACGTAGACGAACTTTAACATAGAAATCTCTGAATATCAGATTTTTCGGATTCACGTACGTTGACATAATTATCACTTGCTTCCGTGAAGTAAAAACATCGTGAGGAAACCAGCATAACTCAGAGATATTTCTTGAGGGCATGTAAAGCCAAGTCAGAGGCCCATGAGCGGCATAAAAACTCTGACACCAGGTTAGGCACTAATGACACGATAAAGATAGAACAAAAAAAATAAACACGAACAGTACATAAATAGCTGCGTTCAATCGATCTGACATCTCCTGAATGAGGTATTTACTGATCGTGTTCAGTATCAATGGTGAAATTGGACCTTACCTTGATTAGTGGTCGATTTAATATTTCAATTTGTAAGAAAAATCTTCAGAAATATTTTAATATGACCTATTCGGCGACTATTCACATTTTTGAGTGTAGCTACTTTATTTTCAGTAGTTGGCACCTGATGAAAATTGGTGTCTGTTTTAACACACCTAAGATAATGATGTTCATCTGCATCTAGTTGGACAGTAAGCGGACCTCAATATAGTTTGGAGATCTCTAGGCAGACGACGATGAAAGCAACTTCGATACAAAAAATCTTCATTTTTGAAGACCATCTGTGCTCCAAACGATCCTGTTCCAACAACTACGAAAACATAAATATTATTCCCCAAAAAACTACCTACTAACCTAACCACGAAATAAAGCAAAAACAATTTTTCAGCCACAAAAACTAATAAATCCCTCTGTCCATTTTCATTAGTCTATATTTGAGGCAGACATCACGTCGCCGGCGTGAATTCGCCCCCCACCCGGCCGCTACCATGATACTTACATATAAAGGCGAAGTATCGTATTGTATCGCTATAAATTCATCCATGTTACCGTGGAAATGCGAAAGATTGGCGAGAGATTTACTCTTTCATTCTCAAGAAATATTTTTTCGTCGTGATCTGAATTGAAATTCGAAGACACGCTTTATTTATTGACCCCGCGTGTTGGATTATGGTCCCCTCCCTGATGAAACAGGAGGCCTGCGTCCTAGCAGCACTGTGCAGCGTCAATTATGAGCGTATGTGCAATTTCTGATATTAATATGAATTGTTTTGTAGGTTCGTACCAGTTATGAAGATTGTATTAAACTTCACAAAAACTTCTACATATCTGTGTGTTTGGCCTAGCTCCAGGAGATTCCTATAATTATGATCTACACAATTTCTGGCTCACCATTTCGAAATCAAAATAGTTTTTTAAATATTGTTAATTTCGTAAAATTGCTATCATGGCACTGTTATATCTCCTTAACGACTCGATGCGCTAATGTATTGCCATTTTCCTTACACAATCAACATATAACGTTGCCAGTGCTGGTACACTTCCTCTTCTCTACTTTTTACCTGGATGTGTACATAGTAATTACCCATTTTTCAGCGGCCTGTAACATTCCCAATAAAAAGGGTAAATATAGTAGTAATCGTGTGGATATCATGGTACAAGCTAGACTACTATCATAATTTTATTTGCCCGCGTTGGCCGTGTAGATGTGAATTTTCTCGTAATGCTCCATGCGTTGTGCTCTCTGACTTTTTAATGCTCTGTACGATGCGATATAGCCTCTGGACTATGTGAACTATATTTAAGGATGTACAAAAGGTTATCGACCTTTTATTCTTAGAAGATAAAGGGGGTATTGCGTTTCATTTGAAATCGTGTTTTCTTGTTATCCCATTGAAAGCAAATGGCTATAGGGTTAAAGGGAGATAAAAATCGATGATGGTTACTTTGTTATCTGCAGTTTGGTGTATATGGATTGATAATGTGCGTATCTTTGTGTAAGATGCGTTTGATCATCTAATGACTGAAACAATCAATGGTAAAATAAAATCTTTGGATTTTTAACATTGAAGATAAACAAATAGGGTCGGAAATCTACTGTGATTTTAAGTTAAAGTATTTATGATCTTCTTTAGTTGCACCCGGTTATATGGGAGGCTGATCCTAACATGTTAACATTCATATTGAAAAGACCAGTAAGAAAGTAGCCAGTGGTCCGAAAGTCTGACAACCAGTCTTATCAACCCAACTGGGTTGTAGAGGTCAGATAGGCAGACGCTCCATGTAAAATATTGGTATTCAGCTGCAACCAGTTAGACTGGAAGCCGACCCCAACATAGTTGGGAAAAGGCTAGGCTCTGATGATAAAAAAAAGGGATTGAAGAAATCTGTTGGACTACTTTGGTAAATAGATAGTTGGATATTAATCCAACAACATAAATATGACGTCCGATAAAGCACTTATTATTTTAGTCATTGACATATTTATTTAAAATGTTTATTAATATTATAAAGAGGTTCAGTTTGTAAGTTTGGATGTTAGGGATAATCTTCGGAACTACTGATCCGATTCCGAAAATTATTTAATTAATGGGAAACTAATTATCCCCGTGTGTCCTGAGCTATATTTAAAATATTCTCGTGGGATAATTACCGAACAAAACGCGAGAGAAACCACAGGAAAAAGCTAGGGTTGTATAGATACCTATACACCGTGTTCTTCACGTTTTCCACAAACTTTGACAAACGCTTCTATAGCTTTTACAAATCAAATCTTACAAAGGAAGTACTTAAAAAGGCTTCGTTACAAAGATATTTTTAATTTCATTTAATTGAGCTATGCAGTAAGAAAGGGTCTTAATTTGGCCTATGTTGCCGCTTAGTGCAATTAAATTATCAAATGCTATTTGCATTTCATTTGCACGAAAAAAAAAAAAGAATTCATAAATGTGTCCGTAATGAAAAATGCTTATTTCCGTGGTCTGAACATCTGGTCGAAGTTTATATATATCGTCCGAAACACGTTGTATACGAACACCAAATGGCTTATATGTTAAATGAAGAAAAAATACATATGAGTGACATCTGGACATCCACAAGGAATAATAATGCATTCAAATTAATAGGACAGCATTTAAATTCACACCAGGAAACGGAACACACTCGTACATGGCGCATAACGCGGAAAACTCGATTAAGCAATAAGAGAAGTAGGTTATCCTCGTTGCCAGGGACGTGCGTAATTGAGATATCTAATTCGTACAACATACTTGAAATGTAAAGCTTTTTACAGATTATCTTGAAGCGCATATCGATCGTGCTCTACGCATTTAATTAACGTGTAAATATTTTTATTCTTTTTATTAGCTTTGTATGTCCCACTGCTGGGCAAAGGCCTCCCCCATTTCCTTCCAGGTACTCTTCTCCTGCGCCACCTCGAACCAGCCTTCGTGGTGCGCGTCTAAATCAACTCGCCACCGTTTTCTGGGCCAGTCTCGGCGGCGCTGTCCATCCTCAGGCACCCATCGTGTTGAGACCTTTGCCCAATACATTTAGTAAAAAAAAATAAGACAAGAAATGCATTTTGTTAAAGGATATGCTGTAATAGGTGTAAAAGTAAACTTAATCCTTAATGAAGCCGAACGGCACTTGTTCTCCCCGTCATTGCGACCATTTTTTTTGTTCTAGGCCATACCTGGGAACCTTCTTGTTACGGATACATTGGGGGTCAAAGTTTTAACTATTTTACAAGTTTTTTTTAAAATTGAAGTTTAAGTTTGTTATAACTTTACTTTAAATACCTCCATGACACTGCACTATTCAATGCATCCACCAGAACAATGTTTTGATTTCGATACAATGAGTTCTACCGTAAAATGTGATTTATAACTCCAACAATAAAGTCTTCTCCCAGCAATTATTTTTGCGTAGAGTTACTTAGTTTGATGTACAGAATGCTTGGTTGATGGCTTCGTGAAGGGTCCGTTTACACCTTATATTTTGTGAGACAATTTTGGATGGAGGATGGAACATGAATTAACGAAGTATGCAGTCGTGTACGCACGTCTAGCATTCTGCAAAGTACACGAACGTATAGCACAAATGTATAATGCGTAAAGGGCTTTACAGAAGTGTCTCATTCAGCATCCCGATCTCATCAACGTCAAGGGTTTTCGATTACTAAGACGACGGTACACAAACATGTCTATTAGTCAGAAAGTCCTCGTTTATGGTTTAATAGAATCTTAGAAGGCGTAGTATCGAGGTTTATAGCTGCAGTGGTTTATGTTAGCAAGTTATTGTCTAACAGTGGAGTGATTTTCAGCCTAAGTATAATGTACTTACATAAATATGGGGATGTTTTGATACAAGGGCGTCGCCAGCTTTTGAGCTAGGAGTTGGTGGTTGAGATACAAATCTGATTTGTTGTTTTTGTTAACTATTGTTATTTACGGATGCAACTGTGTTCTTCAAAGAATCTATTATGCAAGATCTCAAAAGATGTTGCTGTCCTACACATCACACAACAACTTATTGAAGAAAAAGTCAAAGAAATCAAAGTCAAAGTTCACCTTCTTCGGCCCACCAGGAACTGCCTTCCTAACTAGGTGAAACTAAAACCCTTGGAAGGACTGGTTGTCAGACTTACGGGTCACTGACTACCAACGGCTTAGCATGCTTTCCGAGGAAACTCGGTACCTATGTAATGGGTGTTCACCTATCTACGGACCAACCGAGCAACTGTTGTTAGCCACGAGCAATTTTTGACACTTATTATATGAAATGGCTCTAGCATGTCATGGCTAGTGTATCTGTGGTATTCAAGATGTTTTTTTTTAATCGTTCCTATATTTAGGTAGTCGATAAACATAAATTGGCTGGCTTGGACCTAAACCACATAGTTTCCTATCGCTAATCACATGGGTTCGCCACTCACCACCATCGTCGGCCATGCGTGGCATTAGGCCTGATTAGGGTGTTATTACGCTAGAATGAACAGCATGTACACAATATATTGCTTTGATCCCCGTGCGTACTTGTGACTAGTGACGAATCGAAACTTTTCGATAAAATTCTAAATCGATTTTATATCGCCGTGTGACGTAAAACGGTAAAATGTCGTACGCTGACAAGCTCACAATCGATAACTTATCTCTCTACCGACCCATGGTCGGCTGGTAGAGAATGCCTCAGGCATTAAGCCCGCCGCCGTCCCTTTTTTTTGTGTGCGAAAACTTTAAATAACAAATAACTAGATTTTCGTAAGGTTGTAAATCGGGGTGCAGTTATACGAACAGATAAGATGACGGAAGGATTTAAGAATAAAAATTGCCATGCTGATTTTATGAGATAGGAAATAAAGAACTATCTAGCACCAAAGTGTTTGAGGAGCTCGTGGCTAAATAATAACAGCCGCTCGGGTCGATCTTTAGGTTAAGCCGTGCTTGCCTAGGTTGGTCTGTGGATGGGTGACCGCCCATTACATACCGAATTTCCTCCGTGCCTCGGAAAGCACGTTAAGCCGTTGGTCCCGGCTGTCATTTGTAGATCTTTGACAGTCGTTAGGCAGTCGGTGGCTTAAAAACTCTGACAACCAGTCTTACCAAGGGGTATTGTATTACCCAGTACTAACTGGGTTGTGGAGGTCAGATAGGCAGTTACTCCATGTAAAATACTGGTATTCAGCTGCATCTGGTTAGACTGGAAGCCGACCCCAATATAGTTGGGAAAAGGCTAGGCAGATGATGGTAGCACCAAAGAGTTTGCAACAAAACGTTTAATTAGATTTCAAGATGCTTCGATTTTAGGCCCCACCCTACCTATTATCTACACTATTGATACAACTTCGAAATGTGAATAAAATTGTTTGTATCTTCTATTAAAAGACGGAGCACGAAAGAAAATTGCTTACAGACACTAAAGGGGACAAAATTCCCCCGAAAACAGCGTAGAAAAGTGAGTAAACGAATAAGATATAATATAACGTTCACCCACACGCTTTTAAAGTGTAGTAAAGTCCCCCAAAATACTGGGGGACGAATCCCAGACGTTTTCCGGCTTACCGAATTTGAGCTATGCAAGGGTAGGACGTACAAAGTAGATAGGGACAGAAGGCGGGCTAAATACAACAAGCGAAATCAAGCGCACGCACACATATATGCGTACGTACGTCGTGCAGATCTTCTTATAAAAGCGTGCGCTTCAACAATCATCGTCTATCTGAGATGATAAGAACAGTGTGGTCATGGGATCTAATATAGTTCAGTTACCACCTTGGAAATGCTTGTCAACTTTATATTACAGTGGTTAGAAAATTATAAATTAAGGAATAGATGCAATTCTTAAAAGCTTCATACCTTTTAAGGCGCGACCGGAGTAGCTAACCTGACAAAGAAAAAACATCACTCAAACGTGTAATGATGTTATGACTACTACTAAAAATTGCGGCAGTGCAGAACTGAAACTGAGTTTTGCTGGTGTTACTATATGGCGCGGCATCCGTACTAATTCGAATTCGAAACACAAAGTTTATCAAAGCGCAAACCTTCTCTGGCAGAACTGTACGGGGAACTAAAACAAAAGCCAGTCGCGAGTGCGCTTGCACTCGGTGTACGTGAAGCTTGTCTATGTGTGCAAGCGTTATAGGTCGTTGTATGGACTCGACCTGTTTTTTTTTTTTTTTTCCGGATGGGAAATCATCAATTGCCCCCCCCACTCTAGGCGGAGCGGAAGGGAGTGTCAGACTTGTACTGACTAAAACCCATCCATGTTCCTTCTTTGCCCTTTGTGTTGCAGGGCCACGGTATCTCTTTCGAACAGTCCCGCAGCCCTGGCAGATGGACTCCACCTTCTGTAACCTATCTATTTAGTGGCAGGAAGTGATGTTTCACATAAATGTTTGTCACAGGAAAAGTGTCGATTCGTACACCGCAATTACTGACATCAAATGTGAAAGTAAATTGACGACAGTTACAGGATGAAAATGGTGCTTGTTCTTGCATTTTGTTTTGAAAATGGTGTTTGTATCTCTTTGATGTCTTTGTTTTTGTCTGTGGTTGTGATTTTTGGTGACGAAATAGGTTTTTTTTTCACAAAAGTTACTTTTGTTTGTACACATCGCATGTAGGGCTTTACGTAGTAGTGGAATTGTACTTTCTATGTTACTTACGGCGGTGTGGGAAAACTTCGATTTTTTGTACTAAATTGTCAGTAACACGTAGTGAGCAATGGTTGGGTTGAACTCTCCATTGCTACTTGATGACTAGAATCAATTCTAGTAAATGTTTATACCGAAAAGCACCTGCCTAATTTCAATTGTCACTTCACTTTGTCTTCTTCTTTGTCTTGTTTGGGCCCTATCAGAATACCAGCGCTGTGACATTTGATTTAAATGTTACAGCACCATGCAGAGGTAGCGGCCTTTTGGTCTCTCACAGGATCAATTTTAGTTTAATGTAACTGTCTTATTTTAAGCTTTTTTTTATGTGAACAGGCATCTTCTGGACACGCTCGTTCCATCATAGACCTCATCTATCGCTTTCCATCAGGCTTGATCGACTTCAAGAGCAGGCACATTTCGTAATAATAAAAAAAAAAAAAGTTTCTTTCTTATATTTTTTATTTTATTGTTAATTTAAAGCATTTTGTTTTGTCCTGTGCGAGACAAATAAATATTTTTTTTTATCTTTTTTTTTTAATAGGTTTTTTTTAATGAATAAAAAAAAAAAATTTACATGTGAACACTACGCATAATAATTATAATTATAACTTCGCCAATATAGTTCTACATTAATTTATTAATAATCTCAACTCCCTATGGTAACCCCTCGTAAAATTTAAGCACTAAATGAGCAAAGCAAGCATTCTTAATAACTCGCTCTACCCTCTTTCAACCGTTTTTAACTGGCCACGGTTTTGTAAGCAAACGACTTTGAAGTCAAGTCCTTCAACCACTGAGTAGATAGGCGGAGAAGGCCAGCTCCATTCAACAAGCGAACACGCACGTACACGTAGACCTGCTTCACAAACATTAAACAGTGAGTGTAAGTGTAAGTTTGGGAGTATGAAGGACAGGGTGTTAAGTTCTTCATCCCCCATAGAAAAGGGAGGATCCTCCGACCAGACGGGTGTTATGTTTGGTAAAAAATAGGCCAGACCTCTGGTCACGGAAAAAGTCGAGCAACCGCATGGCGAATGAAAATAAAAAAATAAAACTTGTGCGGAGCCAACCTTTTGTGTTATTCTAAGACTTGACCCTCGGTTTACGGTTATGATATGAACTTAAGTTAAGCTTACCGTTGCAGTACTTCGTTTGGTAAATAAGATTTGGTTTTGCTTTGCGAAGAGAACGTGCTGTGTTGGTAGTTTTTAACTTGATTTCTGTAGATGGGGGAGATGAATTTGGGTAAATGTTTTTGATTGAGGGCTGGAGTGGTCCAGTGAAGTGGTCGGTCATAGGTTCGAAGACGCCTGTTTAGCTTTGATCCTCATGTAAAGTAAACATGTGTGTTAATTATTTCATCACTACTCTTAAAACGCCTCAACTGCCTCGTAGCTGACTCGTTGGTACAGTGGTCGCAGGTGCCACGGCTGAGCATGAGGTCCCCAGTTCGACGCCCATGTCGGGTAAAGTGTTATTAAGTCTTTCCAACAGGTATCTCTCCCCGGAGTTCGGATATGTGCCCGGTTGATGACAATAGGCTTGCATATTACATAGGACTTAATCATAACTGGCGAAATGTAGGTGTACTATTAGGTACACCTCTCCCTAACCTTTCGGGGATTACCGGCGTGATGTTATGTTATGTATATTGTGCGTAAGTATGGCTGCTACTGAGAAATTCCTGAAGGATAAACCCAATAACATTTGACCGACCCGGTAATCGAACCCAGGATCTCATACTCAGCAGTCGCGCTTGCGACCACTACACCAACGAGGCAGTGTTATGTTTAAATCCCATGTAATTGGGGGCGTGCCTATTGCTAACAAACGCCACAAATCCTGACTCCGTAGCGAAAAAAAAAAATCAAATACTGACAAATCACAGTTTGTTAGTCACACACATTTTGCAAAAAGTAACTATTATTAGATCTAGCTGCTTTGAATTACCGATCTGAAATAAAACCTACACGTTGGCAATTTTCTCTGGCGTCCATGCGCAGAGAAATATCTATTACTTATTGTATTAATTTGCAAGTCATGAGATATTCCACAGATGGCGAAAGCTCATCATAACATAAAATGTAATACACTTTATATTTTTATACCAGTTAGTAATAGCGAACAGGCTAGTCTAATTACTCATCGGATGCAGCTGAATACCAGTATTTTGCATGGAGCGACTGCCTATCCGACCTCCACTACCCAACTGGGTTGAAAGGTACTCTTTGGGAAGACTGCTTGTCAAACTTTCGGGCCTCTGACCACTCGTAACGATTGTCAAAGATCTACAAATGACAGACGGGGCCAACGGCTTAACTTACTTTCCGAGGTTCGGAGGAAATTCGGTATGTAAATAATGGTCACCCATCCACGGAAAAACCTCAGCAAGCACTGCTTAACCTGGCAGATCAACCCGTGCGGCTGTTATTATTTTGCTACAAGCTCCTAGTTGTAAAACACAATTAAGACACAATTTTATAAACAGCAGCAACATAATAATGAGCTACAAACTGCAACAGCTTAGTTAGCAGCTTGCAGGCCATGCCAGGCCATACCGGGCTATAACAATAACTTAGGATCAGGCTACGTTCTCACACAGCGCGAATCTAGACTTTATTGTAAGAGTCGAGCAAATTGTATGTACAATACATACAATTTGCTCGACTCGATTTGTGTGGTGGGGTCCGGCAAAAACGTGGTTTACTCGTTTGTAAGATAGGATTGTTGTAGCATGTTGAAACGACCATGGAACATGGTTTTTCAATAACTATTTAATAAGCTTTTATTGAACTTGCTTTGTTATTAGTTATATCATCATTTCAGTCGACAGACGTCCACTACTGGACATAGGCCTCCCCCAAGTGTCACCTCATTGATCGGTCCCGTGCGACTCGCATCCAGCGGATCCCTGCAACCTTCACCAGGTCATCGGTCCACAATAATTTTGTTAGTGTGTATTGGTCAAATCTAGCAACTGAATTTCAGACTGATTCCTCCCTACTGATTGAGCTGAAATTTTGCAGACACCTTTGATTCTGGTGACAATACATTTTTGGGGCAGACATGACTTGATCTTCCAGCCAGGATCGCCTCCTCACAAGAGAACTCCTCAATGGATAACAGGACGAACACGAAACTTTGTACACGCGTTCAATGTTGATACATAAACCTAATTTTCTAATAAAACTTAAATTTATTTTAGTATGAAAGTGCATCGACACCGCAGTTACTTTTTGTCAATATTCAACTCTTGCAGATTGATAGTGGCCAACAATAAACAAACAAAAGTTACTTAATGTAATCAGATTGCAAATATTTCTGTTTTGGAATTAGACAATTTATATTCTATCTTTTTACTCCAACACAATACATCTAGATACCGAAGCATATTATGCATGCACCAGCTGCTAGCCTTCTCACGAGCGGGTCATAAGCTTCTCAACCTAATAAATGTTTTATTTATTTGCAAATGAGACTAAAATCGACTGTTGTTTGCTCGTTTTATTTTTATTTTAGCTTTAGTCTGACTGGAAATAGGATTAAGTTGTTATTACCAGATGTTGTCTGTGTTGGCGCAAAGGCTGTAGGCCATTCTTTGTTGGTTACGTAAAAATCATTTTTAAAATGGTTTAAAAGCATTTGTAAGTTGTTATCAAATTTTTATGCTATTATATTTATGCTTCATTATCTGCCTAGACTTTTCCCAACTATGTTGGGGTCGGCTTCCAGTCGAACCGGATGCAGCTGAATACCAGTATTTTACTTGGAGCGACTGCCTATCTGACCCCAACAACCTAGTTCGTACGGGGTAATACGATACCCCTTGATAAGACTGTTGTTATTATATTTAATTACTGGTATTCAGCTGCATCCGGTTAGACTGGAAGCCAACCCCAACCTAGCTGGGAAAAGGCAGGCAGATGCTCTGATTTTTTATAATTAAGTCCATTCACCAATTATAATTAAGTCAAGATTTTTTATAGTTAAGTATTTTGTATAAGTAAGATAGGGATATTTTTTGCGTTTTACTCCAAATTACTAAAGTGTGAGTGAGTTCGATTACTGCTCAGTATTCCCCATCCGTTGCTCTAAGAGTCTAAGGCACGAAGGATATTGAGCACACATAAGAAGAATTAAGATGGGTCTACAGTAATATTGTAAAATACAGATATCAAAGTAGGTAAACGTTCCCCAGGCCGGACACTAAAGGCACCCACACGATAGTCCGATAATCAGAAGCCAGCCTCATATGTTGGCCTGCGAGATGCCATTAAAAAAAAAACTGGTAATCGTGCAGACAAAAATGCGTGTAAGAAAAAAAAAGTTATTTACATACGGTGCAATGGTTTTCGACCGACATCGCCGTGAATAGATGATTCAATACTACCTTTTTAAGCATCGTCCATCTTATAAAGAAAGTCACCGTCATGGTTCTCATTCACTTAAAGCCAAGGGACCCTAAAACTCCATTGGTAAGAGCTCGAGGGTGTACCTTCATCAATTACTTGTCAAATCTGCGGTCCACGTCTTCACTCATCGGGACATTTATTTATTTAACTATTTATGCACACACAGAAGACAACACAGGAAAATAACATTATATAATATATGAGTACAAAGTACAAGAGAGTACAAGTAGATGAGTATTTATCTCAAATGTCATCTTTTAGATCTTACTGCACCGTTGAGAGCTAATATCTCTTACAGGTTACTGATTTTGGGGTGAAATTATATCTGCAACCATTTTTATCCGACTACGGCGAAGCCAAAAGGAAGGGTTAGGATTTTATCAGTCTATTTTAATTTAGTTTTTAATTTAAGGAAAAAGGTAATCAAAAACATATGGGTCGATATAAGAAACCGCAGACGACTATAGTGGGGAAAGACTGCTTCAACCTCAGATAACAAATTATTATGGTAAGAAAACATCTAAGTATTTGGTACCTAAAGTGTTTAACAATATAGATTTATTAAGAGAAAAAGTAAAAGTAAGTAAAGGATCACTAAAGACAAAATTAAGAAACATTATACAGGATAGCAAACTCGAGGAGCTCGTGGCTATAATAACAGCCACTAGGTTCGATCTCCAGATTAAGCCGCGCTTGCCTAATTTGGTCCGTGGATGAGTGACCATCATTACAGACTAGTTTCTTCTGTGCTTCGGAAAGCACATTTAGCCGTTGGTCGCGGCTGTCATTTGTAGATCTTTCGACAGTCGTTACAGGTAGTCAGTGGCCCGAAAGTCTGACAACCAGTTTTACCAACTTGTATCGTATTACCCAGTACTAACCCTATTACCTTGAAAGGTGGCTCCCCTATCAGACGTCACGGCATCATTTACTCCTTTCTCTTTCATATCATTTCTCACACAATCCATCCATCTTTTATTTGGCCGCCCTCTCCATTCAACAACATATATCGCAGTTTTACCCACTAACCATCAGATGGAACTGCTGTTATTTGCCAAGCAATTACACAAAAATAATATGTAAAAGCGTTCAACAAACAATACGGTTAAAAGTGCATGCATCTTGCTAAAATATACATTCATGTTAACATGGCTGATGTGTATTTATTTCATTATTATAAAAGCCGCTGAAAGTTTACTGCAAAACACACATTTATTTTTCTACTCTGTGTATTTATCTTATCTTGCAAACATGAATAATGGAAGAACCATTATACTAGTATAATGGTTTTATAATACACGTGAGGAGCTCGTGGTTAAATAATAACAGCCGCTCGGGTCGATCTTTAGGTTAAGCCGTGCTTGTCTAGGTTGGTCTGTGGATGGGTGACCACCCATTACATACCGAGTTTCCTCCGTGCCTCGGAAAGCACGTTAAGCCGTTGGTCCCGGGTGTCGTTTGTAGATCTTTGACAGTCGTTAGGTAATCAGTGGCCCAAAAAGTCTGACAACCAGTCTTACCAAGTGGTGTAGTATTACCCAGTATTAACTGGGTTGTGGAGGTCAGATAGGCAGTCGCTCCATGTAAAATACGGTATTCAGCTGCATCCGGTTGGACTGGAAGCCGACCCCAACATAGTTGGGAAAAGGCTAGGCAGATGATGAATGGTTTTATAATATAAGAAAAAACAAATCCACATCAAATCTCCTTCTTTTTTTGAAATTGTAGCATCTAGCAAGACTGTATTTTTTTTTAGCCACAGGTTCAACAGTCCTACCAGCCAGGATATTACTAAAACTATCCCAAGAGTAAAAACTTTTCCGATAACGATTTGATCTGACTCTCACGTTCATTTTGCCCTCCCATAAGGTGAAAGCATCAGGGTAGTGCACTAAATTCAAATTTTCTCACGTTTTATGCAATTTGCAGGTCAATGTAAGGTTACCCCTTAGTTAATTTAATCCCACTGAATAACTTTAGAATGACTAAAGGGGTTGTCCCGATGATTTAGATGATTATTACTCTGTAAAGCCATGTTTGTTACGGCCGCGAATCATATTTTAATCAACATACTGTCTGACACTGACCTGCTAATTACAAAAAACCTAAGAAAATTTTAATTTCGAGGGCTATCTTGGCGCTTTCCCCTAAATAGGAAACCAAACACAAATATATTTCCTTACTTTTATAAAAAGTAAAATAGGACATTATCGCGACAGTCACAGTTGCAAAACAACAAAAATACACGATTTAAGTAATATCAGAACCATAACTTGTTCCTGATTTGAGTGAAACCGTACACTTGAGTAACTGACATGGCGGACCGCGTTAGCAAACACTTACCCGTAAGAGGGTAGGACCAAATGTCATTACATTACTGTTAAAGGACTATGGGCGTGCTTGAATATTAAGCTACACGACTACATATCGAGCTATATTGCCAGTATAGCCAGACCTTTTATTGCACGGAAATTGGGCACAGTGCGAGGACGGCTTATGTTGGAAATGTGTAGCTTGATATATACCAACTGTGTTTAAGTTCTGTATTATGTAGAAGTATTATTGATGTCTAACACAGGGATGAATGTACTGATGTTTGGGCTAAAATTGGGCTTTGGATTATCTACGCCATTCAGCCAAAATATGTCCAGAACTCAGGCCAGGTCGGGTAGATAGGCCTCTCCCAGGCGTCGCTAAAACGACATTGTGTCTTTATAATATTTTAGTATCTTTAAACGAGATTTATTGACTTTTTTGACCACTGAAAACCAGCGCTGTGCTGTACCCTTAGCACAGCATTATGCCGAGTGGTAACCTGCTTGTCGCAGTCACGACGTGCAAGATGTTAACTTATTTCTTGTTTCCTGTAGAATTTATAAATATTTGTTATGTGTTGTACGGAGGAGCTCGTGGCTAAATAATAACAGCCGCTCGGATCGGTCTTTAGGTTAAGCTGTGCTTGCCTAGGTTGATCTGTGGATGGGTGACCACCCATTATATACCGAGTTTCCTCCGTGCCTCGGAAAGCACGTTAAGCCGTTGGTCCCGGTTGTCATTTGTAGATCTTTGACAGTCGTTAGGTAGTCAGTGGCCCAAAGTCTGACAACCAGTCTTACCAAGGGGTATCGTATTACCCAGTACTAACTGGGTTGTGGAGGTCAGATAGGCAGTCGCTCCATGTAAAATACTGGTATTCAGCTGCATCCGGTTAGACTGGAAGCCGACCCCAATATAGTTGGGAAAAGGCTAGGCAGATGATGTTATGTGTTGTACGATTATTGTTATTATTTTGTCATTTTGTATGATGCACGTCATATCCCTGCGACAAATAAATAGTTTTCTTTCTTTTCATTCTTTTTTTCTTTTCTTTCTTTTTTTTCTTTCTTTTCTTTCTTTTCTTTCTTTCACCATCTGCTCCTTTTAACAACTGTGTTGGGGTCGACTTCCAGTGCAGATGAATATAGGTCAGGCAGGCCATCCCTCCATCTAAAATACTAATTACCTACATGGAGCAACTACCTAACTGTGATCCACAGCCCAGTAACTACGTAATACGCCTAACACGATATCTCTTGGAAAGACTGGTTATCAGACTTTCGGGCTTCAAAACGAATGACGATTTTAAGAACATGAAACAAGAAATGAGGCACCTACCAATTCCAGCCGGCAAAAGCTACTTAATTATTTAATTTGACGTTTGACGGCTACCTTGGTACTTTTCGGTTTGAGTGCGTGTGTCAAGAAACGCTGAAACAATCTGGGTTCAAGGGTGGTCAATGTTAGAGGTTCAAGGGCTCTTTCTGGGTGTTAAAAGTTTATATATTTTTCATAACATAACATCACGCCCATAGTCCCCGAAGGGTTAGGCAGAGGTGTACCTAATAGTACACCCACATTTCGCCAGTAATGTTTAAGTCCCATGTAATAGAGGGCGAGCCTCTTGCCATCAACTGGGCACAAATCCAGACTCCGTGGCTGCTACAGAAAAATTCCTGATGGAAAAACCCAATATCACTTTGCTCGACCTGGGAATCGAACCTAGGACCTCATGCTCAGCAGTCTGATGGCGATTACGACTACTTGACCAACGAGGAAGTCTGTTACAGGAATATGGAATAACAATTTGGTTTTAGTCATCGAGTCTTCTTGTTCTAAACTTCGGAATGATGAAGCTACATCTTTGTAAATAAAGGGGCTACCTCGACGAATCGGAACCAGGGAATGGCTTTGAATCTGTGTGGCAAACCACATCCTAGCTATTCTGCCCTCTATGGTCCAAAACATGTAGCCAAAGTTGCCTCTGTGGTGCCACCGAACACGCCGTGGAAGTGGAAAAGTTTTTGACCAATAAAATTTAAATACTGTCATCCCAGCGACACGTAGAAGAATAAATATTATGAAGTTAAACAAGCAAAGCCGTAAGTAAAAACTAGTATATAAATATACCCAGTTTAATCCTTTTCGTTTGTTAAAATAAAATAACATTTATAATGGGATTGCATTTAAATCGTCCATTTTCAGTGCGAGTTATTTCGTATTCACTTTGAATTAAAACAAAATAAAGTTTGTTAATGTAATTTGGTTTAAAAAATCTGTAGGCTTAAGCTTTTGAACATCTTGTATTGAAAGTGAAAATATTTATTTGTGGTTTTAGTATACAAGGTTTTTAATTAGAGCTATAAAATTAGTTTTTTAAGTCGCGCATTTTTAGAAAAGGTTACGGGGTAAATAAAACCTCTGAAAAAGTATTAATCTTAAACGAATCTATAGAATTTTATAATTATTTTATATAAGTATTTGAAAAAAGTAAGTAAGATACAAAAGAATTATAAAATTCTATCGATTCGTATTCTAAAAAATCTCAACTAATTATGCAAAAGTAGTTCAACTAATTGCTATAACTCACTGTACTACCGGGATAAAAAGTATCCTATGTGTTAACCCAGGTTATATATTATCTATGTGCCAAATTTCATCCAAATCCGTTCAGTAGCTTTTGCGTGAAAGAGTAACAAACATTCATCCATCCTCACAAACTTTCGCATTTATAATATTAGTAGGATTTTAATTAATCTAAAACTTCGTAAAGCTGTTTACATATAGCTGTCTTCGGATGAAACTTTCTCACAAACTAATATTGAAATCGTTAGGCGTGCCCTTACCGTCCTAAGGCCGCGCGATTACCGTATTCATCCGGTGAAGAGTGACACATCCCGCATAAAATCGTAGAAACGATTGACAATATAAGAGCGAGATAACACTATTCACTATTCTATTTTATAGAGGAGCTCGTGGCCGCTCAATAATAGCCGCTCGGGTCGATCCTTAGGTTAAGCCGTGCATGCCTAGGTTGATCTGTGGATGGGTGACCGCCCATTACATACCGAGTTTCCTCCGTGCCTCGGAAAGCACGTTAAGCCTTTGGTCCCGGCTGTCATTTGTAAATCTTTGACAGTCGTTAGGCAGTCAGTGGCCAAAAAAGTCTGACAACCAGTCTTACCAAGGGGTATCGTTGAGCGAGATAACACTATTCGAATGTCAATGATAACAAAAGATAAACAAGATCGTGTTTTGACACGGAAGGCCAAGCTTTTGCAAACAAAGAAAATACACAAACTTTCGTATTTATACAGGGCTTATGTTTAACTTACCACCAGATATAGTAACAAATAGCAGACAAAAGTAGTAAATGATCACCAAAATGAAACTCGCATTTTAATGTAAAATTATAACCAAAGTTTTAACACTTTGCTATCCTATTTAAGTAAAATGACTCCAAGTAAATCATGAGTAACCCAAAAATAGTAAATGATCACCAAAATGAAACCAACATTTTAAAGTAAAATTTTAACCAAAGTTTTTAAATTCTGCTGTCCTATTTAAGCAAAATGAGTCCAAATAAATCATTGTTATCCCAAAAGTAGTAAATGATCACCAAAATTATACCAGCGTTTTAATATAAATTATAATCACTAACCTAACCTAACCTAACCTAACCTTTTTTTTTTTTTTTTTTTTTTTTTTTTTTTTTTTTTTTTTTTTTTTTTTTTTTTTTTTTTTCTCGATGTGGAAATCCTCAATGGATGTCCTCCGCCCTGGGGAGAGCGGAGGGGTCTGTCAGACTCGTACTGACTAAAACCACACCGGTGTTCCCTCGCACACTTGCGTCGGGGGGCAACGGGATCTGATGCGACTTCCGCTGCCCCAGACTAGTGCCGGCCCGCCTGACCTGCGGGCCTCGGTCCCGGGGGGGAGTGAGGTGTAAGACTCCCCCCGTTACGTCTGAGAGAGGCGCGCGTGGAACACTACGCGCCGCCGTCTCGGGTCCAGTATGATCGGGGGCGACGGATGTCCCCGAATCCGTCGCCCCTGGACCTATTTAGGGGGGCCGGAAGAGGGCGTTGTCCGCCCTCTGCCGACGCCCGGTGCGTCTGCTGCGGGAGGGGCGAGAGCTCGTCATCTCCCTCTCCCTTTCCGCAGCCTCCTTCTGCGACATGACGGTTTCGCAGAAGGACATCACCGCGTCCCAGGACTCTGCGCTGCCGACCATCGAGCGAATGACGGTCGGCAACGACAGGTCTCCTCCTACTTCCGTAACGAGCGCACGGCGCGGCTCATCCCACGCGGTGCACTCGGCCAGCGTATGCCGCGCCGTGTCCTCTACACAATGGACGCAGTGATGGCACCGGGCGTCCGGCTCCCTGCTTATGCGACACAGGTACTTCCCGAAGCAGCCGTGCCCCGAGAGCACCTGCGTCGCCCGGAACGTCAGGGAGCCGTGCTTCCTCCCGAGCCAGTCGTCGAGTACTGGCCGGATCGCCTCGACTGTGTCGAGGCCGGCGGTAGGGAGCTCTAGCCTCCCCCGCCATTCCGCCACCATGACCTGTCGGAGCTGAGACCGGTACAACGTGATCTGTCGCTGCACCAGCCTCTCGCCCCGATCATTGGCCTCCTCGCGCCACTGGTGCAGTGTGGCGAGGGTCTTCGCCTCCAGGTCCCACGGCGGGGATCCGGCCAGTACACAAGCCGCCTCGTAGGAGATCGTGCGATAACCCCGAATGACCCTGACGGCCATCGCTCTCTGCGGTCTTCGCAGAACCGCGATAGTGCGGGCCGTCAGGTCTGTCGCCCAAATCGGGGCCCCGTAAAGGGCCATCGATCGCACGATCCCCACGTACAACCGCCTACAGGCGGTACTCGGGCCCCCCAGATTGGGAAGCAGCGTTGACAACCTAACCTAACCTAACCTAACCTATCACAGTGATTTATTTAGGCAAAAATAATACATTAATTTGGTCGTCAAGATTTGGTGATCATATTACTAAATTTGGTGGTGGACAATTTAAAGTGGAGTCGTGACTAAAATAGCTGGTACTATTGTATTTTTAGACTTTATTTTTCTGGTGTTAAGTAGATATTTTTGGTTACAAAACTAAGGGTATCAAAGCATTTTATGGTGGTCATTATATTTATCCCCTTTATACAGGGTGGGAGGTACACCGACGGTATAACAGTTACCACTTATTCAGTACATCCTTCTGAACCCCCCACTTGGAAATTTCTCATCAGTAATTTAAAAAAAGGCGGATATTTTCAAATTGCAACTATTTTTAAGCGCAACCAACTAAGCGCAACTAAATTATTCCTCGAAGTGCAACCTAATAATGGCAATTTATTTATTTATTATTTCTGGCCAACCAACAATTGTTTATACGGTTACATTTTAAAATAAAGATTCTTATATCAAAGGTTAGTATAACAATTTCTTATAGGTTAGCACCGCATGCCCCATAAAATAATAAACTAAAGTAAAATTTAAATCAAAGTAAAATACAGAATTAAAATCAAAATTAAATTTAAATTAAATACAATGGTTGAGCTTTGAAGAATAATTTAGTTGCGCTTAGTTGCTTGCACTTTGAGGAATACCCCTAAAAAACAGCGCAACAGCAACATGTTAACCGTGTAGGTATTACAGTTTTGTAGGACACTATTTTTTTTTTTATAAATACTGACGAATAATTTCTATGTTTTGTACAGAATGATGAATGATGAGGAGCTCGTGGCTAAACAATAACAGCCGCTCAGATCGATCTTTAGGTTAAGCTGTGCTTGCCTAGGTTGGCCTGTGGATGGGTGACCACCCATTACATACCGAGTTTCCTCCGTGCCTCGGAAAGCACGTTAAGCCGTTGGTCCCGGGTGTCATTAGTAGATCTTTGACAGTCGTTAGGTAGTCGTTGCCCCAAAAAGTCTGACAACCAGTCTTACTAAGGGGTATCGTATTACCCAGTACTAACTGGGTTGTGGAGGTCAGATAGGCAGTCGCTCCATGTAAAATACTAGTATTCAGCTGCATCCGGTTAGACTGGAAGCCGACCCCAACATAGTTGGGAAAAGGCTAGGCAGATGATGATGTACAGAATGATGATCTGAATACGTAGTAACCGTTTTACTGTCGGTGTCCTTTCTACTCTATACACTTATACTTAGTTGTAATAACACAAAAATGTATCAACACAGCAGCAAAAAATTTTCCGTGCCAAATTATTTTTCTCTTGAATTTTTTGTGAAGGGATGAGCTTTAGCAACATGGGAAAGCTCTTTACTTCCACGTAGCCTTGTAAATTATATTAGCCTCAACCAAGCCTTATCCTAAGGAGATTTATTTTTATACGACAGTGTTCAGACTACTCACTAGCGGATGAGAACTGTAAGGTCTTATTCCATTGAAATTCTGTGCCAAGCGGGCTGAAAATCAAATGGACGCGACGTGCGATCTACTGCTCCAAAAGACATTTAAATTTGTTTATTTATTATTATTTATTTATTTATTTACCACCAAATTATAGCCACATTACAGAACAAAAAAAAAAAAAAAAAATTATAGAAAGTAAATAAAAAATTATACAAATTATAGTGTAGATTATAGCATTTTAAATTAGTGTAGGTATTTTATTTGTAATCCCCGAAGGGTTAGGCAGTGGTGTACCTAATAGTACACCCACATTTCGTCAGTTATTACATTAGGATGGAGCTGAATACCAGTATTTTACATGGAGCGACTACCTATCTGACCTCCACAACCCAGTTAGTAGTAGGTACTAGATACCCCTTGATAAGACTGGTTGTCTGACTATCGGGCCACTGACTACCTGTAACGACTGTCAAAGATCTACAAATGACAGCCGGGACCAACGGCTTAATGGTCTTTCCGAGGCACGGAGGAAACTTGGTAATCGGAACTCGGTCGGTCCGTGATAATATGGTCACCCATCCATGGACCAACCTAGGCATGCGCGGCTTAACCTTGAAAATCGACCACTGTGGCTGTTATTATTTATCCACGAGCTCCTCTTTAGAATAAAAAAACACAATACGAAAATCATGAGTATTCACAGCAATCGCCATGAACGTTGAACTTTGTGAAAAACACATTCATTATGAATTGTTAATTTTCGTCGATCGAAAACTCATATAGTCGTAGTACATGTCTATTGTTTCCAGGATAAGAATTAATTTTAAAAGCGTTTCCATGGAGTTTCTTGCCTATTCGTTTCCAAAGAGAAATATGTTTGAAACGGGCAACTAGCTTCAAAGTTTTTACTGGACTGATCGATTAATATTGACAGTTCAAAAGTGCCTGCAAATGGTTTATCTCACTACTATTATATCCTATGTTACTACTGTTATAAATACGACATTTTAAGAGTTCGAATGAATTGATGTTTGTTACTCTTTCACGCAAAAACTACTGAATTGATTCTCATGAAACATTACAGTAATAAAGCTTAATACAAGGTGTAAACGGACTCTTCACCAAGCCGTCAACTAAGCATTCTGTTCATCAAACTAAGTAACTCTAACCAAAAAAAATATCACGGAAATTACTTTTTTCTTGACTTGAATGTGCCCTGGCGGTTAGGAGTATGTCATGCTCACTCAAATGTCTCGCTGATGGTGGCACGTGTGTCGGATCATTTAGTTCCCTTCAAAATGGTTGAGTTAAATGATGCTGATACATGCGTCATGTTCGTGAACGGGCGCTGTCAGTTGTGACTGTTCATCTCTTATTTGCCACGGCTTATTTGAATTAATTATTTTATTTTTGAATTGTTTTTATTATGGACACTTTTAACGTACACATCTTGCTGCATCGTTCTCACATAATGTACCATCTCAAAATGAATGATGTAACCAAGGTTTTGTTAAAGTATTCTGATTTAAAAGAGTGTCCATGGAGTTTCTTGCCAGTTCTTCTCCATAGAGATCTACGTTAGGGAATGGGCAACTACAGTACTTTCACAGTTTTTGTGCCTTGTGACTGGGACTGTAGCCATATTTTACTGTTGCCTTTGTTTCGACAATTCAAAAGTGCCTGTAACTGGCCTACTTGAAATAAATGCTTTGATTTTGATTTTGATTTTGGAGTGAAAAATCACGTTTTACGGATTGCTGATGGGTACATTAAACAGTACGGGTCTCGCGGAGGTATTTAAAGTAAAGTTTAAAGTAAAACATGGATTAAAAAAAAAAACTTGTGAATAAGTTGGAACTTTGATCCTCAATACCTCCGTAACTAGAAGATTCCCAGGTTTGGTCTAAAACAAAAAAAAATATCGCATGACGGGGAGAACAAAGGTCTAGCGGCTTCGTTAAGGGTTTTTTTACACTTATTATTTACACTTTATTAAATTATTAAAAGAGATATTATGTTAAAAAGGAATTTACGCGGGCGAAGTCTTAGGATGAAGCTAGTATGATATAAAAAAAAAAATAACAAAAAAATATATATATAAATTTAAAAATATAAAAAAAATAAATAAATAATAAAAAGAAAAATACAAATTAAAGAAAGTACCCATTGTTAACCTTCCAGTAGAAAAACCTGTGATACTATCACTGCACAATAATAAAAGTTTATTTTTAAAACGTTTTTATTTTCATCAATATTTTAACAGTATCTTTGGCCCGATATGACCGGTCATTGACATCAAAATAAGGTTACCTTCAGCTTGTAATTTTAGACCCTTAATTAAAATACGTGGAGGTAGAAATAGAATATTATTTTGATGCGTAGCTTTTATTTAGAGGTCAAAAATGATGCGCAAGACGACCTCACGCCTGTATGTTCGTCAAGGAGTAAGGCAGATGTCACATTATCGCATGTTTTTTTTTAAATCTATGTATGTATGTATGTATGTATCTGTGTATGTTATGGGGTGAGTCTGTCACTTAAGAGATTCCTAATGGGAAAATCCACGAAGTCTTTAGCAGGAATTGAAGTGAGGACCTCATCTTCAGAAATTGAATAGAGATAGCACCCTGAAAACACTCATGCTTAATTCAGGCATTTTGGTTTTTACAGCGATTACAACTTAAGAAAAAAACTAAAATAGCACGCTTTAGAGTGACCTCATTTTATTTCTCGTATTCTTCTCAGCAAACCCTTTCATTTGGTACCCGTATCATGGGAATGTATAAAATAAAATAAGTGGTGCGCCATCTTTGGGAGTCCGCCATATTGGATTAAAAATGACATCAGTTAGCTAACCATGGGATTGTCATAAAAACTAAACATGTATGGGACGTGAGTCAAATTTAACTTATAAGACTTTTACATAGGACTTTTACATTACATAGAGTTAGGAGTGAAGCTAATACAAGCGTGTCAAAAAGAGGTGCTTCTTTTGTAGCTACGTAGAGCCCAAATAAATACGGATGAGGGAAAGAGAACCTTAAAAAAGAACAAAACGGGGAAAATTCAATTACACTATCACAATCAGTAAGTATTCTCACAAGCCAAACTGAGATAGATCATGGTATCGTGTTGCAGCCAGTCCTAAATAAATAAGTACCGGGAGCGATTCGGCCTGTCCGTCACGACATGATCCAAGATGGCCGCCATTTTAGTACATATTTTATTAAGGGACATTGTTACGTGAAATCTATCATAGATTGGTAGAGAGCATTGAATGAGGTGAGATAGTCAATAATTGTTTTTGAAATGTGGTTAAAGATTATGATTATATTATTTATTTATTTAACACTTCAAGCACAAAGTACTGAGGCGAACTTAATGCCATAGGTATTTTTTACTAGTCAACCTTTGGGAGATGCAGAGACAAACAGTGGTAGTGGTAGTAGTAATGGTGGTATATTGTCTTTGTCTTGACTAAAATATAACGGAGCGATAAACTCCGTATATCTTATGGTCCAATTGTGGTACATATGTTATTAAGGGACCACAACACATTGGTAGGGTGGCATTTAATTAATTAGATAGATGGCGGGAAAGAGCTGGTCTCTTTATTATATACAACATTTAAATTACTGGTTTCAAAAAGTAGACATTAAACTTATGATGCCATGGGCGTCTTCAGTTTCATCTTTTTCTTTTGAATATATTGAGAATTCAAAAGTGCCTGTAACTGGTCTATTTGTAATAAATGATTTGAGTTTGGGTGAGAATCGAACGTAAATAGTTTTTTGGAGAAAAATGTTGTTGTGTTTTGATTTTTATTTTATTTTATTTATTTATTTATTTAGGATCTCCAACAAAGGATATACACAAACACACGAAATAAATAATCGACGACAAAAGTATTACGTAGGTGTACTCCTTCACTTACAGGAGACCACAGCATGCATAATAAGATGTATAACTAAGCTAACAAAGTTATTGTAGCATTTAATTTGATTTTGATTGAATATAACTGAGGGATAAGGCCTAACTGTTATTCTGATATTATTTTTCATGAGTTGAGGGTCATGGCCCAATATGGCCGCCATTCTGGTACATATTTTATTAAGGGACACGATAGTGGATGTGCATGAAACTACGAGTAATGTGGGTTTCACCATGGTTTTGAACCAAAATCATCATCTGCCTAGCCTTTTTTCAAAAGAGGTCGGCTACCAGTTTGACTGCACGCAGCTAAATACCAGTATTTTATATGGAGTGACTGGGTATCGTATTACTCAGTACTAACTAGGTAATACAGTACCCCAAAGTGAGACTGGTTTTGGCCTATCTGACCTTCTGAAACCAAACAAAATAAATGTGATTAAAGATTAAGTTTTGTCTGAATATAACAGAGCGAAAAATCCTGTCTATCTCACAATATGATCCAAGATGGCTGCCATTGTGGTACATATTTTATTAAGGGATAACATTACTGTAGTAGATTGGCAGTGAGCCACGAATGAGATGCGGTTGGCAATAGTTAAAAAAAAAAAAAGTTTTAGATTACGATGATGTCTGATTATTACTGAGCAGTAAGGCTTTTAAGTTCATGTCAGGACATGATCCAATATGGCTGCCATAGTTTCACATATATTTTATTAAAGGACAGCACTACTATGGTGGATCTACAGCGAGCTACGAATTAGGTGGGCTCACGAAACAACTGGTGTGCTAGTCAATTGTTTTTTTTTGAAGAAAAATATATCAACTGCAACATGGTTCTTTGGCGTTTTTATTGTAAAAAGGTGCTGTTACTAAAAATTTCTTACTTTGTCTGTGCAACTGTAATGAAAAAAAAAAAAATAAGATGGCGGCCTTAGTGGCTACGCGCCAAAGGACCATGTCGCACTATAAAGTATTAGGAAATATCATATAATCTTACTTTACTATTATAAATGCGAAAGTTTGTGAGGAGATGGATGGAAGTTTGTTACTTTTTCACGAAATCACACACATAAGGTCTATCTTTTCATACACGAAATATTTAAAGAGTAACTTCTATAAGTCGTAAAGTCATCATAGCAACGAAAAAAAAGAAATATCTGAGTGTTTTTTTTTTATGTAATTATTATAATTAATTATTATAATTGAGGAGCTCGTGGCTAAATAATAACAGCCGCTCGGGTCGATCTTTAGGTTAAGCTGTGCTTGCCTAGGTTGGTCTGTGGATGGGTGACCGCCCATTACATACCGAGTTTCCTCCGTGCTTCGGAAAGCACCTTAAGCCGTTGGTCCCGGGTGTCATTTGTAGATCTTTGACAGTCGTTAGGCAGTCAGTGGCCCAAAAAAACCTGACAACCAGTCTTACCATGGGGTATCGTATTACCCAGTACTAACTGGGTTGTGGAGGTCAGATAGGCAGTCGCTCCATGTAAAATACTGGTATTCAGCTGCATCCGGTTAGACTGCAAGCCGACCCCAATATAGTTGGGAAAAGGCTAGGCAGATGATGAGGCAGATGATGATGTAATTATTATAATTCTAAAATTTTTTTTAGATATTTTGCATAAAACCTTTACTTCCCATATTCTAACAATGACAGTAGGTATATACGACGTAGTAAGCTAGCGTAATGGATGGTAAAAAATAAGGAGCCAGTATTTATTTTGTAGGTCAAGTAATTTTAAATTAAATATATTTTATAAAAAATATACTCAAATAAAAAAAAATCCCTTGAAATGGCTTTGTTATAGCCGTTAGATGATTCCCTGAAAATATTTCGTGTATGAATAGTTAGACCTTATATAGTTTATAAACTGGATAAATCCCGGTAGTACGATCCCGTGGGACAATTACCGAACTCCACGCGGGCGAAGCCACGGGCATAAGCTAGTAGAAAATTTTGATGATATTTGTTTGTGAGTTACAAGTTAGTTAAAACTAAGGCTAAACGTAACAACAGTCGCAATTATTTTTATATTTTTGGCAATTAGCCTTATATAGGTAAATGACGATGCTAGAAAGCCATAAATTTAATTTTGCTTAGTGCTGGAATTGTAGGTAATTAGTGACGTCGTGCTAGCCGTACATTATCATGAAAAAAACATATTTTTAACTAAAGTAACTTTTAAAAAATTTAGGTTATCAGTACCATCAGGCCTTAAAAAGGCCTCATTCATTGTTGTTTAAACTTTTAAGAAATTTAGTGAAAACTATGGTACAAACCAAAGTTTGGAGCTCGTGGCTAAATAATAACAGCCGCTCGGGTCGATCTTTAGGTTAAGCCGTGCTTGCCTAGGTTGGTCTGTGGATGGGTGTCCACCCATTACATACCGAGTTTCCTCCGTGCCTCGGAAAGCACGTTAAGCCGTTGGTCCCGGGTGTCATTTGTAGATCTTTGACAGTCGTTAGGTAGTCAGTGGCCCAAAAAGTCTGACAACCAGTCTTACCAAGGGGTATCGTTTTACCCAGTACTAACTGGGTTGTGGAGGTCAGATAGGCAGTCTCTCCATGTAAAATACTGGTATTCAGCTGCATCCGGTTAGACTGGAAGCCGACCCCAACATAGTTGGGAAAAGGCTAGGCAGATGATGTGGTTTGTAGGTACACGAAAACGCAAACGTCATCATCATATTCTTACCCTTGACCCATGTTACTTGGGGTCGGCGTAATGTTTTTTTTTTCCATTGTCCGCTGTCAGAAGACATGTTAGCGCTGTAACTAATTCATTGAACAGATACATAGATATCACTACATTCGCTTATCATGTAAATTGGTGATAACCGAAGATATGCTTTTATTTAAACAAAAATGTCACAACATGATAATTGTCCTGTACGTATACCAATTCATTTGTAGTCGACTCAGCATCTGCTCTTACATTAATCTTTATCAACCGGCCATCTCCCATTTTCAGCTTCTACCATAATCTTAACTTCGTCTAGAATTTCGGAGAGCTTATTATCCTTTTGATTATAATCCCTCATTGCGAAAGCCCCCAAATGTTGATGGAAGGAGGGATACCACATGGCCAGGAAAAGCATTGATCATTGTCAAAATTATATTTTCCTTTGTTATTCCAAAATTCACGCCAGTACACCGATACTCCAGTCTTGTACCCATTATGCAAACAAAATTGCCTTTCATTTATCCTTATTTTTCAGTTTATCGCCCATAAAAATGATATTTAATAAATATTACTCACCGAATTTTGTCAGACGCTCCGGGTGGCTTCAAAAACAAGGGACCAGTCGGTCTCGCACCCTAGCTCGGTACAGTCGTGTCCCTTCTCAGTGAATAAATCCCGCGCTTTTATTCACTATCTGTGTTGGTGTCATTTTGAATTTGTAATCGTTTTGTGCGTGTAGTGTGTGTGACATTTGGATTTTTTCTACGCACGAGTATTCGAGTATACAGCCTAGTTTGTAAGTAGAACATTTTTTTTCTTTTTTTGTCTGCCTTTTATGAGCGAATCGATTGGAAGGACTTTGATGTCCTGAAAGTTGAGTTGGGAAAACACGTTTTTCGTGAAATTGTGTATGACATGTTCACTTTTCTTTATGGACCTTAATAAATATTTCGTTTATTGAGTCATTCTTGAGGAAAGAATACCATTCCAATTTTCTGTTGAGTTTTAATCATTCAAAATAGTTTGCAGTTATTTTTGCAACAACTGTTAAACAAATGGCTGTCACGACCTTTGTGTATAAACGATGAGGTTTTATCACGACAAGTCCATTTCATTTGCTAATTTTTGGAGGTGTGTAAGTTTATTTTTAGTAATCTAAATGTTTCATAGAATTTAGGCAGGGCCGGGGAAATTATGAGCCGTTTCTATTTTCAGCTTTCGTACTATTTTCGGATCTGAATAATTTAGCCCGGCGTTTTTGAACCTAACTTCTTGGTGTCTATTGAAGTGTTGACTAATTTATGAAGCGTGCGGTTAACGACCTTTTATTTTGATTTTGAATTTGGAGACCCGTATTCCGTTAAACAGTTAATTAAAATCAAAATGGTTTCCTGTTACCACTATTATTTTTGATTTGCCAATTTCCTGATTACTATTTCCTCTGTTGTTTTGTAGGGATAATTTTATCTTAAAACATTGGTCGTTCCAGTGAACGACCAAAGTGTTACCCTCGTTTTAATTTAACGAGTTTTCTTGCATGCCCTGTTAGCCTGTTAGGTTTCAAGTTTTAAGAAGATGATATTTTATCTGGTAGTGACAGAATTAGATATACCGACTGTTTGTCTAGACATCTTGCCAAGGGTCGATGACCTATCTCTTCTGTATCAATGTGACCCTTTATTTTTTTGACATTTTGAAGGATTTTAAGAATGAAGGGTCAGAAGGTCGTCTTGGGAAGGACTTCTGATTAACGTGTTTTGGGGATGCATAAAAAAGATTATATGTATACCACTTTTTTCCTTGAAATGAATAAATTTTAAAATCTTTATTAACAGGATTAATATATTATTATCAGTTTTTCAGTAGCTTGGATCAATGTAAACATGTTTGGTAGAATTTTACCTTGTCTCTCGTGGTTACCATTTCTAAAAATAAGATTGTTATAGGTTAAGAGTCAGGTATGAATTTATAGGGTTGTAAGCTTTCTGAACAGTAATACATAATTTATTTATTAAGTAAATACTGTATTTAATAAATCCTTTATTAAATTTTCTTTAGAAAGCTGCGAAGAAAGGATGGACGGGAGGATCCACGATTGTTTCATGATTTTTTATTACAGTTTTTCATTGTGGTCATTAGCGATTTTATGACGAATAATCACTGTTTCTTGGGAGAATATGAAAAATATTCCACTGTCGCAGCATACGGAGGTCACGGTTGGTTAGGAAATAAATGCATGCACATTGAACCATGAATAAAAACCAGAAAAAAGGAGTAAACCATACATTGTATCTTATTAAATAAAAGATAGAACGTTTTGTTGGATAAATAACATTGTATTTTTTAATATTTTTTAATCTTTTTCTGAAAGAAACTCATTTATTCTACCGAAAAAGCCTTGGGCAAATGTTACAAACTTCAAATAAAAAATGGAAACCAAAGGTCAGTGACCTTACAAGGATACCTTAATCTAATCTGGAATTGTCAGCAGAATCGGTAACGATTTGAATTTCGAAGTGTCTATTGTTACATTCTTTTTTGGAACAGTTTCATTCAAATTGCTTCGTAGACAATCGTAAATGGAGCCGTATTTCAGAACGATGCTCAAATATTTGAATCTCGATTTGAAACGGCACTTCATAACCAAAAGGGTGACAACATTGTCATTGTAATAAATGAGTACCACTTTGCACTACCTTACAAGGCGTCCAAGTCTTAACAATGCTGTTCCAGCAATATTATTTAAGGTCCTTTTTTCAACGATACTTTATGTTTAAATGATAAGATTTTCAATAAAAAATACCTAATCCAGTAGGTACTGCAAGAAACTTGCAATGCTTTCCATTAATGACATTTGTGATTTGTTCCTGGAAAATGTGTTGAAAAAACAAAAATCGTTACGCCTTTTATATTTGTGTGTGGTGAAATATATCGGAGAATAATGTTTTGTATTCGAAATTTAAATATAAATTTGAACAGAGAACAGATTCTAGATTTCAATTGACTGCAGCTTAGTTATGTATGTATGACTAACTACATATATTATGGCATAACTATTTACTTAAGTACCTATTGTTACATCGAATAGTGAGTTCTCTAGGCAGTAGAAACACATTATTGGAACCTGTGATTACTTTCAGAGTTCCAATAGGAGCGTCTACGTCTTTGTCTGAAAAGGTTTCATCTAGAATCTTAATTAATCCCTTGACAATATTCTGTAGCAATCATACCATAGTCAATATTGTCGTAGTCGATTCAATTAGATGACTGTTCACTTTTATAAGCTTTTATTAAACTTGCCTTGTTACTTAGTATGTATTGATCAAATCTGGCAGCTGAATTCAAAACCAGTTCCCCCAAACCGATTGAGCTGAAATTTTGCATACGCCTTTGGTTCTGGTGACAATACATTTTTATGACAGACATGACTTGATCCTGCATCCAGGATCGCCTTCTCACGAGAGAACTCCTCAACGGTTAATAGAACGGCCACGAAACTTTGTGTACGCGTTCAATGTTGATAGATTTATAAACCATTTTTTTTTCTTTTCGTTTTTTTTTAAAGGTTAATTTATTGTTTCATTCACACAATACTGACATGATGAAGTAGGGATGAACGTTTGTCGTGTGTATGTAGACACCTTTATATTATTAGTTGAAGATGTAACATCATTTTCGTTCGTTTTCGTTTTTTCGTTCGTATGATACATTCGTTTCAATAGGTAGACTCTGTAGATGAGTGAAAGATCACAAGTGCCGAAAACCAATATCTGCAAAATAGATCGGTTCACTAATGTTTATATTTTTCACTTTCAATTTATTTTGTGTTCATCGAGTACTTTTTTTTGCGTTTCATTTGATATAGGTTTAAAATTAGCAACTATGGCTACCCTGGAGGTACGGGGTGATCTCATCTTGACAGTACAGCATTTTGAGGATCAATTTTATTTCCATCTTTTTGAGATATTTCAGGACAATCCTAAGCTGCATTGTAGCTTATCTAATTGACGGCTATTTATGGCTACTTTGTTTATTCAGCATATATCAGAAAGTTCGATAATTATCTAAATAGGACAAAACAAGATAAAACAGATTTGATGATAGTGTTTTGGGGTCAATGACTGCATGTAGTCTCTGTAGCTAATTATTTTTTTCTCAGTATGACGTCATCCACCGACCATGGATTTCTAGATAGCAAAAAATACTCACTACCACAAAACCATCCAATTAAAAAAAAAACGATTGCATCTATGAGTCTAGCCTAAAGCAATTTAATCAGATAATCCCCCCTAGACAAGAACAGCATTAAAACCAGGATTTACGAGGTACAGTGCACAGCAAAATTTCACAGACAAATAAACTCAGTTGACTATGCTGACCATAGACTAGAAATAAACATTTCATCTCGACACTACTGCCGTTTTTGGCAACCGTATTTTATGTCCTGTGGCTCCTACCACAGATAACTTCGCAATCGAGATGTGAATTTTTATCAAAATGGCGTCGGGACGTGAGGTTTCAAACGGTAATTTATTCGATTTTAAATTAGAGATTTTGGTCTTTGGATGATCAACGATTCCTTTTTCAAATAAAATTCAATTTGGCAGGAATTGAGTTTTATTTGAAAATGGAATCGTTTGTTTTGAAATGTTTTTGTTGGAGACGTGTACCTATTTTATAAATTGTACTTCATTTGGCATAGCGTTATTAGGTTTTTCATCAGGAATTTCTCAGTAGCAGTCACGGAGTCCAGATCTGTGCCCGGTTGGCGGCAATAGGCTCTCCCCTTATTACATACGACTTTAACATAACTTTCAAAATGTGGGTGTACTATTAGGTACACCCCTACGCCTGGTTATTGGAGTCCTAGGATGTTGTTTCTTTGATTAAAATATTTAATAAACACATTATTTTCACGTCTGTCTGTGTGGCCCCTTAAAAGATCTTTTAAACGGTTCAATGGGGTTTGATGCGATTTTCACGATCATTTAGTAAGTGAACAGTCAACATCATGGTGGAGATTGCTTTATCCAAATAAAGCAATTTCCATGTTGTGACATATCGCATTGTAATCGTGCAAAGCGGGTAGGGGGGTGGGGGGGGGGGGCTAGTAGATCATAAACCTCCTTACTAAACACCTTATTTATTACTTTTCTAGTAGTTCAGACTACTGTCTCCTTAACATTTTAATGATCCGTTTTAGTAGCACTTTTATGTTTTCACCGAAAACCTCAACACCTACGTTCTCAGAAAGTTTATAACCAAGCCTTGTGCTCATCAGTAGTTACTACACACCGACCGCTTTAATAAGTCCTCGCGAAGGTATCAATTTAAATGGAATATTTTGAAGGTTGATCACGTATTGGTTCAATTAGTATCGTAATACCTACGTGGATTATGGTTATTATGAAACAAATAACCTGTGGGATATTGTTAGGACTTTGTGGACGCTTAATGTGCCTTTGATCGGGCAAGGCGGAGGACTCATTAAAGCGGTCGGTCTATAATTAGTGTTGGTATTTGGTAGCGAAAACAACTGTGAACATTTATTTCGGTGTCAGTATAAAACCAGTGTACGCTGGCCTCATCACCTATTGAAACTTCATACTATGCTAGATCAGCTCTTGGCACTGACCGCCCAGTAGATTTATTCGTCAAAATCAATGAGGGCCTGGTTTTTTGTTCAGGGTAAAGTATTAAGAAATTCTCAGTAACAGCTAGGAGTTTGTATTTTTGAAAGGTTAAGGGAATAAGATACGAATTTCAAGTTTACTATCGAAATATTCGTGTAGAGAGATTTTCAGACGCGTACCTATATTGGTACGGATCTGCCTATCTCCTAGGAATACAGAGGTGTGATGTGATGTTCGTTATTTCTGAACATTTTACTCTGGTAAGCAAAAAAGTTATTTTAAAACGATCTGCTGTATGCAACTCGTCAGTTGTCAGAGCGAAACTATATTTACAGCAAGTATCAAGTTACGTTTTGTTTTCGAGTTTTTAGTAAAATGGATTTCGTTCGACACGTTCATGTGAAAATAATTTTAGAAAAAAGCATTATTATTTTAAATAAATTTTGTGTTTCGGGGCGTGCCTGTAAATAAATAAATTTCATTTATTTCTGGTCCGAGACTCATATAAAACAGAAATAGATTAAAATACAAATACAAACAAATTATTTCTCAAACCTACAGTAGAATTACATTAGAGCCATTATGGCCCTTTTTTTTTTTTTTTTTTAGATCACACCGGAGGTCTGGCCGCTGAGCGGCAATTTGCCGCGGCAGCGGAGTTTCCTCCAGACGTAGTGCCTCCGCGCGCCATTCGTGCAGGCGTGCGAGGACTGTCGCCTCCAGATCCCATGGCGGCAATCCGGCAAGGAGGCTAGCCGCTTCGCCGGAGATCGTGCGGTACCCCCGGATTAGCCTTATGGCTATTACCTTTTGGGGCGCGTTCAGGTAGTGGGCGGATGTCCGCCTCAAAGAACGCGCCCACACCGGGGCCCCGTAAAGGGCCATGGACTGCACGACCCCTGCGTAGAGCCTCCGGCAGGAGGCGTTTGGACCCCTCAGGTTGGGCAAGAGCCGCTTGAAGGCAGCCCCTGTCCGTTCCAGTTTTGGAGCCAAACGTCGGAAGTGCTCCACGAAGTTCCACCGTCTGTCGAGGACGAGTCCTAGGTACTTCAACGTCGACCCGACGCCGATGGAAACCCCTCCTGCCGTCAGTAGGGATCCCGACGGTGGCGCATTCCGAGGCCCATGAAAACAAATGGCCTCGGACTTGTGCAGTGCCACCTCGAGTCCCAATTGCCGGATCCTCTCCACGACTATACCCCGCGCGTCATGTCTTCGGCCGCCGCCTCGTGCGATCTCCCTTGTGCCAGTACCAGCGTGTCGTCAGCGTAGCAAACTACGCTGACGCCGGTAGGGAGGTCGGCGCGCAGCACCCAGTCGTAACCGATGTTCCACAAGGCCGGCCCCAGAACCGATCCCTGTGGAACACCGCACGACATCTCTCGCCGGTTCCATTCTCCGCTTCGACCAGGGTAGATGACGGCTCTATCCGTCAGGTAGTCCCCGACCACACGACGAGCCATTATGGCCCTCAAATACATACCTCGGGCTGAGTTTCAATAATCGTATATTTAAACTATTTGTTACTTTACAGTACAATCTCTACCATTCGTAGTGGGCCACTCTTACTAGGCCCTAAAAGCCCTTTTTTTGTTGTCCTCTTGTAAAATTCATGTAGCCTTTTTTTTTTTTTTCCATGTTCCTTCTTTGCCCTTTGTGTTCCAGGGCCACGGTATCTCTTTCGAACAGTCCCGCAGCCCTGGCAGGCATCGGCCCTTGCGGACCCCTACTTATTTGCTGACAACTCTTTGAGGCGCGCGTGGAACACGAACGCGCCGTCGACACGGCCTGTCGGCATAAGACGGCCGGACGGCGAGCTGGCCCATAACTCGCCGTCCACAGGCCCGCGCCTACGGTGGCCGGGAGCCACCACGTGACCCCCGACGCCCAGGGCGTCTCCCGCGGCGACTGGGACGTGAGGTTCTTTCCCTCTCACGTCCCGCCACCTCCTTCACTAGCATGACTGCTTCGCAGAAGGAGGTGACAGCTTCCCATTCCCTCTCGCTCCGGACCATGGCTTGAACCAAGGCCGGACGCGAGAGATCGCCGCCGCCAATCGCCGCTACGAGGACACGGCGGTGCTCCGCCCAAGCGGGGCAGACCTCCACGGTGTGCTCCACCGTGTCCTCCGGACGATCCTCGCAGTGGAAACACCCGGGCGTTTCCTCCCGCCCGATTCGGTGCAGGAACCTCCCGAAACAACCGTGTCCGGTGAGGACCTGCGTCAGGCGGTAGGTGAGGGCGCCGTGGCGCCTCTCTAGCCACTCCTCAAAGAGGGGACTTATCGCCACTATGGTGGCGTGCCCTGCACGGGGTTGCGACAGTCGCTCTCTCCATGTCGCCATGAGATCACGCCGGAGGTCTGTCCGCTGAGCAGCAATTTGCCGCGGCAGCGGAGTTTCCTCCCGACGTAGTGCCTCCGCGCGCCATTCGTGCAGGCGTGCGAGGACTATCGCCTCCAGATCCCATGGCGGCAATCCGGCAAGGAGGCTAGCCGCTTCGCCGGAGATCGTGCGGTACCCCCGGATTAGCCTTATGGCTATTACTTTTTGGGGCGCGTTCAGGTAGTGGGCGGCTTGCCGCCTCAAAGAACGCGCCCACACCGGGGCCCCGTAAAGGGCCATGGACCGCACGACCCCCGCGTATAGCCTCCGGCAGGAGGCGTTTGGACCCCTCAGGTTGGGCAAGAGCCGCTTGAAGGCAGCCCCTGTCCGTTCCAGTTTGGGAGCCAAACGTCGGAAGTGCTCCACGAAGTTCCAACGGCTGTCGAGAACGAGTCCTAGGTACTTCAACGTCGACCCGACGCCGATGGAAACCCCTCCTGCCGTCAGTAGGGATCCCGACGGTGGCGCATTCCGAAGCCCATGAAAACACATGGCCTCGGACTTGTGCAGTGCCACCTCGAGACCCAATTGCCGGATCCTCTCCACGACTATCGCAACCCCACGTGTCATGTTTTCGGCCGCCGCCTCGTGCGACCTCCCTTGTGCCAGTACCAGCGTGTCGTCAGCGTAGCAAACTACGCTGACGCCGGTAGGGAGGTCGGCGCGCAGCACCCAGTCGTAACCGATGTTCCACAGGGCCGGTCCCAGAACCGATCCCTGTGGAACACCGCACGACATCTCTCGCCGGTTCCATTCTCCGCTTCGACCAGGGTAGATGACGGCTCTATCCGTCAGGTAGTCCCCGACCACACGACGAAGGTAGGTCGGCACCCGGTGATACCGGAGTGCCTCCCTAATGCAGCTCCAGGGCATGGAGTTGAAGGCGTTGGCGATGTCAAGAGACACCGCCAAGACGACCCCGCCCCGGGACACCGCGTCCCCCGTCGTGAGGGCTCTCACGCGCATGATGGCGTCCACCGTCGAGCGCCCCTTGCGGAAACCAAACTGGTGTTCCGCAAGATCCGGCCCCATCCCCGCAAGGTGCCCGGCGAGGCGGTTGGCAATGACTCTTTCAAAGAGCTTGCCCACCTCGTCGAGCAGCACGATGGGCCGGTATGCGGACGGAGAGTCCGCAGGGCGCCCTGGTTTCCGGATGAGGACCAGCTTCCCCGTCTTCCAACGAAGCGGAAACTGGCCTCTCTCTAAGCATGCGCTTAGGAGCCCTTCCAGTCGGGGCCTGAGAGCCTCAGAGGCCAGGACCCAGGCTTTGCCAGGCAAGCCATCGGGTCCCGGGGCGGTGTTTCTGGCTTTCAGCCTGCGTACCGCCACTCTCAGGTCTACCCCAGTCACCTCCGGAACGTCGTCATCGTCATCGGTGTGGTCCGCTTCCGGCACCGCACGCGGCGGCGGAGCCATAGGCGGGGGAGGATGCTCCCTTCGCGAAGGGAACAAAGCGCTCACCACGTCCTCCACGAGCTCAGGCCGGAGACTCTGCGTCAACGGTGGGGCCCGGGTGCGGAGTTTGTCCCGCACCATCTTGTAAGGGCGCCCCCACGGATCTCCGTTCAGAGACTCCAGCATCTCCTCGCGGGCCAAGTTCTTGGCCCGCCGGACAGCCTCTTGGAGGGCGGTCTTCGCCGCTCTGTACCCCTCGTACAGCTCCGCCTCAATGGCTGCCGCATCCGGAGGGCGGATGCGGAGCCTGCGATGCCTGGCGTACAGGCGCCGCGTGGCAACGCACGCCTTGCGCAGAGACGTCAGCTCTCGCGACCACCAGTACACCTGACGCCGGGCGCTTCCTGGCCGAACTCGGGGCATTGCCACGTCGCAAATGTCGGACATGGCCTCCTGGAACCAACCCGCCTCGTTGTTGATGTCGGCAGGCCTGACTGGTGATGACACCCAGGCCTGCACGATCGAGGCTTCCAGGAGGAGCTCCCGGTCCAGCTGCTTCAGCGCCCATCGCGGACCACTCGGGGCCTGTAGGACCGGCACGCTTGAGGACTGGGTGGAGACGTCGAACCGGATGTACCGGTGGTCGGAATAGGTCTCCACCCCCTCCATGACGCGCCAGTCAACGACACGCGGCGACAGAGCGGGGCTGGCGAACGAGATGTCCACCACCGACTCGCCCCGCATCCGCACGCACGTGGGGACAGAACCCCGATTTAGGACGACCAGGCCTGTCTCCAGAGCCCAGTCCTCCACCATTCTACCCCGCACGTCCGTGTAACGAGAACCCCAAGCCAAGTTCTTGGCATTGAAGTCCCCGAGCACAAGCACGGGGAGGGAATGGCTTCCGATGACGACACTCAACTCCGTGAGGGAGTTGTGGAACTCGGCGAGAGTTCGGCTCGGGGAGAAGTAGACTCCCACTACAACGATCTCCCCGAACCGTGCTGCTACGCACCCCTGACCCTTCCTGACACTCTCAAGGGTTGGGGTACCGGCGGCGACCGACGCAATTATGGTCACTGAGCCGCTAAGGTCCTCCACCCAGTCATCCCTGGGCGGGACAAAGTACGGTTCAGCGACCACGGCGATGTTAATCGACCACTGCGCCACGCTCTGGAGCAACAGATCCTGAGCGCAGGCGCAGTGGTTGATGTTCGCCTGGAGAAGGCGTAATGGGGCCGTTACTGGCACTCCATTTCAGCCCCATCCCGGGCCCCCTGCGAGGGCCCCGCTGCGGAAGTTGCAGCAGTAGCAGCAGCGGCGGCGACAGTGGCGGCAGCTGCGGTGGTGGCGACGGTGGGGGTTTTGGCGGTGGTGGCGGAGGGCCTTCCCTTGCCCCTGGCCTTGGCGGGAGTACCGCAGGACTTGCTCCCTGCCCGGTGATCGGCCGGCTTGCCAGCTGCCGCACATGCGGCGCAGCGCGGCGCGGCGGAGCAAGCGGCGGCCATGTGACCAGGCTGGCCGCAGCGGAAGCACAGGCCGCTGCGGTCCACCTCCGAAGTGCACCGGACCGACACGTGGTGCCCCACATGGCAGCGGAAGCACCTCAGAGGTCTGGGTTCCAGCAGCTTCACCTGCGCCGAAACCCAGCCCACCAAGAGCCTTCGGCCCTCCACAATGACTTTCGCCGCCGTCACAGGGCAGCTTACCGTTATGGTTCGCATGCCCGACAGGTCCGGACGTAAGGTGCCTGCCTTGACTTGCTCGGCAGGGCACCCACCAGTCCTGGTGACGGCGGCCACCACCTCCTTCTCGGTCACCGAGTCGTCCAGACCCAGTATGCGCAGGTCTGCGCATTTGACGGGCCTGGACACTCTGGCCTCGTCCGCATTTAGGGACGCTCTAAGCTTTTCAGCCAGAGCGTCAGCGGACGAGCCACGGGTTTCGCCAGGGATCTCCAGCACTCGAGCCCCTGTTGCGGTGACTCTAAGCCGGAGGCCCCCGGTGATCCCGAGCTCTCCGAGATCCACCGTCGCTTTCGCCTTAGCGAGCACGTCGCGGTAGGTCACGCCCCTCTTTTCCGCGTCCGGCTGTAGTGTAATCACTACAGCTGCGGTCTTCGGGGCGCTGAGCCTAACCGCGACGCCCCGCTCCTTTTGCCGGCGTTTCTGCTCCTGCCTCCTGGCCTTTTTGGCCGCCCTTCGCTCCCTCGCGTTTTCTCCAGCCACCTGCCACCCGGTCTCGGCCACGGAAGGCTTAGGGGGCGGCGGGGGCGGCGATAGCGGCTGTCTCGCGGCTGGCGCTGGCATATTCGCCACCTTGCCCTTCTTTTGGGCCGCCGCCTTGCCCTGTTTCAGGGCCGCCGCCTTCTTAACCGGAGCCGGTTTCGTCGGGGCCGACATAAGTCTGCCGGGGGGCTGGCTGGACGGCCCCGGTGCGGAGGCCGCAGCAGACGCATATGAGGCCGCCCTCAGGCCCGGGGGCGCCTTGTTTGCCGCCAGGGGGGGGCGTAAGACAATGCCCTCCAGGACGGAGAACCGCGCCTGGAAGGCAGCCAGCTCCTGCCGAACCAGATTCAGGACCTGGTTCTCCACCGGCACGTGCTGGCTTGGACGCTTCTGGCCCCCATTTTGGGGCGCCTCGCGAGAGCCGGACTCGCGCAGACTGGCCAGGTCTGCTCGGAGCTTCCTATTCTCCTCTTTGAGAAGCTCCGTGGCGGCTGTCAGTCGAGCGACCTCTGCCCTCAGTTTGGCCACGCCGTCTGGCGGCGGCCCCGCAAATCTAGCCTCCGCTGCCGCCATAATGGAGGCGACCGCAGCAGGTATAGCCCTTTGCCTGGTGGAGGGCTTTTGTTTGAAGGAGACAGCCCTCAGCGCTGCCTCCACCTCCTTCGCGAGCCCGGCCTTACGCTCCGCATCAGAGCCGCCATCTGCGCCCGCCTCGTCGCCAGAATAGCCCGAACGGGCCACCTCGTGACCGGCGGCCACCCCCGGGTGGCGCCCCTCCTCGGCAAGCCGCGCCGACCTCTCGGTGGCAGAGAGGCCTCTCCCCTTGCCGCGGATCCCACCGCGCTTGCTGGTGGGGATCTTGCGAGCCGAAGCCAGCTCCCCATCTGACGACGACTCTCGGTCGCCTACCGGCCTGGACCGCTTGCGTAGGAACTCCCTGTTCCCGGCAGCAGCCCCGGGCCTCCCGCGCTGGGAGCACACTGAGCCAGCGCTCACCTCGCTGGATGCGGCGCCGGACTCCGACCCCGCATCCCTCTCCTCACTTCCTTCGCCGTTATCGGCCGTTTTTTGGGTTTTGTAATCTTCCATACTGTTCCCACGAGTATGGGGGAAATAAATAGTCCATCTGGGCAGTGCCCCCTGTACCCAGATAAGCCATAGCCAGGCCCGGCAGTGGTTCGCACTAGAGACTGATTTTCCAAAGGAACCCGTCAGCCATACATCTCCTCGCGGTGCGCCGCCGCTTGAGATTCGGGGTAACTTTTTATAGAGGTTTTCTACCTCGTGGTCCGGGCGGTTAAGCCAAGACCCTCGGTCCCAATCGAAGCCGCGAGACGTGTTCCACGACACTTCGACGGTGGGATTACGATATCGACGGAGACAATGAAGGACGCACGTCCTTCACTGTCTGCTCGGAGGCAGGGTAAGTGCACACCGAGCCCGCCCTTGCTCCTCCGCTGTGCCCTCTGCTTTTCAGAGGGTCACGCGGAGCAACGCCCCCTTGGTCCATGAGGGACCCCCCCATGTCAGAATATTAGCCATGGGCAGTAACATTTCCCGAGGAATAAGAATCTCTTCCCATTCCTCGGGGAAGGATACTGCCCACGCCCAGGGTGCACCGGCCCAGCAGCTGCTATTCCCTCCAGACGTATCGAGAGGGACCGGCAGCCATCAGGCACACGAGGAGGAATTCTGACAACGCACCCCAAATTCATGTAGCCTCTTTTTATTTCTTCTATTTCTATCAATAGTCCTCTTCGTGTCGTGTTTCAAAATTAGTTGTCTCAGAACTCGACCACATCCAAAGTCATTCAGGTTAATTTCTTTCAATGATGCCCCCATTAATTCTTTATAAAGACTGTAATCCAAATATACTCGTATATTCAGTAGTATTTGAGAGATTCTCTATGGAGTTCAATAGTGAGTTTCCTGCGAAAACTGTTCTAAAACCAATGGTAGCGCCAACATTGTGAGCTCCCTACATAATTAATGAAAGTAGACACTGGATAGCGCCGCGATTAGACATAAGATTGAAATGGGAGGTCCTACGAACGATTACAGCTGATTACCCCCTTGATGATGAACAAGATACTGTTTCTTTGTAGTTTTTTGTTCTTAGTAATTAGTTTTGAGTGTTAGGGAATGTGTGCGTCAATTGGGTCGAGAGCTTCTTAGTTACTATACTATACGTTTCCATAGGAAACGACCCACCCGAACCGTGCACCTTTTTATCGACGTTTTATAAGTGACCATGTAGGCTTATGTGAAATAAAATATTTTGATTTTTGACTAGCTGTAGCCATCGACCTTCGTCCGCGTGAAATTATTATAAAAATATAACTTATATTTAAACCGGATTTTGTTAAATATAACAAGGGTTTTTTTTTTTGCACGGAACCCTAATCTATTTTCTAAAATGTAAGTAACCTAAGTTAATCCTTATAACATCAGCTATCTGCTAGTAAAAGTCCCGTCAAAATCGGTCCAGCCGTTTCGGAGATTAGCCGGAACAAACCGACAGACAGACAGACAAAAATAAAATAATGTTTTTTTTTTAAATTATAATTACCGTATATACTTCCATAAGCATTCAGTTTAAAGCTGTTATTTTGAAATTACAAACAGACACTTCAATTGTATTTAGATGTATAGATACAGCAGAAACTAGGTGCTTTGGGTACTGTTCATTGCATATTAATAAAATTGCAGTGACCGACTTAACAGCCTGTTTGGTCTTAAGTGGTCACAAGTGCTTTTACTGAGCATGAGGTCTTTGGTTTCATTTCCAGTTCGCAGTTCGGGCAGTGTTATTGAGTTCAGTAGTAGTCCGGCAACAGAATCACTTCCTCACTTTTCTTTTTTTGTTCCGTCCTGTTAAATTTATAGTTTATTGTTATTTTTTTTTGTCATATTGTATGACGCACGTCATGTCCCTGCGATAAATATTTTTTTCTTTCTTTCTCCTGTGTCATATAACTGGCAATAGTATGCACAAGTTCAATAATTACACCTCTGCCTATCCCTAAGGGATTACAAGCGTCATGTTTAGAAGTAGATAAAGACTCAGGATGGAAACGGAAGGTTCTAGAAACTATTACTTCTGATTACTCCCTTGGTGATTGACAAGATACCGTTTAGGTTTGTTCGGCTTGTAGCTTTCTTTGTACTTTTTACTTTTTGTTCTTCGTAATTAGTATTGAGTGTAAGGGAATGTGAGGGCCTGGTTAACGGCCGTCTTATGACGACAGGACGTGTTGACGGCGCGTTTGTGTTCTACGCGCGCCTCAAAGAGATGTCAGCAATATGCCTATGTAGGGGTCCGCAAGGGCCGATGCCTGTCAGGGCTGCAGGACTGTTCGAAAGAGATACCGCGGCCCTGGAACACAAAGGGCAAAGAAGGAACATGGATGGGTTTTAGTCAGTACAAGTCTGACATGCAGAAAAAAAAGGGTCTGGTTTCATGTCTTCTAAGAACTATGTAATTATTAGGTTACCGTTTGCATGTAACAAAGGCTGTACTTTGGGCTTATAAGCGTCACTTTGTGGGTTCCGTACCCAAAGAGTAACCAACGGGACTCTATTACTAAGCCTCCGCTGTCCATCCGTGCGTTCGTCTGTCTGTCAGCGGGCTGTATCTAAATGATACGTAATAGTTAGACAGTTGATTTTTTTACAGAATGTTTATTTCAGTTGCCACTGTAACGACAAATAATATATTAAAAGTTAAAGGTGGCTACCCTACTACGATGGTACGGATCCCTTCATGCTCGAGTCCGACTCGCACTTGGCCGGTTTTTCTATGATACCTCGTTAGTCTAGTGTTAACAATGAGGCCTCGGATTCTAGTCCCAACAAAATATTAATGCCTTTTTCTATCATGAATTTTTCAGTAGTAGATTTGTAGCTGGTTGATGGCAATAGGCTCGACCTCTATACCATGGAACTGAAACAAAATTGGCGAAAAGGTATGTGTATTAAAAGTACATCCCTGCCACACCCTTCACAGATTACAGGCGTGATTTTCTGTTACGTTTTTGCTAATCTTTTCAGTGATTAAAATTAGTGCTAATCCATCATCACAGTTCTCAAATGCGAAGGGGAGATAGCAGCTTTGAAAAGCTGGTCATTGTTGGCAATACCGAAGGCAAGAGAGCACGAGGCCGGTCACCAACACGATGGTCCGACTAAGTAAAAGAGGCTATGTCCTCAAGTAAATTTCAGCAGGTGATGGCAACTTTGGACCCGAGTCGATGGAGGCAGATTTTCCGTTTAAAGGGGTCCATTGACCACGATCCTCAGTAATTAGGGACCGATTGAAGAAGAAGAAGAAGTTCTTAAACAGAGGGACTTTTTCGTTCAATTCTGATTGGCCGACGATTTTCTATGCTAAATTCTAGCATTTTACTGTATCCACAGGAAGACACAAAGATCCCTATTCTAAAACCACACGATAACGTGTCTAACGTACCTGGATAACCTAACACAATTACTTCGGAGCACCTCTCCAGTTTCGCTCAGCGTTTGCGAAAAACAAGGGGGAAATCTATAAATAAATTATACGTTGGTGTGCAACACCGCACCCTTTCTTTTTAAGCGAAATATGCTTTTCCATGGTATGTTTTACTTTGGGACAACGAAGTTGGTTCGGTGCTGTTGATCTTTTGAAGCTTTAGCAAGGTTTTTTTTCAATATTATGTGTGAAAGAGGCGTTCGTGGAAAAGAGGGGCTCGTGGCTAAATAATAACAAACTCTCGGATCGATCTTTAGGTTAAGCTGTGCTTGCCTTGGTTGGTCTGTGGATGAGTGATCACCTATTACATACCGAATTTCGTCTGTTTCTCGGAAAGCACTTTACGTCGTTGGTCCCGGCTGTCATTTGTAGATCTTTGTCATTCGTTATAGGTAGTCAGTGGCCTAAAAAGTCTGACAACCAGTCTTACCCAGGGGTATCGTATTACCTAGTATAAACTACGTTGTGGAGGTCAGATAGTCAGTCGCTCCATATAAAATCATGGAATTCAGCTGCATCCAGGTACACTGGAAGCCGACCACAACATAGTTGGGAAAGGCTAGGCAGATGATGTGTGAAAGAGAGGCGGCGAAAAACTACCTACACGTTGAAAAATTTGTTAAAAATGCTTTAGGTGACTCGCAGAGCTTTCCTAGCTATTGATTTTTTTCTGTTAGCAGTCGTTTGGCTCTAAATTCGTTGATTAAATCTAAAATAGTAAGTGAAACATTAATTTTCAATTAAAACAAGGTCATACAAAAAAAAACGAAAGAATAGGTAAGCTTGAGGTAGCGAGCACAAAATAATTATGTTAGCCGATGAACGAGACACACACACGAAACGAACGAAATAGAACTCTGTGATTTACTCTTTTATTAACTTTTTGACAGGTCGTCATTGGACAGTAAGGCACTTGACTGCACTAACAATGTCAAAGTTAGAATTAACACTTTTGACAGCTCGGGGTTGCTACGCTAAAATATTGACCAGTGTTGCTAATGTTCCGAGAATTATTTCCCCATGGTTTAAAACCTTTTTTATCCTTTTATTCATCGGACATGTGGACTAATGAATGTTTTGTGTATAATTAATGTAATTGTGCCGCTATTCCTCAGAGTAATACTGACCCTATTTGCAAGTGTCGCCTGTATTTTAAAAAAAAGGTCATTATTGTTCTGTGCTTTTTGTTTTCCTACAATAATTAGTAAGCTAACGTGAAATAGTATTGTCCTTGTAACTTCTAAAAAAACTGTAGCGTATCATCATGCATGAAATATTAATGAACTTAGTAAAGTCATAATTAGGCCTTGTGATATGTTTTTTTTTTAATTTTGACTATTTAGGCTACCTCTATTAAATTGCTTTCATTTTGTTAATTATTAATTTTTGTTTACTACTGACTTACAATGTAAAACCTCTTGAGGACTTTTCGTACCTTTTGTAAGACTGGTTGTCAGACTTTTGGGCCACTGACTACCTGTAACAACTGTCAAAGATCTACAAATGACATACGGGACCAACGGCAACGGCTCTCTGAGGCATGGAGGAAACTCTGTATGTAATACATGGTCACCCATCCACGGACCAACCTAGGCTAGCACGGCTTAACCTAAAGTTCGGCCCGAGCGGCTGTTATTATTTAGCCCAAAGCTCCTATTGAACTTGCGTGTTAAGTACCTACTTAATCAATGCTCCATCCCTATTTGTTTTTAGAAGTAATTCTAATGTAAAGAAGAGACGAAATTTTTTCCTCTTAAAAAGAGGAGGCCCTCGTCCCAGCAGTGGCAAAAATATATATTTAAGTGTAAAAGGTTAAAAACACAATATTTAAGATTACAAAAAAAACAACAAAATATTTTTTCTTTATGTGAGGATTAGAAAAAAAGAATTTTGCAGATAGCAAGCTTAAAAAATAAAAATAAATAAATTATAAAAAAAAGCTACACTATAGACCTGTTTCATGTATAATTCATTAAATGTCAAAACAAGCGAATGAAGTCGCGGGCAAGCACTATGAATGACATACCTACGTATATCATTTGTAAGCAGTAGGATTAATACGACTATAGACCGACCGCTTGAATGAGTCCCCCGCCTTGCCCCTTCAAAGGCACATTAAGCGTCCACAAAGTCCTAACAATATCCCACAGGTTATTTGTTTTATAATAACCATAATCCACGTGGGTATTACGATACTAATTGAACCAATACGTGATCAGCCTTCAGAATGTTCCATTGAAATACACGCCGTGGCAGCCTTTAATTAAGGCTACACTATAAAATGTAAAATAATATGAGTACCTTAACGTGTATTTTTGATGGATGCTTTGTTGGTTGTCCTTAAATAGCATAGCATAATCAGCCTATTAATGTTTCCACTGCTGGGACGCAGGCCTCCTCTCTATGAGTGGGGAATGGGCTATAATCCACCACGCGGGCCCAGTGCGGGTTGGTAGATGTCACATGTCTTCGAATTTTTGGTTCTAGGACATGCCGGTTTCCTCACGATGTTTTCCTTCAACGTTGTCCTTAAATAAATAAATAAAATTGATACCTTCGCGAGGACTCATTAAGTCGGTCGGTCTTTAATAGGAATCAGAAAAGTCTGCATCAGACAGGCTATGATGACCACTTTGTCTAAAACTTTATCGCTGACAAACTTGCGGACGTAGGCAGTTTCTCGACTAGTTCTCGACGCGTGATGAAGTTCCGTTATGAACTTATGATGTATGATGTGTGTGGAATAATTAGTAGAATCTTGGCTTAGCATGAAAGTAAATAAAGGGTGTTAATAGACCCTTAACATAAACGAAAGGTAGTTGTTCTCCCCGTCACTGCGATCATTTTTTTGTTCTAGACCATACCTGGGAACCTTCTAGTTACGGAGATATTGGGGGTCAAAGTTCTAACTTTTTTCCAAGTTTTTTTTAAATACGTGTTTTTAATTTAAGATTTTTACTGTACACACCTCCACGACCCTCGTACTATTCAATCCATTCATCAGTACAATGCTATGAGTGCTTTCCATCGAGTCCTACCGTAAAACGTGATTTTTAACCCCAAAAAAAAAGTCGATTCCCAGCAATAATTTTTGCATAAAGTTACTTAGTTTGATGTACAGAATGCTTGGTTGACGGATATGTGAAGGGTCTGTTTACACCCGGTATAAGGCTGATAGAAAAGTTAAATATATGCAGGGTGTCCGGTAATTAATGGATACCCTTGAAATGGGTGATCATAAAACTAATGGCCGATCAGAAAAAAAAAATACAAATAAAAAAAGTACAAAAAAAAACCCATAACGGATTAAGCAATTTCTATTCGTTAAAATATTTTTTTGACGAATGTTAGGCGTAAGCTGGTTATAAACAGGCTTTATTTCATTGGTACTATGCAATACTAACGTCTATTTTATTTAAACCCCAACGATCAGGCACAATAACAAGAGGAGGAGGAGGAGCTGGTAGCTAAATAATAACAGCCGCTCGGGTCGATCTTTAGGTTAAGCCGTGCTTGCCTAGGTTGGTCTGTGGATGGGTGACCGCCCATTACATATCGAGTTTCCTCCGTGCCTCGGATAGCACGTTAAGCCGTAGGTCCCGGCTGTCATTTGTAGATCTTTGACAGTCGTTAGGCACTCAGTAGCCCAAAAAGTGTGACCACCAGTCTTACCAAGGGGTATTGTATTACCCAGTACTAACTATGTTGTGGAGGTCAGATAGGCAATCGCTCCATGTAAGATACTGGTATTCAGCTGCATCCGGTTAGACTGGAAGCCGACCCCAATATAGTTGGGAAAAGGCTAGGCAGATGATGATCAGGCACAATAAATGTTCCAATATGGCAAACTTCTTTGTTTAAACCAAAATTATCAGTTGTCCCATACTAAATTTCAATACCTACTCAACTCAAATGTATGGGACAGCTGATAATTTTTTCGCATTAACGATATTGAACCTATGGAGGAAGTTGTTCAGTTTGATGGTCTGCAGCATATCCTGTCATATGACTATTCCCTTTCTGATACAACCAGTATACTCCGTGACTTTTTAGTCGTCTTACAAAGGTCGTCCACTCAATGTACCCGACATAAAATAGCTCTAGGCGCGTTTTATTTTTTATCTTCCATAATAGGTCACAAGAAATAATAATAAAAAATAAAAAAAAAATATGATACATCCTGTTAATGATGTTTACGTGTCAAACGGGAGAACATAACCCTACCCAGTACTAAGGTCCAGTAGATCATCGCTCGCAACAGGGTGTTAACTACGTCATGCGTCATATACTGAATAATATTTTTATTTTTAAATTATTAAAATCTCATAAATACCTTTTTTTTTAATGAATGTTTAGTATTCATTGGATACATGAAGTGGGCTGCCGTTGTAAGACGACTAAAAAGTCACGGTGTATATTTTATGTATATTTTTTTATTATTTCTTTAAATATTACTTGCTTATAGACATAATTGTGGTGGGACAATAGGCAAGCATAGTGAAATGCTACAAGAAGCCATAACATGCAATGTTAATTAAATTTAAACATAATTAATTGGAATTTAATCTATTTGTAGCATAACTGAACTCTCATTGTATAATTTGACTAAAGCACTTGTGCGTAAAGCAACCCAATATCCCTCTTGATCAACTAACACAGACAACGCACAATATCTTCAGTTTATTAGTTAATAAACTGAACACGCCTCGTTACGTATATTAAGTTAACGTCCTACCCAACCGTAGTGAGACGTCAAATTATTTTGTAACCGGTTCGTGAGATAAACCGTGAAAACTAAGGGCGCTTTCAAATTAGAGTCGTGATGAAGCGCCTTTGTCAGAAAGCCTGAAGCCTGGAGTGCCTATATAAATTTTCGATAGCAAGAAGTTATTTTTTTTTAATTTATTTATTTTGTACCCTATCACAATGTTTTCTTATTTAACCCAAAGTTGACTGGTAGAGAATGCCTTGTGGCATTAGGTCCGCCTATGTACCACTATTGTACATGAAGTTTAAATAAATAAATAAATAATCGGTTTAACTAGGCAAAACCAGTGAATGTGCACTTGTACGGAAAAACTCGCGATTATAAACGATAGTTATCGCTACCCATACTAACAGTCGCTAAATATCATATCGCACGCGTATCATAATACACAGGTCCTGTAGTAACGCCACTGCAGCGCTTATTCTTGCTTCTAATTTGAAGGCGCCCTAAGGGATAATTAATGTTTGTCAATAAAGATTTGTATGTTGATACTGGATTAATATGGGTGTATTTATAGTTTTGGTTAAGGGCTTTAAGGAATCTACATAACATAACATCACGCCTGTCCCCGAACGGTTAGGCAGAAATGTATCTAATAGTACCTACCTGTAGTGAAGGGTCAATGAGGTAAGCCGGAGTACATATCTTTAATAAGATTATATTATTTGTCTATTGGATTCCCTTTCAAAAATTGCATAGTCAGCCATTTTTCAAAGGAAATTCAATAGGAATCGAGTTGTATGGAACCTTCGCCACTGGTACCTACACCCACATTTCGCCAGTAATGTTTTAATCGCCTATTGCCATCAACCGGGCATAAATTCACTCTGATGTGGCTGCTAATGAGGAATTCCTGATGGAAAAACCCAATAACACTTTGTCCGACCCGGAATCGAACCCAGCACCTTATGCTCAGCAGTCGTGCTGACCACTCGACCAACGACGTTAATAATTAAACATTATTTACTGGTATTGGGGTTTAAACAATAACGCTATTTTGGTTAAAATAAAAATACATGAGACACTTCAACTTTGTCTGTGTAGATAATACCACTTTAAAAAAAAAAATTAAAAAAAAAGTTTTTTATTTTGTTTTAAGTACCGTATACAGAGTGTAAACAGACCCTTCACGAAGCCGTCAACGGCGTCAACCAAGCATTCTGTAAATCAAACTAAGTAACTAAGTAACAACGCAAAAGATGTTATCTGGGAAATTACTTCTTTTTTTGGGGTGAAAAATCACGTTTTATACTTAATGTAATACACTTAAAACATTGTGCTGATGGATCGGTTGAAAAGTACGGATTGAATGTGTTTAAAAAAAAATTGAAATAAAGTTGGAACTTTGGCCCTCAATATATCCGTAACTAGAAGGGAAATCATCAAATGACCCCCCCCCCCACTCTGGGCGGAGTGGAAGGGAGTGTCAGACTTGTACTACCCATCGATGTTCCTTCTTTGCCCTTTGTGTTCCAAGGCCACAGTATCTCTTTCGAACAGTCCCGCAACCCTGGCAGGCATCGGCCCATGCGGACCCCTACTTGGTTGCTGACAATTTGAGGCGCACGTGGAACACTAACGCGCCGTCGACACGGCCTGTCGTCATAAGACAACCGGACGTCGAGCTAGCCCATAATTCGCCGTCCACAGGCCCGCGCCTACGGTGGCCGGAAGCCACCACGTGACCCCCGACATCTCCCGCGGCGGCTGGGACGTGAGGTTCTTTCCCTCTCACGTCCCGCCACCTCCTTCACTAGCATGACTGCTTCGCAGAAGGAGAAGACGGCTTCCCATTCCCTCTCGTTTCGGAACATGGCTTGAACCAGGGCCGGACGCGAGAGATCGCCGCCGCCTACTTTTACACACTTAGTTTTATTTATTTGTATAGATGGAGGCATAGTGAACACACCCTATTAGGATTCAGGAAACCTGCAGCCTGTTTGCCAATCTATTATACAAACAAGATGCTTAATGTCAACATAGTTACAATGTATATGTGCATGCAAAACAGCAATCTGTCAACGTTAACTCAACATCAAAGCGTAGACGGATTAGTAGTGAGAGCTACAATGTATACATACATTCATGTATACATCTACATTTATAAATATAGGTATCTCGAGGGATAGGTCATACCAAACGCATTAATGTATTGCAATGCGCATGTATAGGGATGTATAGAGGTCAGAATTAAGTGCTTTGTAAATACATTAATACATACAATGCAATAGATGGATTACCATTGCTTTGTGGATGGCAACTTAGGAAAAGTGATAGAACCTACCTCATCATTCTCTTGCCCTTATCCCAATTCATTTGGGGTCGGCGCAGCATGTCTTCTTCTTCCATACTTCTCTATTACTCGTCGTCTCGCCAAACACTTCCTTTCTTGCCATATCATTCTTTACACAGTCCATCCATCGTTTCTTTGGTCTTCCTCTACTCATATACCCATCCACATTCAAACTCAAAATTTCCTCACAACATTTTCCTCATTCCATCGCATCACATGCCCGTACCACGACAACCGATTACCACACAACTTTTCAGTCACCGGCGCCACTTTCAGACTTCCTCGTATATACTTATTTCTTATTTTATCCATTCGCGTAACAAGTACCTACCTAGTACCTGCCTACTGTTTGTAAATAATTAATAAACTTCTTTAAGGTGTAGGCGCCAAGGTACTCCGCGAAATTCAAATTATCTTACGTTTTTTGCAATTAGCAGGTCAGTGTCAGTTTGTATGTTGATTAAAATATGATTCGCGACCGTAAAAAATATGGCTTTACAGAGCTATAACCATTAAAATCATCAATACTACTCTCTGAGTTCATATAATACCATTAAATGCTTTTTTATGAAATAGTCAATAAATGAGATTAAATGAACTTAGAGGGTTGTATTGATGATTTTAATGACTATAATTCAGTAGCTACATACGTGTTACGGTCGCGAATCATATTTTATTTGACATACAGCCTGACGTTATTAATAAAATTCTTATTAAAATTCGAATTCTTAATAAATTATTAATAAAATTCCACGACGGGTAAAAGATCTTAACAATAATATGTTTAAAACGAAATTGAAACAATTTTTAATTCAAAAATGTTATTATTCCACAGCTGAGTTTATGGAGGACACTACTGACATTTAGATTATTGAAATATATTTTTTTTTATTATTATTATGTTGACATTGAAAATTGTGTGTTAGTACGTAAGGAATTGTGTGTTATTATGTAAGTAATTGAGTTATTTTATTTTAAATGTGTGTCAGTGGTTTCGACACAACTAACTTTATTATTATTATTTGTATGCTCTCGAGTAAAATGTAGCGAACTGACCATTTTGTTATAACATCCTATTGTAATGAAACCTACATTTACAAATAAATTTGATTTGATTTGACGTTGACCACAAAAAAAAAACAAAAAATCCTAAGAAAACTTGAATTTCGCGTGCTACTCTGTAACTTTCCTTTAATACTTAACTTTTTTCGCATAAAACTTCTTCATAAACCAACATCAAAAAATTGTTATGGTTAATTAGATGTCAATTTACGCAGTGTTTACTTTTAGGGCTAGGCTGAGTTCTGAAAAATCTTATTTAACTGTATTTCCTTATAATCTGGACCTCTTAACAGTTCGAGTGATATATGAATATAACTCATAACATATTTGGATACCTCGCATTGAGAGATCAGCTTACACTGTAATTTTACAGCCAAATAATATTTCGTCAAAAAAAACGCCACTCATCGAGATCCTTTTTTAATGCACATCAGGGATGAATATTGGATTATTTCGATGAAATCCAATAAAGTTTTTGCTTCATTTTAAAGTTATCTGAAAATGTGAAATGTGCATCATTTTTCGTTCATTTCCTGTAGCTGTCCGCCTGTAGTACCGGTTGATAAGAAAAACTGAAAATATAAAATGAATTTTCGATTTTTTGTTGGACGAACATTAATTATATTTTTTTATCTTCGTATGGCATATCTTTCAATGATGCTCTTGTTTAATATTTCACTGTAAATGAATATTACTTTAGTGAGAAAAGTTTTCGGTCCATGCCATGTCATTTAGTATAGTTGGAGAATAAACTTGTCCATTACGATTTACGGTAAGAGTGCTCGACCGAAATCAAATAAAAGTTTAGAACATGATCTAACGTTAATAGAAAAAGTTTTCCTGGCTTTGTACGGTCAGAGAATCTAGTTTTAAGCTAATTGACACCAGACGTCCATTATGGTTATTTCATACAACTGTCTAATTTTATGTGACTGTGGGTCAGTACCCAAGTCACATGAAATTAGACAGTTGTTAAGTATAAGTAAATTAATACCGTAATCAATTTGTTTACCAATTTATGTACGGACATAAATTGGTAAACAAATTGATTACGGTACGGAAACTTACTTATTAATTACATAAGAGAAAACAAGGTACATACTTAGAATAAAAACATGACTTTACCATTATTCATACTAGTAATTAAAAAGCAAATGGTTCTCAAACTTTTACGCTGCAGTTCAACTAGTTAATAATAAAATAGTCTTAAACTTCGCGCGCTTGTAATTTCCAGTCGTTTTAGAAGCGATGTAGCCGAAGTTTTCAGACTGTCTGAGGCAGTGATTTTCAAAGTTTCCCGTCTGTCATAATTTATTTTTATAGCTTGCAGTGCATGCTTTTAAAATTTATGTTAGGGCAAGCGGTGAAACTTTGAGGTTAAAAGATGCAATTATTATAAAAGATTTAACGTTTCTGTGGTTCGTTTGAGTTCATATTAGTTTTGTCACAAGTTATTTCTGTGGGGATTGGAAAATTTAACGTAGGTGGAATAACATTTTATACAATTATGTATTGATTAATTAACTGTGTTGAGAGGAAAACCAAAAGATGAATGGAGTTTGTGAGGAATACTGTGAAAGAAACAGACGTGTAGCACAGATCACAAGTAACATCAGAAATTAATACAAAATGTATATATTTGAGAGCAGCGGTGGCCCAGTGGTGGAGACCCCGACTTACGAGCAGTAAGTCGTGAGTTCGAACCCAGCCAGGCGCATTACTTTGTGTAAGTTATTTCATCACCACTGCTCTCAAAAACGGTGAAGGAAAACATCGTGAGGAAACCGGCATGTCCTAGAACCAAAAATTTGAAGACATGTGACATCTACCAACCCGCACTGGGCCCGCGTGGTGGATTGTAGCCCATTCCCTCTCATAGAGAGGAGGCCTGCGTCCCAGCAGTGGGAACATTAATAGGCTGATTATGCTTATATGCTTATGTATATATTTATATATTTGTTTAATGCACAATGTACACAACTATAGTTACACGCTAGGCTTAAAACTAGTGAGTAGGTACAAGACCCTGTTAGGGCGCAGCAAGATAACTTAAAACTAATAATATTGCAGTGAGTATCTGTTATCTAATTATCACGTAGATTAGGAACGTTCACAATTTAAAATATTATATTAATTAAACTTATCATCTTTATACATAAAAAAGAATATATAACATTGGTTTTAGTATATGCGAAACCTGAAATACGTAAATCACGTAGAATCTATGTACAAAATTTCAAAACTGTGCCACGAAATCATAAAGTTATAAGCTTGTTCTGTTACCTGGTTGTCCGCTCAAAAACGTGGTCTAATAGGAACTAGGACTTCTGTAGTGCCAACTATCGTAATTACGATAGTTGGCACTACAGAAGAGAAAAGTCAGAAAAATTAGCGTTATGGTTTCTTGAAAAATTTAGAATTGAATTGTTGTAATAACGAATTGAATTTATGCATAGCGTCATACATGATCTCAAGATGTCCCATCAATTTTAGGTAATCCTAATTCAGTTGCCGTGTTCCATAGATCTTAATCATTGCGGCACTCCCTCTCTGTCTCATTAGCGCTGTCCTATTTCAACCTGGGTGCGACCGTAACTAATACACAAGGATTTAGCGGTTAGCTTTAGGTTTTTGTTTAAATAACTAGCTTATGTCCGCGGCTTAGCCCGCGTGATGTTCTGTAACTGTCCCACGGGACATTAGCGGGATAAATGATATATGATATATTCTATATGTTAATACAGGTGATGTAATGACCAGGTGTCCAGGTGATGGTGATGATGATGTTGATGGTGGTGACCAGGTGTCCAGGTGATGATGTTGATGGTGGTGATGCGGATTTGGATGGTTTATAAACTATCTATGTACCAAATTTCATCCAAATCCGTTCAGTAGTTTTCGCGTGAAAGAGTAACAAACATCCATCCATCCATCCTCACAAACGTACACATTTATAATATTAGTTAGTTTAAATAATATATTTTAAGAGTTTTTTTTTGGGACTGAAAGAGGCAATCCTCTTTGGTCTGTTGGTTAAAGCTTTGCTGTTGAGCAAGAGGTCCTTTGGTTTGATTCCCAGGTCGGGTCTAAAATTATTGCTGGGGTGTAAAGTCTCGTTTTACGTCAGGATTCAATGTAACGCACTCAAAACATTGTGCTGATGCATTGAATAGTACGGGGGTCGTGGAGGTGCTTAAAGTAAAGTTATAACATTAAATACTCTACCGTAACTAAAAGGCTTTCGGCTTTGTTAAGAGTATTTTTACACCCATAACTTCCATAAGCATCTACTCAACCCATCGTTACAGGCGTAATGTTTTTTCTATTTGCATAAATGTTTGCTATAATTTACATTTAATTACAATGATGCCAGATTTATAGTTATTTTTTGAACCATTTGTAGAATTTCGGTATCTGAAGTCTCTCGCAACTAAAATTAGAGAAAAAACCTTACCCATTAGCAAAAAACCCTACCTCCCGAATAAAATTCGCACCTTATTACTTGTACCGTGAGCTCGAACACCTGTTCTCACAATGATTTGTTAGAGGCACACTACAAAGCATTTTTGGTACTAAATTGCGGGAGAAATATAGCTCGAGAGTTTTTTCAACATACAATGAAACGACCCCTTAAAAAAAACTCCGAACTCCTTAGTTATATAAAGAAAAAGAAATTAAATTTTAGGTGTAGACGAAAAAATGCCATCGTTTGGATTTTCAAACGAACTATGCTTGTTACTGCTCAGTGCTCAGCCATGATGTTCTTTCATCTATGTATACAGGGGGATCGATCTCCTTCTTCTTTATCGTGTGATTAGTGCCTTACCTGGTGTCAGAGTTTTTATGCCATCGTCAGAAGTCAGAACTTGGCTTTACATGCCGTCGAGAAATATCTCTCAGACATGCTGGTTTCCTCACGATGTTTTCACGAGGTTGATTGATAAAACGTAGGTAATCTTTATGAAGTGACATTCTCATAAATATAAGCAACTTTTACTATTAAGGCACAGAGTTGTGCCTGCATTTTTCGAGTTCCGCGACCAATGATGTATAGAGCAGCTGATATTTTTGTCGCGATTTCATGGTCGATTCCATAGTAAAAGTTGTTAATTTTCACGAGTACTGAATAAAGCAGTGGCAGCCTAGTGGTGCGACCGTCTGACTGCCAAGTCATTGGTCTCAAGTTCGAAACCAATTTTTCGGTTTCATCGTATTGTATAATTATCACTTGTTTCGGTGAAAGAAAACATAGTGATGGAACCAGCATGCCTGAGATATGTTTCTCGACCGTCCATGGAGCCCTATCGGCGATATAATAATCTATATCGTGTGGTTAGGCACTAACCACACGATATAGAAGAAGTACTACATAACCTTAAAGTATTGCCCACGTTTAACACAACATCTAATGTAGTAAGACAGATACTCGCTTTCATTAACACTAACCCGTTCCTTGATGTAATGCGTAAATATTTAACAGTTATTCAAAACATATTTATTGACATAAAAACATTGTACTCGTACTTACACGGTATGTGGGATTTTCTGACTCCTGCTATAGTTGAAAATATAATGCAGGAGCCAGTGTCCTGATATTTCTTTTTGCGAAAAAAAAACAAACAAACGAAAACTTCTACTTTCAATTTAAAAAAAAAATAAACTGAAAGAAAAAAAAACGTTATTTATTTATTTATTTATTTATGTACACACAAAATACTCAACAAGACATAACATTAAGATAGAAGAGCACTAAGGTACTGCTTATTTCATGCGAAATCTCTTCCAGCAGACCTGCGAGAGGAAAGCAACGTTCTACTTAAGCGCGAGTGTTTGTGCGTGAGGGTGTGTTTGTGCGGGAGTGTATGTATTTGCGTGACTGTATGTCGTGCGTGCGTGAGTTGTATGTGTGTACGTGAGTGTAAGTGTGTGCGTGAGCATTACCAAAAACATTTCTGCACTGCATCGAGACTAAAGTTAAGATATTGATTCGCCAATACAAAATGCTTATATATTGACGAATCAATATCGTAACTTTACGCTAACTAAGTAACACTACGCTAAACACTATGCTACGCCAGTGTGTGCGTGAGTGTATGTGCTCGTGAGCATTACCAAAAACATATCTGCACTACATCGAGACTAAAGTTAAGATATTGATTCGCCAATACAAAATGCTTTAGCTACTCTAACTAACGGGTTGCCTAGCAATATATTATTTCAAAAAATGTTGACAGATACCTAACTTTACCCACAGACAAGTGTCTAAAATGTAGATTACCAGTGCTAAGTTCAAGAGTTTCCTAGTGAGCAACGACTGGTAAAACAACACCTATTTACGTCATGCCTAACCTAAGTTGATCCCTAAACAAAAACACCCTGCTTAGGGATGTTTAACGTATGTTTATACGTTAAGCATTACGTAAAGTCTAGACAAAGTCGTTAAAGAAAACGGGTCCGACTCAAATTACTTTTACTTGATGGATATAGTAAAATATTATATTATGTAAAGTAACCGTCGACACTAGTCAACAGAACACTGTTGTCCTCGTAATTGTAAACGGCATGAAGATGAAGGTACTGTTACAGGGAGAGTTGAGCCGTAACTAATAAGAGAAGATATTTCGTTCCCACAGGGTTGATTTAAAACCAAGTAGGTGCTTACACAACGGGGCTAAGTTTTGGGACGGGTAGGGAACGGTAAAGGTGTTAGCGGGCAGCGGAAATTGTAGGCTAGTATGCACGTCAACCAATCACAACAGGTAACAATAATATTGTTGGCTACCCCAACATTTTATTTTATATTTTTTATTCTTGCAACACTGCGTGTTGTCAAACTGCATGTTATCAAATCTATCTCGTCATTAAAGACTATTGGAACGGCTGGTGGCGAATAAAAAACGTGAGTTTCTTCTAGAGAGTATACTCTCTAGAAGAAACTCACCAGCCGTTTCCCTCAATCACCAGCCCCACAGTTGCATACAAATTAATACAGATATACAGGTTTGCACGCTGTACGAAGTAAGATAAATTAACGCTTTTCCAAGCTTCCTGTTAGTCCTTCTAAACGTGCAGCCTGTGGGTCAACTTCACTCAGCAGACATACAGCGACCTACACGTTCAATATATTAATGCACTGAGAGTACTGCTACGGCTGCCATGGCTTTCTAGTGTGTCAGGGATGTTTGCAGATAATAATATTGATGGTTTTGCCGCCATTATTAGAAATACATGTGCTTCTCTGATTACTCGTGTTCACGGCGGCACCAACAGTATTCTCAGTGTATTTGCAGATCGATGGGATTCCCCGATACTGCGGAGGTGGAATTTTAATTGTTTATTTTCGTCTGTGTCTGTAACCTACTAAAACTAGAAGTTAAGTAAAATTGTTTCTAAACCTATGGACCCCGGCCTGAAATAATTATTTCTATTCTATAGAAGAAAAAGACAAGTTACTTCGACTGTATATGAATCGGGATGAGGCGATTGGATAAGGCAGATATAGTCAAAGAGATTGGCTTGTTAATTTTGATGGCTGTTATAGGCAGACCAAAATGATAATAAACAATTAAAATATGAGAAACTGAAACGACAAGTTATAGTTTCAAAACTGAAGGCAAATTCAAAGTCCTGTATTTAAACGAAACCTATTTTTAGGTAACATGGTTACCACCATGGTTATGGTGGTTGGTCTTGGTTTTCTACAGATTTTCTACTAAAGTCTAAAATAACCATTTTCATCGACACTTTTCTTCGAATACTGGATAAAACATTTCAAAAACGATCGGAAATTACCTCGCAACACTCCAACAATAGAAAACACAACAGCTGGTAACTTTTTAATTAAAATCTGTTATTAATTCATCTCAATTTGCCGAGTGCTCTGAACGAGAGGATGCGCTGTTCAGTAACTCAACAATCCTTAGAGAGCATGCAGAGGGTTTAATTTGTTTGATATTTATTACTTTTGACTTTCTATTGAACGTGAACTTAATACATCCGGTTTAAGGTGAATTAATTTCTCATCAGGCTCATGTACAGTCGCCAGCACATCAAGTCAACCATAAAATGTTGATGGGTAAGTTCAAAATCGAATGAGAAAATTGAGAAAAACAACAATACCTAACGTTCTTATGATAATAGATGCGCCACGTGTCTTTCGAATCATAATTGAATTACAAGCAGAGTACAATCCAAATTGATTGTCAAATTATAAATTAACGCGAGTAAAGCCGCGGGTAAAAGCTAGTTTCAAAATAATTAAGATATAAGGAGTAACTTAGGCTACTTTTATTTCAGGGAAAGGATAAGGGTTCCGTGCAAAAAAAAATAAACCCTTGAAATCGATTGATTGATTCAAATAGGGATGTAATATTTTTATAGTAATTTCACGTGGACAAAGATTGCAGGCAACAGAGTCATATAATATGCGATAATCGCTAATTCCCGAAGAGCAGCTCGTGGCTAATGAGGAGCTCGTGGCTAAGTAATAACAGCCGCTTGGATCGATCTTTAGGTTAAGCCGCGCTTGCCTAGGTTGGTCTGTGGATGGGTGACCACCCATTACATACCGAGTTTCCTCCGTGCCTCAGAAATCACGTTAAGCCGTTGGTCCCGGCTGTCATTTGTAGATCTTTGACGGTCGTTATTGGTAGTCAGTGGCCCAAAAAGTCTGACAACCAGTCTTACTAGGAGGTATCGTATTACCCAGTACTAACTGGGTTATGGAGGTCAGGTAGGCAGTCGCTTCATGTAAAATACTGGTATTCAGCTGCATCCGGTTAGAATGGAAGCCGACCCCAATATAGTTGGGAAAAGGCTAAGCAGATGAGGATGTATCGCATATTCCCGCGACCGATTACTTTGGTTAGGACACTGGGGCAAGCGGTTCTGTATACGGGATGTAGTCGCTTAGGTAAACCAGGATTGGTATAAAAATGCAGCTCATGTTAACCTTTACATATTTTAACATTTTTGAACTCGCCCACTTATTTTAAATAAATATAAATATTTTGCTTCATTTTCCATCCATCATCGCTCATCGCTCATCGCTGTCTTTATCACCCCGTCTTGTTGAAGACCCACAGCCACCGTCAATTTGCACACCCTAACGTAGACACGTGAATGAAGGGTTTAAATATCAAACATTATCTATGTCTATTTGTGACCCCCACTTCCAACACATTTTCAACCCCTTACAACCCTCTTAGGGACTTTCAAAGCGTTCCTTTTTAAGGGGTGTTGAAGATTGCTTTCTTCGGATTTCCTTCAGTTTCGAAGTTTTAGGAAAGTTTGATCAGTCGGTTAGAGTTATGAGTTAACTTTGGAGCGGCGCTTGTGAAACGATAGAAGCTGAAGTGCGAAGAAGTTATAATTAACGGAAGTCTGAGAAGGATGCAAGTGTGTTAATTAAAAGAGCAAGAAATTGAACAAAGAAAAAATACGAATACCTACCAGTGGCGACGGTTCCATACAGCTCGATCACCTATACCGGATTGCCTTTGAAAAATGCCACAGTCAGTATTCTATAGACAAATAATACAATCACATTAAAGATATGTACTCCAGCTTACCTCTTACAAAAATTGACGCTTCGCTACTGGTACCTACCTACCAATGTTTGATTACCATAGCAGAGATAGCTTAGTGGAGCGATCGTTAGACTGTGAAACGCAACTCTGATTTTTCGGATTCACGAGCGTATTGTATCATTTGCTTCAGTGAAGGAAAACATCGCGAGGAAACCTGCCTGAGAGATGTTTCTTGACGGCATGTAAAGCCAAGTCAGAGGCCCATGAGCGGTATAAAAACTCTGACACCAGGTTAGACACTAACCACACGATAAAGAAGAAGAATGTTTGACTAAGCTTGTAGCTTATTAAAACATAATTATTTAACCTTCCTTCTTTCTGCTGCCACTGCCTCGTTGGTTGAGTAGTTGCAAGCGCGACTGCTGAGCCTTGAGGTCCTGGGTTCTACTTACGAAGATTTTGGGGGTAAACGTTCCAACTTACTATAAACTTACTGAGACTTATAACTTTAATAAACATAAGTTTAAAAAAAAAACTGCTTTTTTAAGTTTTTTTTTTAATACATGTTTTTAACGTAAGACTTTTCTTTACACACCTTCACGACCCCCGTACTATTCAATCCATCCATCAGCACAATGCTTTGAGTGCTTTCCATCGAGTCCTACCGTAAAACGTGATTTTTCACCCCAAAAAAAAATACGAAAAAAATTATTGCTGGGAATCGTCCCAGCAATAATTTTTGCGTAAAGTTACTTAGTTTGATGTACAGAATGTTTGGTTGACGGCTATGTGAAGGGTCTGTTTACACCCTGTATGTATCTTACAACACACCATCTAATGAAACCACATTTCATCTCACCTTTGCAACCTAACCATTCACCATACATGATAGGAAAACTTTCAACCCCTAAAGGTAAACGCATTTAAATACACACAAGAACTTAAAACACCCTTATTTATTCCCCTTCAGTTTGTGAGGATTAAAGTATTGGTTCGTTAGGAAAATGGGCCTTTGGTCGGCTTACATGGGGACACCATAAGGACTGCCTTTAAAGCCTCGTTCATTGCCTCGAGCGATACGAATTGCGATGAGACCTGCGACTTGCGACAATACCTGTGACTTACGATAAGACTTGCGACGAGACTTTCGACTTGCGACTTACGAGGAGACTTGTGTATTGTGACGACACTTGTGTATTGTGACGAGACTTGTGTATTGTGTCGAGACTTGATAATTGTGACTAGTCCTGCGACTTGCGACGAGAGTTGTGACTTGCGACCAGAACCACGACTTGCGACTTGCAATAAGAATTGTTACTTACGACAAGACCTGCGACCTACGATAAGACTTGCGACTTACGGCGAACTCTGCGACTTACGACTTACGGCAAGACTTCCGACTTGCAAAAAAACTTGCGAGTTGCATCTAGCGACACGCGCGCTTGTCGATTGTTTAGTTTGCGTGAGTACAGTCGCGGTGCAAGTCGTTTCGCAGTGATTCGTGCCATGCACATTTTCTTTCATTTGTTTGAACGGGTACCTTGTGGCCAGGCAGGTAGCAAAAGAAGCCTTTGGTCGACTTACATAGGGGAAACCCTTTTGAGAATTTAATTTTAAATGCGATGTTACTACACTCATCCGAGATTCTGTGTGGTTAGACGTATCGGAATATGGGCTCTGGTGGTCCCTATGGTATAGCCAATTAGGAGGTACATAGAAGGTGGAAGTATGTAGACATTATAACATTTGTGTAAACTTAAAATATCATCATTTGCTTAGCCTTTTCCCAACTATGTTGGGGTCGGCTTCCGGTCTAACCGGATGCAGCTGAATATAAATATTTCACATGGAGCGACTGCCTGTCTGACCTCCATAACCCAGTTAGTACTGGGTAATACGATATCCCTAGGTAAGATTGGTTGTCAGACTTTCGGGGCATTGACTACATGTAACGACTGTCAAAGATCTATTATTGACAGCCGGGACCACCGGCTTAACCCGCTTTCCGAGGCACGGAGGAAACTCGGTATGCAATGGGTGGTCACCCATCCACAGACCAACCTAGGCAAGCGCGGTTTAACCTGAAGATTGATCAGAGCGGCTGTTGTTATTTAGCCACGTGCTCATAAAACATAAAATATGCGGTTCTTATTTCTTGCTTTTTATATACCTAATTATTATAGTTGTCATGTTTGAGAAACCTTTACTGCCTTGCCGCTGCAATTGCCTCGGCTCCATAACACCGCCTCGACTGTAATGATAAAGTTTCCCCACTTGTATCAAAATTTATTTATTTATTATTATTTATTTATTTATTTAAAATTATGGAATAACACCTTTACAGCTATAACGCCAATGCGATGTTACCACCACCAAGATACAATAACTTATATAAGCTAACAAAAATACAAATAAAACACAATCAGTATACATATCACAAAAGAAAAATATTAAAATACCTACAAAAAAAAAGAAAAAAAAAAAAATGTATATTAAATGTACATGTAAAAAAAAAAAAAAATGTAAATGTACTATTGTATCACGATTTTCTTCACGTGTTTGTCAAGGGTTTTCCATACTACGTCGCGAATCGAACTGGGTTTCACCAGCCTAGCCACGTGATGATCCCAGGAGTAAGTACCTACTTTATACGCTCCCAAAATCAGTTGTTCAAAACACATGTATAAAATGATGAACAAATAAACAGTGTTTTTTACGATCCATACTAATATTATTTACATGAGAAAGTAACTCTGTCTGTTTTCTTTCACTCATTTACAGGTAAACGGATTTAGATATAGGGCACGTATACTACGCTTTTCACCCTTATTACGTCACACATTTTTCTATCACAATTTCGCAATACAAAAGATTCTGAAGAAAATTCAGCTTCTTATGTTTGAAAAATTCTTCAGTCCGACAATGTAAATCACGCAATGTATGTTGTTGAATTGTCAAATTAGCATTGGTGAGTGTGTTACACATTTACTTCCGTAGTACAAACGCCAGCACGTCAAACTACCCGAAACTGTCAAATTTTCCCAATCAAAGTTGAACCTAATGCTTTAACGATAAAATTGAAAATCTATTAAAGAAATTTGACAGATTGTAGTACCTTTTTGTGCTGGTGTCTGCACAAACAGGCCGACCCGCGGGCAAAATATTGTATAAAATAAACGTGGGTCACGCGCCGAAGTTATGATTGGAAAACTTCGTGTGATGAAGTGCATTAATACTTCGGTTTTACATTTAGTAAACATTTTGATTAGATTCGACTTTACACCGGGATTTATAAATATGAGTTAAGCAACTTGCTGTGCTCGCGACTTCGTCCGTGGGGATGAAAGCAATCCTTTGCTTAAAGTTATGATGAACTAGCGAAGCAGCGAGCTTAACTCGCTGCTTCGCTTGCGTGCAGTGCGGGAATTGTCCCAAAAGATCGTACTGCCGGGATAAAGAGCATTCTTTGTGTTAATCCAGGTTATAAACTATCTGTGTGTGAAATTTCATCCAAATCCGTTCAACAAACATCCATCCATCCTCACAAACTTTCGTATTTATAATAGTAAGTAAGAAGTAACATAAGATATTATGATTATTAGGATGATGTCTGTTAATGAAGACTACACCTTAATCCAATCCAGGGAAAGCGAATATTTGCCCGTTCCCGGATAAAAATGTTGCAGGCCCCAATATTATGACAAGTTATACACCTGGCGCGTAGCGAGCTGTCGTCGAGTGTGTGTGTACTCATGTTGACAGGAGTAAAGAAAAATATTTCGAATGGTCGCATTATTCGCCAAATAACGCAACGGATTTTGAAACTGTTTCCACTAAAATTGAGGGAAATCATTTCAAAAGGTTTATGCGTATAACTAATACATTGATATACAAAGGAGGAAACACACACAAAACACAAAACACACACGCACGTCACACACACACACACACACGTCACACACACACAAACTAGTCACACACTAATAGTCGTCACACTAATATTAATATGATATAAGAAAAACTAAAATTTTATCAGCCTAAGGTAATTTAGGAACAATCATATGTTATATAATTAACAAAGATATACAGTGCGTTTGGTTAACAGTTACCAATACTTTAAGGGCATATTATATAATCATTTCCATCGACAAATACACGTTTATAAAAACTCCTAACTCAACCCCCGCCGAATGGCAGCCATCTTGTTTTTTATTCGGCTGATCTAGGGTATATTCAATGAAATGCTAATCTTTGAATTTAATAGACCTAGAGATGTGCAAATGACCTTAATGCAAGGTTAAACGCCGGGGCTGTCGATATACTAAATATTTCTTCCTAAATAATATGCAAATAGCGCCTAAAAAAAAGAAAATACAAAATTTTACACAACATTTATTATTATGTTTTTACATTTTCTACTCTAGTGCAAAATTAACCCAAGAATGTTTCAAATGTTTTTATGTTTAATCAAAGTATTTTCGTCAAACTACAAAATGAAATCAAAATATTGACTCTATACCAAATTATTGATTTCAAAACGAATGTACATACGAATCTATTGTTAAAAAAAAACAAAATACATTGGAAAAAAAGACAAGCCACAAATATTTTTTTTTTTATTAAAACTGACTTGTACCACCACTCTACCGCTCACAAACAACGCTGCCGGAATTCATTATGTCTGACGTCCACAAGGGACTCTCTGAACCAGTAAATAGTACTAATTGAGTGCGCTCTCTAGGCAGCCCAACAATTATCATTTGAAGCTGTCTTTGTACTGTTATTAGTATAATATTTGTTCTGCACATGAAAGCTAACAGTTTGTGAGGCTTGTTGGATGATTAATGCATCTTTATATTTATTTATGTTACTTACTATTTTATTTTTGATTACCGTGTTGCTCTAGCGGTCGCAAGCGCGTCCTAGGTTCGATTCCCAGGTCGGGCAAAATGTTAGTATCGTAAATGCTAAAAAATCATCAGCTTGGTAGGTATTGAAATTTGGTATGGGACAGCTGATAATATTTTCGCATTTAGGATACTGGGCCCATGGAGGAAGTAGTTCAGTTTGTTGGTCTGCAGCATATCCTTTCATTATGACTATACCCGTTCTGTTTCATTCTGTATATAGAAGCAGTGATTTCTATATAGGGTCTAACTATTCATACACGAAATATTTTCAGGGAATCATCTAACGGCTATAACAAAGCCATTTCAAGGGATTTTTTTTTATCTGAGTATATTTTTTATAAATATAAATAATTTAAAATTACTTGACCCACAAAATAAATACTGGCTCCTTATTTTTAAGCATCCATTACGGTATTGCTACGTCGTATTTATCTACTGTCATTGTTAGAATATGGGAGTAAAGGTTTAATGCAAAAAGTCTCAAAAAAATTTAGAATTATAATAATTTTGTAAAAAAAAAACATTCTGATAATTTTTTTGTTTCGTTGCTATGGTGACTTTACGACTTACAGAAGTTACTCTTAAAATATTTCGTGTATGAAAAGATAGACCTTATATATAAAAGCAGTGATAGTCTAGTGGTGTGACTGTCGGACTGCCAAGCCTTAGGCCCCGAGTTCGAACACAAGACACACACCTCTGATTTTTCGAATTCATGTGCGTATTGTATAATTATCACTTGCTTTGGTGAAGGAAAATATCGTGAGGAAAGCAGCATGCCTGAGAGATATTTCTCGATGGCATGTAAAGTCAAGCCAGAGGCCCATGGGCGGCATAAAAACTCTGACACCAGCAGAGCTATTCTGAAAGCTTCGTTTGCGAAATCACTTCTGAATCCGCGGTGAAATCTTCGGACATAAACATTTCGTATTCTCAAATTGAGTGAATTCGACACTAGCGCCAGCAAGTGATGACGAAAGTGAGAGGAATTACAACGGGTGAGTATTTTGACGTTTGTCCAAAGTATTTCGTATTCTCAAACACAATTCGCTCGCCGTATCGAAAGTCATCTCGCATCTCACACACGAATTCATCTGTCAAATGAAAAGTTACTATTTCTTGAGTGAAAATAAGAGTTTCAAGAAATATGTATGTGATATAAATGCAAAACAAAAAGAACAATTATCTATAATCTATACATTTGTGGTTTTCTTACAGAAAAAAAGTAAAACAGTTAGTATGAACTAATATACCGACCTTAAAAAACTTCATGAACTTATTGTTTTCATCTATTTCTAACTTTTGTAGATGTGTCATTCTTTTTTGATATTGAGTTTACTGAAAGAAGCTGATACCCTAGACGTTGCCGCAAACCGTCGCCAAGCCCAGAATATTAGAAATTTAAACTTATTGAGCCGTGGTCAGGACTATGTGCATGTGTACAGACTAACAGAGGAGCTTATTATAAATTAGAACAAGAGCTTAGATCTCTATAACCTGTGACGGCAAAAAAAGGAAGAGGTCTGGCTAAAAGAATTAAGGTAGATAATAGATATGTATGTCATGTTTTACTTATTTAAATCGTTAATGTGTTAAACCATCCAACAATAGTAAAAAAAATACATTACTTTGTTTCTTTATCCATTTTTTTGCCGTCTTTATCGTACCTCCACCCATAATGTTTAATTTCACAGTGATATTATTCCACTCCTTATTAGCCGCCTGTTTGGCGCTTTGATTTTTGGCAAACCCTTTTGCCAAGCTAGGCTTCCTTTCTAAGAAATCGATTAGCGTCTCCACTTGAGCCGCAGATGGATGGAAGTACGCTCAGCACTGAAGTAGAGAATTAACAATTAAATATGAATAAAACGATACCGGCAGTAACTTATTACCACAGAAATCGTAATTACTTCATTTTGTTAAACACTTCACAGTAAAATCGCGGGGAAATAAAAATAACAAAGCTTGTTTGTCAACAAAAAAATAATTGGCGTGGGTACGCGTTGCGACTTGCGAGCGAGTGAATGCTTTTTTTATACTCGGGCTCCCATATCTCCATGAGGCAAAGGCGACACTGCGTTCAGTCTAATTTTTCATTCTCTATCTCAAATAAAACTTGTAAATATTAAAACATACAAAATAATGCATTTACATAACATTTATGGCTGAAATAAACTATTAAATATTATTTTAGAGCGCTAATTCAGCTAAATTTTGTGAGTCGATATAAATCATAACAAGGCACAATTCAGTGCCACCGCTCTACTACCATAGAGCAATGTCACCTGAGTTCTCGAAAGTCACTTCACTTCACTTGGCCTTGATCGTGACATTAGAATACCAAAACTTGTACAGGCGAGATGAGAAGTGAAGTGAGTGTGACTTTCGAGATGACTTTCGAAGTGAGTCACCGTTTACAGAATAGCACTGCAGGTTAGGCACTAAACACATGATAAATAAAATAATATTTCTAAAGAAATATCACAGACTTTTTGTAATGGTTCAAACATGCATTCAAACAGCTCTATCTCATTTTCCCGTTTAAGGGTCGTATAACAATTTAAAAGACATGAGAATTAAAACATCGTTGTAGATCGTGAAACGCCCGGGCTAGGGTAGGGCACAAATGATTCAATTAAGATAATTTAGGATGACATCGTTACTTTTGCCCTCTTCCCTGAGCATTTTTGATGTTACTTACAAATGGCTGTTAAAAAACCCGGTAAAAATTCAATATTACCGGATACTTGTGTCAAATAAAAGGATGTTTTGTTTTCATTTGAGAAAAAGAAATGTTTTTTTTTGAAATCGGAAGATTACTTTAATATCGAGCAAGTTATCAGTAAAGATAAATGACGATTTTTTTTATTAATCATCATCATCATCATTTCAGCCGAAAGACGTCCACTGCTGGACATATAGGCCTCCCCCAAGTGTCGCCACATTGACCGGTCAAGTGCTACTCATATCTAGCGGATCCCTGCAACCTTCACCAGGTCATCGGTCCACCTAGTGGGAGGCCTTCGTACGCAACGTCTTCCGGTTCGCGGTCGCCACTCCAGAACTTTCCGGCCCCATCGGCCATCCGTTCTGCGAGCAATGTGCCCTGCCTACTGCCACTTATGTTTGGCTATTCTTCGGGCTACGTCGGTAACCTTGGTTCTGTTGCGGATGTCCTCATTTCTGATTTGATCACGCAAGGAAACTCCGAGCATAGCCAGAGGGCTATGCTCGGAGTTTCCGTGCGTGATCACACACTGGACTTTCGTCTTGAGACAGTCTTTTTTTTATTATCAAGCTGAAATTGAGTTTGTTTGACCCACACGAAAACTTAATATGTTGTATGCCATATCCTACCGTAGCGAAAGCTCATGGACATGTGCATTCTCCCTCCCCTTACCTATGGAGCGCAAACGTGGTCGCTTACGAAACGTCAGAAGTCAGCACTTGGGGTCTACCAACGAGCTATGGAGCGAAGTATACTGGCTGTCAAACTTACGGACCGCATCAGAAACTCCATACTTCGCTCCAAAACTCAAATAGCTGATGCTGGCCTTACAGCTGCTAGGTTGAAGTGGAACTGGGCTGGTCACGTCTGCCGCATGTTGGAATAGCAATTGGCAAAAATTACCTATCAGTGGATATCAAATAGCAGGAAACGACAACGTGGCAGGCCCAGAAGGAGATGGCGGGATCAGCTGGACTCTTTCGCAAAGGATTGGCCTACAATCGCACTAGACCGCGAAATGTGTAAGGAGGGACGGGAGGCCTTCGCCCTGCAGTGGGACAATATAGGCTTATAATAAATAAATAATATATCCTACCTATTAAAAACAGCTCATCTGCAAAAAAAAAATTGCATTTGACGAACACATAAAATATTGAAAAATGATCCTTAATATCTATCCCGGCTGTCATTTATAGATCTTTGACAGTCGTTACAGGTAGTCAGTGGCCTGAAAGTCTGACAATCAGTCCTACCAAAGAGTATCGTATTATCCAGTACTAACTGGGTTGTGGAGGTCAGATAGGCAGTCGCTCCATGTAAAATACAGCTATTTAGCTGCATCCGGTTAGACTAGAAGCCGACTCCAACATAGTTGGGAAAAGGCTAAGCAAATGATGATATTTTATGTTTACACAAATGTTATAATGTCTGCATACTTCTACTTTCTATTTACTTCCTAATTAGCTATACCATAGGGACCACCAGAGCCCATATTCCCATACGTCTAACCACACAGAATCCTTTTCCCAACTATGTTGGGGTCAACATAGTTGGGAAAAGGCTAGGCAGATGATGATGATGATCCTTAATATCTAGCTGAAAACAAAGACTGAAATGGCAGCCCAACGTCCCTTGAGTAAAGAATTAACAGTTGAGTGTTGAAATAACTTTTTGTGTCTGAACTTTTGACTAATGATACTTTAACAAGTATTTGACTTTCCGTATATTTTATTAAATATTATTTCGGAAAGAAAAATGGAAGATTAATGGAAGATGTAAATTGAATGTTTATTTTATTAAATGTCTGAACTTAAACGATCGGTACAAGAAGATTGATGGTATTGTTGGAATATAAATAAAATTCTATTCCTGTACCAATATTTAATGACTTTTAGCAGCGAGCAGCCTTTTTATTAAAGGACTGTTTGTCATATTAAATTATTGTTTAATACCCAAAAGACTGGCGGCGTTGCCACGTTGTATGGCAACGCTAAGCCTTTGGCCAAGGTAAAAGCCAGCCCTTGGGTCACGGGAAGTGTCAACTAAGCGTTTTGAAATGTCCTTGAAAAGGCTGTGAGCACTCGGACCCCACACGGTCCTAGAGTATCAACCCCAAACGACTCGAAAATATAATTATGTATTAAATTGGCAACCAACTTAAATATTACACCGTAAATTCAAAAATGAGGATCTCGTGGCTAAATAGTAACAGCCACTCGGGTCGATCTTCAGGTTAAGCCGCGCTTGCCTAGGTTGGCCTGTGGATGGGTAATTACCCATTACATAACGAGCTACCTCCGTTAAGCCGTTGATCCTGTCTGTCAATTGTAGAACTTTGACAGTCGTTAAGTAGCCAGTGGCCCGAGAGTCTGACAACGTTAAGCCGTTGATCCTGTCTGTCAATTGTAGAACTTTGACAGTCGTTAAGTAGCCAGTGGCCCGAGAGTCTGACAACCAGTCTTACCAAGGATTTTATAGGTCGTAAGTCGTATTACCCAGTACTAACTGGGTTGTGGAGGTCAGATAGGCATTCGCTCCGTCTAAAATACTGGTATTCATCTGCGTCCGGTTAGACTGGAAGCCCCAACTATGTTTGGCCCCAACATAGTTGGGAAAAGCTGTTTTGACATGGAAAGAAAAATTCTAGTTTGAGCAGGGTTAGTTCCCTACGCAGGGTTTGCGTATAAAAATATTAAAAATAGTTAGGAAAAGGCTAGGCAGATGAAGAAATTCAAATCACAAAAATGTCATTTTCTGACAATTGAACGGAACGGCTTTAAAACGGCAAATTGGCGTAGTGTGTCAATTTGACAAAATAGGTAATAATTTTCTATGGATGTATTGCTGATGATGGCCTGGCTGAAATTTTCCTTAAAGTAGACCCATTTTTATTAGTCTAACCACTGACCCAGATTTATTTATTTATTTATTTATTTATTTATTTATTTGTTTATTTGTTTATCTGTTTATTTGTTTATTTGTTTATTTGTTTATTTGTTTATTTGTTTATTTGTTTATTTGTTTATTTGTTTATTTGTTTATTTGTTTATTTATTTATTTATTTATTTATTTATTTATTTATGTACACACAAAATACTCAACAAGACATAACATTAAGATAGAAGAGCACAAAGGTACTGCTTATTTCATGCGAAATCTCTTCCAGCAGACCTGCGAGAGGAAAGTAGGATTAGAAATGTAGACACAGTGTGTAGAAAAGACAAAACAGGAAAATTGAAATTGGAACTTAAAACAAAGTTATACCTATATAAAATAAACATACATACAAATATACACATATAAAATAAATACTTGTACTGTAAATATATACCTATAATATATATCCAGAATATCACAGTATAGAGGAGAGGTAATGTTCTTTGACTTGCTTTAATTTGATCTACTCAAGAAAATAACCAATTAGTTCACTATTCCCATAATAAAGTAAATACGTAACACTACCAGTTATGTAGCGTTACATTAATGGACATTTTCACTAACATTAGGCAGCACTTCTGCTAAATAAACTTTATTTGTAGCATAAGCATAATCAGCATTTATGTCCCCACTGCTGGGACGCAGGCCTCCTCTCTATGAGAGGGAATGGACTATAATCCACCACGCGGGCCCAGTGCATGTTGGTAGATATCGGTTTCCTCACGATGTTTTCCTTCACCGTTTTGAGAAAAGTGGTGATGAAATAACTTACACAAAGTAATGTGCCTGGCTGGGTTCGAACCCACGACTTACTGCTCGTAAGTCGGGGTCTCCACCACTGGGCCACCGCTGCTCTCATTATTTGTAGGTTTGTTTATAATTTTCATTATTGTTTTAAAATTATAACTATTTTCTAGTATTTTTTTTTCTCTGTTATGTTGCACGTACTACGTTTTGTCTCTGAATCACCATAAGGTAGACTGGTAGAAAATGACCAAGGCATTAAACCTTTTTACAGTGTTTTACTGGTGCATAATGTTTTAATAAACAAATAAACATTTAAATTAATACCTTAACACAAGCTTTCTATTGGAAATAGAACACTCGGAGCAGAGCGCTCTTTTAGTAGCCCGCGAGTTTCGTCCGCGTAAAATTATTATAAAAATATTACTTCCCTATTTGAGTCGGATTTTGTTAAAAATTTCAAGGGTTTTAATTTTTTTGCACGGAACCCTAATTCTTTTTCGAAAATAAAATTGGCTTAAGTTCCTCTTTATAATATCAGCTATCTGCCAGTAAAAGTCCCGTCAAAATCGGTTCAGCCATTCTGGGGATTAGCCGAAACAAACAGGCAGACAAAGATATAAAAAAAACTGTTTTTTTTTTGTTATAAGTACCGTTTATACTTTCATAGGCATTCAGTAAAAAGCTGTTATTTTGAAATTACAAACAGACACTTCAGTTTCATTTCTTTGTATGGACATAGCAGCCCCCCCCTTCCCCCTCACTAATGCCAGGGAGCGCAGGCATAAGTACTTACACATGGTTATGAAATACATTAAGTCATTGTAATACCTTTTCCTAATACTCTGTTAATGGCCAACACATAAGTTTTAACGACTTAATTAAATGAAAATGTGTTGTTTGGGCGCAGTTATGTGCTGATTTAGAAAAAGCCTTAATTATGAAGTAGGGAAATATTTTAGATGATATTATGGTTTTGCTAGATAGGATGAAGGTGAAGGCAACTGTTTAAAGTTGTGTTTATGCTTTGTACTATTATACGTGGTAACATAACTCTGTCTGTCTGTCTGGTAACTACTCTGAATTGACGGCACGGATGGCGCAGTGGCTGAGCGATTGACTGCTGCGCTTCGTGTCGCGGGTTCGATTCCCGCACGGAACAAATATTTGTATGGCCTACAGGTAGTTGTTCCGGGTCTGGCTGTTTGTGTATATGAGCTTAAATGTTTGTAAACGCACCCAAGATACAGGAGAAATTCCTAGAGTGGGACAACGTTTGCAAAAAAAAAACAGATCTCTCTGAAATTTGAATTTCTATGAAGTTTGGAATAGGACATAGGATACTTTTTATTTCAATAGTACATTCCTGTGTGATCCGACAAGCGGGCGAAGCCGCGGGAAAAGCCTAGTTTTTTTACTGACTGTTCCTTGGGAATACTCCAGCAAAGTAGTAAAGTACTTTTCTTCTTCAAAGGTAGTATCAATTCCAAATAAAATTACGCAAAGAGGCCCTAGCACGAGCGCGCAATGTAAATGTAACCTAAGTACGTTGATTTTTGAATCGAAAATACAATTATCCTGTAGCATTTTAGTGAAATTGTTTTTAATAAGCACAATCAGTATCAGCCATAGATATGAATAAATTCTTAAAATTATGAAAATACTATTATGTGAAATGAGTATTTTTAACTTTAAACTCGATGTATTTACGTTACGTTAACACTGCGCACTCGTGCTAGGGCCTAACGTGTAACAAGACCCTCTGCCCACACAGGCTTCCGATAGGTTTGCAATTTCAAACCGTATTCCGATATTTTCGTCTTTTTAATGATAAAAGCTAAAAAGGGTCCGTCTCCTTTGTGTTATTACGTATTCAAATTATTTTACGAAAAATTGATCAAAGCCCTTTTCTATTAAGAATTTTGAAGTAAATTTTCTTGTTTACGATTCTCGGCTTATGTTCTTTTTTATTTTTGTAAACTTGGACTTCACATCATCTGCCTAGCCTTTTCCCAACTAGATTGAGGTCGGCTTCCAGTCTAACCGGATGCAGCTGAATACCAGTATTTTACATGGAGCGACTGCCTATCTGACCTCCACAACCCAGTCAGTACTGGGTAATACGATACCCCTTGGTAAGACTGGTTGTCAGACTTTTTGGGCCACTGACTGCCTAACGACTGTCAAAGATCTACAAATGACAGCCGGGACCAACGGCTTAGCGTGCAAGTTTTGTAAACTTGGACTTATGATCTTTAAAAAATTGATGAATTGTATTTTTTGTTTTAAATAAAACGGTGTGCCAAATTAATAAAACTCTGTACCTTTTTACTAAGAAGTGAATTGTAAAGATATAACATTGAAAGCTTTTGTATGTTTTGATTGCTCATTAAAATAGCAACGGGCCAAGTATGTTGCCTTGAGGGGTACCTCTGATTTGATGAAAGATTTACGTCTTAATTTTTAATATTCCTATCTTGACTTCGTTTTTATAAATATTTGTATTTCTATTCATATTTAAAAGTATCGTATTTTACGGTAAAGATTGTATTCGTTACAGAAGTAACTAATTGAACAGCTCAAAAGGCATTCTTAAGATAAAAAACACCATGTTCTGTACCAAATTAAGTTAAATCGTACTACACACAAGCAATACCCACAGAAATAGCGATAAACACTTCCATTGTCTCCCATCCCACGCCATTACGTCCACACTTAAGGTCGAAACTGGCCATCCATAGAAATTCCTCTTATCGTCACACAATGGGCGCTGGCGATAATAGGGGGCTCCCTAAAGCGGGTCAATCAACACAAACGAATGGGTCCTTCTTCAAAGTGACAGTCACACCTGGGTTCATTGCTCATACAATGTGGGTTGAGGATGTTTTTAGTTTGTGACGTAAGCAGGGTGTCTATGTTCCTTTATTATTTTTTCTTTGCTAGGTTTGGGAAGGGTTCTTGATGAAACTGAAGTGGAATTGGAAATCTGTGCGTAAGATGAAGTAACTTCGCTTTGTCTTCTGTTGTTTTTACGAGATTTTTAAGTAAGAAAAAGGACCTTTTCGAGAATGAAAACTATTTTTATCCCTAGAATAACAAAATTTGTTGGTGTAACTTTCCGTCTTTCTTTCGCATTACCTAGTAACTGAGTTGTGAAAGTCAGATAGGCAGTCACTCCATGGTAATTCGGTTATACTGGCGGCTGAACCCTAACAGGTGATGAAGCCTAAAAGTCAACCATGGGTTTCCAAGTATCAAAGGCCTACCCACCTTTCAAGGAAACATTGACATGTCGTCCAGTCTTTTGCCATCGCCGCGTGCCAAGCCATTGGGTTCTCATACAGTTGGAACGCCGATGGTAGCAAGAGCTCGTCGGATGATGTCGTTTATATTCGCATGCCGCGCAAAACGGCCCGCACTTCGGCTGTATAACAGGCCGTGTTGTCCAAGGCTGTTGACAACTTTATCACAGTGACAGCGATGAGGAGAGTAACGGCGGCAACTAGTTAAGCAACAACATCAGTCTTTAACTACATTCTAATCTCTAAAGTATATCACAGTGTAATAAGATCACAGCGTCTCACACTTGAGATAAATTGAGCCAATTTGTAACGCGTACACTGCAGAAAGTTAACAATATGAGGTTACTAGAAAGATTGATTTCAACTTAAATAAAACTAGAGAGAGAAAATTATAGTTGACACGTTCAGTCGGCTATGTTTGTACTTAGTTCCAACTAAATACAGTTCCAATTAACATCAATCTCTTTCTTACCTTAACAGAGAGCAAAAGACAGCAATAACCCAAATTACACGACCGATTCGGCACCTGCGTATATTCAAGGGTTCTTTGTTTTGGTTTATAATCATCCTCATTAAGAGGTCAGTTGACACTGACAGACGTCTACTGCTGGACCTAGGTCTCCTCCAGGCGTGGCTACGTCGACCAGCTTATAGCATCACCATATGCACCATCAATAATTGTCAGGTGAGCAGTGATTATGGCAACATCATTTTTTTTTATTTCTTAAAACAAATTCCTCCACTGAAACTAAACGCGATCAGTACATTTAAACTGCGTCCGAGTGAGATTACTATGGGCTACTCACACTGACAGCTCTTGAACGCAGTTTTCAATGTACTGAACGCTTTCAATTTCTTTGTGCAATTCACTCTTAGAAGTATTAAATACTAGTGTATATGTTTAAGACAGAAAGACCCTAGACATTTGAACACGTTACTTAATTCCATCTTCAGAAAAACAATTTACTTTCCTCTCCACACAACACACAGATGTTCTATTCTTGCTAAGACAAAGGTACCTCATCATAAAGGTGTCACCACACGACAGCGTGATATGTCCGGTCTATACAATGTTTTACGTAGTACCTGGTAACATTACAGTCGGTTAGGTATGTGTGTGTAGTCTTGAGTGGTTGTAAGATGCGTGCAATTTGAGTTACGAGTTTTTGTATGTGAATTTAATTACTATTTTACTGATTTAATTGGAACTTTGTTTTTTCGGCTATGTGATATTTTTGTCTAAAGAAAGAAAAGATCTTAACACCATCATCATTATCCCTGGCCTTGCTCCATGTTACTTGGGGTCGGCGCAACATTTTTTTTTCTTTCACTGTCCTCTGTCAACCGGCATGCTATCATTTACTCTTTTTTTCTAGATTTAGGATCTCCCAAAGGGTACTGCCGCAACAATATTCCTCTTCATAATATTCCTTCAATATAACCAGAACGCCATTAAGGCTGGTATAATTAAAAGGCTACAGTAAAGTTAATTAACAGACCACGATGTGAAAACCACACATTAATATGGCTTTAGCGACGTCACAGGATGCCACAACCAATTAATTGTTATTTGTGCATGGTTGTAATCAATTAAACTCATCATCATCATCATCATTCTCTAGCTCTTATCCCAATTCATTTGGATAATAATAATATTTTTTTTGTAATGAATTAACCTATAGAGAAAATATTAGTACCTAAGGCACTTTTGAATACCTACGGCAGATACTTAGTATTTTGTTTTATTGTTTTCTTTTCCCACGATGTCCTCGTCTTCTTAGCGTGTCGACGGTAAATATTCTTTGAAGAATAGTAGTTTGGTTTGGTTCAGTACCTCATCATCTGCCTAGCCTTTTCCTAACAATGTAAAACCAACTGTGTAACAACTGTGCAACTGTGCAATTTGCTGTGCCCGACAGGGTCCATAATTGTTTCTATTTTTTTATTTACCACCTGTAAGTGTACATTATAGATGTAGCAATAAACGATTTGATTTGATTTGATGTATGTTAGGGTCGGCTTTCATTCTAACTGGATTCAGCTTGAATATTAGTATTTCACATGTAGCGACTGCCTGTCCGACCTCCACAACCCAGTGAGCACTGGGTAATACGATACCCCTTGGTAAGACTGCTTGCCAGACTTTCAGGTCACTGACTACCTGTAACGACTGTAAAAGGTCCAGTACATACTTCTTTAAAATAATGTTCGATTTTAATTCAAGAACGAGTCGTTTGTTTACTATTTTAGTCTATGCTATTTAATAATCATGCCCTAATTCCAATTGAATTAGGGTCAGGGTAGCATGTCCTTCTCTTCATCCAAATTGCAACGTTAATTGCAAATATGTCTAAAGTTCAATATTTAAAAGCTTTGCAAATATCTCTTTCTCAAAATAGTCACTTGCCATCTGAGACTATGTTAAAATTCATACAGTCCGCTTCTCCTTACCCACCGTTCCCTCTCTCCATGCAAATGTATAATAATCCCCAACCACCCAACCAGCTCTAAGCTCATCCAAAACTTACATAAACATGTTTAGAACTGCATAGTTTGGTAGTAAAACTTATAACGACTGTACACTGACTGAGTCACGGCTAAGTTTGAGTTGTGTCAATCGGCTTAGGGATTGCGTATTACTATTTACATATAGACAGACTATCTCGGTGGTTTGTTGAGCCTTATTGAGGAGTTGGTAGCTTAAATGTATTCATTGCTTTATGCACTATGCAGTTTTTATAGCAGTGATGGCCTAGTGATGTGAAATAAAATGTAAAATACTGGTATTCAGCTGCATCCGGTTAGAATTAAAGCCGACCCCAACATAGTTGGGAAAAAGCTAGGCAGATGATGATGATAGCCTAGTGATGTGACCGTCGAACTGCCATGGTCTCGATTTCGAACCCAACCCTCGATACTGCATCCTTCCATCTGCAAGTTTGTAGGAAAGCAATATTGTAGGGAAATAGCTACTCATGTTTGAAAATACAATGTTATATTATCGATACTTACCTCCCAATAACACAGTTTAACATCACGCCTGCAATCTTCGAAGGGTTAGGCAGAGATGACATAATATAGTACACACATATTTTTCCAGTTATGTTAAAGTCCCATGTAATAGGGGTCAGGCTATTGCCACCAACTGAATACAAATCCAGGCTGCAGATAGTCACTGACAAATTCGAGGCAGAAAAACCAATTAACACTTTTCCCGACTTGGGAGTCGAACCCAAGACCTCATGTTTAGCAGTAGCGTTCGCAATCACTAGTCAATCTAGCTACATCATACAATTCAGATACAAAGGTTACCTCGATATATTATTAAACTAGAGACACGCCTTTACTTTGCACAGCGCCACCTATTTGGTCCAAAACTATATCTAATATAGCCTATATTTTAAGTTAAGCATCTAGCACTAATGCGCGTACAAACAAACAGACAGACAGACAAAAATTCTAAAAACTGTTGTTTTGCCTTCTGTTGCTCTGATAAAGACCCCCCATATAATTTTTTTTTCAGGGGTATCGTATTACCCAGTACTAACTGGGTCGTGGAGGTCAGATAGGCAGTCGCTCCATGTAAAATACTGGTATTCAGCTGCATCCGGTTAGACTGGAAGCCGACCCCAACATAGTTGGGAAAAGGCTAGGCAGATGATGATATAATTTTTTTTTCAATATCTTTAATGTACAGACATCGGCTTCTTACAGTTAGTACAGAAGTTCTATCGCGCGCCATTGTCACTCGATCGAAATAAAGACCTTACATAGATTTATATTGCATTTGAAGAATACATCGCGACGTTTCAATTAATTTCTAGACGAATGAGACTTAATTTCAACCATGTTTCTACGGATTTATGGTTGGGATTTCGACAGGTTTTAGTCTTTCTTGGGACTTTATGAAACTGTCGTGCGCTGTCTCTTACAGCATGTTGAGTTTTTTTAATTTTCTGTTATTAAAAAGGACGCTCTCTCATTATTTTCTTCGCAAGTCTATGGATTATGTACATCATGTATAGATGAGTTGGACACAGCTGCTATTTTTTTTTGCTATGTATTTTTTTTAATACTAAATAGGCTTGCACTTGGCCGCAACTCGCCTGATGTGAACCGATGACGCGGCTTAGGGTGGAGCCGCTTGCCTAGAAGAAACCAATTCACTCGAACTTTGAATAGGTCCAGATTAAAATGATCAGGGAACAGAGAAGCCGGCAGTGAAATGTGGAAGCATAGCTCTTTGTTTGGGTCCGTGGAACTTCAACCATATAACGGTGACGCTTCGCCGTATCTCTGCTCGTCCGATGATAGAATGGCGATGACAGATGGGGTAGATTGTTATTGTATTTCAAAATATCAAGCTGCAAATTCGTAACAATTTCAGTTGTACGGGTTGTTGTCAGTAGTTGTTGGATGCTCGAAAGTCTGACAACCAGTCTTATCAAGAACTAGCTTTAGCTGCGCTCGCGTTAGTTTAAAATTTGACAATCAATTCGGGTTGTACTCTGCTTGTAATAATATACATCAATCATGGGCTGCGGGACTGTTCGGGCTGCGGGACTGTTCGAAAGAGATACCGTGGCCCTGGAACACAAAGGGCAAAGAAGGAACATGGATGGGTTTTAGTCAGTACAAGTCTGACACTCCCTTCCGCTCCTCCCAGAGTGGTCATTTGATGAATTCCCACCCGAAAAAAAAAATTTAAAAATATAAAAGAAATCATGATACGAAAGACTCGTGCCGCCATCTTTTAACATAAGAACGTTATTGTTGTTTTCTTCGCGAACAGTACTTTTTTTCAGGATGAAAGGTACCCTATGTCCGTTTCTGTACACCTGACAACCTACCTATATTTTTAGATTCCCTACTATACGTTCGAGCCTAAAAATAAAAAAAAAAGTATTAAAAGAAAGAAATAAAAACTCTTTACAAAAATAAAAACAATTTTATGGTTACTTTGAAGTTTGTTTTTTTTTATTATTTACTGTTTCCACGGTTTCTCATTTTATTTATAACCAGCTTTGAGGTTATGAGCAGCGTAATTTCTCATTTAAATTCTGTTTTGTCACTGTTTGAAATGTAGCACCCTGTAGCTTTAGATGTCGTTAAAATTATGGGATGTTATATGAGAAAGAAGAAAATAGACATGGTTTGTAAACCACATTTTATTTTCAGGCTCCCGTACATTTTTGGGAAGGTAGGATTTTTAACAGTTTGTTTTATTCACGATTTATATGAATCGTTGTCATGTAAATGTAGATAGTTTTTTATAGAAACATTAACAGCCAAAACTTAATTAAATCCTATTTACGACAGAAAATTTGAAACAAAAATGTTTGAAACCTTGCTAATAGGAAATATTGCTTATAATTCTGTATTTATTTGATTTTAGAGACTTCTTAATCAGTTATGCATGTTTGGAATGTATAATATTTAACGTAACATCACGCCCCGCCCCGAAGGATTAGGCAGAGTTGTACTTTACAAATACACCCTCATTCACATGTCCGCGCTATGCGCGTATCAGGCACGAAAAGAAACATGACTACCATGCCCACTAGAACGTATCAACAGCGTATCATACCCGTGCATAACAACAATAAAATTGTCGGCGTAAATATTTTGCCCGTTCCGATACGCTCTGTGCATGGCACGCGACGGTGTTGGTCGGCGACGGAATGGTCCAGTAGGAGGTCAATCTAAAGAATATTTTTTGCCTGACACGTTCCTAGCACGGTTATGGTATGATACGGTGAAGTGGGCAGACTCTTTTAGCATGAACAACATATGTAGTTATGTACATACATAGGTCGGTCCGAACGTTAGCACTGGCTAATGAGCAAAACAAAAGACAAACGGGTCGGGAAAACGCTCCCGTGCACAGGTTTTCATTATGAAAGTAAAATTCGGACTGCGTTATAATGCTGCCGAGTAGTTCTCTGTTCGTACTGTAAAGGAAATTATTAATAAAACGTATGAGAATTGGAGTTTATGAGTTTGTGCTGTGGAGAATTTCTGGGACAAGGTGTCTTGGTGGTGATGAATATCTGATGATGTTTCGTTTACTTTTTTGCCACTGACTTCCGAAAGTAAAGTTGTTTTAGGCTTTCTTTGTTTTCTTTTTTTTCTATTTTTCTATTTTTAGTTGTCATATTCAACACGAATTCTTGTCATATATTAATTTTGACATTGTAAGTAGAAGTTATTAAGGACCATCATGTCAACATTGGCCAAGAAGAAAAAAAAAACCAAACCACGAAATCGATTTCGATAAAATTTCTATGAAAGTATACTTTCCGATTGGTTCCTTCACATGAAAAAAGATTTTTTCAAATCGGTTCATTAATGACGGAGTTATGAGGAAACAAACAAAAAAAATACAACCTAATTGAGAACTTCCTCCTTTTTTTGAAGACGGTTAAAAACAGTGATAACATAGTAATTACACTACCTTACAAAAATAATAACCACTTCTTTCATCTCTCGGCCCACATAAGTCAGTCAAATAATATCTACCACCGACATACAATACCTACTTACTACTCTGTATGTATTGTACAGGTAGGTAGACATTATACTTTTATCTTTTCTTCAATAAAGCGTCGACAACAGCGTCCATTGTGTGTCTAAGTATAGACTACGAGAAAAAGTTATATGTTTTAAAAAACCTGAATGAAAGTAGAGAGTGCCTGGGAGGGATTTGTGTGAATAATAAATTAGGAACTTGTAAAAAAGGTTTTTTGTTTCTTTATTTTTGTAAGTCCAAGGGCGTCTGTGGGCCTAGTATGAATGGACCGCCAGTGTCCTCGTCCAGGGCCTCGTACACGACCAATTTAATTTGTCTTGTTTTTAAATAATTTAATTTTTATTGTTTATTTAACCATTATTTGTTTTGTGCGAGACAAATAAATACTTTTTTATTTTTTTTCAGTAAATAAAACGTACATTCAAACGATATTTATTAACAACTTATACTCACAGTTTACACCACACATACAAGTTATTAGTTGAACATAAAAATCAAGCTAAACTAAATAAAATCAAAATCAGAATTAAAAAAATACATACAATTCTCCTTTAGCTCATAATATTTATTTAGAGTACTACTAAATAAATATTATGAACTTTATTCTATATTATATTCTTTTTATAGAGAGGTAAATTTGGTTTTGTAAGTTTAGATGTAAGGGATAAACTTCGGAACTGTTATCATTCCAAAAATACACCATCATCATTCTCTTGCCCTTATCCCAATTCATTGGGGTCGGCGCAGCATGTCTTCTTGTTCCATACTTCTCTATTACTCATCATCTCATCAGACACCTCCTTTCAAAAACATGTTCTTACGCTAAGGGCTACAAGGCAGCTAGATTATCCCCGAGTGTCAGGGTATTTAAAACGTCCCCCTGAGATAATTACCGTCCATAACGCGAGTGAAGCCGCGGAAAAAAGCTAGTTATCTTATACATACCAAACCATCTCTCGTGACATCTCATCTCACCTTTGAAACCTAACAGTTTACCATGATTGGAAAACTTTCAACGCTTCACGGTTAACGCATTTAAATGTTCCCAAGGGATAATTTCCGACCATAACGCGAGTAAAAGGTAAAAAGCGGGCAAAAGGTAGTCTAGTCATCTAATAGATGGTGGAAGGGACCCAACGCTAAAACGGTTACTACGTATTCGGTATACCATTATGAACTCCACATAGAAATATTTCGTCAGTAATTTTTTTAAAAATCAGCTGTTCTATACATTTTGACTGTGTAGGTATAGACCGACCGCTTTAATGAGTCCTCCGCCTTGCCCCATCAAAGGCACATTTAGCGTCCACAAAGTTCTAATAACCCACAGGTTATTTGCTTTAATATAACCATAATCCACGTAGGTATTGAGATACTAATTGAACCGATACGTGATCAACATTCAGAATATTACATTTAAATTGATACCTTCGCGTGGACTCATTAAAGCGGTCGGTCTATGCTGGCTGTTGTTTTGTACGAAACAGCTATTTTTTTTTAATAACCGACGAATAATTTCAAAAACTTGATCTTTGACAGTGGTTATAGGTAGTCACTGGCCCAAAAAGTCCGACTACCAGTCTTACCAAGGGGTATCGTATTACCCAGTACTAGCTGGGATGTGGAGGTAAGATAATCAGTCGCTCCATGTAAAATACTGGTATTCCCCTGCATCAGGTTAGACTGGAAGCCGACCTTAACATAATTTTTAATATTTTTATACGCAAACCCTGCGTAGGGAACTATAGCTGTTTTGATTTGGCTGCAATGTCAACGTGTTGGTTTAAGTTAGTTCGATACTTTCTTAAATAGATGGCGCTAACGTCACCGTAAGACGGCACGGTTGGCGCAGTGGCTAAGCGATTGACTGCTGCGCTTTGTGTCGCGGGTTCGATTCCCGCACGGAACAAATATTTGTATGGCCTACAGGTAGTTGTTCCGGGTCTGGCTGTTTGTGTATGTGAGTTTAAATGTTTGTAAACGCACCCACGACACAAGAGAAATTCCTAGTGTGGGGCAACGTTTTTTTAAAAAAAAAGACGTTATTAATGGAACAAAAATTTCGAGAGCTGTGAGCAGGGTGCGATGGTCTAATTGGTTAAGACATCCGGTGTACTGAATCGGAAGGTCGCAGGTTCAAACCCTGCTCGCACTAGAATTTTTCTTTCAATGTCAAAACGACCTTAACATAGTTGGGAAAAGGCTGGCAGATGATGACGATGAACCGACGAATCTATGTGGGCGGTTCAGAATGATGTACTGAACAAGTTGTAACAGTTTTACGGTCGGTGTCCCTTTCACTCTGTATGTTGCTTCTCCAACATCAATGATAGCTGACAGGCTCAACTGGCCATACATCAGACTCTGCAGTGTCAACTACAGTCGTCGGCTGTCAACATAAATATCTTTTTTGTGTGTTTACTGTTTTGTGTTGTATTGTGTGTGTTTTTAAGTATCATTTGTGCTATATTGAATTTTGTGTGACCTTGTTATTTGAATAAATAAAATAAATTATTTTTATTTGTTTCGTTTATTTATTTCCTTACATACTAATTACATTTTAAAATATTTCTTAAAAAAAAAACCAAAAAAAACATTTAAAAATATAAGTATAGGGTCTGAGCTACCGGTGGTTATTAATTATTTCCTTCATTTATTTTTATACATATTAAATACATTTTTAAATATCATAATATAAAACAATATATATATTTTTTTTTATTAGCCTCTACTGTCCCACTGCTGGGCAAAGGCCTCCCCCAATTCCTTCCATGTGTTTTTTTTCCCGCGCCTCCTCGAACAATATAAAAAAACTTTTAAAAATATAAAAGATAGTGGTCTGCCGGTATCGGGAGCAGGGTTATGTTATTCATTATTATTATTGTAAAAAAAAAAACAAAATGCTGTAGGTTGAATCGGAAGATACAAAAATCGCTCGTATTAACTTTACGTTTACGTCGTAAATTCATACCAGGGACTCTGAATTTGTGTTCGATTGGCAAATACAACCGGAAGTTATGTTTTAGTTTCCTAATTGGAGGTTGTGTAAGTTTGAAGTCCTCACTCAATTCATTCATGAAAACGTTTAAAACTTGTTGGCCGTTTCATATGCTTAGAGGGTTTTTGTTTATGTACTCTGTACAGTTTGTCTATGGGTTTTTCATACAAATCTGTTCAGTATTCATGATTAAGTTTGCGTCCTAACTAGAGATGTACCATTATCATTAACACTAGAAACGGGATATTTACCATGTTGACTGTTTGTTTTGAGTTCTCGATAATACCGACCGAGATGAGATGTTCCGATGTTCTGAGATCTACCGACTAGACACGATTGCATTAGGCAGAGGAGTACCTAATAGTACACCCATATTTATGTTTAAGTCCTATGTAATAGGGGGCGATCCTATTGCCATCAATCGGGCACAAATTCAGACTCCGTGACTGCTACTGAGAAATTCTTGGTGGATAAATCCAATAACACTTTTCACGACCCTGGAATCGATTCCTGAACCTCGTGCTCAGCGGTTGCGCTCACTATCAAAAACTTCTTGACAAATTCACATTCTTAATATTATTAACCGACAAAAAAAGGAGGGGGTTCTCAATTGGACACGTATATATTTTTTTATGTATGACCATGCTTAACGTTTTAGAGAATATAAGATTTTAAACTTTCATTGTCACTAAAGTTTAGAGAAGCCTAATTTGAAGGATTCTTTTTTTAAGTGCTTAGTATTAATTCTATTTCAACCTCAATCAATATATCTGCTGTCAAATCTGTTGCTGTCAATGTTGATTGATTAACTGAATATCAAACAAAAGCTTGTTCAATAATTACCCGTTTAGTAACATGATATATTTTTGTAAAGTCATTTACCTTCCTCATTGCATTTGATTCTAGAATATACAAATACACATATCGCGGATAACGATATCGTTTTATTAAAAGTTGCTCAATTGAGTAATGTAGTAGTGGGGCAAACGCCGTGACGTTATTTTGTAATGGTGGCAAGTGGACAGAGTCGTTTTGGAAGGTGGGGATTGTCGAACGGACACTTCGCATCGAGACGCGGACCAAGTCACTTCTCCAAAACGAAACTGTCGGTTTGCCTAGTTGAATTATTATCACCTGATATTGTCTATTTGAAGACGTTGCGTTGGAAGGCCTCCCACTAGGTGGACCAATGACCTGGTAAAGGAAAGCAGGGATCCGCTGGATGCGAGACGCACGGGACCGGTCAATGTGGCGACACTTGGGGGAGACCTATGTCCAGCAGTGGACGTCTTTCGGCTGAAATGATGATGATGATTGTCTATTTATTTTATTTGATTAGAAGTGAGGTTATATTTAAACATTCAAATTCAAATATATTTATTTGAGACACATAGGTAAAGTAAATACACGGTGTTATCAAAAAGAGTTATGTTTCACTATGTGCTGCCTTGAAAAGGCGTACAAATAATGTCTACACATTAAGTCGTGCAGGTAGTTTTTATAGGTATGTATAAAAACTGAAACTTAAATAAAAACTAAAACTAGGTACTGTCATTACAGCTAATTACCTAATATTAAATCTTTAATAAAATCTTTTATAAAATATACGTTAAACAGAAACAAACAATACAAAGTAAGTAAACAATTAAATTATTGAGTTGTAAGTAATAATCATAATCTTATGAACTAAAGCTAATAAAAGTAATAAAATATAAAATAAAAACAGTTATTTTTCTTCAAGGTATTCATTTATAGAATAGTATGCTTTGTGAATTAAGAAGTTATGGAGTGTTTTTTTGAACATATTGGGATCTCTTGATGTTTTTACCGACCCTATCGTCAGCCGTCGTTGACGTTGTCACACATAACACTTGAATAGTATTTAGATGTAGTATTTTCATTGTTAAGGACGGTACGGTTGACATCTGTCGGGCATACCACCGTCATCGTCTCTGTGAATCGATCCGTCATGGGTTTGAACCCAAGACCTGCTACTCGTAAGCCGGGGTTGTAACCATTGAGTCACAACTCAGACTGAGAATAAATTCTGACAATTCGACATACATGTATGTATGTATACAGGGTGTCCCACGGCTGTGCCACACGGAGGAAAAGTACATAAATATTATATAGAGGAAGTTTTACTGATAAGACTTCATTTTGATTTTAAAAATAATTAGAACTGCGTTCAAAGATTTTTAAATAATTGCCTGCCAAAACCGGATATCGAACCAGCCAATAATGTGAAAAAAACACATGTATTTTATGAAAACGATCGAAAGGATCGTAAGGATTATTTTTTCCGAACTAACATACCATCTTAAATAAAAGGATGACCCTGAAATTTAACATTTATTTAAAAATTATGTTCTTTCTTAATCGCGTGGTTAGTTCCTAACCTGGTGTCGGAGTTTAAAAATTATGTTCAAAATATATTTAAAAGTGTTGACCTGTACAAAAGTACTTGTAGCACCTGGCTTATTAAAATACCGATACCACAGATTACTGCAAAATGAGTTATCAATCGATACATTATCGCGTTTAGTTCAGACATTTATAATATTCGTTGCATCAGTCCACTTGCTGATAAAACGATCGCTAATTTTGTTTTACACTACATGCTTAAAAGCGATGACCCGATTACTGTAGGACTGGATTACTTACCAGACTATAATTTGACATCAAGAGAACTCTAATCTCTACAAATAAATGTCTGTATATTTTTTTTTAGCCTTGTCTGTCCCACTCATAGCCTCTCTTCACTCCTTCTACTTCTCGAAAACCCGCAACTCCTCTTTCCAATTCTGACGGAACCTGTCCAGTTCTTCCCGTCACCTCCTTCGTGGGCTGCCGCGTCCCTGCCTCACTATCGCAGAGTACTTCGGTAACCCAGGTACTGTCCGCGAGATTGTCAGCAACATCAAGGCGCTGCTGGCCTTTCTCGAGGAGTTAGGGTGGATCGGATAAATTTCCCACCCGCACGCAAAATAAGCGCTTTGACGTGGAGTTGCGGACACCAGCCCGTTATACAATACATTACTATCGCAGAGCACATTGTTTGGTACATTTAGCAAAACTGTCTTTTGCAATCACATACATTTTGACCTTGGCCAAAATATCTGTAGCCAGAAAAGCGTTTGTAATCTACAAAACTGATCGCTATCGCAAAGGTTAGGTAATGTTTACAAACACAAGGTCGTGAAGTTTGACGGATCGGCCTGGCTTGTCAATCGATGGATTGTGCTCATCTTGAGAAGGTCGCCGCCGTAATCATAAATCGATGGGTTCGTGTATGGTTTGATTTGGGTTTGAGTTATGTATGTTGTTTTGTTTCATTGGTAGTTGTTTTGTTTTTGTTTTTATTTAAGGAACTGGCTGGCGATTATTTATTGTGATGGGAGCATAAAAACCTTCACATTATGAAGATGTTCTCGTGAACTAACGACTGTGATATTGAGCAGAGACTTATTTCTAAATATTCATCAGTCTCCTGTCCTTATCCCAATTCATTTGGAGTCGGCGCAGCATGTCTTCTTCTTCCATACTTCTCATTATTTGCCATCTCATCAGACACCTCTTTTTCTGCCATAACATCCTTTACACAGTCCATACATCGTTTCTTTGGTCTTCCTCTACTGTTATACCCATCCACATTCATACTCTAAACTTTCCTCACGACATTTTCGCATCACATACCGACAACGATAACCGATTACCACACAACTTTTCAGCTACCGGCGCCACTTTCAGACTTCCTCTTATGTACTTATTCCTTATTTTATCCATTCGCGTAACTTATTTCTAAATAGTATGGTTTTTAAAAGACTATGTTAGTAACAGTATTACATTTCTATAAATACTGACGGTACCTAACAGAATACAATATTAAGATCATTGTGGCAAACTAAAGTAAACTTCAGTTAGGATTTGTAAATAATGCGCTGTCTTGTAGTTGTAATACTTAATCTATACTAATATTATAAAGCTGAAGAGTTTGTTTGTTTGGTTGAATGCGCTAATCTCCGGAACTACGGGTTCGATTTGAAAAATTCTTTTAGTGTTGGATAGCTCATTTATCGAGAATTTTCACGCGGATAAATGTCGCAGGCAACAGCTAGTAATATTATAAAGAGGTAAAATTTGTTTTTACGTTTGTATGTAGGGGGTAATCTTCAGAACTACTGATCCGATTCAGAAAATTCTTTCACTAACGTGAAGCTACATTATCCTCGAGTGTCATAGGCTACATTTTAAACGTTCCCGTGGTAGCGAAGCCGTGAGCAAACGCTAGTGTAAAGTAAAACTGGGCTTCTCATACGCCTAGACGCCATTGACTAATACACTGACATTTAGAATGTGTTCGGACTCGAAATTTCGTTCCCAAATGGGGTATAAGTTTTACCAATGACTCTTTTAATTTAAAACATACCGTAAATTACATGCATACATAACATCACGCCTGTAATCTTCGAAGGGTTAGGTAGAAGTGTACCTAATAGTACACCCACATTTTACCAGTGTATGTTTAAGTCCCATGTAATAGGGGGCGAGCCTATTGCCGTAAACCGGGCATAAATCCAGACTCCGTGGCTGCTACTGAGAAATTCCTGATGGAAAAACTAAATACAATTTTCCCGACCCGGGAATCAAACCCATCGAAATCGAACCAATAAACCAACGTAGCAGTCCGCAAATTGCATTGCAGAATACCCAAAGAATTACCTATAAGTTTCACATGTCCTATCATTTCATTAAAAGCGTCATCCACATTTCCATTTTACATAATATCCCATTAAAATATTAATGAGTCGCACCACAGCTACTAAGGATTAAAACCACATGTCATAAAATGTACAGGGTGAAACTAATTGAACGCCACATGCATTAAATGTTTATCATCTGCCTAGCCTTTTCTCAACTATGTTGGGGTCGGCTTCCAGTCTTACCGGATTCAGCTGAATACCAGTAATTTACATAGAGCGACTGCCTATTTGACTTCCATAAACCAGTTAGTACTGGGTAATACCATACCCCTTGGTAAGACTGGTTATCAGACTTTCGGGCCACTGACTAGGTGTAGCGATTTTCAAAGATCTACAATTGACAGCCGGGACCAACGGCCTAACGTGCTTTCCGCATTTAATGTTGTTACAATGATTATTCTCCAAAAAATATACGTAAACAAATGTTGTTTATGTTATTTAGCATCGCTATCGCAAAATGATAAATGGTTTTTATTTTTTTTTTTTACAAATTCAGCATTTTTAGAAAGAAGTTCCATATATCTCCGCAATTTTAATTTTCAAATTTTTTTTAATGGTTTTCATGATTTTGTGATTGTATTAATTTAATCTTCAATTTATACAAAAAAACTACATACTGAGGTGTTAACTCAAACGCTAATTAAAGTTCAGAGACGTTTCAACCTGGAAAAAAAATTAACTTTAATCATTAACTTGTTTATAAATAAACTCCATATTGTTTAAATTTTTCACAAAACAGCATTCCTTACTTTAAAACAAATATAAAGCGCTTTATAATGACACCACTACATTTTCCCACCTTGTGGCTTATTTCCACACCCTGTTTATTGCGAAACATGAAGTTAATTAATAGAAAGTGCTAATAAAGGTACGCCAGACACGTATAATGGTTCGCCAGACGTGTGTAAATGTTCACCAGACGTGTTCAAAGTCGCTTTGAAAACTAATATGGGTGAAGTCGGGGGCTGAAATCTGATAGGATGATTGTACGGTTAGACTAAGATTAGACTGAGTCTGGTTTATGTGCATTTTGTTTGGAGATTGGTTCTATGTAAAGGGTTGAAATATAGGGTAGGTTTTTTCGCCAGTCTGTATGTCGCGGTTAGTTTTTTCGGGTCGAGTGATAGTGTAACAGACAAACAGTCAAATTACAAATACTTACTTATCTTTACAATCTATACAAATAAATGAAATTGAAGTGTCTGTTTGTAATTTCTTTTAACTGAACACATTATAATAATATGAAGGTATAGACTGTACTTATAAAATAAAAAATCTTTTTTTTTAATTTTTGTCTGTCTGTCGGTCTGCCGAAACAAACAGACAGATAGACAATCTGTCGGTTTGTTGTACACGGTTGATAGCAATAGGCTCGCCACCTATTACATGGGACTTAAACATAACTGGCGAACCCTTCGGGGATTACAGGCTTGATGTTATGTTATGTGTATTTTTTTTCACAGTTTTGTTTTCAAAGAAAAATAACATTGCAGTTTTAAATATTACATGTGGTTGTTCAAATAAAGCCGATACAACCACAAAAAAGTGAGTACGTTGTTCAACAACCGTAAAAAGAATAAAAATATCAAGGTGTAAGTAAAGAGCACGGAGTCGACGCGTAGCCTTTCGTTCGTTTATTTGCTACGGCGTAGCTGCATGGCGTAGCAAACAGCGTCACGTTCGCTACGCCGTAGCTGTAATTTTTATTAAATAAACTACTAGTGTTTGTACAGTGCGTTAATAGTTGAATGTTATAATAATAGTTATAGTGATACATTAGTTTAAAAAAATGTTCAGTCACCATCATTTGCCTAGCCTTTTTCCAACTATGTTGGGGTCGGCTTCCAGTCTCACCAGATGCAACTGAATACCAGTATTTTATATGGAGTGACTGCCTATCTAACCTCCACAACCCAGTTAGTGCTGGGTAATACGATACCCCTTGGTAAGACTGGTTGCCAGAGTTTCTGAACACTGACTACCTGTAACGACTGTCAAAGATCTACAAATGACAGCCGGGGCCAACGGCTTAACGTGCTTTCCGAGGCACGGAGGAAATTTGGTATGTAGTGATGGCCACACATCGATGGACCAACTTCGGCAAGTCTGCTTAACCTTGAAGGTGGACCCGTACGGCTGTTATTATTTAATCACGAGCTCCTCAACTATAAACCATATATTACAAAATTTTATCATAAGCATAAGCATAATCAGCCTATTAATATTCCCACTGCTGGGACGCAGGCCTCCTCTCTATGAGAGGGAATGGGCTATAATCCACCACGCGGGCCCAGTGCGGGTTGGTAGATGTCACATGTCTTCGAATTTTTGGTTCTAGGACATGCCGGTTTCCTCACGATGTTTCCCTTCACCGTTTTGAGAGCAGTGGTGATGAAATAACTTACACAAAGTAATGCGCCTGGCTGGGTTCGAACCCACGACTTACTGCTCGTAAGTCGGGGTCTCCACCATTGGGCCACTGCTGCTCTCTGCGGGCTCTCACGAGCTCCTCAACTACAAACCATATATCACAAAATTTTATCATTGAGAATAAATAGCTTTTACATATAGGGTGGAGATTTAACCACCTGCATCCTTCAGGAGGTGAGTCTACCCGTCATATTAATTTTTTTTAAAGAAACTCACATCTCATTCGTGAAAAAAAAAAAACAAATTCCTATACAACATTAGACTGTACCGATTCATGTTCTGGTCATTCAAAAATCATTTGTAATACCATGAAACTATGCTAGATACTCGTCCACCCCGCCTCCCGACTTTAGACAAATATAGCAAGTTATATTTTTCGGTCTAATTGCTTGCCAAGGGACTAGTTCATCCACCCAGCCTTTTCCCTGGTAACTGTTGTAATTTAGCTGCGACCCCTAGGGAAAAATGAAAAATGTACCTAAGTAAATTTAAACTGTATACCTTCGTACCTAAATAAAGGGTGTAAATATACCCTTAAATTATTTATACATCTTTTGCTCAGAATAGTTACAGCACTGCTAACAGTATTTGTGTCACTTGTTTTATTTAGTATTTTACAATATTTTCTTACCTTTCTATAGATTCTTTTTATCGATTATTTGTGAATGTGTGAACAAAGCCTTCAATGCTTTGTAGATTCACAGCTGCTTGTCAACTTTTGTTAACTTTTTATCTTGTTCTACATGTTTTGTGTAGTAAGCAACGACTTACTGTCGGGCCTAGGCTGTTCCCCCATACTTAAGTACAAATGCTGTATCCATGATAATTGTAATACCAAATGATTTGAAAAGAGTAACCATGGAGTTTCTTGTCGGGTGTTCTCCATAGGAAACGACCAATCCGAACCGTGCACCTTTTTGTCAACGTTTTATAAGTGCCCATCGAGAGGCCAATGTTAAATAAAATATTTTGATTATGATTTTGATTTCTTAACGAAGCGACAGGCACTTGTTCTCCCCGTCATTGCAATCACTTTTTTGTTCTAGACCATTCCTGGGAACCTTCTAGTTACGGAGATATTGGAGGTCAAAGTTCCAAATTTTTCACAAGTTTTTTTTTTTAAATGCTAGTTTTTATGGTAATAACTTTACTTTAATTACCTGCATGAACCGTTTACTATTCAAAGCATCCACCAGCACAATGTGTTGAGTGTCCTACATTGTGTCCTACCGTAAAACGTGATTTTTCACCCCAAAAGAAAAGTCGTTTCCCAGCAATATTTTTTGCGTAGGGTTACTTAGTTTGGTTTGTTTACACCCTGTATACTTTTTTGAAATTTTTCTCGAAATACGTTCAACTGGTCTCGTAATTGGGTGGGCCTTGAATGATTCTGTAATATTTTGTAACATAAGGCGCCTTATAAAATGTGGTCGTTTTTTTTCAGTGAAAAATTCTTTACCGGTTGTTAGACTGCTTCACTGGCTAATGGTTGCAAGCAGTACTACTAAGCAATGTGGTCTTGGCTGCGATACCCAGGTAGAGCAAAGCGTCATTGGGTTTTAAAATCAGTAATTTCTAAGTAGCAGCAATAGGCTCGGCCGTTACTCCATGGGTCTTAAACATAACTGGCGACTTGCTGTTGAACTATGTATACATAAAGGGTTACTGGTAATTAGTGACCGATACTTAAACACGTGATTGTACTCATGATAACAAACAACATTAACAAAGAAACATTTTTTTTTATACTCATTCACTTTTATCACAATAAAACTTACGGAGCGGGCTTGCGAGCCGCGCGCGTGCTCTGCCTACACACTGTTGCACGGTACGATGGTAATGAGAGAGAACGGCGTCACGCGGCTAACAGCTGATAGGTCAAAGGCCATTGTGCTATTGTGATAAAAGTGAAAGAGTATAAGAAAAAAATCTTTGGACAAGTTGTTTGTTGTCCATGGGCGGCATAAAAACTCTGACATCAGGTTAAAGGAAGAAAGAAGAAGAAGGAAAATATTACTACCGTACCCATATCTATGTAAATAAATAAGAGGAATAAACGGACCCTTCACGAAGCCGTCAATCAAGCATTCTGTACACCAAACTGCGTTACTCTACGCAAAAATTATTGCTGGGAAAGTACTTTTTTTTTTCGTAAAAATAAAATTTTACGGTAGAACCCAATTTAACGCAATTAAAACATTTACTTATGTATACATTGAATACTACAGGGGTCGTGGAGGTTTTAAAATTTGAAAGTGTTAAAAAAAAGGGTGAAAATGCTGGAACTTTGACTTTCAATATCTCTGTAAATAGAAGGTATGGTTCCTAACAAAAAAAAATATCGCAATGACGGTAAGAACAACACGTGAGGAGCTCGTGGCTAAGGAATAACAGCCGCTCGGATCGATCTTTAGGTTAAGCCACGCTTGCCTAGGTTGGTCTGTGGATGGGTGAGTACCCATTACATACCGAGTTTCCTCCGTGCCTCGGAAAGCACGTTAAGCCGTTGGTCCCGGGTGTCATTTGTAGATCTTTGACAGTCGTTAGGTAGTCAGTGGCCCAAAAATCTGACAATCAGTCTTACCAAGGGGTATCGTATTCCCATTACTAACTGGGTTGTGGAGGTCAGATAGGCAATCGCTCCATGTTAAATACTGGTATTCAGCTGTATCCGGTTAGACTGGACCAACATAGTTGGGAAAAAGCTAAGCAGATGATGGGAAGAACAACACGTGCCTTTCGGTTTCGGTCTTTTTAAACCCTTTAAGATCCATACCTATTTGTGCAGATACACATGCCAACCAAAAGTAATTATGAAACAAAATACGATGCATCAGCCTCTACACACATAATAATTGAAAGCTACAGTGATTCAGTACAGTTATTGGAGACCGTAAGGCTACATTCTAGACCTGTGCCTTTGTCACGCAACTGTAGAATAGAATTGATACTGAAACTATATTTAATACCTGGTTTTATGTTACTTTTTAATAGTTTTACAAATGAAAAGTGCTTTTTCTGTAGTATTGTAATCGAAATGTAGTCCTAATAGTTCCTATCAACTGCCTAGACTTTTTCCAACTATGTTGGGGTCAGCTTCCAGTCTAACTGGACGCAGCTGAATATCAGTATTTTACATGGAGCGACTGCCTATCTGACCTGCTCAACCAAGAAGCTGGGTAATACCCCCTTGGTAAGATTACTCAATGGCTAATAAACGCTACACGGCTCGCGGCTGCGAAATGAACCCACGGTAACGTTTTAAATGTAGCCTATAACAGTCGTAGATAATGTAGCTTCCCGTGAGTAAAAGAATTTTCGGAATCGTATTAGGAGTTCCAATTTGTTAGTTTGTATATTGGGGGTAGCCCAACATACAAACTTACAAATAAATTTTACCTCTTTATAATATTCGGTTTATATCTTAACATGACAAAATGCATCAGAATGTAAATTGTAATGAAATTGTAAATTGTAATGAATTGACATTGATATTTATTTAATTTTGACATTGTACTATTATCTTTATTCCATTCATTATTTATAAGTATACTCAATTGTTAATGTTTTGCTTGCTTTTTTCTGTTTTAAGTAATGTTGTGTTTTGTTGCAATTATTTTATTTTAAAATGTCGATTATTCTTCTTTTTTATAATAATGACTAAGTATGTGAAAGAGTGTAAACCTTTAAGGTAGATTTTTGAGGAACTAATTATTTATTATTAAGGTCTCGTGTAAAATGTATCAAAAATCACACCAATAAATATATTTGAATTTAATTAAATATTTTTTTTTTTTAATTTTGTTTATTAATAATAAACAAAATTAATATAAATCTACTCATAAATAATATCTACTTAAATATCTAAATATAAGATTTACTCCTTAATTTCAATATTATTATGTTTTTAAACAAAAAGCGCTTCATCCTCTCCTCTAAAAACTAACTTGCTGTGCCCGACAGGGTCCATAATTGTTTCTCTATAATTTACCTACCAGCCTTGTATACATTATGGAATGCAATAAAGTATTGAGTATTGAGTATTGAGTATTGAAATTTGAATTTGAATGCGTTACGCAATTTAGAACACTGAAGTAGTCACACGGACAGTCATACAAAAATAAACGTGCTCTTAATATTGTTTTATGGAAGCGGCCCCGTTAAAACGTTCATAAATGTGTGCTATCCAGAGCGAAATTCCCATGAGTCACTATTATACATTCAACCCGGGGTTTCCCATGCCATTAAAAATTGCTATAAAATGTATGCTATTCAGGGCATTGCCGTTTCTATAACGTGAAGTCTGGCAATAGGCCGAGAATACGAAGAACATTACCCTCCTTTTGGGCTTCGTCACAGTCGGGTAAAAGAAGTATAATTCGTCCTCTTGGCACGTAATCTAGTTTTCCTATTAAAGGTCAATGCACACTTATAAGTTATAAGCTGCACGGGATTGGCTTTGAGCCCGATGCAGTTATGGTGTTTAAAGCTTTGTCTTCATTAGGCAAATAGTGAGCGGCTGACTATCCGCTAGCTGACTCTGAGCGGCGAATCGGTCGAAAACCTAATGTTAAGTGAGCGGCGAACTATAGCAAATTAGTCGTGATGTGCTGGTGAACCCTTGGCAAAGAAGACAATCTTAGTTGTTATCGGTGGCAAGCTTGCTTGTTAAGCGGAGCTTAACCTGAAGATCGAACCGAGCGGCTGTTATTATTTAGCCACGAGCTCCTCTTATAACTGTACGTTGAGCCTAAATCATACAGCTTTCTGCCACGCCATTTATTATTTCAAAGTGCTGTAAGAATGAAAAATATGAAAGAGGCTTTAAATATTCTGTGAGGTCACCGACCTCTTTATTTTATTGCGTAATACTTCTTGCTTTTCAAACGCACAATATGAATTAGTTACGTGAAGATATGCCAAGGATTTCATTACTTAGATGTGGTTCAATAACTTGGGTTTATTGAAGTTCTGATATTAGTAAAGTTTTCAGTCATTGAGATTTCCTCTTTGTGAATGGAAGGCAAATAGCCCAACTTGTACAGACAGATGTGTTGCTGGGAGGTTAGAAGGACTGTTTTATGTACTTAATTTAATTTTGACGTTCAAAAAGTGCAGGTTTACTCAACATTATTTTTAGTATATGCGAAACCTGAATATAGTTTGATCAGAATAAGTAACTGAATCGATTCCAATAATTTTTAAACCATGTTATATTTTGTCCCAAAAATATTTAAAAAAGGCTACAAGTTGGATACCGAGCGAGACTATCGCAATCATTTAGGTACCTACTGCCGAATTATTATTATCAATGAGCTCAAGACGACGCTGACGGCGAGTGTGCGGGCGCGCCGCGTGTTGACCACGTTTTTGTGCGGACTGCCAGGTAACAGAACAAGCCTATAACTTTGTAATTTTTCATAATACAGTTTTGAAATTTTGTACATAGATTCTTTACATAAAAATACTAGACACGTGTTTCAGGTTTCGCATGTACTAAAACTAATGTTGTATACAATAGTCCTTTGACTGTTATAGAACCCACCCATACATCGCTGTCAAGATCACAGCGACTTTAATGCTCGAAGTAATAAGTTTGTTATTAGGTTACTATCACTGTTGTTTCTTGTGTGTACATAAATGATAAAATAAATAAACAGTGCTGTGTTTCGTTTTGAAATTACGGGCAATAGTTTACATGATCAATCTTCTTTCTCACTCTTCTGATCTTTGCCACTCATTTTCGTCATTCTGGCTGAAATACGATCACTGCCGAGTATAGGCCTATTCAAAGCGACGCTGCATCGAACAGCCCACCAGCTGCTGTGCTCTTCCATCCAACGGATTCCCGAGACCTTCAGAAGGTTATCAATCCAGCATCGGCTTTTCACCTAGACCTTTCGGTAAGCAGCTTCTCTTAGGTCTGTTCAAATGCTTCGGTATTACAGATCTGTAACACCATGGGTTTCTTTCTTCAGTTATTATCCAGCAACAGGTTGACTAGCCAGATAGAGAGTTGTTCCATTTAGGATACTGGTATTCAGCAGCATCCTGTAAGACTGTAAGCCAACGTCAACGTATTTGGAGAAAAGCTAGGCAGACGATGATCCTGGACAGGGTACCGACTCTAATATACTCATGAAAAGGATAACGGTGTGTGTATAAGCGATTATTTGAGATCACCTCAGACGGCTCCCATGTAGTAAAGGGGTCATCATCATATGCCTAGCCTTTTCCCAACTATGTTGGGGTCGGCTTCTAGTCTAACCGGATGCAGCTGAATACAAGTATTTCACATGGAGCTACTGCCTATCTGACCTCCACAACCCAGTACTGGGTAATACGATACCCCTTGGTAAGACTGGTTGTCAGACTTTTTGGGCCACCGGCCACCAGCCGGGACCAACAGCTTAATGTATTTTCGGAGGCACGGAGGAAACTCGGTATGTAATGGGTAGTCACCCATCCACAGACCAACCTAGGCAAGCACGGCTTAACCTAAAGATCGATCCGAGTGGCTGTTATTATTTAGCCACGAGCTCCATGCAGTAAAAGGGGGATCAGCCTTGAATCTAATTCATAGTTCATCGAACTCAATTCCAGTCTAGCCTGCACTGAATAGCGTGTGTATACAGAGCTGTACAAACATTGTGCTCGACTGCTTGGCTGCACAGAGGCGGTCCAATCGTGCGAGCTACTAGCGAAACAGTCTTAGTCATGAATAGGATTAGTTCGAATAGAGATTGTGCTTAGTCAATCAGTTATTTATAAGGGACTAGCTATTGCGCCCGACTTCGTTGGCGTATAATTTTTGATGTGTATGTGGGGAAAAAAAGTTAACTATTCCAGATTATCATCCAACTCTATGCCAAATTTCTTCCAGGACCATTCAGACGTTCTGGCGTGATTGAGTAACAAACATCCATCCATCCATCCATCCAAACTTTCACATTTATAATTGGAAGTAAGATAAGATTCGATTAAGATCCTAATTTGACTGCGTAGTTGCTCTAGTGGTTGCAATCGCGACAGCTGAGCATGAGGTCCTGGGTTCGATTCCCGGGTCGGGCAAATTGTTATTGGGTTTTTCTATCTTGAATTTCTCAGTAGCAGCCACGGAGTCTGGATTTGTGCCCGGTTGATGGCAATAGGCTCACCTCCTATTACATGAGACTTAAACAAAACTGTCTAAATTCGGATGTAGGTACCTACTATTAGGTACACCTCTGTCAGGCGTGAAGTTATGTTATGACTACCTTGTTGGTCAAGCAAGCGTTTCTGATGAACATGAGGTTTTGAGTTCGATTCCTTGATAAAACTGTGCAAAATCAAACTGAGCAAGTGGTTAGTTAAAACTGTGGGTGCTGTTGATCGAAGTGGTTGCAGTTGAAGCTTGTAGTGCTACTACCACGAATTGGAGGTTGATTCTGGGGTAGATACTTAAAATTTTCATGACTGATGTTTTTCTATCACGGATTTCGTTGAAATAGGCACACGGATAGTTTATAACCTGGATTAACACACGTAGGATACTTTTTATCCCGGTAGTATGATCCCGTGAGACATTTTCCGAACTCCACGTGGCAAAGCCGCGGGCATTAGTTGTTTAGGGGTCTGCAAGGGCCGATGCCTGCCAGGGCTGTGGGACAAAAAAATAATGGACGTCTTACGGCTGAAATGGTGACATACTGAATGGTGTAAGCTAGTGGTTTTGTCTTCTGCAGAGCATCATCGCAGTTGTCAATGTCAATTAGTTCTTAAACTGCTTTTAAGGTAATTTTTTAATCATTCGGAGAGCGAGTGAAATATCCGGAGTTCCGAAGTAAAACTCTCTTTGGATCGGGTCACTAATTAATCCATTTTTCACTTTTGGGTCATTCCGTGTTTAGACGTTGCATTTCGGGTCATTTGATGACTTCCCATCCGAAAAAAAAAAGCTAGTTTGAATATGAACAGTACAAAACTAGTATTTCTCAAGGCTTTAGTCTTCTTTCACAATACTCCCGATAATAAATATTTCATTCGTACCTTTAAAACCCAGTACATTCATACAAACATAAAAAACCTCATTACCCGAGTTCTTACCAAAAAGAAAGTTAAATAAAACACACCTGAATACTTTTACGAGCCGGTTTGGGGGTAGGCGAATAAAATTTGTTACGGTGTAAAGAAAAACAGGCAGGGTTAACTGAAGGTTTTATTTGTGGGTTAAGTGATGAGGTGAGGTTAACGGGTTAACGGTGGAATTGTATTAGTTTTGAGTTTATAGGTAGGGTTTTTGAAGGCTTGTCTAGTTTTCTAAAAAATTCACGAGCTGTTTATTTTAGTACTTCGGGACCTCGGGACCTCGGGACCTCGGGTTTATGTGATATTTTCTAGAACTGAGTAATTCTTAGTAATAAAACTAAAATTTGTTTTTGTCTTCTGTAACCCGAACATTTGAATTTGACACACGAATGCTTCATGACAAGCGTGCGTATGACACTAGACATAACGTTTTGTTAAAGCCTGTGTGCTCTGAGGATGTACGCAGATGTGTACAGTACACCCAGATTTCGACAGATATACAGGGTGTAAACAGACCCTTCACATAGCCGTCAAGCAAGCGTTCTGTACATCAAACTATGTAAGTTTACGCAAAAATTATTGCTGGGAAACGACTTTTTTTTTTGGGTGGAAAATCACGTTTTACGGTAGGACTCGATGGAAAGCACTCAAAGCATTGTGCTGATGGATGGATTGAATAGTAAGGGGGTCGTGGAGGTGTGTAAAGTAAAAATCTTACATTAAAAGCATGAATTTAAAAAAAAACCTTGTGAAAAAGTTGGAACGTTGACCCCCAATATACAGTAACAGTAACTAGAAGGTTTCCAGGTATGGTCTAGAACAAAAAAATAATCGCAAAGACGGGGAGATCAAGTGCCTTTCGGATATGTTAAGGGTCTATTTACACCCTTTATGTATGTTAAGTTCCATTTTGTTGAGAATAAGCCTATAACCATGAAATGTATTGTTAACAATGTAAAATAAATGCATAGCAAATATTTGTGTAGGATATGACAACTAAAAAATCGGCTTCAAAAACCTTCAGAATGCGTGATTTTTGTTTGTTTCTTGATTTAGTTTTTTTGTCACGTCAAGTCTTTTATTTTTTGCAAAAATCTTTTTTATTTTTCGATTTTAAGTGGTAATATTTTTCCTATACAAAAATTTGATATGCATTTATTTTACATTGTTAACAATACGTTTCATGGTAATAGGCTTATCCCCAATAAAATGGAACTCAACATTCCTAGCTGTCGAAATAGGGTGTACTGTACACATCTGCGTACCCCCTCAGAGCAGACAATCGTGATGTTCTGTTATGATGTTGTGTAAACAATAAACATCCAAGCGATTGCAGCAATCACGACAGATTTGCTGTCTATTAAGTACCAAGTAACAAGTATTGGATTACGATTTTCTTCATCTTATCCCGTCTATCGCTCTATTTTTAATAATTTATTTATTTATTTAAAGTACTTGTTACAAAAAAACTGTGTGCACATTTAGGCGCAGTAGTATTATTTCTCATAGAATGGTATAATTAGTACTTATAAGTAAAAATACCCCAAGTATGTTCCGTTATTCTTGATAGTTTTCGAAGTTGTAGATTCTTGACAATTGTATGAAAACCGCTTTAAAAAAACTAACTTTATTTTTACACGGCTTTTTGTTACTTTTGATGCTAATGAGTTAACGTTAAAAAATGTGAAAATGCCTCGTTAAAATATAGTTTTTTTATGACGTCACTATTTGAAAATAATGGCTTTAAGAAAATGTATGTGATTATTATACTATATGGTTCTCTTATTCTGTTTATTGTGTAAAAAAAAAAAAAAAAATATTTAAATTATTATTATAAATTTGTGTTTAATGCTCTTTTTAATGTATAATGACTTGTTTTTTTTTAATGTATTATGATTTGTGTTTTTAATTTTTTCAAAATATGACCTGTAATTTCGATAATTATTAATAAATAAACTAAACTGGACCACCCTGTATAATGCCACTCGGATTATAACCATGATCCTTTACCCTATGTTACCCTATACGTTTACACACAGATGTTGATTCACAAGGGGTTGTTTACAATAAATAACAGGCGTATGTATGTACCGCCACCTGTTACATAACATAACCACGTAAAGACGTTTGTAATGATAAATTGGCAGTTGTAATGTTTAATATGCTTACAAATCTGTTATGGCGTGTGGAAAAGTAGGAATTGTGAACTAGTTTCCGCGGTAAACTTATTAGGTACTGTAGAGGCGTAAGCTCTATGGTTATTTATGAATTACTAATCAACTTTGTAAAAACAATAGAAAAAGCTTAAGGAGCGCTAAACGGCTGGCATCGCACGAGCCAAATTCAAAAGCAATGTTCTGCTAAAGCATTTTTTTCTACAAGTTTTGACAAAATTTCCCAGAAAATTACAACTTGACTAAAAGTGATCTTGTAATCATATGACGCACAATTGACATTCAAATCTGATGAAGTCATTACAAGGCTGTCTATACATTACACATTAAAATAACTTACTACGAAGTAGATTACAAACTTTCCCAGACCTTCACGTGAGTCTATTTTAGAACATCGTTTTAAACAGTCAGTGAACATGAAGATAAGGTAATACACGAACAGCTTTAGTTACAGTTACCGTTAATTTCGTTCAGTTTAAAGTTTAACCTTTACTGAAATTACTAGGTTAGGTAAAAGGCTATCCTTTGTTAATATTGATGAATTTCAGACTGTTGTTTTTGGGGTAGAAAGTGCAAGATTGTGTGTGTGGTAGGTACAGGTAAAGTTAAAGATGATCTTTATGAATAGTTGCTCAAGGGGCATGTCTGTTAGTGGCTCCCGGCCATCGTAGGCGCGGGCCTGTGGACGGCGAGTAATGGGCTAGCTCGCCGTCCGGCCGTCTTATGACGACAGGCCGTGGCGATGCGCGTTCGTGTTCCACGCGCGCCTTAAAGAGATGTCAGCAACCGAGTAGGGGTCCACATGGGACGATGCCTGCCAGAAAGAGATACTACTACAGGCTATGCAGGCTACAGGCCCGCGATAAAAAGACCCCTCATTTGATGATTTCCCATTCGAAAAGGAAAAAAGGGGCATGACTGTATGATTGTTTTAAAGAGTTTTAATGGCTTGATATTTATTATTTGAGATCAAGGAGGTTGATAAAAGTAAACCAATATTTTGTAAAGAGTTTTAATGACTTTTACGTTCTACTAAACAATTTCAGCCGTATAGCGAATCTGCCAAATCGCAAGTCTGACGCTTATTAGTTTAGTAAAGGTCTTCATGTGGAAGGTCAGCAAATAGGTCAGGGACCCTAATGGATGTGATGTAGCTTCTGTCACTTATACAGGGTTATTTGTAACATACCAACAACCTCGCAGTAGTAAATTACTACCATCATAAACAACAACATTTGCACTACGACTTTTCCGAAAACAGACAAAAAAAATTCAACTCTCCATACATATATCCGAACAGATGATCGAGTTTTGTATGAAAAGTCGTTTTTTTTTTGTCTGTTTTCGGAAAAGCCGTAGAACAAATGTTGTTGTTTATGATGTTAGTAATCTACTCCTGCGAGGTTGTTGGTGTTTTACAAATAACCCTGTATATGACCCTGCAAGCAATATGTCATAAGAATTGTAGTAACTAGCCTCTCGATTATACAAGGTGTAAACGGACCCTTCACGAAACCGTCAACCATGTATCAAACTAAGTAATCATCAAACTAGTCAAAAATCACTACTGGGAAACGATTTGTTTGGGATAAATAATTATTGTAATATTGTAGAACTCAATGAAACGCACGTCATAACATTGTGCTGATGGATGCATTGAATCATAGCACCGGTGTCGTGGAGGTATTTAAAGTAAAGTTATAAAACGGTAAAGGCTTTTGAAAATGTTGGAACTTTGACCAACAATACTTATGTAACTAGAATGTTACCAGGTATGGTCTAGAACAAAAAAAAAATATCATAATGACGCGGGGACAACAAGTGCCTTTCGGCTTCGTTAAGGGTATTTTTACACCCATTAGACTGGTTGTCAGACTTTCTGGTTCCAAACTGTTTCGAACCACAGCCCGGGGCTTAACGCGTTCTAGGAGTCTCTCATTTACCTGCAGGAAGAAAAAAGGGCTTGCTTTTATCAAAATCCATAAAACCTTGTACTTCATGCAAGGAACGTGGCTATGAAATTTTAATACCTGTTGTATATAAAGTACCAATACGACATTCAACATCCAAATATAGCTGTTCCTAATACTTAGCATGCAAGCCAACCTCAAGGCCAACCTGTTGGTCTGTTTGTTCGATACACCTCGGAAACAACACTGGTTTTAACAAGTTTGACCCAGTTCTGGCTCGTCTGTTACGACACTGTGATGGGTTTGGATGGGGCGGTGGTGTATGGAAGCTATGGTATGGGTCTTGAAAAGTTTTGTATAAATTAATGCGGTTCTTGAGATTGGGGTCTTGGGGTTCTAGAGATGGGGTCGAAAAGTTCTGGAGTGTTAATCGCGAACCGGAAGGCCTCCCAGTAGGTGGACCGATGACCTGGTAAAGGATACGGGGTTCCGCTGGATGCGAGACGCACGGGACCGGTCAATGTGGTGACACTTGGGGGAGGCATATGTCCAGCAGTGGACGTCTGTCAGCTGAAATGATGAATGCAGTTTTTGACATGCTGAATGGTGTAGGCTAGTGGTTTTGTCTTCTGCAGAGCATCATCACAGTTGTCAATGTCAATTACTTCTTAAATTGCTTTTAAGGTAATTTTTTTAATCATTCGGAGACCGAGTGAAATATCCGGAGATCCGAAATAAAACTTTCGTTGGATCGGGTCACTAATTAATTCAATTTTCACTTTTGATTAATTCCGTGTTTAGATGTTTGATTTCGGTTGAAAGATGCCGAATTAAAGATGAACGAAGGGCTACGCGCTGGATATGTTTATACATGCCACTTACTTCCAGTATTCAGAAGAATACTTTTCTTTGTTTCGGACAACTTTCGTCATAACCACGCTCGGTAAATTAATAAAAACCGGTCAAGTGCAAGTTGGACTCGCTCATGAAGGGTTCCGTATTATCGTAGTAGGGTACCCCTTTAATTTTAAATTTACTTTTATTATGTGTTGTTATAGCGGCAACAGAAATACACATTCTGTGAAAATTTCAACTGTCTACCTGTTACGGATCATGAGATACACGCCACTGACAGACAGACGAACGGAGAGATGGGCGGACGTAGGGATGGACAGCGGAGGCTTAGTAATAGGGTACCGTTGGTTACCCTTCGGGTACGGAACCCTGAAAAGCAGCTGCCCACTCCCTCTTACAAAAAGGAGGCTTGTGTCCCAGCAGTAGGTAAACCGCAGGCTGGTTATACTGTCTTTAGTAAACACACCTAACGATGAAGCAATCAAAAAAACATTTATCAAAACTAAAGTTGGTTGCAATGGACCGATAGGATAGGGGGAACTCTTAATTGGCACCGAAGCGGCTTAATTAAATAACTGAAACTCGATCTAGTGCCAGTGTTCCGTATTGCCGTTAATAGGACTGGCGTAATTGAGTTAAAAATAATTTTCAAGAAGGGTTGAAGAATACCGGATATAACGAAGTTTAAAGTAGATTTTTTCGTTTGTAAAAGTTACAGATATAAAGAGTGTAAATAGACCCTTAACGAAGCCAAAAGGCACTTGTTCTCCCCGTCACTGCGATCATTTTTTTGTTCTAGACCATACCTGGGAACCTTCTGTTACGGAAATATTGGGGGTCAAAGTTCCAAGTTTTTCACAAGTTCTTTTTTAAAAACATGTTTTAATGTAATATTTTTACTTTAAACACCTCCACGACCTCCGTACTATTCAATCCATCCATCAGCACAATGCTTTGAGTGCGTTCCATCGAGTCCTACCCTACAATTTTTTTTTTTTTGGGCTGAAAAGAATTTTTGCGTAAAGTTACTTAGTTTGATGTACAGAATGCTTGGTTGACGACTTCGTGAAAGGTCTGTTTACATGATGTTAATATGGTGTTCTAAATACCTCGTAATTCCACATGAGCAGCCAACCTGACCTGTGGTACTGGACCCTATACAAATTAGCCTCTATCAAAAGGTCTCTAATTACGTGTGAAGGCCGACGTAATTGCCATTGTCGGCGCCAATTACGTGTAAGTTTAGTGATCGTGAGGTATGTTTACGGTCAAGAGCAAAATTATTAATTTCTAGTAAATAAATATAATTTTGGAACATTATTTTCATCATATTGATGACATGCAGAGTGTTGTGGCATAGCTTGGAAGAGACCTATAGGCAGCAATAAATTGCGATAGACTGAGTTGATGTAAGCAGATAATGCTCGTAAACTCATCATCATCTGCCTAGCCTTTTCCCAACTATGTTGGGGTCGGTTTCCATTCTAACCAGATGCAGCTGAATATCAGTATTTTACAAGGAGCGACTGCCTATCTGACCTCCACAACTCGGTATGTAATGAGTGGTCACCCATCCACCGACTAACCTAGACTACTACTACTACTAGTCTGTTATTATTTAGCCACGAGCTCCTGCTCGTTAACTCATTATTTCAGATTTTTTTGAGCTAAAAACGTGTTTTAAAGATCGCTAAATGTATACATATTTTTGATGTTGACTGCTCTTCTATAAGAAAAAACAAATGATGAATTATAATATAGGTCATGTCTCGATTGTAGAATTCGAGAAACGATTTACATTTCTCGAATTCCATAAAGTTCTTTGATAAAATCGATATCACCTCTGTAGATCCTGGCTCAAAAGAGTTGCGGTACATGGAATAGTGTGGCGAACTTATCTTAAAGATAAAAAAAATTCCTTCGAGAAAAGGCAAAAGAAAATGGCCATTTATTTAGGGTACGCCGAAAAGATTATCGGTAGGTATTAAATAGAATGTCTTCCCTACTTCCTAGTATGATGGCCCATTTTTGTGTAAGTATGCGTAATATATGACATTCCTTTAGTACTGGTAGCACGATAAATGACATGATATTAGGTACATCGATTGAGTGATATTAGAGTTTTTTGAGATATACCCTTGAGGGAGCTTGACTTTTATTTATTTGTGAAATTATGGTAAATAGTACACTTGCTACTAATAATGCGACCTTTGAGGTAGTCGAGAATTATCATTTGCCTAGCCTTTTCCCAACTATGTTGGGGTCGGCTTCTAGTCTAACCGGAAGCAGCAGAATACCAGTACTTTACATGGAGCGACTGCCTATCTGACCTCCACAACCTAGTTAGTACTGGGTAATACGATACCCCTTGGTAAGAACTGGTTTTCAGAATTTCGGGCCACTGACTACCTGTAACGACTGTCAAAGATCTACAATTTTAAAAGATTATAATTTACATCTGACCAACGGTTTTACGTGCTTGGCATGTCATGGGTGGTCACCCATCCCATCCACGGATCAACTTAGGCAAGCGCGGCTTAACCTGAAGATGGACCCCGAGTGGCTGTTATTATATAAGTAGTCCAGAATACCTTGTATAAATAAGGTAGCAGATCACTAATGTTTATTTTAAATACTGGTTTTTGATTATTTGAAACCCTTTACTCTACACGTTAAAACAAAAAAAAAAAATACAATTTATATTTCCTATAATAATTTATAGTATATAACTAAAAGGATAAAAACATATATTTAAAACTAGCGTACAGTGGTATTCAACGGGCAAATTGCGTTCCACAATAGTTTCGTTGCGTTTTATGTTGAGGAGCAGACATAATTTTTTAACATTCGAAGCAGTGTAATACGTTATTCCTTCTGGTGCATCCAGTTAGACTAGAAGCTTACTCCAAAATAGCTGTTATAAGGCTAAGCTTATTCCATATACTAATATTATAAAAGCAAAAGTAAGTTTGTTTGTTTGTTTGTTTGTTACCTTTTCACGCCTAAACCACTGAACCGATCATCCTGAAATTTTGCAAATACGATGTCAGGTGTACAAAAACGGACATAGGGCGCCTTTTATCCCGAAAAAAGTACTGTTCCCGAGGAAAACAATAATAACGTTCTTATGATAATAGATGGCGCCACGTGCCTTTCGAATCATGATTGAATTATATTATTACGAGCAGAGTACAACCCGGATTGGTTGTCAAATTCTAAAATAACGCAAGCGAAACCGCGGGCAAAAGCTAGTTTAAAATAAATAAAGCATCAACTAAGCAATCAATAACCCAGCCACACTCCAGTGCACAAAATATTTACCCAACCATTTCGAACTATCCCCCTGAGAAAACCATTTACGTGAAAATTCGGCCATCTACACCTGTAAAATAAAGCTGAAGAGAAGTTTGTATATTTTCCTGAACGCGCTAAGCTCTGGAAATACCGCTCGAATGAAAAAAAAACTATTTAAGGTCCCATTGAAATAGATGGAGAAACTTTTAGAAATCATTCAGACCAAAAAAATAAGTACAATGGTAAAAAAAAAATAAGACAAACGTATTAAATACTTACAAGAAAAAAAATCAGCTAACGAAAATACACTAAAAAATGTTGGTTACCCAATGATTTTATGTCAAAATAAAATCAATTTCACCAATTAGAGGGGTTTTAACCAATCTCTTGGCTAAAACCCCTCTCACCAGAACGATCCGCGTAGTGAACGAGGTTCACGAGCGAATCGACATTTTTTCGTGCACTTTGAGTGAATTCGCAAAAGTTTTGTTAAACGTAATTTCTTATTTATAAGTAGTAATAGACAATAGTTAATGGACCTGTGTTAGAAATAAGAGTGATAGCCACACTGTCGAAGTAGGTTTAAGATTACCTGTAATGATAGTTGTAAGTTGAATAAATAAATAAAAAAATAAATAAGTAATAAATAAATTTAATTAGTGTTTTTTTTACTTTTATATCTTTGTTAGACGTACTGAATGCTGTGTTAAAATTTGTCCATCTATTTTAATGGGACCTTATACATTTTGATAGCCCAATTTTTGAGGAAGGTATGTGAAGATAGTAAGCGCTACGACCGCAGATTTAGATTTAACTAGATAACGTGAGAGCACCACTTCGCGTGCCCGGCTTAAGCATTTTATGCTTAACGTGCTACTGTCGCAGCAAGCTAATTTGTTTAAAACAACAACGTTACCACTCAAGACTTAATTCAAAAAAATTAAAGAACAAATACGTAGTCTATTTTGTTTAGTACCTAACTTGTTTGTATAGTCACTAAATAGTGCTTATGGCGTCATAGTAGGTATTAAAAAAATGGCACGCTTGATTTTCATACAGATTATGAAACTTACGTTATCTAGGTTCATCTATATCTGTGACTACGACCCTTAGTTGTCAGAATAAGAAAAAAAATCCGCCAAGTGCGATTCAAACTCGCGCATGAAGGGTTCCGTACCATCGTAGAAGGGGAGCCCCGTTCAATTTTAATTTATTTTTATTATTTGTTGTTATAGAGGCTACAGAAATACACATTCTGTGTAAATTTCAACTGTCTGTCTATTACGGATCATGAGATACAGCTCGCTAACAGACAGACAGAGAGACGTCGGACGGACGGACAGCGGGGCTTAGTAATAAAAACTCAGAAACGGCGGCGGCGGGTAAACCCGTGGGGCACAGCTAGTTCTAAACAAAAGGTTCCGGTTCGTAATGGCCGGTAGTCCAACAGGTCCGGTCCGTGGTTTACCGCCCGGACCGGTTCCGGCGATATTATTTATTTTTTGAACGTAGCACACTTTTGAAGGGTCAAAGGGTTTCAAAAGGCGCCAATTACGAATACGTGCGCACGGTTCGGGGGTTCGTTACCCGGGGGTAAATAGTTTGGGGGAGGATTTAGTTATTTTAGTGGGTTAGAGGCTAAAATAGGGAATTTAATAATTTAGTTAACTAGACGAATATTTGGAGTGTTCAGGTTATTTTGGGTCTAAGAGAGAAAATCGAGATAGACGACAAACATTAACTTTCGCTCCATTTTTACCCGACTACGGCGAAGCCAAAAGGAAGGGTTATGACTGTAGTACCTAAACTATTCATCCGATTTTGATGAATAAGGTATTAATCGATTCGTTATTATGGCACGGGTAACATAGGCTACATTTTAACCGACTTCAACAAAAGGAGGAGTCGATTTTACCTTGTATTGTAAACCCCGAATTTAATAAAAACGTGATTTTTCAGTAGTCGAGTTTTTAGTTTTTTTTTTGTTGTAGTATTCCACACAAATTCTTATCAGAAACAGTTCAAATAAAAAAAATCGTGGATATTACGCTCCATTACTCGCTGGAAAACCTTAAGCTCAGCAGTTCAGTCGCTCATACCAACAGTATTGAAGTTAAAAAGTTGAAATCAATTAAAACTGAGAGCAGCAGTGGCCCAGTGGTGGAGACCCCGACTTACGAGCAGTAAGTCGTGGGTTCGAGCCCAGCCATTACTTTGTGTAAGTTATTTCATCACCACTGCTCTCAAAACAGTGAAGGAAAACATCGTGAGGAAACCGGCATGTCCTAGAACCAAAAATTCGAAGACATGTGACATCTACCAACCCGCACTGGGCCCGCGTGGTGGATTATAGCCCATTCCCTCTCATAGAGAGGAGGCCTGCGTCCCAACAGTGGGAACATTAATAGGCTGATTATGCTTATGCAATTAAAACTGAAAAAGGCCAGTCAGGTTACCTCATAAAATTACCAAACAATAACACTATATTAACTTAACAAGCCATTACAACGAAACACAATTAATTCGTGTCCCATTAGATTAGTTTGGGTAATTATATTTAGTATTCAGTCAATCATGGGACGCACCTACGCGTAACGTTCAGACAGTATGACGCAAGGCTCAGTGTGACTCAGAAATGGGTATGTTTCATAGTTTTAAAGGTATAGAAAGATTACTGGGTATTACAGTACCCACCTGTAATAGTGTATTTTGAATCAATGACGCAATACAATGTGGAGCTCGTTGCTAAATAATAACAGCCGCTCGAGTAGATTTTTAGGTTAAGCCGCGCTTGTCAAGTTTGGTCCGTGTATGGTTGACCACCCATTATTGAGTTTCCTTCGTGGCTCTGAAAGCACGTTAAGCCGTTGGCCCGGGTAGTCATTTGTAGATCTTTGACAGTCGTTAAAGGCAGTCAGTGGGTTTGCATGCCCAGTGTGACATAGCGCTGAACGATACAACAGGGTGCTTGAAACCCACTCCTCTTTCAATGTTGTATCCGTTGGCAGGTATAGGTCCACCAGCCGTTCTGCGCAAAATAGCTAGTCGCATTGACGAGGGAAACCAAGTCATAGTCATTATAAGTGCCTATATAAATTTTCGATAGCAAGAAGTCATTTTTTATATATTTATTTTGTACCCTATCACAATGTTTTCTTGCCTCGATCGTTAAAAACCTGAGAAAGAATTCTCGGAAACTGCAAATCACACCACATTTGCACAATGCCTCGAACATCAAGCGAGCCAAGAAGCCAGTTCAACATATTAAACTATCGCTTAACCTACTAAATGATCTAATAACAAAATTAATTCACCACTAAATCAATTAGAACAGAGAGTCGTAAAGCAGTCGAACGATCAATTAGCTGGAGTCACTCGCGTGCTTGCGCCTCGTTTGAGAAAGGCCACGGTCGCTCCACGTTTATAGGCTGATTACACATGACGAGTCTATGATGGGACTCCGACATGTCTGTTGTCTATGCGGTCTTTAAAATCTACGTACTGAATTGAAAAATGGATATAGCTAGCAATGAGGTTAGAACTAACTAAAAAACTTTTTTTTTAAATATATTTAATGGGCCTACTCTTGACCTCAATCTAGTCCTGTGGACAGAGATGAGGTCGACGATGGAACGAGCTATCCCAAAAGAAGCCTATTACCCTCGTCTTCCTCTTCTTTAACCTCTTCACTTTTGGCGGTTTTGTGTCATGGTTATCCAGTTTCTTCCAGCCACTTTATCCAGTAGCACCTACCGGGATAAAATAAAACATATATTTTTTCCTAACCTAGTTGTCACCCAGGTTCTTCTTCTTCTTTCGTGTCGATGGTACGACTTGATTAAACTTCGTCGGCCCAGTATGTGGCCACGTTCATCGCAGCGTCTGTGGCGTCTCTTAGGTCCTATAAATTGCAGGTGTTGGGACACTTTGGACACTCCAGGAAGTGGGACATTGTCTGGTCGGGAGCACCGCTTTCACACTGTGTGTCGGAAGGATCTTTAATTCCCAATTTTGCCAAATTAAGTTTACAGCGGCCTACTTCGGTGCGCAAACGGTTAAGTGCTTTCCAAACAGGCCACTGCAGATCATGTCAAATGTTCCTGGGGTTTAACGAAATCGAGAAGTTCTTCCACATTCGTTCCGCCGCTAAAACGTGGAAAGCTTGTTAACTATCCACGTCTTAGCGGCAAGCAGTTACTTTGCCAACCCTTATTTCACCTTACACCCGCTTAGGGGTTGAATTTTCCAAAATCCTTTCTAAGCGGATGCCTAAGTCATACTAGCTATCTGTATGCCAAAATTTAGCCCAATCCGTCAAGTGATTTGAGCTGCGCGTTTGATAGTCAATCAGGACAAACGATTTTGTAAGTATATATTAGGAAACGAATTTCTGCTGTCTAGATTTTTACTAACACATATTGTGAAAACCAACCCGCGCTCTCAGAGGTTGATTTCGACCATCATAACCGAGTATTGGGAGAGTCCCGCCAGTGAATCGATACGTAATGATGCCCAGAGGCTATGCGAAATCGACTCTGCCCGAGTTCAGTTGTGCTTGTACAAACCCTTTGCCCATTGCATAGGTTAAGTACACATAGCGTAACATCACGCCTGCAATCCCCGAAAGGACAGGCAATAATAGTAAATCCAAATTTCGCCAGTTATGTTTAAGTCTGAATGTAATAAACTATAATTTAGACTAGGTAGGTAAACCTGTCGTTTATGGCCAGAATAAAGGGGTATGGACAACACGGTGAAAGACGGGTGTTGTGTCTGGTGGGCCGGCAGTTAAGTATCGTGTGATATCGTATCTATTTGTACATATTTACTTAAGCTAGTTTTAGTGTTTTTCTTTTATACCAACTTGATGCATAGTTATAATTGTTAATAGATTAATTTAATTTTATAATTTTATTGTCCTTATTGAATTGTGCTAGGTAAAGTGATGGCCTGAAACACAGGTTTAAATAAACCTAGATCGGGCAGGACGCTGACATCTAAATTGAACTATTGAATACTTGCGACTGTAGAATATATTTTAGTTATAGTTTACTTATAAGTACTTATAATTAGTATGAGAAATAATACTACAGCGCTTAAATGTACACTTTTTGTAATACTTTTTAAATAAATTATTCTTATTCTTATTCTTATAGTTGTTGTCGGGTTTTTCTATATCTTTGTTTTCTATGCATCCATAACGCTTTTGTAGATGGCTAAATTGCCGTTTTCTTCAAAAATCTGTAGTTCCTTTGAGGTTGCGATTAGGCGACTTTGGAGTTGCGTTTTACGGTTGCGATACTATATATGAGTGTTTTATACTTCAAGACTGGAAAACAAAAGAACTAAAATAATTTTACCAAGTTTGACATATAGATGAATTTTTTTTACAAGAAGCGACCTTGAACTGCACACTCAAAGTGGTCATACTTACCAAATTATCCTTTGGTCTGTCATCATCTGCCTAGTCTTTTTCCAACTATGTTGGGGTCGGCTTCCAGTCTAACCGGATGCAGCTGAATATCACTATTTTACATGGAGCAACTGCCTATCTCACCTCCACAACCCAGTTAGTACTGGGTAATACGATACACCTTGTTAAGACTGGTTGTCAGACTTTTTAGGCCACTGACAACCTAACGATTGTCAAAGATATACAAATGACACCCGGGACCAACGGCTTAACGTGCTTTCCGAGGCACGGAGGAAACTCTGTATAGAATATACCCATCAATAAACTAACCTAAAAAATAAAAAAATGGCAAGCACGGCTTAACCTAAAGATCCATCCGAGCGGCTGTTATTATTTAGCCACGAGCTCCTCCCACCTTTGGACTCTCAGAGAGAAACAAAAGACAATCTGGAGCATTCAAAAAACCCATACCGTCTTATTACCCTTCGAAAACCACCAGCCAAGGTAAATTAATCAGTATTATCTACCACTACGGTGCCCCCCGTCTATTTTGGGCGACACTTCATTACAATGATCGCCTGATTCTGATTTATGTCCAGTTCGTGACGGAGAATCCTTAGCTATAGTATTCCAATTGTTAGGAGTGCCCGCAATTATTTAGGGGGCGGTGCTCTGTTATTTAGGTGATGTGGTTTTGAATCTGGATTTGGGCACATTTGGTGGTAATAGGCCTGCCATGTAACACAATTAGGCAAATTATAGGTATCTCTCTTCGGGGAGATTGAAACCGTTATGTTAGAAAGAAAGGAAGAAAGAAAAAATATTTTTTGTCTCGCACAGGACAAAACAAAATGATTAACAATAAAACAAAATTAATTACAGCTTGGATCCTGCTCCCGTTACCGGTGGACCGCTATTTTTATGTTTTTTTTAAGAAATATTTAAAAATGTAATCAATTGTAAGAAGATAAATAAACAAAATTAAAAACTTTCTGCAAAAAAAAACCGACTGGTGAATTTTGTTTAATTGACATTTTTGCCACCGACTTCCGAAAATCAAGTTATTTTAGACTTTTTTTAGTGTTTTTTTGGAAGTCGGTTTTTTTTCGCAGTAAGGTACGCAGGTAGGTAAGGTATTTTACAGTTTTTGTAGTCTACCACACAAATTCTTGTCATGAATTATTTATTACATTGTAACTAGAAGTTATTAATTTTTAATTTTATATGTGTTAAAGACCTGAAATAAATGAATTTAATTTAATTAAGAGATCATCATATCACCAACCAAGCAAGCCAAATTGCTGAACTTACTTAGATGGCCAAAAAAAAAAAACAATCCCTAGTGGATTATACCAGAACCCAATACGCTGCGGCCGCTATTTTATGGCTCGTACATAATTGTGAGACACCATCACGCGATGTCGCTTGAACAGCCATAGCATAACAGGCCACTTCACGCGTCGCGTGATGAAAATCAAAATAAAATACTGTAACAATTAAAAATAAATATTTTTGTAATTTAATATTTTATTTTGATTTTGAAAATGATTTTTTTGTTTTTTTTGTTTTGTCGATTTTGGTTGTTTTATTTGTCTGACTGAAATAAATGAATTGAAAACCCCTTTTATTACGGACGCAAATAGAAGAAAACCCCATAAGCCGTCACACATTTTAAAACCAAAAACTCGTTTTAAAACACACTGTGACAAACGCTAGGGATGTCCATACGTAATTAGCATTGCGATTACGTATTCATAGCGGGCCCTGCTAGGGATGTCGCCGCTAATTTTAATAATTACACTTGCGCATATTAATTTACTTTCCCACTGAAATGTTCAGCATTCATGAAATGTGGTTATTTATTTCGCCGCGTTTGAAAAGGTTTTTCCCAGTTCAATGTGAGTGTATGTTTGTTTATGGTTTTCTCCAAAACGACTGAGGCATGTTTTATTTATCTTCGACTTAATTTGAGTTTCTTTTTTTTTTTTAAATTTTGTTTTTTTTTTTTTATTATTAAGTTTGATTTAGTTGCTGGGGTCTCCTAACACAGACTTCTCTGTTTATAAGAAAGCCCACAAACAATTGCTAAAATGATCCTACTAATATTATAAATGCGAAAGTTTGTGAGGCCACCCTTACAAACTTTCGCATTTATGGGTGGATATTTGTTACTCTTTCACGCAAAAACTACTGAACAGATTTAGGTAAAACTTAGCACACAGATAGTGTGTAAACTGGATTAACATATAGGATAATTTTTATCCTGGTAGCATGATCCGGTGGCACAATTATCGAACTCAACGCGGGCGAAGCCGCGGGCATAGCTAGTAGATTCATATTTTAATGCTATTGAGTCTAAATTTTGGAATATTTTCGACGTCTTTATTACCACTAATAATTTCTATAGCCAGAGCTCAAAGCCAAGACCTTCGTATTCAGCAGTATTTCACCGTAACGAGACGAAGATCTCGTTAAAAATAAATTTAAAAAATCCCCATCTAAAAATGACTTGATTGATTAAGTCTAGGGGGATAAGAGACGATCCCCAACGAGCTTGCCCGAATCATTTCCGAGTTCAATTTTGAACATCAAAGGATATTAATAGAAATGACCTAGTTTTAGTAAACTTTTTACGAATTTTTAAACGCTTTTAGCAAAGCTTAAGTACCTCGTTAAATTTTTTAGTTAGTCATTATGAAGAAGTAAGTTTTTTTTTTAAAGAGTTTTATTTTTCTGCCTTTTTGGTTGAGTGGTCGCAAGCGCGACTGCTGAACATGAGGTCCTGTGTTCGATTCCCAGGTGGGGCAAAGTGTTATTGGCTTTTTCCATCAGGAATTTCTCAGTACGGAGTCTGAATTTGCGCCCGGTTTATGGCAATAGGCTCGCCCCCTATTACATGGGACTTAAACATAACTGGCGAAATGTGGGTGTACTATTAGGTACACCTCTGCCTAACCCTTCTGGGATTACGGGCGTGACGTTATGTTTTATTTTTCCGCTTCTCGAAAAAGTTTCATGGTGGCTGTCTGCTTTCTCTCCCCTCTTCTTTTGATCGCAATTCCATTACCATTTAAGATGCCCTAGAGCATGTTATTATAGGTTATGTTGACGTTATCAAAGAATAACAATTGAATGCTTTTGTGTAGCAAAGAATCGATGAATGCCGTACGGTATGGCATAGTACAAGAAGAGAGATATACTATCTTTAACATTGAAAACGGGATATTTACTATGTTTACTGATTGTTTTGAGTTCCCGATATTTCGGCGTTGTTGCAAGCACCATGATCACGGAAAAACTGAAGTTATTGCGGGGGGGGTGTTTATGAGCAGACAAATCGATCTACCCTCTTTATTGTTCGTTTTTTTGCGCTCAGTACCGCTACCACTGTCACTCACAACTCGATTCTGTTCCCTTAACACGAAACTCACTGTTAATGACATTTTACAGTGTTATTGATTGTGCGAGTGATCATGTCTGTTTAAAAACGTATATAAAAGAGATGTAAAATAAATAAAAATATTTGTATTATTATTTATTTCTTTACATTATAATTCACATTTTAAATATTACTATACAAACTAATCATCATATGCCTAGCCTTTTCCCAACTATATTGGGATCGGCTTCCAGTCTAACCGGATGCAGCTGAATACCAGTATTTTACATGGAGCGACTGCCTATATAAAAAATGAAAAAAAGTAGCCCACTATACAAACTAATATAAAAAAAAAAACATTTAAAAATATAAAAAAATAGTAGCCCACCGGCATCGGGAACAGGGTTCGAGCTACCGGTGGTCAGGGCTCTTGACAGAGGAACCTCCTAACGATACGCGCCGTGTCCAGAAGAACTGCTTTTTGATCCAGCTGCCAAGCGAGAGCCTCCTCAGATGTTGGTCGAGGCTATTGGCTATTATTATTTTGCAAATGTAATATTAAAATTAGTATTTAAAAGCTTTTAAAAATCCAATTGTTATCAAACGGTACATAAAAATGCAAACCAGTATCCAGACTTGCCTTTTGAAGAAAGTTAGGTAAAAGCTTAGCTTAGTAGAAGCTTCTTCTTCATCTCGAATCGATGAATCAGATTTTGTCCGACCAGTACGTAGCAACCTGGACAGCTCTGTCGTTTGCCTCATTCAAGTCCTGGAGGGTGCAATTAGTTGTGCACGACGGACAGGAGAAATTGGTGTGGCATATCCCGTGTTGTTGGGGACCCACACTCTCATTGTGTCCGCAAAGTAGTATCCGATAGTAGAAACCGAATTAGGTGACAATCGTCGGCGGAGGACAGGGCAGCGAAGGAGGCGCCGTATCGACGCGAGGCCGCTCTAGGATGTGCCAGCGGGCGATAGATCGGAGAATCTATCGTCGTCTCATTAGACGGCCCGCATGAGTTGTGGCAATGTCTCAGGCGAGCCCGGACATCCTAAAAGGTGCCTGGAGGCGGGCTGCGCTGAATGTGTCGCGAACGTCAGGTGTAGCAGTTCTCGCTGCTCATCCACCAAAGTGACAGTAGGCTCACGGCGGTGTTTTTTAGTAGGTGCAAGCCCCACATAACCAAGCCGTCTCCTCAGACGGTGCGCTATGAGTAGACATTTTTCACAGTTACATAAAAAAGATGACTATTAGGAGGTCTTTCATAATCCATTCTCACCTCTCGTTAAGTCCATAAGATCTGTTCAGCATACCTATATTCTTCATAACGTTGTCACTAACTCTTTCTCCCTATAAACCTAAATGTTCCGTGTTCATCTGAACAGCTACAAATGCTTCAATCCCGATATTTATTAGTGTGTGTAACGAGCGGTATGGAAGCCTTCCGGCTCGCTGCCTGTATCGATCAACTCCGTCTAGTCTAGGACGAACAGGAGCCACGAAGGACGTTACGTTCAGAAGGTTCAGTTATTACAAAGAACTCGAATTTCTCATCTTCTTCTTCTTCTTCAACAACTACATTCATTTATTTTCAGGCTACTTTGGCCTATAGATATATACCTTACAGACTAACATACATATGATAAAATAAAAATTGTGTTAGTAAATAGAACCTTAAAACTTTGTTAGTGTGTGCGTGTGTGTGTGTGTGTGTGTGTGTGTGTGTGTGTGTGTTACTGTGTCAGTGTTGTGTGTGTAATAGCATAATCAGCCTATAATGTTCCCACTGCTGGGACACAGGCCTCCTCTCTATGAGAGGGAATGGGCTATAATCCACCACGCGGGCCCAGTGCGGGTTGGTAGATGTCATATGTCTTCGAATTTTAGGTTCTAGGACATGCCGTTTTCGTCACGATGTTTTCCTTCACCTTTTAGAGAACATTGGTGATGAAATAAATTACACAAAGTAATGCGCCTGGCTGAGTTCGAAGTGCGAAGTTCGTGTGTGTAATAAGTATAATTTATTTAAAAACACAAAGTGTACATTTAGGCACAGTAGTATTATTTCTCATACAATAATAATTAGTACTTATAAGTAAACTATAACTAAAATATATTTAACAGTTGCAAGTTATAGTAGTCCAACTCAGATGTAAGCCTACCCGATCTAGGTTTGTTTAAACCTGTGTTTCAGGCCATTGAATTGTGTGTTATGTTGTTGTTGTTGTTTTTTTTGTGTTTGTTGTTTTTTAATGTAACTATGTTAGTTATCTTCGTGTAACTGGCACCACAGATATATTTTGTTAGACCAGAACTTCCACGAAATCGTCTGTATCAGCGCAGAATTCACTTTGGCTGCACGTTTTTGGGCTAAGTCGGCAGGAGATGGAATTTCTCTAAACATTCTCATACTGCGTCGCACAAAAACGTATCCATAGGTAATGAGTTGAGTTATGATGTCACGCATTCCACATGCACCGTTAGATACGAATTTCAGTATGAGTGAGCTAAAATCTTTTGACGCAGTCGGGCGAATTTTATACGTTCGTACCGTCTGGCATTGACATAAGAAAAGGATTTGACTTGAAGTTGAACATTGTACAAACGAAGAACTATTCAGTTTAAGGAAGCGCAGCTTTGTAATAAGTTGCTGAAAGAAATAAGAAATTCTTCATCAATGAACGTCTTTAACAATAGGTTAAAGTTGTATTTAGCCAACCAACCATAGTAAATCACTAACCACTGTGTGTACTCGGTAAACCGAACGACAAACTATGCTTATTACTTAAGATATTTGTGTTATCATTCGAACCATTTTTTTAAATTCCATTTGCAAACCCAGCTACACTGGGTGTGGTCGCATCATGGCCGGAGACATGAGTGGGCGGCGAGGGTGGAGGGTGTGTTGTGTTAGGCCAACTAAAATGTTCTTCTTATATGATCCCAATTAGTTTGCTGTATTTCATTTCATGTAATATATTCTACACCTAGATGTAGACATGGCGGCATATCAAGCTGTACATAACCAACATAACCTGACTTCGCTTTGTATGAGGTTCCCGTACGATGAGAAATCAGCTTAATTTGGTTTTTTATAGCTTGAATGGCCACCGCGCGTACTATATGGTTTGTTAGTCGCCAACAAGTTTGCTAGAGGAAATCCGACATTGAAGTCTCGTCCAACAAGACTGAAAATTGCGTACAAGTTATAAATTGCACTTTTTGCTTTGCGGTAACAATATTTACCGCTAGAAAACTTGTAATGAGACATGGAACTTCTAAACTTTTTTTGCTAGTGTCGTCCATGCTTTTTATTCCTAATTTTATAGTAGTTTGTTTAGTTTGAAAGTTTTTCTTTGTACAGTTCTATTCTGTAATATAAAATTTTGACTGTCCAACTTTTTATCAAAGAATACTAGATTATTTTAAAGTTTAAAATGACTCAAAAAGTTTAGTAATAGTTCTAGTTTTATTATGACTTTTAATTAATTATTTCAGTTTGCTTATTTTAATGGTTACTTGTGTATGTGAATTTAAATGTTTGTAAACTCACCCACGATACAGGGGAAATTTCTAGTGTGGAGCAACATTTTTTATAAAGAAAGAAAATAATGAAAAAAATACATGAGGAGCAGTATTCTGTAAATAAGAACCTTTAAAAATAGCGTTAATTATTAAAAAATAAACTATTTCAGTAGCTCAGAGTTGAGCCACGGAAACGTCATGAATCCAGTACAATGATGATATGATATGATGTGATGATGATATGATGTGATGATGATATGATGTGATGATGATATGATGTGATGATGATATGATGTTATGATGATATGATGTGATGATGATATGATGTAGTAATGATATGTCTACTGCTTTAATATTCACCACTAGTCTTTTCCTAACTATGTTAGGATCGGAAAGAGTAACAAACATCCATCCATCCATCCATCCTCACAAACTTTCGCATTTATAATTAGTAGTAAAATATGAAGTATGACCTTCTGTACAATATTCATCACCACAAACCAATCACTCGACTGTCTCTTTGGTAAAGTGATCACAAGCGCGGCCGCGTGATCTCTTGCCCTCCACCTGACCCTGAACCACCAGCCTCTCCATCGAATTTTCATTTCAATTGATGTGACCTTAACTTAAATATCACCTTTCAATACCTGAAAACCACACATTTCCAATAGTGTCACGCTCCCCAATTTAATCTTATAGCTTTGGGTCCCAACCTAGCAACAAAGAGTAATACTATAGACCTTTAACAACGAGAATGAAACGATTGGTTTCCAATCGAAGCGCTTCTCTGAACCTAATGTGTTAAAAGGTTAAAGTTGAGACTTTTCTACCCATTTTCAGAAACACTAAAGGATGATTTCCACCAAAAGGCTCGCATCGCATCTGATCGGAACGGATTTTACAATCTTTAAACGATATCAAATCGTGTACACAGTATTTAAAGTCTATATTACCAAGCCGCGCGCAGCAGTTTGATCGTGGACGTCTTCTGCGACACGCGATCGCAGCCGAAAGAACGCCGCGACGCGCGATCGGCTCCGTTCGCTTGTCGTCGTTTCCGATCGGAATTAGAACACGTCAACACAGTAGGAATGAGATTATTTGACTAGGCGCAGAAACGGTACGGAGCTGATCGTATGCGGAGAAATCCTGCCGGATGCTATCGGCTGTCTCCTCATGCGTACGCATCATCTCCGATCTGATACGATGCGAGCCGTTCGGGGGAAATCATTAAATAAATATGATAGCTCCATTTGATAAAATGTGACTTTAATTCCTAGATTAAGTTGCTTTAAAAACACTTTTACACGTCACAATAAAAGATGTAGTGATAAAAAATGAAAACAGTATGCTTAGATGGTGTGGCCATGTGGAGAGGACGAGTGAAAGGCGACTAACAAAAGGTATTTACAAGGCAGAAATAGCCAAGTCAGAGGCCCATGGGTGGCATAAAAACTCTGACACCAGGTTAGGCACTAACCACACGATAAATAAAGAAGGCAGATATGAGTGGCAATAGAGGGGCCGCCCTACAAGGACACACACTGATCTTATTTATTTACTTATTTAAACTTTATGTACAATAGTGGTACATAGGTGGACTTAATGCCAAGACAAAGCGTTCGCTACCAGTCATCTTATTGGTGCGGTTCTTCAGAAAAGTCAGTCGTAGTACTCGCAACCGGCGTGCGTATTTTCCCATGGAGGTAGACAGAATCCTCAGAACCTGCTTCGATCCTTACACACTCCTTTTGCCTTGTCCACGTTCATACATCTGGTCATACACGCACTATGATATCATCTGCCTAGCCTTTTCCCAACTATATTGGGGTCGGCTTCCAGTCTTACCGGATGCAGCTGAATACCAGTATTTTACATGGAGTGACTGCCTATCTGACCTCCACAACCTAGTTAGTACTAGGTAATACGATACCCCTTGGTAAGACTGATTGTCAGACTTTTTGGGCCACTGACTGCCTAACTACTGTCAAAGATCTACAAATGACAGCCGGGACCAACGGCTTAACGTGCATTCCGAGGCACGGAGGAAACTCGGTATGTAATGGGCGGTCACCCATCCACAGACCAACCTAGGCAAGCACGGCTTAACCTAAAGATCGACCCTATCGGCTGTTATTGTTTAGCCACGAGCTCCTCACACACACTCCTAAACGATAATAAGATGTAATTCTCATTTCTTCTCTTTTTTATATAAATTTTTAAGCAATGAATTTATATGAGATTATTTTTTTATCTTTAGATATTATTCTTCTGAGGAATCATAACTCTTATTTGTAGTATTCTCAAGTATACAACATAATCTTTGTGTAGCAAGCTTATCTATTTAACTTGATGTGCTCCGCAACACAAAAACAATTGCCAATTTGCTATGCAAACTATTCCCGTACCTAATTTAGATTGTCACGATGCATTTGCATAATTTGTGAGATTTATGACGTCCTCATCATAATGCAAGTTATATAATTAATATGATGAACTCAAATGGTAGGACAAAGATCATTTTCTGTGGGTTTAATGAGATATATTATGTTAAGGAACGAAAGATAGGAGAGAACAAAAGCATCAATATGTAAACAGTTAATAACTTTTAAAAGTGTTTTTTTCCTACTGTTTTGATTAAAATTTCACGTCGTTACGAACATAGTATTCTGGAACTCATATTTTTATGAAAAAGATCCTATCTCCAAGTTACAATCGTTATTTCTCGCGAAAAATGCTTTTATATTTAGGAAAGTATACACTTTATGGGGCAGTGGCGAAGGTTCCATACAACTCGATTCCTCCCGGCTTCCCTTTGAAAAACGGCACAGTCAGTATTCTATAAACAAATAATACAATCACATTAAAGATATGTACTCCAGCTTACCTCTTACAAAAATTGCCCCTTCGCTACTGGTGTATACATATTGGTGTTCGTGACTGTACAAGACGATTGTAATTGAAACGCCCTAGAAGGACATGTACACTGATGTTAGTGATGAAGTACTTCTAAAAACTAATAACAGTACAGACTAAGCAACTTGCTGACTTACTAATATTGTATTGTGAGTAATTCTCGTATAGAAGGTGACATGACCGTGTGTGTAATCGACAAAATGACAGATCAACAAAAGGAACCGGTCATTTTGTCGATTCTTCCGTCGACAAAACCCGTTTCTACGGTGGTCATGCTACGCGTACAGGACAAATGGAAGACGATCATGTCAATAGTTATGAAGTTCTGTGATAAAATGCAGAATGTGAATGCGTGTGCAAGTAATGCAGAATTTTTTCTATTTTTTTTCTAATGAAGCCAAGCCGTTAATAGCCATTTCGTGTCAAAGAAAGCAATTAAGAAACATAATTATTACAGCCGACAGTATGCTGAGTCATCATCATCATTCTCAGCAATTTTTGATAGTTTACTCAGCATAATGTGAAGTATAGAAGAAGAAGACATGCTGCGCCGACCCCAAATGAATTGGGATAAGGGCAGGAGAATAATGAAATATGCTGATGCACTATTAGTTACACGTCTGTCTAAGCAGCGATGCCATGGTGTGGTAGCTCCCACGTAATAGGGTGCGAGCCTATTGCCATCAGCCGATCATAAATCCAGACTCCATGGCTGCTACTGAGTAATTTCTGATGTAAGAACCCAATAACACTTTTCCCGACCTGGGAATAAAACCCAGGACCTCTTCCTCTTCCTCTTGCAGTCGCGCTTGCGACGAAACGAAGCAGTTAAATATAATACAACAAATGCCTGCTATCGCTCGCGATAAGGGCTATATTCCCGTCACTAACAATTTATTGCTCTCCAGCTTCAGATACGCCACAGTTCATATTACGACTAAACGATAAACAGCCTTACGAACATCGAAAACCGATTACAGTCGTAAAAACAAACACAAAAGCGTCATATATATAGCATTTGTGCAAATTTCCTTTCTCCCCACGATGAATAGGATTCATTAGTAGCTGCCAGTGCGCCCCTTTGTTTGAGTTCGTCCCTTGCTTCGGGTGTCTCATTCAGGGGACATTGGACACTTCTGATTGTGTGGTATGCGTCAGGTGATATGTATTCGGTAGGTACTTATAGCCTCCTTATGTATGTGTTATCTATATCTGCCTATCACGATGGGTACTTCCTGAAATTTAATTTGGTGCAAACACGCCATAATTAAAGGAAGTCTGAAAAATAATTGTTATTCTTACGCCTAACCGTCTCAAGTTCTTACCAACCAACAACGCATCATCATCTGCCTAGCCTTTTCTAACTATGTTGGGGTCGGCTTCCAGTCTAACCGGATGCAGCTGAATACCAGTATTTTACATGGAGCGACTGCCTATCTAACTTTCACAACCCAGTTAGTACTTTGTAATACGATACCTCTTGGTAAGACTGGTTGTCAGACTTTTTGGGCCACTGACTACTTAACGACTGTCTAAGATCTACAAATGACACCCGGGACCAACAGCTTACCGTGGAGGAAACTCGGTAGGTAACGGATGGTCACACATCCATAGACCAACCTACGCAAGCACGGCTTAACCCAAAGATCGACCCGAGCGGCTGTTATTATTTAGCCACGAGCTCCTCAAACAAGACAAGTATCTTTGAAAAATAAACTTCGGTCTACGATTAAAGCTACTGTATAGTAGGAAAAATAGAAAAAGTTCTGTATCAGTTCATAGTATTGTGATTTTCTTGTATGTATGAGCAAACGTGGTGCCATTATGTCTTCTCTTTGTGAGAAGATGACTTCCCTGCAGGCCCGTGGACGGCGAGTTATGGGCTAGCTCGCCGGCCGGCCGTCTTATGACGACAGGCCGTGTCGACGGCGCGTTCGTGTTCCACGTCCGCCTCAAAGAGATGTCAGCAACCGGGTCCGCATGGGCCGATGCCTGCCAGGGCTGCGGGACTGTTCGAAAGAGATACCGCGGCCCTGGAACACAAAGGGCAAAGAAGGAACATGGATGGGTTTTAGTCAGTACAAGTCTGACACTCCCTTCCACTCTCCTCTCCGCCCAGAGCGGGGGGTCATTGGGGGGGAAAAAAAAGATGACTGCCATTTGCACTGCAGTGACACCAATATAAGCTGGTATTATTAAATCACTACATAGTATATAACAAAGTCGCTTCCCGCTGTCTGTCTGTTCCTATGTATGCTTAGATCTTTATGACTACGCAACGGATTTTGATGCCTTTTTTTTAATAGATAGAGTGATTCAAGAGGAAGGTTTATTTGTATATATTGCACCCATGCGAAGTCGGGGCAGGTCGCTAGTACCTAATGAAATAAAATAATAAGAGCTTTATTATTCAAAAGAGCATTACATAATATATACACATATTATAGCAGTTCCTATTCATAACTTCGAAATACGCAAAATCTCCATTTCCTGAAGCCACGACCTAATAACTGTGTCGATAGTTTCCGACAACAATCACCGTGACGCGAATATTTCAGAGAAATATCGGAATATTGGAAAATGAAACCTTTGTCACTCGAAAATGCATTTCCAGCAGGAATATTCATATTGTACGTTTGAACTGCGCGTGTAGGAATGTCAGGACTTATTCGTTCGGTGAATATGAATATTGAAATAGCATAATGTCAAAGGTAGAAGGAAGTATTACATCCAAAGAGATTTAAAATACTTGTAGAGTGGACATTAGGAATATTTTCACACAATATTTTTGATCCCGTTCATTTTCGATTTTGACACACGAATGCTACCTGACAAGCGGGCGTATGACACTAGACAGAACGATTTATTACTAAGTAGTAATAAGTTTTGGATTACAATTTTCTTCGTAATGTCCCGTCTATCGCTCATAAATAATTGAATGTCTTTGATTACATCCAATATTATGCACTCCACCTATACTTCTATTACAAAGAGGTAAAATTTGTTTGTAAGTTTGTATTTAGGGGGTAATTTTAATAGGTCTTTACCTATGTAATTGGAGATTTAATAACCAGCATTTTCAGATTTAATTATCTGTGGATTGGCGCGCAATTCGAAATTCAAATATATTTTATTTGAAAGCCGTGTTCTTTTAATTTCAAATTCAGTCATTTGTTTTTAGATAGTTTTTTGTTTTATGGAAAACTGAAAATTCGTACAATTTTCGAATATGAGTTCCTACGTGGACATACCGCTGCGCAAACAACACGAAACATTAACGACGTGTACGGGCCTAACACTGCTTGCATAAACACGGTCCATTATTAGTTCAATCGTTTTAAATCTGGAAATTTTGAGTTGAAGAATGAGCCTCGCGGTCGGCCGGTAACCATTGTCGACAACGACGAATTGAAGGCGGTAGTGGAAACGGATCCAACTCAATCTACGGCTGAGCTTGCTGCAGGCCTTGGAGTTAGTGTCAAAACGACATTGAAGCACTTGTGTCAAATCGTCAAATAAAAAAAAATACAAAAAAAAAAAAAAAAAAATTTAACGAATTTATATTGATACGTAAAGGAAGAGGTCGAAACCCTTACTTGACATTTTCAATGTTTTAAATACAGAATGTTCTTTTTATGAAGGCCAAAATCTATAAACGTTACTTAGCACTTATTTTAGCTTAGCGCCATTCCTGTCGCAGTCGCACAACTGTCAAACTACACCGTAAGATAGATATGGAAATATGTCCATAAATCAAGCAAGGTGCCTTGCTTGATTTTTGTCAAGTAACACTTATAGATATCGGCCTAAGAAAACAGTAGCGTACGGTGAAAGAAAACTTATAAGTAATAGCTAATGTAGGTACCCAGTAATCAATGCTCGTACCTTTTTTTGTATGAGGAGAGGCCAACTTTAGGCCTTGTTTGTTATATTGTGCCATTTGCGACAGAAGGACAGACAAAAAATTAAATGCTCCTTGAACATTTATTCACAGAAACGATTAAGGCACTCTTCCTCCTACACGAACCTTGAGTATTTTTCTACTAGACCATCGATTCTGTCTGTCTAAGTATCTAATCTTCAATTTTCTTTGTTTCAGATTTACCTATTCTAACGAGAGCTTCACCAGACTGCTAACTATGTTATAGTGGAAAATTTGTTCCTAAAACCCTGATCAAGTGCAGTGTTCCTACCAATTTAGTATTTTTGACGCTACTTTACATTAGTGTACCAATAAGTGCGAAAAAATGGGATGCAACACGAGCTCCGAAGCCAAAACTGCCAAAGAAGAGAAGAATAATGCCCAAGAAAACCAGACGAATACTGCCACAGGTATTTATAACACATAGAATACGAAAAAGAACTTATTTGTCTTGTAACATTGGTCAGATTCAACTTTTTAAAACAACGCCATCTATCGGAATTTTCCGACACTCCTACGCGAACACGCTGGCTGAAACGCGTGGAAAATGGATATCGTCATTTAATGTGAAGAATTTCAGTAAACGTTACATAGATGGCGCTCTTTTGTATAGTGACTAGGTTTTCAGGCATTTGAGAACAGATGGAGTGGTTTCAGTTCGGTCATACAAGTGTTATTTAAATCCGTTTCTATTGATTGATTTGACTAATAACCTGCTCATGTTTAGTGTTCTGCAAACGCAGAGCTTTCAAGTACTGACATTTTTGATGTTTAATATAATGTATGACGTACCTACATAACATTCCAAGTAGGTACAAAATATAGAAGGAAAAATATTTGGAAATAGTTAAAAACTTTAAAGCAATTTCACTTACAAATTTCTCGAGAATAACAGATATTAACGTGATACAATATCATGAATTAGGCACCTACTCACTGTCGACAACAATAAGAAAGTAGATGTACTTAGTACCTACCTATTTTACTGCTACAAAAACTTATCCACGATATAATGGAGAGAACATGTTTTTCTTGTAACTACGACATGTCTCAGAAAATAGTGATATAGAGTAGCTGTCTTGTGTCTTGTTGGAATAGTTTGTCATCCTTCAAATTGGTCTGCCAGAGTAATGTTTTGGAGAGATACATTAGAGTTACCAGTTTTTATTGCTATTAAAGAGTTCTGTTTTTTGTCTGTGTGATAAAAACTTGGGACTCTTATTGGAAACATCAATCAATCTGCCTCCTAGCCTTTCTTCCCAACTATGGGGTCGGCTTCCAGTTTAACCGGATGCAGCTGTATACCAGTATTTTACATGAAACGATTGCTTTTCTGACCTACACAACACAGTAACAGGGTAATACGATACTTCTTGGTAAGACTGGTTGTCAGACTTTCGGGTTTCTGACGTCTGTAACGACTGTCAAAGATTTACAAATGAGATACAGTTATTTGAAACTAAATGAGTAAAAAAAATCTGTAGTAGGTACTGTAAAGCAACTTTGCTGTGAGTGTTATTGGCTCTAATAATTCTACAGGCATAATTATAAAGATTGAAGAGCACCTATCGGATACCTTTTGCTGTTGCATCAGATTTAAAGAAGATAAAAACCAAAATATTTTATTTGACATAAGCCTACATGGGCACTTACGTCAAAAGACGGGTGCACGGTACGGGTTGATCGTTTCCTATGCAGAAAAACTAGCAAAAGTACTCCTTGGTTTACCTGTATTCAGTTTCAGTGGGTCAAATGCGTGCTTACTAACCTATCTGGTATCATCATCATCATTTCAGCCGAAATACTGAACATAGGATTCCCCCAAGTGTCGCCACATTGTCCGGTCCCGTCACGGGACCGGACAATGCAGCATGTTTTAGTGCAATATTCATAAAGCCCTTTTCTGATGGTCATATACAGAGACTATCTACATAATACAATCAGATGAATCCGAAATCGTTATTCAAAAAAATATAGAGCAGATGCAAGATTTTATACTGCCGAAAAAATCTTTGCAAAATAAATTCTAAAAATAAAATGAACTCGTTTTCCACCGTTTACAGACGCAAACTAAATAATTTCCACGGGTGCCAGTGACTTCGTTCCCATTCAAATAATAAAATATTTACAAGTCCCGTGACTCGCCCGCGGCTCGGGTTTTTTCCTTCCATAAATAATATCTACTTGAATAATCCGCCATTTTGTAGACCCGTCCCTGTCAAGTTACTCTTTTTTTTTTTTCGTTCGTGTTATTTTTAAGGTCTGTTGAATCTCTGCAAGAGTTTGTCTCTTGTATAGTATTGGGACTTTGAATTTATGTCCAATTTTGGTATTTTTTTCGGTTCGTGTTGTAATGTTTGGCTCCATATTTTTTGTGTTCCTTATCAGTGACTTAGAGACTGCATAGGTATTCTTTTTGGCTCAAGCCATAAAGAGTTGTGATTTTATCTTTCTATTCCTTTGTAAAGTTTTATCATGCTGGTTTTTCTTCAAGTTTTAGGCTCATATTGAGCAAAGTGAATCAGAGGACCTTAGGACTAAAACTAGGTAGCGTTCTATCAACGCTAACGCGATGATGTTATACATATACTACTAAGGTGCTATGCATATATTAGTCCTGTTGAATGTCATCGTAGGACTGAATAGTAAACCATTTAAAAGGGTTTGCCACTAATTATCTTGGCGTTCAAAAAGCTTACAAAAGAATTGACTTTCACGAAACTTAAACTATATGCCTTATAGATTTATTTTAATACTTAGGTATATAATACATAAGTTAAAACGTTGAGTTTAAATCTGTTGATACTAAGAGCATAGCACAGATCCCCAACTTTACAAAGTCAATGTAGGGATTCTAAAATTATATCCGATATAGTTGTGTCAACTATCTGGGTTGTCTCTGAAACTTTAACCGCAGTAAGATTACCTCATTGCAGACTTGTACGTGCGAAGAGGATTAGTTAAATTAAATGCCTCTGTTTAGTCTGTGGTTTTGTCTGCTTTGTGATAGTTAGAACTATGAGTTAGACGTGCTATTCTCTTGTTCGGTGGTATTTGTTGAACTAGAAAGCCGACTCGAAAGAATTAGTACACATTTTTGGCGTTCATTCGGCTCGTTTTAATCGGCGAACTCCGTTTGAAATCTTCCACCGTTGAATCGAGTCAGCTCAGAACAATTCGACCTGTAGTGGACAGTACAAAAAGTACTACAGCAACTAGATGGCGCTGTAGTACTTTTTGCACAAACAAAAAGTACTACAGCGCCATCTATCCCACAAAGGTAGACAACATTAAATTCTGAACCGTACTATTAAAGTTATCCGTGACTTGAGACTTTAGAGAAAAAACCCGACAACCACAACTTTTTCTACGGAGGATGAAGGACTCTACGCCCTGTTCTTCATACCCCTATAGACCTCAGCCTTTTAATCGGTAATTTAAAAAAAAAAACTGTGTTCCCTACTAAAGTGCATTACCTACACGGTCAAAATGTATGGAACAGGTAATTTTCTTTTAATTACCGAGGAAAAAGATGCCAATGAAAAAATGTGAGGAAAGTTTTGAGTATGAATGAGGATGGGTATATGAGTAGAGGAAGACCAAAGTAACGATGGATGGACTGTGTGAAGAATGATATGGCAAGAAAGGAGGTGTCTGGCGAGATGACGAGTAATAGAGAAGTATGGAAGAAGAAGACATGCTGCGCCGACTCCAAATGAATTGAGATAAGGGTAAGAGAATAATGATTACCGAGGAAAAAGTTCTGTGTGTAGGGGTTCAGAATGATGACTGAAAACTTGGTAACCCCAAACGTGGCCAAACGTGGTCCCCTGTATGGAAAACCTGGTACATTCCTTACTTTTCTTATAAATCTCATTCGATTTTCGTCCCTAAGTTTATAACGTTACAATCGATATAAAACATATATCATATCTGTGGAATACGAGTACCTACCATTAAAGGCAACGTTTTTCCCGAAGTATTTGTGAAAAGAGCCTTTTTGTAACGCTTTTTTCATGTTAACAAATTGCTGGTGAATTCAACGTGAGTTACGGTTAAGGGTTCTCAGATAGTAGCTACGTTTATAACGTTACTTACGTGAAAACATAGAAGGATTTGGTTCTGTTCCAAGTCAAAATCGAAGAATTTTGAAACACGTTAAGGAAAAAGCATAAGCATAATAAGCATAATCAGCCTATAATGTTCCCACTGCTGGGACACAGGCCTCCTCTCTAAGGAAAAAGAAAAAAAAACTATTATTTATTTAATTACAACGGCTGTGTATACAAAAAATTACAGTAGAAATTATATAAAAATAACAGAGAATTATAACAGAAATTAAAATATACAAAATAACAAAGTACAGCAAAATTTTAATTAAAAATAAAAGAAAGGTAACAACACTTTCATAAATATCTCTCACAGTACTTCTGATATACCAATAAAATCTTCGTAAACAAAATATAACATCACGCCTGAAATCCCCGTAGGGTATTTCAGAGGTGTACCTAATAATGCACCCTCATTTTGACAGTTATGTTTGTACCGCTAAGCAAGTCTAGTCGCAATGGATGCCAGAGAATGGACGTCACCGATTCTCCTGTAGAACGTATTATTATGTTTTTTTCAAAAATTTCAGATTTGCCAACTTAATACATAACAGATTATCATGCCTGTAATCCCCGAAAGGTTCGGCAGAGGTGTACCTAATAGTACACCGACATTTCGCCAGTTTAAGTCCCATGTGATGAGAGGTTAGCCCACTGCCATCAACTGGGTACAAATCCAGACTCCGTGGCTGCTACTGAGAAATTCCTGATGGAACCCAATAGCACTTTGCCTGAGCTAGGAGTCAAACCCAGAACCTCATGCTCAGCAGTCGCACTTGCGACTACTCGACCAACGACACAGTTATTAAGGGAAAATAGTAATCGTGCTTACAATGGATTTATCGGCGTAGTATTAACATCATCGTAATAAATTGACTTGAGGCATATTTATGTCAGAAGACAATTGGAAAACGGCCTCTTTAGTCTAATGTACGCAAGAGCGACTACTGATCATAAAGTCCTGGGTTCGTTTCCCAAGTCGAGAAAAGTGTTATTGGGTTTTTCCATTATGAATTTCTCAGTAGCAGCCACGGAGTCTGGATTTGTGCCCAGGTTATTTAATGATAGGCCCCCTGTTACATTGGACTTAAACATAACTGGCGAAATTTGGGTGTGCTATTATATACATCTCTGCCTAACCCATCGGAGATTACAGGCGTCATGTTTTGTATTTTTAGAAAGATGTCATACTAAGATAGGGAAACTAACTATAACTAACTAACTGACAAAATGTGGGTGTACTATACACCGTGACTTTTTAGTCGACTTACAACAGCAGCTCACTTCATGTATCCAATGAATACTAAACATTCATAAAAAAAAGGTATTTATGAGATTTTAATAATTTAAAAATAAAATTATTTTTCAGTATGACGCATGACGTAGTTAAAACACCCTGTTGCGAGCAATGATCTATTGGACTCGAGGGTTGGGTAGGTATAGTTCTCCCGTTTGACACGTAAATATCATTGACAGGATATTTCATAATTTTATTTTAATTTTTATTATTATTTTGCTTTGTACCTATTATGGAAGACAAAAAAAAAATCGCGCCTAGAGCTATTTTATGTCGGGTACATTGAGTGGACGACCTCTGTCTATCCTGTCTGGAATTACAGACGTGATGTTATATAAGGTCTAACTATTCATACACGAAATATTTTCAGGGAATCATCTAACTGCTATAACAAAGCCATTTCAAGGGATTTTTTTTTTATATGAGTATATTCTTTTATAAAAATAAATAATTTAAAATTACTTGACCCACAAAATAAATACTGGCTCCTTATTTTTAAACATCCATTACGCTAGTTTGCTACGTGGTATTTACCTACTGTCATTGTTAGAATATGGGAGTAAAGGTTTTATGCAAAAAGTCTCAAAAAATTTTAGAATTATAATAATATTGTAAAAAAAAAACACTCAGATATTTTTTTTTTTTTCGTTGCTATGGCGACTTTACGACTTATAGAAGTTACTCTTGAAATATTCCGTCTATGAAAAGATAGACCTTATATTACAATCGGAAAAATATTTTCACCAATATCCTGCGACAAACCACATAAAATTTCTCATATCTGATACAATTTACATTTACATTAATAAAGCATGTTATTGATTGAATACAACGATAAACATACCATGTTTTTTACGAAAATATTTTTAAGTGTGCGCGATAAATATTCGCCGGTATGCAAATATGACATATCTCATTATACCATTATGACCACAGTGCAGAAGAAACAGTTAAATAGTAACAAGATGTTCGCCTATCACATTTTATGGATTTTTCTAAATGTAAAAGTAATTAATAGAATGGAAATAAATGTTCAAAGTGATTGAGATAGTATGACCTGGTGAAGGTTGCAGGGATCCGCTGGATGCGACACGCACGGGACCGGTCAATGTGGCGACACTTGGGGGAGGCCTATGTCCAGCAGTGGACGTCTTTCGGCTGAAATGATGATGATGATGATTGATGATACAATTTTCTTAATTTTGATAATATTTGCCTTTTACAACAATAATTTGGTTGTATCGCAAACTATGACAGTAGCTCTCACGAGAATCTATATCGTAAACAAAATAATTTGTTAAAAATCCATCAAGTATACAAGGATATAAAGCTAAAGCACCCGTGTTAAAGCTTCTTATTTGTTAAGTTCACTTCGGCGATAACATACATCAAAAAAGAAATTAAACCGTCGCGAACATAATCATTATAAACAAGAACCGTTTCATCTAATTACAACAACAAGAGCGAAAGATAGCACATAACAAGGTTTTTAATTATCTCCACTTAAAGTAACAAAAGTTACTAAGTACCTACGATGAGGAGATAGCCACTTTAAGGCGCTCGCCCACCGCGACTATTTGCAGTGTCGATGCAAACGCCAAAAAGCCGCGATACAGTAGCGATGCTGTCGCTGGCTGTGCTTTCACCCACGTTACCACTATTTATATAACTGTTCATCATCTGCCTAACCTTTTCCCAACTATGTTGGGGTCGGCTTCTAATCTAAACGAATGCAGCTGAGTCAACGAAATACGATACCACTGACTACCAATAACGACTGTCAAAGTCTTACCAAGGGATATCGTATTACCCAGTTCTAACTGGACTATGTAGGTCAGAAAGGCATGCGCTCCAATGTAAAATACTGGTATTCTGCTGTATCATTGGACTGGAAGCCGACCCCAATATATTTGGTAAAAGGCTAGACAGATTATGACACTAGCAGTGTTGACATGATGCCATCGCTTCTGTCGCACGTTTCAAAAGCGACTAACGCGCGACTACATCGCTACAAAAGCAGTGAGCGAAGTCCCTTACAATCAAATAAAAGACGGATTGAACGAAATTGGATGGAAGCCTTCGAAGTTTTGTTCATCCTTGGATATTATCGTTTCTATGAAAGTTGGCTGGTTGTAATACAGTTTTGATGTAAAGTTAATTGTGTTGTAATTGGCGAAATTTGGATGTACTGTAATAATGATACAGTGTATTTTTTTGTTACTTTAGACTAGTCTGTTTATATGTGTAAGTAAACTGTATTGTCATAATAATAGAAAAGAACGATAATGTGTTTAATTTTGTTAATGGGTTGAGTTTCATAATTGTAACGAAGGGTAGTTTTATTTTTTTTCAACTTGTTTTAATAATACGATTTCTTGCCTACCAGCTTTTAGTTTACTAATTAAAATATATGTATAGTGCAATAACCTCTAGTTAATAAAAGTGTGGCAATGAGGACGACTTAACCGTTAATTACGAGAAAAAATTAAGAAAATTTTTAGTATATTTTTATGAAAGCTTCTCTCCAGTTCTTATTCTTTCAACAATATTTGTAAAACAGAGTTCATTAAAGGTCAACAAAATACAGACAACATTTCAATTACTCAGACAAAAACATACTGAACGTGAACACACTGTTTTTCTTGGACTACACCGACGTCTACGAGAGCTCTACACATCTCGTAGACACGCTACACTGCTGCTACGAGTACTCGTAGCGTTTGTTTAGTCTTATTTTTATAGACGCTTATGACTCCCTAGACGCTTATCCCTCTCATAGAGAGGAAACCTGTGTCCCAGCAGTGGCAACATTATAGGCTGATTATGCTATGCTATGGCCCTTGTGTGGGATAAAAAATATCCTGTGTGTTAATCCAGGTTACAATCTATCTGTGTGCCAATTTCCTCTAAATCCGTTCAGTTGTTTTTGCGTGATAGAGTAACAAACATCCATCCATCCACCCATCCATTCATCCTCACAAATTTTCGCATTATAATATTAGTAGGATAATTATAAACGTCTACAGACACTACAGTCCGTCGAGACTTAATTTTTGCATTTATTTAAAAAAAAAGCGCATAATACATTTGGTTACTCCCCAAATAGATGCCACAAAATGAACATAAACGTCATCATCATCATCATCTGCCTAGCCTTTTTCCAATTATGTTAGGGTCGGCTTCCAGTCTAACAGGATGCAGCTGAATACCAGTATTTTACATGCAGCGACTGCCTACCTGACCTCCACAACCCAGTTAGTACTAGGTAATACGATACCCCTTGGTAAGACTGGTTGTCAGACTTTTTTTTGGCCACAGACTACCGGTAACGACTATCAAAGATCTACAAATGACAGAAAAAAAAGTAAAACTATAAAAGTAAATGAAATGAACATAAACAAACACGAATATATTTCATGAAAGTTAATCTACAAAAATATGTAGATACCTACACTATATGTTGTCAAAACATATTATTATCACTTTACATCAAGATAAATCGTATTTGCTTTTAGTTTAATATTTACTTCATGAAGTTTTAATCGTAATTCTAGTAACACGTAAGCGTTGCCTTCAGAGGTCCTAGCACGAGCGCGCGGTGTGAACGTAAGGTAAATACGTCGATTTTAAAATTAAAGATACTCGTTTCACATCATCATCTGCCTAGCCTTTTCCCAACTATATTGGGGTCGGCTTCCAGTCTAACCGGATGCAGCTGAATACCAGTATTTTACATGGAGCGACTGCCTATCTGACCTCCACAACCCAGTCTGTACTGGGTAATACGATACCCCTTGGTAAGACTGGTTGTCAGACTTTTTGGGCCACTGACTGCCTAACGACTGTCAAAGATCTACAAATGACAGCCGGGACCAACGGCTTAACGTGCTTTCCGAGGCACGGAGGAAACTCGGTATGTAATGGGCGGTCACCCATCCACAGACCAACCTAGGCAAGCACGGCTTAACCTAAAGGTCGACCCGAGCGGCTGTTATTATTTAGCCACGAGCTCCTCATATACTCCTCATATATACTCGTTTCACATAAAGAGTGTAAAAGAACCCTTAACGAAGCCGAAAGGCACTTGTTTTGCTGGTCATTGCGATAATTTTTTTGTTCTAAACCATACCTGGGAACCTTCTAGTTACGGACATATTGGGGGTCAAAGTTCCAACTTTTTCACAAGTTTTTTTTTAATGTATATTTTTAATGTAAGATTTTTACTTTAATCACCTCCACGACCCCCGTACTATTCAATCTATCCATCAGCACAATGTTTTGAGAGCGTTACATTGAGTCTTACCGTAAAACGTGATTTTTCACCCGAAAAAAAAAGACGCACCCAGCATTGATTTTTGCTTAAGGTTACTTAGTTTGATGTACATAATGCTTGGTTGACGGCTTCGTGAAGGGTCCGTTTACACCCGTATAATGTTTTCATAATCAAGAAATGTATTCATGTCAATTTCAAGAATGTATTCATAGCTATGGATGACGCCACTGTTTGTGCTTGTTGCAAACAATTTAACTAAAACGCTATTACATGACTTAAACATAACTGGCGAATATGGATGTGGGTGTACTTGTTAGGTACACCTCAGTGGCGTGCAGTGATATGGCAAGCCTAGAAGTCAAGCAGACGGTTCAGAAACCATAACATCATGAAGAGTAGTAAGTTATAAGGGCAAGCCAAGCTTCGAGGCTCGGAGCTAGAGGGAATGGGAAGCCGTCACCTCCTTCTGCGAAGCAGTCATGCTAGTGAAGGAGGTGGCGGGACGTGAGAGGGAGAGAACCTCACGTCCCAGCCGCCGCGGGAGTCGCCGTGGGCGTCGGGGGTCACGTGGTGGCTCCCGGCCACCGTAGGCGCGGGTCTGTGGACGGCGAGTTATGGGCTAGCTCGCCGTCCAGCCGTCTTAAGGCCGTGTCGACGGCGCGTTCGTGTTCCACGTGCGCCTCAAAGAGATGTCAGCAAATAAGTAGGGGTCCTCATGGGCCGATGCCTGCCAGGGCTGCGGGACAGTTCGAACGAGATACCGTGGCCCTGGAACACAAAGGGCAAAGAAGGAACATGGATGGGTTTTAGTCAGTACAAGTCTGACACTCCCTTCCGCTCCGCCCAGAGTGGGGGTGGGGGTAATTTGATGATTTGCCATCCGGTAAAAAAAAAGAAAAAAAAAGTTTCGAGGCTTGTATGAAAGCAGCGCTACTTGTACACCTCTGCCAAACCTGTCGTGGATTACAATGCGTAATGATATGTTATGCTTTAGGATATTTGTATTTTCGATAAAAAAAATCGACGTATAATTTACGTAACGTTTACACCGCGCGCTCGTGCTAGGGCGCCAGGACATTAAATAAATGAAATTAACTTTGAGTAATACTGTCTCTACTGTAATTATTTTCTATTTTGAGAAAATTTATGTAACTTTATCGTAGTTCTATAAGTAGGAGTATTTAAGCTTGTTGATGTAAAAACGGGTAATTTGTTCACTTAATGTCAAAATTAGTTTAAAACATCATTATGGTATATTTATGATCTTTTATGACATTATTTCGTGGAAAAGGAACTCGTGGTTAAATAATAAACAGCCGCGCAGGTCGATCTTCAAGGTTAAGTCGCACTTGCCAAGGTCGATCTGTGGATCGGAGGCCACCAACTACATACCAAGTTTCCTCCGTTTCTCGAACAGCACGTTATTTGTAGGTCCCGGCAGTCATTTGTAGTTCTTTGACAGCTGTTACAAATAGTTAGTGGCCCGAGAGTCAGACTACCAGTCTTATCAAGGAGTATCAAGGAGTAGTAAGGGTACCGTGATAAAAATACCTAACTTAGATCTTATGGCATCAGCTATCTGCCAGTAAAAATCCTGTCAAAATTGGTCCAGTCGTTTCGGAGATTAGCCGGAACAAACAGACAGACAAAAAAACAAACAGATGCTTCAATTGTATTTATTTGTGTAGAAATACGTTATTTATTGTTATAAAATACTTGTTGACACTAATACAAAACTTTAGATCGATCCTTGCAATTCAGGTCAACTGTGTAACTGTATCTACTGAAGTATAACAACTTCAGTTATTTGTCCTCCTCTTGTTACAGAAAGTTATCAAGTTTAGCTTATAAAATGCTTTCACAGCCAACATTGTGATATTTCTATCCAACTGAGTCGAACTTCGTGGAATTAATCAAATAAAGCAATGAGATTGTTTTCCTCCTTCGCAAGGAGAATACTTTGTAGAAAGATATTGTATAAATGAAATACAATTCGTTTTCCGTGCGCAGCTAAAAAATTTTTTGGGCCGAATATTTTTTGCATACTGTACACAAATTAAAAATAGAGGTAGTTAAAATTGATTGGAGCTGATTTAGTTGACCCGCTGAGATCTAGAAGCATGAGCACTAGCAACTGATCCTGCTTCTAGAACTCATATTTAAAATTTCAGAAATCTAAAATTTACTTAGAATCTGAAATCCAGGGGCGCAGCTGTGTGTTGACTGTCAAGGTGCTATTAAAAAATATATTTATATAGTCGTTGACAATTAAAAAAAATTGGATATGGCTTAATATACAAGGTGTAAACGGGACCTTCACGAAGCTGACAACCAAGCATGCTGTACATCAAACTAAGTAACTTTACGCAAAAAATATTGCTAGGGAACGACTTTTTTTTTGGTGGTGAAAAATCACGTGTAACGGTAGGACTCAATTTAACGAACTCAAAATATTGTGCTGATGAATGCATGGTCGCGGAGGTATATAATAAAGTAAAGTTACAACATTAAAAACTTGTATTTAAAAAAATACTTGTGAAAAAGTTGGCCCCCGATATCTCCGTAACTAGAAGGTTCCCAGGTATGGTCTAGAACAACAAAAAAAACATCGCAATGACGGGGAGAACAAGTACCTTTCAGCTTCGTACAGGGTATTTTTACACCCATGATATATGATGCAAGAACAAGAGCTCCTAAGTTCAAACCTCCACCATTCCTCTTTTCATTGGGAAAATCATCACAAGTCCTTTCAATTCCTTTCTACTATCAAAAATCCAGCAATAAGGAAACTTCCCATAGCCTCGTTTACGAATAGCTTTAATTCTATAAGCTGTAAGTGCATCACGTAGTGTCACGTAGTGTCAGTTGGCACTTGTCAGCGTCGCCGCGGGTACTTTGCGCCACTCCTTTATTTTTAGAACACCCTGTAGTAAGTGCCACTAACTGAATTTAAGTTTTACGTGAAAGGGCTGCGTGTCTCTTAAAAGTTTTCTTATTTGTACTTTTAGGTACTTAAAATGCTAGGTTAGATAGCTCAAATAGAAGGTGAAGACCAGAGACAAGTCAGAAGGAAAAATTTGTGAATACTGAGATGGTAGGCAATTCTGAAATATCTAGGAGAAAAAATCTTGTATATTTCAAATATAAATTCAACCTACCTATTTACTTTTGAAAATGTATAACTCACATAACACAACATCACGCCTGTCCCCAAAAGGTTAGGCAGAGGTGTACCTAATAGTACACCCACATTTCGCCAGTAATGTTTTAAGCCCCATGTAATAGGGGACGAACCTATTGCCAGCTACCGGGCACAAATACAGACTCTGTGGCTGCTACCGACAAATTCCTGATGAGAAAACACAATAACACTTTCCCCGATCTAGGAATCGAACTCTCATGCTCAGCAGTCACGCTGGCGACCACTCGACCAATGAGGCAGTCACATGAGGTAGTCATGTATAATACGTATGTGTATTTCACTATTTCAGAGTTTAGTCCTATGATAAAGGTTGTTTATATTTGCAGGTAACTGTGTTTTTATTTTGACCCATTGTGATAAAATTCACACTCATTTTAAGTAGTGCACATTCTGCGAAGTGTACATTTTGCGAAGTGCAAATTTTGCGAACTGCACATTTTGCGAAGTACACATTTTGCGTCAAGTGCACATTTTGCGAAGTGCACATTTTGCGTCAAGTGCACATTCTTCGTCAAACCTTTGCCGACCCTCTAAAAGATAGTGAATAAATTCAAAATCAGAGAATAAAGATTCTAATGTACACTACTGATTATTAATTAATTTATGTCTTTGTAATATTAAATGCACAATTTTCACAATTCCATCTTGTTGATTGTTTGTTCTTAATTAAATTTTCTACATCAATTATTCATTTGTTAGTCTCTTTGTTCGTAATGTTTTTCTTTGATTTGACTCAGACTCCGAGTTATTAGTTTGGTCTGTGAATTATTTATAAATGAGAGAATGCATTGTTCTTTTTGTATGCTTTTATTAAACTTACTAATTGTATTTTTTTTGCTTAACTGCTTCGATGAAAGTCGGTACTTACTGAAGTCATTATGTTCATGCAAAATCATTAAAATTTGATGGTACATAAAAAACTGTTTACCCGACTGACCCAGAAGGAGGGTAATGTTTTATGTATGTATATGTATCCGTTCTATTGTGACGCCGTAACTCCTAAACGGATGAACCGATTTGGATAAATTATATGTACGTCGTTAGATATGTCTTGGTGGCGCGAGTATCACTACGTATAAATAAAAAACAAAGAAATATGGCGATTTTGAGCGCCATATTTAAAAAGTGGGTCGGGTTATTTTTAAATTCTTAATTCGCAACTGGTTGAGAATCGCAATTGTGAAAACGGCTGGAGAGGAATAAAGTACCTATTAATTTTGAATTGTGAGGAAACCAGCATGTCTGAGAGATATTTTCTCGATGGCATGTGAAGCCAAGTCAGAGGCCCATGGCGACCAAAAACTCTGACACTAGATCAGGCACTAACCACACGATAAAAAAGAAGAAAAATTTTTACAAACATGAACGTAATTTTTTTTACAAGTAATAAATTAAATAAATACCTATAAATACAAAACAAAAATCAATTTCCTCACATCATCCGCTGAAAGGGCAGGAAATTGTGATGTTTAAACAATGTGGTGACAGCACGCATCGTCGGCCGTTGATACGATTTATAATTAACTCAGTGAGCGATAGTGTTCGTGGCAGATTGATTTGTTTGTCTTTTATTATTGCGGTTAAAGTTCACTGGGCTGATTGGTATTTTTATTTAGTTTCACAATTCTATATCTATCAGGTGTAATGTTTTTAGGGTTCCGTACGTCAGTCGGCAAAAACGGAACCCTAATAGGATCACTTTGTTGTTCGTCTGTCTGTCCGTTTCTCAAGAATCTTTTTCTCAGGAACGTCTGGAGGTATCAAGCTGAAATTATATATCAAACGGTAGTATTTAAACGAGCTAAAATAAATTCAAATTAAAGGTGTCAAAAATATTGAAAATGGGCTACTGAAATACTAAGTGAGCGACAAATAGTGGGCGAATACAAATGTTTAAAACAGCGACTTGAAAATACAAATTTGAGTTACTAGTTGGTCAATACGATCAATGTGATAATTCTAGGAAAAACCTAAAAGAAGGTTATTAACCACTCGATTGTAGATAAGGCGTAGTCGACGTAGCCCCGCTGTTTGCAGGGTTTAAAGTAACCTAACACGACGGGGATGCTGGGTCCCGCCCCCGCCATCCCCTTCGAACCTAACCTGTCCGAGTCGGGGTGCCACAAGTCTCTCTGCCTTCGCTCGATCTTGCTTCTTATATTCTCCTTGCCGCAATGACCGGATAAATAGTTACTTACTTGGTACAATAGTCGCTTATTCAGTATATATATATATATATATGTATATACTCGGCTTGGTTATATCGGTTTTAAAACGTTGCCTCACACTAGGAGTTTCTCCTGTATCGTGGGTGCGTTTACAAACATTTAAACTCACATACACAAACAGCCAGACCCGGAACAACTACCTGTAGATCATACAAATATTTGTTCCGTGCGGGGATCGAACTCGCGACACGCAGCGCAGCAGCCAATCGCTCAGCCACTGCGCCAACCGTGCCGTCATATTGGTCGCCAATTAATTTTTTATTCGCCCGATTAATAATTTCCCTATATCAAATACTCAAGTCTGCTACCCCTTAAAGCAGTAAAAAAACTAAAACTTGTAGGTCAACATGATCAAAGGATATGACCGTTTATTATGCCGCATATTTTGCGACTTCACAACGGAATCAAAACCTAAAGGGCACTTCCCGTCGACCTAGAATCATGAAAATTTGGCCGGTTTTTCTTTGTTAAGTTTACTTTTACAAAAATTTTGATCCGGAACATTTTCGATTTTGACACACAAATGCTACCTTACAAGCGGGCGTATGACACAAGACAGAACGATTTGTTACTAAGTAGTTACAAGATTTTCTTCGTCTTGTCCCGTCTATCGCTCGTAAATATTTGAATGTCTTTGTTGTTTTCTTCCATTCTCCCCTGTCAACCGTCACGCTATCATTTACTCCTTTCTCTTTCATATCGTTTGACAGTCGTTAAAGGTAGTCAGTGGCATGAAAGTTGTCAACCAGTCTTACCAAGGGGTTCGTATTACCCAGTACTAACTAGGTTGAGGAAGTCAGATAGGCAGTCGCTCCATGTAAAATACAGGTATTCAGCTGTATCCGGTAAGACTGGAAGCAGACCCCAACATAGTTAGGAAAAGGCTAAACAGATGATGAGTTCAGGAAGAACAGATAATTTTATGTGGATAACTTTGTAGGATCGTCGGCTATTTTGAGTTTATCCACAGACTAAATAGCAAGCATCAATACCCATTAACCACAGATAATTTATTCGAAATCGAGCTCGTTTGTTTTTCCCCGTCTGCCCGTAAAAGGGTTGAATGTTATTCAAGCAATTAATCACAGAATTACGTCTGAATACCTTCCGAATTTCGCAGTAGGTACCTAATGTTCAGAGAATACTGTAAAGACTTAACCTTCATTGTCAGTGGAAAAGAATATCTGGCACACTATATATAAGAAAGAGATGAACACTGTTTCGAAATTCGAATAGACAAGAAGAAAGTAAGAGCTAGACCTCGGTTATTTTTTGACTTGTGAAAATATTACTTATGTTAACATTGCGCCCGCGGTGTTAACCGCGGTGAAAAAGTTTGCACACGTATGTACACTAACAGAAACTTTGAATGACATCAAATTTTGATGAACATTTTTTTTATGTTCTTGATAATTTGATGCTAAAAGCTGGTAAAAGCTGTGCTACCTCCTTATACTTTTTACTACTCTACCCTACCTACCTAGCCGACCTAATTGCCTACCTACCCTACCTACCTAACCTCCCTACCCTACCCCCCTACCTACGTACCCTATCTATCTACCTAACCTACCTATCGTACCTACCTACCTCGTTTGAATAAAGAACATCTTGAATGAATGTTGTCAAAATTCGGGAAAACCATATTTGAATTATTTGATCATCCCACGGGAACACCGCATTTTTCCGGAATTAGAAGTAGCCTATGTGTTAATCCAGGATATAAGCTATCTTGATACCAAATTTCATGCAAATCCGTTAAGCCGTTTGAGCGTGAAGGAGTCACAAACATACACACATACAAACTTTCGCCTTTATAATATTATATAGTGTGATGTGATTAAAAAAACTAACTTCAAGTTACCGAATTAACATAACAATACATCACGCCTGTAATTCCTGTATCAACATCACGCGTGAAATGTACCTACTAGTACCTAGTACCACATTGAAGACAAACCCTATATTCAAGCATTAAACTAATTAACAGTTTAATACTTGAATAGCGACGAGCTTAGACAATGGCGAAAAGCATAGATAATTTATTTATAGTTAATTAAAACGGTATCAAGCCAATTACAATAATTAACACTGAAACAGAAAACAAAATAAAAGTAAAACGTCCATTTGACAACATTCATGAAATTAAATTAAAACTGACAAGGAACAGTGGACACTCTTGCATTCTTTCTTTCACAGAACACCAGACGTATACGCATTACCTTACTCCATTCATCCGCAAACACATCACATTCAGGGTTGGCAGTCAGAAAGGCGTTGAGCATCTTAAGAGTACGACACACCGGAGATTCAGTTTTGGCGACACATTTTTTTTTTTTTTTAGATACACCCTTGCCCCACACTAGGAATTTCTCCTGTCTCGTGGGTGATTGACATACACAAACAGCCAGACCCGGAACAACTACCTGTAGGCCATACAAATATTTGTTCCGTGCGGGAATCGAATCCACGACACGAAGCGCAGCAGTCAATCGCTCAGCCACTGCGCCAACCGTGCCGATTTGGATGACTGATGACGGATAATAACTAGCTCTAAAGCTCAGACTTCTATAATCGGGGTATTCCTCAGAGCACAACCATTTTTAAGCGCAACTAAATTATTCCTCGTAGCGCAACCATGATGTAAAATAGAGACGGGTATGATGGATTCATTAATGATATCTCTCTATTTTTCATCATGGTTGCGCTACGAGGAATAATTTAGTTGCGCATAGTTGGTTGCGCTTAATATGGTTGCGCTCTGAGGAAAACCCTCTATAATCGAATTCCATTAAAGATATGAGTGAGTGATAAGTGAGAAACACGAAGATAAATACCATATGTATCATTCGTCAATAACACACCAACAAAAAAAAATCTGTTTACTCAAACCCAATCGATCGACAGTGAGGTAGCTGCACGCATCGTTAGCCAGCACATTTATAATTAACTTTATGATCGCTCGTCGCTGGCAGCGATGACATTTATCAACGTTCACTTTTGTTTACTTTACAGAGTGGTGTGGTGAGTGCAGTATTGGAAATTGTGGGGTTTATTTTAGCCCGCAGATTAATTTTCTATTGTTTTTTTTATTACATAGTAGGTTTAAAGCATAACTTTCGTCGGTAGGATCCATAGTGACAAAAACTTAGAAGGTAAGGAAATTTTATAAAAGCAGTGGTCTAACAATGGAGTAAAATCACCGCGTAGTTATAAATTATTCGTCGCTTCTGGAATGAGAATATACTTTAGACCTTAAAGGGAGACCTTGAGAGTTGTTTTTCACTTTTATGTCTCTCATCAGTGGTATTGTCTTTATAGAAAGAAAGAAAGAAAATACATTTATTTGCATTTTTTTACAAACAAATATCCAAAAAACACAAGGATAATAAGTTCAATTATGTGATTACGGTTCTAATTTATGTCTTAACGGATGACTGCATAAAATTAATTGAGGAATTAGGTATTAATTATTAATCTTTACATAGTATAAAACAACGTCGCTACCGCAGATTGTACCCTTAAGTCTTTTAAACTCCGCAACGGATTTTAATGCAGTTTTCAGCAATAGATAGAGTGATTCTAGAGGAAGGTTTATATGTATTTTGCACCCGGGCGAAGCCGGGGCGGGTCCTAGTTATCTATGTATAAACCCAAAAATAAATATTCAAATCTATCCTCAAAAAGTAGATATGTACTAATCTCCGTCCAAAAAGAAGAAGAACTTAATACCTACCATCCGCTTCTAAACCATTGATTGAACAGCAGAGAGGTGAAAGCACGCATCGTCGGCCACCGCCATCCGATTTATAATTAACTGAACGTCGATAGCGGATGGATTTGTCAACTGGGTGAGTCGGTTTAGTTCGATTGACTTGAATAAAAGAACAGGGGTTTGGATTTTACCTGTAATTTATTTAAGGCTTATCTGTATGTGAGAATATAGTGATCCCTGAGGAATGCATGGTTGTTATTTGAATTTGGTAGTATTCAGAGGTATTTTTAGAATATCAGGAACGCCTATTTGTTGACCTATTGAGAGTAGATGATGATAAATATACAGATAGATGAATCAATGCTTTGAATTCTATCTTTGTGGCAAAGTGAAATTCTATCGATGATGACATCATCTGCCTAGCCTTTTTCCAACTATGTTGGAGTCGGCTTCCTGTCTAACCCGATGCAGCATTTTACTTGGAGCGACACCCTATCTGACCTCCCCAGTTAGTACTGGGGTAATACAATACCCCTTGATAATAACTAGTATTAAGGATTCCGGGCCACTGCCTACCTGTAACGACAGTCAAAGATTTATAAATGACAGCCGGAACCAACGTGCTTTCCGAGGCACGGAAGAAACTCGATATGTAGTATATGTTCATCCATCTTGAAAAGCATTGTTTAACTTAGAAAATCGACGACGATGACGATCTTATGTGATGAATTGACAAAAGATACAAATAAGCTTTGTCGATCATACCGAGAGTCTAGTAGAAAAATTAAACACTCATTGTAAGTCATTGCCGTTTATGTTCCAGGCTCAGGTTAGACTTAAAACCGTCCGTAAGATTGCTAGAGAAACAACAAAGTGAAAGAAGGTTAAAAAAAGGAGTCATTTATTCATTTATTTCAAAATCTTCAGTTTTCAGAATACTAAGAGAAAATCTCATCGCTTAGTAATCACTTACATACAAATCTCATTTCGCTCGAAAAATTCTGAACAAATTGTATTCACAGTAAATTTATTTTATGTAAAACCTCTTAATACCCATTATTGCTATTAGGATACCGCACATTTACATACAACTTGTTTAATTCTATTTACGTGACAATAACAAACGAGGCGTGAAATAAAAATGCTATATCTATAAATTGTCTCTTTCACCCTATATTATTAAAACGACGTCTGTGCCTTTTTATGTCGTGATTTAATCACCAATATTATTAATGTTGATAGAAGATATTGCCATAATTACCACGCTTTGTAAATGGTTTGGTGATTGCATTAAATGGTTATTAGCGAAAAATAAAAAGGTGAATAGATTCTAATTCGACTAAACAACACTTTTGTTTATCGAAATGTATGATATTATACAAAACGAGAGATATAATATTGCTTTGTGTAAAAAATCAGCCTATATCATGAAATAACGCCTAACATAAAAACAATTTATAAGAAAACATCCATCCAAATAAAAATTACATACAAAAGGCTCCCAAACAAACGGTAAATCCATAAAACTTATTGATATGCCGTAGTACAGTCTTCAACACCAATATGTTCACACCTATCTAAATTCAAAAGTATTTTTTCTTGTTAAGTAACGAAAGTGAGACCTATTTCATAATAATTTTCAAATTCCAAAATACTTAGTTCGTAATTACATGAAATTGAAATCAATAAAGTAGAAGTAAAACACTTTTAAACATTGCCAAGTGTATAGATATTGTTGCTCGCGACTGTACTGTACCACCAGTACAAGAGTCCGTTGGCTTAGTTCGCACCGCACGGCATAGTCCCACGGGCAGCCGATTTGGCCGCACGCGTTCCGAATCTCCCGCAATTGTACTTACCACCTTTCACTCCCCGACCACCTCCCGACCGCGGACCAATCGAATTTGTGAATTTTGAATTTGGATCGCGACCTCCTGCTAACAAAGCGAGGTAAGTTTGAATTACTAAAAATTTTATCTGTGAATAGAATTTGTCAATTGTTTTTTTTTTCTGCTGAATATGTTTTTGTGATTTTGAAATTTTTTTTTTATCAGTAATAATATTTTATTATTTGACGTCCAGTGAAGCGTTGTTGGTAAGGTCGGTCGAAGAAGGGCACGCTAATTAGGTTAGAACTAATTAGAAGGGGAGGTTTCCCTCTCTTGTTTATATTTATACTACGTACGTGTGAAGGGTACGGCTATTCTAGTGGCTGTAACGGTTAACCTGAGAACACAAGGATAATTATTATGAGGGTATTTCAATTATATGAAATATTACAATATTTTACTAAAGAAGAAAAGAAAATTTTAAACATTTTGATTTGAGACAAAAGGACTTTTGAATGCGCTGCATTAATTATTTTTCTATGGTATTTTACATGAGTGAGAAGTATACAATCAATATGAAACTTAAAAAATAAATATTTTAAAGCCAATCTACGTTAATTAATTATGTATACTCAATCTTCATTTACGTAGCACGGACTACTTACTACAAGTAGTTATTTCAAAAAAAAAAAAAATTCTCCGGATTAATATTCTTTACAAAAAAAATTAGTTGACGTTTTAACCAAGTTTCTCTTAAAAGGGCTGATAAACCTGAGCATTTACTAGAACATTATACATTGAATTCTTCATCTTAAAATAATGAAGAATTACGAAAACAATTAAAAACTCTGCGTCAAAATTAAGGCAAATTAGTGCCGTAATTGTTTATAGGCGAATTTACCGCCTGTAAACGATTATTTTTATATATCCATAAAGTTTTAATAGGTAAAAAAAACTGCAAATTCTCGTTGTTCCATTACAAAATTTTCTGCTGCATTGCTGGCTCTGGTCTTGTGATACAGGGAATCCTAGTACAAGAGCCAGGGCTACACTGATGTTTGAACAATCACCTAATAATAAATGTTTTATTTATTTATTTAAAAGAATGCTTTGGTTTATCAGTACCTTAAAACAGCAATTACCAGTCATTTCACGAACTGCCCAGGCTTGTATTAAATATTAACAAATCTCTAACACTATACAGTAGAGAACACTTCCCGTGCGTGTAAACCTCTAAAAGTAAATAATTAATCAGTTTGCTCAGCCATTGTGCATTAATAGTTAAGTAACATTGATTTTTTCGCTTCATTCTGGTTAATGTTAGGTATTTTTATCAGACACATGTTGTACGGTAAGGTGATAAGGTGAATTAGAAAATAATCTCGATTTTAATAAGTATTTCAAAAATTGCGAAAAAAGTTGCTATTATCAAATTGATTTCGCAAACGCATGGGTCGGATATTCTGCCATTCATATGATGACCTGTATTATATTAACACAGGTCATGGTCTATTGGTTCGGCAGTTTTATCAAAATCCGTTTAGCCGTTGAGGCGTGAAATGGTAACATAGTTACCGATTTTCGCGTTTTTATATAGTAGATATGGATTTTATTTGCGTTTTTAATCGTCTCATACTTATGCCTTTTTATGGAATAAGATGAATCTGGCTTTGTGCAGAGCCCTAACGTTCTACTATATTTTAACATAACCTAATAAAAAACTTGGTATTTACCCGATAAATTCTCACATGCCTGAGTAATTTGTAAAACTTTACAACACACCATCCTAACTAATTATAAACTAATAAATATGAAAGTGGTTCGCTCAGGGAGGTACCTTTCTCATTTTTATAATAGGGAGTATGCGGTATGCTTTGCTTGAAAAGAAGAAAATTCTGCGGCTAAGAAGAAATGTCTTTGGAAAGAAAATTGGTTTAGAAAGTAAAGTACCTACACACCAGTAGCGAAGGGTTAATTTTTGTGACAGGTAAGCCGCAGTACGTATCTTTAATGCGATTTTATTATCTGTCTATAAAATACTGACTGTGCCAGTTTTCAAAGGGAAGCTGGTAGGAATCGAGTTGCATAGAACCTTCGCCACGTGTACACATCCTTGTACTTTACTTTCTAAAGCAATGTGTACATACATAAATAAACTCACGCCATCTTCTCATGGGAGTAGTCAGAAACTATAGAACGCTACCTTCTACGGTCCATACATACTCCTTTTGCGTCGTCCACGTTCATACATCTGGTCATACACGCACGCCGGTTGCGAGAACTATGCACATGACTTTTATGTGTTTTTACTTAAAAAAGTAAAAAGAAAGGAGTTAATAAAATGTCTTTCTGTCATGCTAAAGTCAGTATCAGCGTACAGCTAACCTAGTTTTGCATATTAATCAAGCACATCCCTATAAATAGCTACTTTTACTTTAAAATGGAGAATTGTAAATCGCTTGCCGTTCATCATAGATAAATAAAAATAATATCCACAATTTGTATGCCTGGAGCTTATACAAATATACAAACCCGACCAATACAAAAACACGAGTAAAAATTACATTACGCAAAACGTTTGTCGTGTATTCCGTTTGTGATAAAATATTCAAAATCAGCAATACAAAGAGTTAGGTCAGGAATTAAAAATAAAAATATGGCCTCTGGGGTTACGCAAATAGACAGGATCCGTATTGCGAGGGTTTATGTAGCCTTTTGCTAAGTAGATGTGTAGGTTATATGAATTTTTTGCCAGTTTTTCGTAATGGAAAAGTGCGGTTTGGGGAGTGTTAACTCTTTATAAAAATCAAAATATTATATTTCACATAGGCCTCGATGGGCACTTATAAAACGTCGACAAAAAGGTGCACAGTTCGGGTTGGTCGTTTCCTATGGAGAAGGACCGCCAAGAAACTCCAAGGTTACTCTTTTAAAATTATTTGGTTTTACAATATTATTATGTTACAGCGTTAGTACTTAAGTATGGGAGGACAGCGTAGGCCCGACAATAAGTCAAACAAACAGTGAGTAAATTATAATGATTATACTGACATTATACAAATCTTCTGTACGCGGTGTAAAGGGTATTCTGACACAAAATTTTATCAAAAATTTAGTAGACAATAAGCATAATCAGCCAGCAATGTTCCCACTACTGGAACACAGGTCTCAGAAATGGGTTATAACCCACCACGCAGCCGTTGGTACATGTCACATGTCTTCGAATTGTAGATAATATTCGACGAGAATTCAGATGTTTTAACCAATAGTGCAATACCTATACCTAGATGGTTAATATGTATCGAACCAACGAAATAATTCGACGATAGTGATTCTAGAATCGTGTACTGAATCCATGGTTAAAGTGTCATAAATTCATGACAACCTGAGAAAAAAAAAATATTATCACTGTGGGTTAAATTTTTAAGGTCTGGCAACTTTTTATGTGTCATTTATAAATGGCAGTTAATGTTACTATTTTCTATGTTCCTCTAACCTAGCATAAAAAAAAAATATTCTGCGACAAAAACAAACATCTCGTGTTTTTTTGTCAAGCAACGTTCCCAAAAATGTTAACGAGTGTTTTTTTGGCCTGTGGACAGTTTTTTTTCGGTATTGTGGTAACACAAACTACTGTTTACTTTTTTACATATTTTATCAGAATTTTAAAATTTCACGGGTAAAAATTGATCGGTAGTCTATAACTCAATAATAATTCTTTATTTTACCAAAACCACGATTTGTCTCGCATAAAAAAAAAATATATTATTACTAATTTGAAATTAGTTTGAAAGATCTGTTAATAAATGTTTTGATTTGATTTAATACTTTAAAAAGTTGAAAGACCTTGGAAAACTACTCAACATTTAAACACTGACTCTTATACTAGGTGTATGTTCCTCTGACCTAACGAATCTATCTTCGGCATTTGGAACTCGGTTAACAACACCTACTTTTAAACAAGTTTAAAGATTTTCTCCGAAATCCTCTCAACAACTCACCGAACCCATATTATTATAACTACCGACAAAACAACCGAGCACCTTGTTAAACCGAAAATCAATCGCCTTGCCCTTAAGAAACTGGGTCACGACAAGTCTTTACAAGTGCTTAGCAACCTGTTACTACCCCTTAAGCAATGTACAGTCAAATAAATAAATGAATAGGTATATTACAACTCAATTGCGTAACACACTAAATAATAAATAATTAATTAATGCAAGAAAGAGAAGAGCAGCGGTGGCCCAGTGGTGGAGACCCCGACTCACGAGCAGTAACTCGTGGGTTCGAACCCAGCCAGGCGCATTTCTTTGTGTAAGTTATTTCATCACCACTGCTCTCAAAACGGTGAAGGAAAACATCGTGAGGAAACCGGCATGTCCTAGAACCAAAAATTCGAAGACATGTGACATCTACCAAACCGCACTGGGCCCGCGTGGTGGATTATAGCCCATTCCCTCTCATAGAGAGGAGGCCTGCGTCCCAGCAGTGGGAACATTAATAGGCTGATTATGCTACGCTTATGTTATGTAATGCAAGAAAACTGTTTGAAAAAATAAAAGTTTGTGGTGTGGTAAGGTTTGTAACATCAAAATCTTGTTTAAAAAAAAAACTTAAAAAAAAAAGTTGAATGTTGTACCCCCAAAACCTCCGTCACTAGAAGGTATGGTCCACAACAAAAAAAAATCGCATTGACGGCGAGAACAAGTTGCCTTTCGGCTTCGTTATCTGTATTTTTACATCCATTATAGCTAGTACATTAAATAAAGAGTAAAATATAAGCTTTTCTTAGGCAGTTGGATCAAGGGCCTGATTCAGAAAGCAGTAGTTCTCGATACAGCTCGCATTGTGAGGAGGTTCCTGTCTTTGGAGCCCTAACCACCGGTAGCTTGGACCCTGCTCCCGACACCGGCGAATTTTTTATATTATTAAATGTATTTACATGGTGTTTTTTAAAGAAATTTTATAAAACTGTTAAAAATATGTATGAAAAGGGAACAAAGGAAGTATAATATAAAGACTTGTCATGAAATTTTCAGCAATGATTTGAATATTGATTAAATACTCTCATAATAATCTACCTACATGCATACGTCATTGAAATATAACTCCTTAACATCTAATAACAAATGCACATCGCGTGTACCTAACTACCTAACATAACTACTATCGCGCAATGAGTTTATGTAATGGACAAATTTATCGAAAAGCCATTGAATGTATTATTCTTTCATGTGTTCTTGAGCCAAATGGGGCAAGATAAGTTAAAATGTCATACGTTTAAAGAGTAGTTATGGGTTTAGCCTTCATGGGTTTTGTTTGTTAGTCTAACCGAAGTAGTTTGCAATATGGATATGTTTTTTCAGGTTGGTTTTATGACTGTAGTATAATGTCAGTCGCGTAGGCATTGGTGAACAGTGTCCTTGGTGACTATAATCAATTGCAGGCTACGTCATAGTGATATTATACGGCTGGATCAAATCTTTGAATGAATTTGGATGAAATTTGGCACACAGATAGTTAATAACCTGGATTAACACATAGGATACTTTTTATGCCGGCAGTACGATCCCGTGGGACAATTACCGAAGTCCAAGCGGGCGAAGCCGCGGGTATAGTCTAGTACGAAATACTGCTGAAATCTACAAGCGAACGGTTTGTTAGGTGTAGCGGGATCACAGTGGGAAAGAAATTCTTTTACTTACCCATCTCCTAGCAATATTGGCCAGGCGACCCCACTGCTGGGACACAGGTATGAGCGAATGAGAGGATCGTTATCCACCACCCTGGTTTTTGGTTCAAGGACATGTCGGTTTCCTGCTGATGTTTTCTTTCACCGTTTTGAGAGCAGTGGTGATGAAATAAATTATTCAAAGGAAATAGCTTGATTGTCATTTATAGATCTTTGACAGACGTTACAGGTAGTCAGTGGCCCGAAAGTCGGAGAACCAGCCTTACCAAGGGGTATCGTATTACCCAGTACGAACTGGGTTGTGGAGGTTTGATAGGCAGTCGCTCCATGTAAAATACTGGTATTCAGCTGCATCCGGTTAGACTGGAAGCCGACCCCAACATAGTTGGGATAAGGCTAGGCAGATGAAAAAATCGCCTGGTTGTCACTGGACCACCACCGCTGCGTATTACTTTAGTAATGATATAAATAGAATAAGAAAGTATTTCACACACTATTTTCTACAATACAACATAATTTTTAGTATATGCGAAACCTTAATATAGTTCGTTCAGAATAAGTAACGGAATCAATTCCAATCATTTTTATACCATGTTATATTTTGTCCTCAAACTATTAAAAAAGGTTACAACCGTTGGACACCGAGCGACACTAAATACCTATCGCAATAATTTAGGTACCTACTGCCAAATTATCATTATCAATGAGCTCAAGAAGACGTTGGAGGCGCGCGCGCGGTGGCGCTCCGTGGTGACCACGTTTTTGTGTGGACAACCAGGTAACAGAACAAGCTTATAACTTTGTGATTTTTCATGATACAGGTTTGAAAATTTGTACATAGATTCTTTACATAAAAATACTAGACACGTGTTTCAGGTTTTGCGTATAAAACTAATGTTGTATAAGTTATAAGCCAATTTACATCCATCAAAGCTCACTGACATAACACTTACATACATCATATTTAAGCCGGAAAATCATGGCAATACATTTTCCCTTTTATATAATTTGTTGGTACCCAGAAATAGGGAATAAATATAGTGCGAAGGGGACGAAAAATAACGTCGATTCGAACCATTGAGCATTGGAGCCGTTTCTACAACAACATACATAAATAAAGTTGGGAGAGCACAAGTTTGAATATAAATTACTTACAAACGATTTTTATTTTTGATGTGAAGAGGGTGGAAAAATGGATATTATGTGATTTTGTATAATTAGTCGTTGGGGGAGCTCGTGGCTAAATAATTACAGGCGCTCGGGTCGATCTTTAGGTTGGGCCGTGCTTGCTTAGGTTCGTCTGTGGATGGGTGACCACCCATTACATACCGAGTTTCCTCCGTACCTCGGAAAGCATGTTAAGCCGTTGGTCCTGGGTGTCATTTGTAGATCTTTGCCAGTCGTTAGGTAGGTAGTCAGTGGCCCAAAAAAAGTCTGACAACCAGTCTTACCAAGGGATATTGTATTACCCAGTACTAACTGGGTTGTGGAGGTCCGATAGGCAGTCGCTCCATGTAAAATACTGGTATTCAGCTACATGCCGACCCCAACATAGTTAGGAAAAGGCTAGGCAGATGATGAGTCGTTGTTGGTGATCAAGGATTGTGGAAAAAAGGATGGACAGAAAGACCCGTTTTTGTTTTAGTACATATATAACATCACGTCCGTATTTTCCAAAGTGGTTAAGTGGATATAACTACCTCGTTGGTCTAGTGGACGCAAGCGTGACTGCTGATCATGAGGTTCGATTCCCGGGTCGGGCAAAGTTTTATTGGTTTTTTCGGTTGATGGCGATAGGCTCGCCCCTATTACATGGGACCTAAAACATAACTGCCGAAACGTGGGTGTACTATTAGGTAGACCTCTGCCTAACCGTTCGGGGATTACAGGCGTGATATTATGATGTGGTTCAGCAGAGTTTTATCTGTAGACGACGCATAGTAGCAGTAGTCAATTTTCATAACATATGGAGACACCTACTTTCTTAGTAATTCTTAGTAAAAAAAACCAATAGCATTGCACCACACCGAACCACCTGGGGGTCAAACCAAGTACCCAACGCTCATACTTATAAGGTACTAGCGACCCGCCCCGGCTTTGCACGGGTGCAATATATAAAATTAGTTTTAGTATATGCGAAACCTGAAACACATGTCTAACATTTTTATGTAAAAAAATTCAAAACTGTATCATGAAAAATCAGAAAGTTATAAACTTGTTCAGTTACCTGGTTGTCCGCACAAAAACGTGGGCACCACGCGGCGCTCCCGCGCGCTCGTCTCCAGCGTCGTCTTGAGCTCATTGATAATAATAATTTGGCAGTAGGTACCTAAATTATTGCGATAGGTATTTAATGTCGCTCGGTGTCCAACTTGTATTTTTTTTAAATATTATTGGACAATGGACAAATGGTTTAAAAAATATTGGAATTGATTCAGTTACTTATCCTGAACAAACTATATTCAGGTTTCGCATATACTAAAAATAATGTTGTATATATATATACCTTCCTATTGAATCAATCTATCTATTAAAAAAAATCTCATCAAAATCCGTTGCGCAGTTTTAAAGATCTAAGCAAACATAGGGACAGACAGACAGCGGGAAGCGTTTTATACTATGTAGTGAAGCAAAAGAGTTAACCATAGTTCCAAGATGGTCCTTTAAACTTGCTTCAAAAATAAGCAAGTTCGCAGCCAAGGACAATTCCCTGTCTGCGTCAGTGTTCCCAAGTTCATATGACCCCAATCTATTTATGTCGCGAGTTAATAGACTTCTTTTGGGTTAGCTCGTTCCATCGTCGACCTCATCTCTGTCCTCTGGACTAGATTGAGGTCAAGAGTAAGCCCAATTAGAACAAAAAAAAAGTTCCCAATACATGATTTGCTTTCTCATTAAACCGAATCATTCTACTTGACATGCCATCCACATCCACACACCGTCTTTTAACAGGGTATCTGTCCTTGTTAGTGTCATAAGGATTGAATTAGGAATTACGTTAGGTAGACGCCCCAGTCACCGACCTGAACGTTGATCAGATTAGATTTCTTTACTGGGAATGTTAGGTCTCTTTTATAGCTGTGTGTGTGAAGTCCTGGAGTTAGTTATATCACCTAAAAATTAACATTTACATACTGGCAAGTTATTCTTTGTAATGCGTAGGTAATATTTAAGTTACTCATGTCGTTTTAGCTTCTGTTGATCTATGTATCAGCTTACTGTATTATAAATTACTTACTTAATAAACTCGAAAATGGTAGACATATAAATGTGTGTATTTATGTGTCTACTATTTTCGAATTTATTATTATTTTTCAAGCAAGGTCAAGGAAATTCATTAATTACGAAGAATGAAGCATTTTTCATTTAAATTCTAATGACGGTTCTTCTAAAACTTCTAACCGTGAACAAAGTATCCAACAATAATACAAATCCCTCGACAGATCGGCACAATCCATAACTCTTCAATATTCTGCCATCCAACTTTTCTTTATCCTTTAAAAAATGAAGGATGAAAAAGCAATTTCACTCAACGATTCTGGATTTTTGTCTCAGTCCAGATAAATTGGGTATTATTTGAAAAAATCGAGGTCAGAGCCTAAGTTGTAAGTTATCGTTATTTGTAGTTCGTTGCAATCTTTTACTAGCTATACGTCACTATTGGATATTGCCTTTAGATTTATTTCAGCCATAACTTAAGCTGCTAAACATAAATTGTATACGCTCAGTAAACTCTGAGACGAAAAAAATAAAAACCGGACAAGTGTGAGTCGGACTCGCGTATGAAGGGTTCCGTACCATCGTAGTAGAGGCCTTTAATTTTTTATTTATTTTTACTATTTGTTGTTAAGGCGGCAACAGAGACACACATTCTGTTAAAAATACAACTATCTACCTATTACGGATCATGAGATACAGCCCGCTGACAGACAGACGTACGGATGGACAGACAGTGGAGGCTTAGTAATAGGGTCCCGTTAGTTACCCTTCGGGTACGGTAACCTAAAAACGCTCTGTAGGTTTTTCAACTATCGGTACAGCGGCTAGAGTAGAAATTTCAACAGTACGACAATATCGGAACTAAACGGAGGCATTTGCTGTTAGTAAAAACGAGAATTAGACGAAGAGAAATGGTTCTTAAAATAGTTGCAATTTTTTTTTGGTGGACTGCCTCTGTTGCCTAGTGGTTCGCAAGCGCGACGGCTGAGCATGATGTCCTGGATTTAATTCCCAGGCCGGGCAAAAAGTGTTAGTGGGGTTTTCCATCAGGAATTTCTCAGTAGCAGCCACTGAGTATGCTTTTGTGCCCAGTTGATGGCAATAGGTTCACCCCCAATTACGTGGGACTAAAAAAAATTGGCGAAATGTGCGTGTACTATTAAGTACACCTCTACCTAACCCTTCGGCGATTACAGGCGCGGTGTTATGTTTGTTGAATGAATAGTTAACCGCTATATTGTTATCTGTAGCTACCATATTCAAATCACAGTATTCCTGTCATCAAACTATCAAACAAAGCACCGGTCTGCACCGTGCTTCATTCGCAATTTATTAATTTAACTCCTATTGACCTTATTGCGAATCTACTGACAACTGAGTCATATACATGGTGCGTGGCGACAATTTTGGCATTGACCATGGGATGCAATGATCGAATGTTCGACATTACACTGTAACTCCACGTTCTAACCACAACGATCGGTCGTGCAAATAATTGATCGTCGCGTTCGTACGTCATCATCTGCCTAGCCTTTTCCCAAGTATGTTGGGGTCGGCTTCCAGTCTAATCGGATGCAGATGAATACCAGTATTTTACTTGGAGCGACAGCCTATCTGACCTCCACCACCCAGTTAGTACTTGTCAATACGATACCCCTTACTTAGACTGGCGGTCAGACTTTCGGGCTACTGACTACCTGTAACGACAGTCAAACATCTACAAATAACAGCCAGGACCAACGGCTTAACGTGTTTTCTGAGGCACGAAGATACTCGGTAAGTAATGGTTAGTCACCCGTCTACGGATCAACCTTGGCAACCGCGGTTTAACCTGAAGATCGCCCCGAGCGGATGTTATTTTTTAGCCACGAGCTCCTCGCGTTCGTACGCGTACGAATGTACGTCATTTGTTTCTAAATTAAACAACATCGCACAGGAACAAAATGATCAGCCTATCAGCCTAGCCTCTTACCAGCTAATTTGGGGTTTCAATCTAACCTGTTGCAGTTGAATGCCAGTATTTCACGTGGAGCGACTGCCTATCTTACCTCCATAACCCAGGTATCATGACACCTCTTGGTAAAACTGGGTGTCACACTATCCGTACCGACTGTCAAAGATCTTCAAATGACAGCCAGTGCTAAGAACGTACTTTCAGAGGGACATGAGGTCTCAATATGAAATGGGTGGTTACCCATCCACTGATTAACCTTAATGTCCACAAAACACGGGTTGGGTGCCGTTATGAAATGGATTATGATCCATCCACGGACCAACATTGGCCATATTGACTTCACATGGACCTTAAATTGACCTGGTTAAGAAAAATATAGCTTAAACCTATAAATTGACTCGTACGGCTTCTATTTCTTACCTTTTTTTTTTTCGGATGGGAAATCATCAAATGACCCTCCCCCCCCACTCTGGGCGGAGCGGAAGGGAGTGTCAGACTTGTACTGACTAAAACCCATCCATGTTCCTTCTTTGCCCTTTGTGTTCCAGGGCCACGGTATCTCTTTCGAACAGTCCCACAGCCCCGGCAGCCTTAGCCTTGGTTAAGAGAAGGCACCACAGAGATGCAAAACAGTGACCAAAATAACGAACTGAAATTGCGCACTACCACACCAAAAACGTACAAAATTAGCATCTGCCACTTAGTCTAGAGTGGAAACGTAATGAAAACTGTCCGATTATTTCGGCTCAGTTTATTTGCCAGCTAAAAACATTTTGTGTTCAAATTCAGCCCGGCTGATGAGTTAGACAGACCGAATTTAGGTTTAGCTCAAATGCCTGGAGAATTTATAAGTACTGAATTCGTTATTGTGTTATTTTTTAATTTGCACTTTTTTTATTCATTTTTATTGTTTGTAAAACATGAACAGCGAATTGGATTGCAGTAGTTGTAAAGTTTTTATTAGAAGCCGGCTTTTTGTGAGTTTTTTTTTTTATGGCAATTATTTCTTGAGAATACTTAAGCAGTAGGTTTCTAGTTTTCATTAAAGTTTATGGTAGCCAGCCTCACTACCCGGGTCTTCTGGGTATAAGGTTTAAACTAAGCTACTCCTGAAGACTGTACCAATATCATAATAGCATAATCAGCCTATGATGTTCCTACTGCTGGGACACAGGCCTCCTCTTTATGAGAGGGAATGTGCCATAATCCACCACGCGGGCCCAGTGCGGATTGGTAGATGTCACATGTCTTCGAATTTTTGGCTCTAGGACATGCCGGTTTCCTCACGATGTTTTCCTTCACCGTTTTGAGAGCAGTGGTGATGAAATAAATTACACAAAGTAATGCGCCTGCCTGGGTTCAAACCCAGGCAGGCGCATTACTTTGTGTAATTTACTAACTCACGACTTACTGAACCAATCCAGAATATTATATATTTTTCTTCTTTATGTGTCCATTGACTACCATTCAAATTCTGTTCAACCGGTAAGTACTACCTATCAAAAAGATTTATAGAAAGGAGTATTTTCATACAAAAATTCGATTTTGACCTGGTAAAGGTTGCAGGGATCCGCTGGATGCGAGACGCACGGGACCGGTCAATGTGGCGACACTTGGGGGAGGCCTATGTCCATCAGTGGACGTCTTTCGGCTGAAATGATGATGATAATGATGACATTTTCGATTTTGACTCACATAATATGCTACCTGACAAGCGTGCGTATGACACTAGACAGACCGATTTGTTACTAAGTAGTAACAAGTATTGGATTACGATTTTCTTCGTCTTGTCCCGTCTATCGCTTGTAAATATTTGAATGTATTTTCTACCTATGTCGCTCTGTTATTCACCTTATGCAAATCCTGGAATATGCAAGTGGTTGTGCAGGATCTGCAGGGAAGAAGAACAGGCAGTTTCTGTGTGAGTGGGCTCCACACTAGCACTGTGTTTGGTGAGGGTCGATGGTAAACCATTTGACCTGATTGTTTCTACAGCGACCGCCTCTTTTAGTTTTCTAATTTCCTTTATGTCCCAGATCTATTCATGTTCACATAAATCATAGTTTTCTCATTTATTTAAAGTTTTAAACCACAAACAAACAATACAGAACTCGAACAGAACAAATCTGATTTAAACAACAGAGCAGGAACAAACTGCACGAATTAAGTCGAATTTTTACCACCCGGGCGCCATATTTGATTTTAAAACTAGGTTGTGCCACGAAATGCTTCGTGATTTCAGGCGTTATTTGTTGTGTGAATCAGTTTTATTTATTTTAACAAGCTGTGTCAGCAGTTTTGTTCGCAGTTACATTTTAACTGTTTGTAGTTTGGTGTATTGTAATGCCATGATGGTTGTCGTGGTAGGATGCGTGTGATGCGGAGGAATGATGAAAATGTGTGAGGAAAGTTTTGAGGATGAATGTGGATATAAGAGTAGAGGAAGACCAAAGAAACGATGGATGGACTGTGTAAAGGATGATATGGCAAGAAAGGAGTGTCAGATGAGATGACGAGTAATAGAGAAGTATGGAAGAAGAAGACATTCTGTGCCTACCAGAAATGAATTGGGATAAGGGCAAGACAATGATGTAAATAATTACAATTTTTTTTTTTTTAGTAATTCGTTTCCACACACTAGGAATTTCTTCTGTATCGTGGGTGCAAACAAACATTTAAACTCACACACACAAACAGCCAGACCCGGAACAACCACTTGTAGGCCATACAAATATTTGTTCCAAACGGGAATCGAACCTGCGACACGCAGTGCAGCAGTCAATCGCTCAGCCACTGCGCAACCGTGCCGTCAAGATATGTAGTACTTACATTTTTCGTTTGATATGCCTGCGAAGGGCAAGGGAATGATGCCTCTATCTAATATCTGACCGCTTAGGGTCTAAAACACTTTGTAACCAATTCATATTCAATATCACGAAATAGATGTTACCAATTTAAATTACTACCAAAGTACCTTTTATAATATGGTAACTGGAATTTAAAAACTATTCACGACCCTTACTTGTCATAAAAGATGATATTTTCAAAACAATTGAGCATCGAAGTATAAAATACCACTTAAATATCAGAGATGGAATAAGCAGACAGCAGACGCTTTCCACGACGTTGTAATTATACTTTACTTAAATTAGATTTGACAATAATTGAATCGCCGTCATACAAAGCAAGCAATTTCCGAGAATATTCAAAAACTCATTTCGTGAACAGTTTATTCAGTACAAGTTTTTCCGTCAGAAAATCTAATTTTCCCGTACACAAGTCACTGAACTTTCGAACAATAGTTACCAAATACGAACTTGCACATAGTCCCGAGTCACAAGTCTGACTACGGCGAAGTCGCATGTATCAATTATGTGTAAAATGTAGTTGTTTGTCACACAAGTTTATATTAAGACAGATTATCGTATATGTTCCTGAATTATTGTTGCTAGCTTTGTTTCTGGTAAAATGTTGGCAATCCTTCTTCATTTCTGTAATTCGTAATGCTTTATTTTTTTTTTCAAATAAGAGTATGTTGTCGGGTTTATTCCTTACTAGTTATTGCCAGTCTGTAACAATAAAGGTCTCCCCCATGATTTCCAGCTATTTCAGTTTTAAATTGCCTAGTGTGGATGATTGCTTATAGTTTTGAGCGAAAAGAAAAAGAAAAAAGGAAAAGTAGTAAAAAAGAAAAGTAAAATGCGAAAAAAAATATAAAAGCAAAAAATTGAAAAGTAAAAAATAAAAAAAGTAATTTAGTAAAAAGTATTCCCCCACGTATTTTAAATCACGATATTACATCATCATCTGCTTCGGCTCTTCCTAACTATGTTAGGGTTGGCTTCCAGTATCACCAGATGCAGCTGAATACCAGTATTTTACTTGGAGCGACTGTCTATCTGACCTCCACAACCCAGTCAGTACTGGGTAATACGATACGCTTGATAAGACTGGTTGTCAAAATTTACCGTTATAGTATTTAAATTCAGTGAAACAGTACATGCATAGAGTGTCTTATACAGAGTGTAAACGGATCCTTTACGAAGCCGTCAACCAAGCATTATGTACATCAAACTAAGTAACTTTACGCAAAAATTAATGCTGGGAAACGACTTTTTTTTTTGAGTGAAATATCATGTTTTACGGTAGGACTCAATAAAACGCACTCAAACCATTAAGCTGATGGATGGATTGCCTAGTACGGGGGTCGTGGAGGTGTTTAAAGTAAAAACCTTACATTAAAAACACGTATTAAAAAAAAATGTGAAAAAATTGGAACTTTGCTCCCCAATATCTCCGTAACTAGAAGGTTCCCAGGTATGGTCTAGAACAAAAAAATGATCGCAATGACGGGGAAAACAAGTTCCTTTCGGCTTGGTTAAGGATCTTGTTACACCCTGTATACTTGAAGGACCTAACTTTACGTAGTTTACCAACACAATGATAGTCGGCTTTACAAACCTTTCTTTTCAGCTCCAAAATACAATAGTAAGAGAAGAGGTATATAAGGTAAGTCATTTAAATAATTCACACATTTACCCCTTACGTGAATGTGAGATATTTTCCGGTAGCTAGGTGTATATGTAAATAAGTAGGTTTGTATACATATACGTCATGTTTATTTTGTCTCGGAGGGTTTAGTGAGCTAGGCTGTTTGGGCAAATATTTAGCCAGGGAACGACGGTTCTAGCCTCAGGAGCATTAGCCTATTACGTTAAATGGTTTATTATTTAGTTAGTAGTAGTGACTGCTTTATTGTGGTCGCAAACGCGACTGCTGAGCATGAGGACTGAGTTTGATTCTCGGGCCAGGCAAAGTGTTATTGGGTTTTTCCATCAGGAATTTCTTAACAGCCATGGAGTAGTTAGCTACGTATGGAAGGAAGTAAGTCTTACAACCAGTCATATCAGGGGCTATCGTATTACCCAGTAGGTACTAACTGGGTTGTGGAGATCAGATAGGCAGTCGCTCCATGAAAATACTGGTATTCAGCTGCATCCGCTTAGACTGGGAGCCGACCCTAACATAGTTGGGAAAAGGCTAGGCAGATTATGAGAGGTAATACTACGTTTGTGTCTTTATAAGTGGTAAAAAGCTTACATCCGCAGCTCTAATTCCATAGCGATAAGGACGGTTTTAGAATTGCAAGTGTCGCCACTAATATGGTTGACTGTACATTTTGTGTACGCACGGCGGCCAATCAAACTGTACAAAAGCAAATTAAGCTGATCTCTCATCTTACGGGAAGCTCATATACAGCGAGTAAGGTTAAACTGGTTATGTATAGCTTGATGTGCCGACGTGTGTACAATAGAATTTAGGTCAGTGTACATTTCTGCACAGAAGCGAGATTTTAATTAACCCTTTTGTTGCTCGTCTTGATACAGTAGGTAAGTGTCCGGATGTGCTTAGGTAAAGAGGTATGGGAGAGGTAGGTTTGGGGTTGCGAATAAGATTGATTTGAGGGTTTTTGGGTCTAATCTACACTGGCTTACAGTACAAAGTAAATAAACCAGTAGATTCTTTTGATACTTTTTTTTTGCAATGTGAGCTTAGTCCTATACAAGATGGCGCCAAAACTAAACTGCGTATACCTCATGACATTCCCAGTCTTTGTACAAAAATTCAATCGAATACATTTAGTCATTTAGTCACAAGACATTATTTTTAAATTTTCAGCATTTTCTACATGATGTAGATTAATAGGCTATAAAGAAGATCCCGTAAAATAAACTAGAGAACAATTCATGTTAAATGTGCACGTTTTCGATATTCAAAATGTCATTTCATGTCTTTTAAAACTATGAAAATCCTTGACATACATAATGTATTAAATAAATAACTTGAATTACCGCTGGGACTCAAGCCTCCTCTCCAAAGACATTGACTTACGGTACCTTAAAAGTTTAACATTTCCAAACACCTCATACCAACTTTAGGAGTTAACATAGAAACTTTGTCATTATACAGCATCTGAAATATTGAAAGTTGTTTAGAACACACAGTGACACATAAGCTTTATATATCCAGTATAACTTGACCTCGCTTTGTATGAGCTTCCCGTACAATGAGAGATCAGCTTAATTTGGTTTGTTTAGCTAGATTGGTCGTAGTACGTACAACGTTATATTTACACAAGTAACGTCACATCACGCCTGAATCACCCCGATGGGTTAGGTAGAGTTGTATCTATTGTAAACCTCCATTTTTTTAGTTATATTTCGTGTACCTAATAGGAGGCGAGCACAAATCAAGAATCTGAATTGCAGCTAAGTTTGTGAGTTGAATATAGTGTGCTCAACCTGGGAAACAAATCCAGTATCTCGTGCTCAGTATCAAGAAAAACTTACTCTGTCACGTACGAGATATCTTCAGTGATTTTCAACTATTGTGAGCGCCCGATATTTGCAGTCAGTGACCCAAAAAACCTGACAACCAGTCTTACCAAAGGGTATCGTATTACTCAGTACCAACTGGGTTGTGGAGGTCAGATACGCAGTCGCTCCATGTAAAATACTGGTATTCAGCTGCATCCGGTTAGACTGGAAGCCGACCCCAATACAGTTGGGAAAAGGCTAGGCAGATGATGATGATGATGTGAGCGCCCGATATTTCGTGGCTGTTGCAAGCGCCATGATCTCGAGATGACTATGATGCCATCGCGCTATCAAGACACTTAGTAATAGTTGAAAATCACGGGAGATTCCCCGTAATTGACAGTGTAAGTTTAATAATAAACCGTAACGCTTAAACAGTAGTGGCAAGCAAGTTTAACGTAACAAGTAACATTTAATTAAAAGTATCAAAAACCGGACTAAAAATTGTATTATGTACCTATATATTAATATATTTGTAATATACTTTTAATTTCCTTCATTTTGATACCCTACTCGATAGGTTTGGTTGAAAAAAAAAAAATTAACGACTTACAATTTAGCACCAAAACTCCGCCATTTTGTTTTTTTTTTTCAAACATCTGTCTAAGGACACTTGGGTTTTTGAGAGGAATCTAATGATACCTTAATCGTCAAAATCCATCCAGCCGTTTGGATCATACGAGGTAATAAATTCGCAAGAGAACCAAGGTTACCGACGTAGCCCGAAGAATAGCCAAACTTAAGTGGCAGTGGGCAGGGCACGTTGCTCGCAGAACGGATGGCCGATGGGGCCGGAAAGTTCTGGAGTGGCGACTGCGAAATGGAAGACGTTGCTTTGGAAGGCCTCCCACTAGGTGGACCGATGACCTGGTAAAGGTTGCAGGGATCCGCTGGATGCGAGACGCACGGGGCCGGTCAATTTGGCGACACTGGGGGAGGCCTATGTCCAGCAGTAGATGATGATGATGAGGTAATAAAGAAATTTACAAAAAACGAACAAAGAAACATACAAGATATGCGCAAAAACATAACCCTTACTTGGCAATCGGGTAAAAATACGGAATAGTTTTTTTCTAGGCGCCATGGAGAAATGATCGATTTCCAATATACTGCCCATAACGTCCCAATAAGTTACGAGGGTCGAAAGTAATATTTGAAGTTGTGAACAAATAGGTTTTAATAATGAAGTTTATTAATAATATTGTTTGGTAACCCTTGAGTGTTTATGCCTGCGCAGGATTAAGGACTTTAGAGTCGTAAAATTAAGGGTTATTCTGTAATAAACTGGCAACCATAGGGTTATGGGGTTCAAAACGAAATTAAAAATGATGAATTTGTGACTGCTTCGTTGGTACATTGGTCGCGGCTGCTGAGCAAAATTTCCTGGGTTCGATTCTCGAGTCGGGCATAATGTTATTGGGTTTTTCTAACAGGAATTTCTCAGTAGCAGACACGGAGTCTGGAATTGTGCCCGGTTGATGGCAATAGGCTTGCCTGCTATTACATAGTACTTTAAAATAACTGGCGAAATGTGAGTGTACTATTAGGTACACCTCTGCGTAACCCTTCGGGGATTACAGGAAAATCCTAGCGACCTGCCCCTGCGTCGCACGTTTTATTCGACATGATAAAAAATTGAGATCTCTTCAAGTTAATATTATATTTAAATTATACTTTACTTAAATATTAATTAATACCAGAATAAAGTTCCTTAATAATGATGAAAATTACATCATAATGTAAGACACAAAAAGCTTATTAAATGCATAGATAATAATTAGAGAGTCTGTACTTGTCTGTGAGTGGTCGATATCAACAGAAATTCAGAATCCTTTAGAATACTATTCACCTTACTATTTACAGTTAATAAACACCCAGGCAATAAGCTTTAGTTTCTCTATAAGTATCTGGTTGCCACACTGAACAATCTAAATATAACGCCTCCCTTTATCGCCTACGAGTAGGTCCTCGGTACTCGTCCCACGTTCAAACGCGTGGCGACATGCCGTCTGCGGCTCGAGGTTAAAACGTTATACTATTAAAGATGAGACATAACATTGTATTCACACTTTCTTGGAATTTTATGTTGATCTCTAATTTATCCTTTTTTTTAAATTTATTAATTCAAAATATGGAATACAGTAACGCCAAACTGCAAGAAAGTTTGTCGGCAGTTGTTCTTGTTTCACAATAACAATTAAAACAAATTAAAACTTATTATTTCCTTTATTTACTTTTTATACATATTAAATACAATTTTTAAATATTCTAATACGAAACAACATAAAAAAACATTCAAACATATAAAAAATAGTGGTCCGCCGGTATCGGGAGCAGGGTCCAAGCTACCGGTGGTTAGGGCTCCAGAGACAGGAACCTCCTCGCAATGCGAGCCGTATCGAGGAGTACTGCCTTCTGAATCAGGCCCTTGATCCAACCGCCTAAGGAGAGCCTCGAAAGATGGTCGTCGAGGCTCTTAGCTATAAGGCCATTGGCCGTCACGACGATCGGCACAATGATAGCCAAGTTCACATTCCACATGTCGACAACCTTATTATTATTACAACTTTATTATTATCTCTAGTGTATTTTGTACTCTTGCATGTCTTCTGGTTAAACATGGACGTATTGCAGGTTATCTCCCATACCTTGTCGATGTTCCACACATTCGCACGAATCGCTTTGCTACATCGTTTATTATGCACACAGCCAAGGAGTGGAATTCCCTGCCTGCGTCGGTGTTCCCAAGTTCATATGACCCCTATCTACCGTGTTGCCTTCTGGCTGTGTTAGGGCTTCACAGCGTGGTTAATTTTGCCCACAGCTCGTCAGGCATACGCAGACAGTAATGGCGAGAGAGAGAAAATCTTTTTATCGCAAGTCTTTATACCGGGCAATCGTTGTGTAGTTCTCTAAACAGACCATACTGGTGTTGCGAACACAGCTCTGTCATTCTGTCGCTTAGACTTTCCTATCATAAAGACTAAACGTATTTGTAGGTATGTTTGGCATACAGATAGATAATAAACTTTCTATTCCGATAAATCATAAATCATATTTATTTCTGTAAATTGGTTTAAAAAACTCTTTTACATGTCAACATGTTATGTTTTAAAACTAGATGGGGCCGGTGTTTCGTACCTGACTACTCTGAGAAGAAACATCTGAAACAAATTCAGAGGTCACCGTCTCTTTTAAAGTCCAGACATTGCTCAAATCTTATGAGGACCATGTAGATTAATGTCTGAGATGGTATTTTGAAGAAATAACCACACAGATTGGAGTGGACCTGTCCAGACAGTGCAAGCATTTGTCAGTTATCGTGTAGCTCGACTCATAATCCAAGGAGCTCAACGACACGACGAACAATACCAAAGAAAGGACATTTGGGTAGGCCGCATATAGTACTCAAACTGCCAGACAATCATGAAACTAACTAAACTAAAAAAATTATAATAATATAATCCCGCGGAAGTGCGGGGGTCGAGGTTTTTTAAACGCCGAGACCCTTCACAACCGCGAGATATGCAGTCTCAGAGAATATTTTTTAAAAGCCGCGGTGGGTATGCACCGAGATGTGGTCGCAGTGGACAAGGGACTCATCCCGCTGTCCATGGCTAAAGAGAACTGGCGCAAACCTGTAGTACTTACTACCGATGACCGCAAGGAAGTATGGCAAGGCAAGGAGCTTCATGGACGTTTCTACCGGGCTCTTCATGGGCCCGATGTAGATTTTCTAGCGTCCGTGTCCTGGTTACGTTTCAGCGACCTCTTTGGGGAAACTGAAGGTTTTGTCTGTGCGATTATGGACGAAGTTATGTTGACGAACAACTACCGGAAATATATTATGAAGGACGGGACGGTTGACGTGTGCCGGGCATGTCACCGTCCGGGTGAGTCCATCAGACATATTATTTCTGGTTGTTCTCGTCTGGCTAACGGCGAGTACTTGCACAGGCACAACCAAGTAGCCAGGATTATTCACCAACAACTTGCCTTGAAATATAAACTTGTGGAATCTGAGGTACCATACTACAAGTATGTGTCCGACCCAGTTCTCGAGAAAGACCATGTCACGTTGTACTGGGATCGGTCTATCATTACTGACAGGACTATTATCGCCAATAAACCTGACATAGTAGTGATAGACCGATTAGCGCGCCGTGTAATGATAGTCGATGTTACCATTCCGCATGACGAGAACCTCGTGAAAGCTGAGAAAGAGAAACAAATTAAATATCTCGACTTAGCACACGAGGTTGTCGACATGTGGAATGTGAACTCGGCTATCATTGTGCCGATCGTCGTGACGGCCAATGGCCTTATAGCCAAGAGCCTCGACGACCATCTTTTGAGGTTCTCCTTAGGCGGTTGGATCAAGGGCCTGATTCAGAAGGCAGTACTCCTGGATACGGTTCGCATTGTGAGGAGGTTCCTGTCTCTGGAGCCAGGAACCTCCGGTAGCTTGGACCCTGCTCCCGATACCGACGGACCACTATTTTTTATATTTTTAAATGTTTTTTTATATTGTTTTATATTAGAACATTTAAAAATGTATTTAATATGTATAAAATAAATAAAGGAAATAATAGTAAGACTCACGTAGTCCTCATATACTACGTTGCCGTTAATAATCCAACTACCAGGCGAATGGTTCCTCGGGAAAATACAATACAAACGTCGTCTTCGAAAAGCAGGCGATATAGGATATACTTTGTCCTTCAAAACGTCCCACGTCGAGACGCAAGGCGACACGCCGTCTGAGACTATCTAGGATAAAACGTTATCCGAGGAGCGATAGATCGAGTTGACAATGTTTACTCATCTTTGAGTACAAGATGGGAATAAGATTTAATGTTTATATTGCGATGTTGTGTCTACAGGATGTATTTTGTCTAAGCATTATTTCTTTCTTGCTAATATTGTGAGTTAGTATGTGGAGGGTAATCTCCTGAGCTACCAGTGGCGAAGGTTACATACAACTCGATTCCTACAGGCTTCCGTTTGAAAAATAACGCAGTCAGTATTCTATAGACAAATAATATGTAATACATTAAAGAGACGTACTCCGGCTTACCTCTTACAAAAATTGACCCTTCGCTAATGGGAGCTACGACACCTATTTGAAAAATTATTTCATCATTTGAAAGGTACGTTTTTCTGGATGAACATAGGTTTTTTATACAGAGCACAGAAGTGTAAGGTATAGAGAACACGTACCAAGTTTTTAAATCTTGGCTTATGGTTAACAACTAGCTCCTAATTTTTGAGCTTCATGGTGTTTTTTCTGCCTTTTGTTGATGAAACCTATTCATAACTGATTTACTGCCTCGTTGGTCTAGTGATCGCAAGCGCGACTGCTGAGCATGAGGTCCTGGGTTCTATTCCCGGGTCATACAAATTGAAGTAGTTTTAACTAGCAAAATATGGGTGTACTATTAGGAAAACCTCTGCCTAAGCCTTCGGGGATTACAGGCGTGATGTTATGTTATGTATTAAGTTGACAAACCTGCAATTTGTGCGAAATAAACATAATAATAATTATGTTCTACAGGAGAATCGGTGACGTCCATTCTCGGGCATCCATTGCGTGTTGAAGTGGCTTTTCTATCAGGAATTTCTCAGTAGCAGCCACGGAGTCTGGATTTGTGCCTGGTTGATCGCAATAGGCTCGACCCCTATTACATGGGACTTAAACCTAACTGACAAAATGTGGGTTTACTATTAGGTACACCACGGCCTAACCCTTCGGGGACTACAGGCGTGATGTTATGTTATGCTATTCATAACTATCGAAATCTTGTTATAACTAGAAAGAAAGAAAAGAAGAAATAAAACATATTTATTTGGCCCATGCCACAAGTGCACACAACAAGCACAAAAAAAATATAAAAAAAATAAAAATCTTAAATTAATACAATAAAAATGTTAAAACAAAACAACAAAAAAAGGAGATAATATTGTGTGTCTCACGGCTGCGCCAAATAGGCCCAGTTCAGCAAACTGCCGAGCAGATAGTGCCCGACGCTGGTTTTCAACTGGACCTGAGATGATGATGTGACGGACATAAAACAGTTTTGTTTCTAGCCTTACCTTACCTTACCTTAACTACTCTTACCCTTCGGTGAAATACACGCGTGATATTATGTGTGTATTTACAGTTTATTGTTTCAGGAAAAGAAAAACAATTGCAAATAGAATCGTCTTCTACTTGAAATAGCAGAAGCTTCTAGCCAGTGTTGTCTTTTGATTAACACATTGCGAACGGCACTGTGTTTGTTTATCCGATACAGACATACTACGTCTATTTATGTTTTATACGTAGGGGTATGTATTTTATACAGGATGTTTGAAAGATGAACCGATTCATTTCTTTGGGATTAGGATATTTATTTATTTAAACTTTATGCACAAGTAAAAACTGTACAAAGGCAGACAATGCAGAGACAATATACAGTAGGTGCAATAACAGAAAAAAAAAGACTAGAAAATATTTATAACTTAAACATCATCATCTGCCTAGCCTTTTCCCAACTATATTGGGGTCGGCTTCCAGTCTAACCGGATGCAGCTGAATACTAGTATTATACATGGAGCGACTGCCTATCTGACCTCCATAACCCAGTTAGTACTGGGTAATACGATACCTAAAATATATAAGAATAAATACTTATATACATATATTAAACTTTATCTTTATTTAGGATATCACTCCTCATGAGACGTTTCCTAGTATTTACCCACAGATCCTATGTCTAAAGCCTAATTAATGTTATGTGTTATTTTTTATGGTATCTACAATACAAATTTTTAAATGTAAGTATTAAAAAAAAAACGTTATTTTCTGTGGCAGTAAATGGCGCTAATCCCTCAAAAATAGGTCACGGTCCTTCTACCAAACTCCCTGTATAGATACAGTGTCTATATGTGTGTGTGTATGTGTGTGTGTATGTGTGTGTGGAAGACGCCCATAATTCGGTAAATTGCATATTGACAGGCTGACAAACGTGATGTCTATCTATTATTGTAAGCATAGTGAAATTGTTACAACATTTTAATATCACTCCTGTAATCCGCGAAGAGGAAGACAGTAAAACTACATTTCGCCTGTTATCTTATTATAAGTAAAACAGGATAAGCAAAAACATTCTCTTTGGGCTCTACTATACGGTAATATTTTCCCTGAATTTTCTTGCGAGAAAGACCATTTTTTACAGTTTATCTCATAAGATAGATGACGCTTAATAAACTCAATTTATCATCTTAAGGTACCAATTTTCAAAATAAACGCCATCATTATCTTTAGCTTTTTATCATCTACAGTTACTGTTCTTATACAGTTTATTTCCCGCTAGCTATTAAGTTGGCAGGAGATCCTGGCTTTGATTCCCGGGTCGGGTAAAGTGTTATTGGGTTTTTCCATCAGGAATTCCTCAGTAGCAGCCACAGAGTCTGTATTTTATTTCCGGTTGATGTCAATAGGCTCACCCCGTCTTAAATGGAACTTTAACATAACTAGCAAAATATGAGTGTACTATTAGAAATACCTCTGCCTAAGCCTTCGGGGATTACAGGCGTGATGTTATGTTATGTATTAAGTCGGCAAACCTGCAATTTGTGAAAAAAAAAACAAAATAATAATTATGTTCTACAGGAGAATCGGTGTGGTCCATCCTCAGGCATCTATTGCGTGAGGATGCGGTCGTTTTGCAGGCGGCTTACGTGACCCACCCAATTCTATTTTAGCCTGGTAGCCTTTTTACCTACGTCAATAATTCCTGTTTTGGAGCGCAGTGTGGTGTTCCGTATTCTGTCTGTTCTTTTTACTCCCAGAATGCTGCGCTCCGTTGCTCTTAGGCACACTCCAAGGCGGAACTTCTGCGACTTGGTGAGCGACCAGGTCGGAGCACAACATGGCGGCGATAGTTCCAATAAAAGCCACGTACTAAGAGAACCATGCGATACTAGACTGTCCCTATAAATTCCACGTGCCAAGCAAAGATATTCCAGAAAAAAAAAACAAAATAGAACGTCTTTGAAAATTCAAATTCAAGGCAGCCGTTCTATATATTTCTGTTACAAACTCACCCTTAGAGCTGCGTTCCGGTCGAGCGCGCCCGTCGACGGGCGAGCCACTGGAGCGGGTAAATCGGGCGAGGACAGCGCTTTGACTAGCTAGTCAGCCAGTCAGCGCTGGATGGTGATTTGTGATCTGCAAGGTTGTGATTGGGCCAGTGGAAATGGTGGGTGTTTATTGGCTGGATTTGAAGGCTTTTTGGGGACTAGAGAAAACTCAGTTAGATCTAGAACAACATCTAATTATTAGATCGTTGCAGTGGAATCTAAATCTTTTCACTTATGGTGTATAAGCCAAAGGTTTAGCCACACTCGACTAAAAAATTTCATTAACTGTACGATCTTCAGTATTTAAAAAACTTATTAATACTGCTGTTTTGACATGGAAAGAAAAATTCCAGTGCGAGCAGGGTTTGAACCTGTGACCTTCCGATTCAGTACACCGGACGTCTTAACCAAACCGTCTTAAACTTATTAATACTGTTTTGATTTTCGGCAAAATCACGAAAGTGGACTCGTGACTTTAGATATTTAGATTTTGGCTATACACAATCATCTCAATGTCTTCTGCTACAAGCTTCTATCTCCCGCCAATTTAACCAACCAAGCTTGAATGATAAAATCAAGATACGTACAACCTCAAGTACCATCGCAAACAACTAAAATAATTCAGTCAAGATCATTTGAAGGACATCAAAGTCAGAGGTTTCGTCAATTAGTGAATTTCCGAAGTGAATAAATTATTCGTCCACTTGGAGGGTAGTTCGAAGAACAATAATAACAAAGGAAGGACTACCCGCGTCTTGGTGACGTGTCAAATTGGAACGCGGGTTTCGAAATTTGAATTAGTTATGTTCTGAAGTTGAGAATTGATTTAAAAGTTCTCTTTTATTTCGATTTTTTTTTGTTTATCGGTCTATTTTTGAATACGAGGTATAAGGGGTTCTTTGGGACTGTGATTGGGTAGTTTAGAGCCATTTTTGCTGTAAAAATATTTCTCAAAAACAGAAGTACAGAAAAACATCATATGCAAAGTTTTTGAAGGTAAATGAAACCTGTGGTTGGTCATGTGGTGCTGTATGCATCGGTGTTTTAATTAAGCCAGACCAATTATCAGTAATTATAGCACAATATTGAATTTCAAAATATGGCTGCCAGTGATTTATTTCTATTAATTTTATTCTAATGTCTGCATCGTTGGTATCGTGGTCGAAAGCGCTACTACTGAATATAAGGTCAGGGTCTCCATTCCAGGGTCAGAGTTGTGTGGGTTTTTCTTCAAGGAATGTAACAAAAGCAGGCCGGAGTTTGGATTTGCAACCGGTTGATGGCAATAGGCTCGCTCCTATTGCCATAAATACATAAACATAACTGGCGAAACAACAAAACCTCACTGCCTCGTTGGTCGAGTGGTCTCAAGCGCGACTGCTGAGCATGACGTCGACGTCGGGAAATTGTTTTTCGGTTCTTCCATCAGGAATTTCTCAGTAGCAGCCACGGAGTCTGGGTTTGTACCCGGCTGATGGCACTAGGCGCGCCCCTTATTATATGGGACTTAAAACCCCGGCCCCATGCCAGCCTCATGTATTTATAAGTTATAATATTGTATTTTCTCTGTAAGTGATTGTAAATCTTTTAAGAAAATTAATGTCAAAAACCGTAAAACATAACTGGCGAAATGTGGGTGTACTCTCAGAAACACCTCTGCCTAACCCTTCAGGGATTACAGGCGTGATGTAATGTATCTGGCAAAATGAGGTCGTACTATACCTACAATGTGGTCTCTACGTTTATGTCTTGAAGGTCGAATTCACCTGTGCTTAAAATCAAACAGATTACGACCGAGGACAATTTGATCGATTCTACCTTCGAACATAGACCTTCTATCTCGAAAGGGCGGGGACACCCACTATTGTACTACGCAAAGGAATGGGAATAAATTAAGCAAATTTGTGTCCCTTTTGTAAGCTTTCAGCATCACGTGCGCGTCAATTTGTTACCGATGAGAGTAAAAAGATCGGACGCGGAGGAGCTTGAGTGAGGTTGTCGCCTTGTTTATTTTTTATTATTTATTTATTTATTTATGTACACACAAAATACTCAACAAGACATAACATTAAGATAGAAGAGCACAAAGGTACTGCTTATTTCAAGCGAAATCTCTTCCAGCAGACCTGCGACAGGAAAGTAGGATTAGAAATGTAGACACAGTGTGTAGAAAAGACAAAACAGGAAAATAATATTAATAATATTATAAATTAATAATATTAATATTATATTAATAATATTTTATATTTGTTTTATGGAAGAGGATGGGAATCGAATTTGATAGATATTGGTATTGATGTAGCATAAACATAAGCATGATCAGACTATAATGTTCCCACTACTGGGACACAGGCCTCCTCTCTATGAGAGAGAATGGCGTATAATTCACCACGCGGGCCCAGTGCGGGTTGGCAGATGTCACATGTCTTCGAATTTTTGGTTCTAGGATATGCTGGTTTCCTCACGATGTTTTCCTTCACCGTTTTGAGAGCAGTGGTGATGAATTAATTACACAAAGTAATGTGCCTGGCTAGGTTCGAACCTACGACTTACTGCTCGTAAGTCTGGGCCGCCACTATTGGGCCACCGCTGCTCTTGGTATTAATGTATTTGTTTGTTATAGGAGAAATGAACACTATCCTTTCTCCTTTCGGGACTCTGACGCTAAAACGGTTACCACGTATTCAGTACAAGGATAGTTTTCATCGGTAATTTAAAAGCCACCCTGTATTTGTCTATTTCCGTTTTATCTGAAAAAAATACAAAATTTTGTTTCGTTTCATCTGAAAAAAAAATGAAGTGAAGTTTACCAGACTGTAACTGTAATTTAATTAATTCTTTTATTTATTTAATTAATACTTCAAGCACAAAAGTACAGAGGCGGACTTAATGCCATAGGCATTTACTACCAGTCAACCTTTAGGTGATGCAGAGACAAGCAGTGGTAGGTGTATATCTGAAAATAATTTTAATTAATACTAAGATTAGCTACAAGTATATATAAAATACTATAAATATACATATATCAAAAACTATAAATATATATCAAAATTTAGATTCAGTCCAGTTCAGTTCGGTTTTAGTTTTTTTGATATTTTTTCTTTTTTACGAAATAAAACGTGGTCTTGTTTTTTTGTACGTTAAAACAAACAACTTCTGATTTATAGTGTTAGAAACCACGTTTTAACATATCCGAATGCAATGCCAATGTAACTAAAAAAATACGTAAACTAAAACAGTGTAAATTTTTTGGGTCAAGATAAATTTCTTTTCATGCCCCTAACATAAACCATGATATTTCTCCCAAGGGATGAATTCCAAAGACAATAGGTAACTATGGCAACATCGATAGACCGGAGACTTGGAGAGGTGTGTACATAGATAGGGTACTCTCGAAGGATATGTGCTACCCTTGTTACAAGGCTAATTTGACTCGATTTTTTTATAGAGGAGGGGTAAATAGTAACAGCTGCCTGATTCGATCTTTAAAGTTAAGCAGCGCTTGCCAAGGTTGGTCCGTGGATGGGTGACCATGCATTTCATACCGAGTTTCCTGTTTACCTCGGAAAGCACGTTAAGCCATTGGTTCCTGCTGTAATTTATAAATCTTTGGCAGTCAGTACAGGTAGTCAGTGGCCCAAAAGTCTGACAACCAGTCTTACCAAGGGGTATCGTATAACCCAGTACTAACTGGGTTGTGGATAGGCAGTCGCTCCATGGAAAATACTGGTATTCAGCTGCATCAACTTAGACTGGAAGCCGATCCAAACGTAGTTGGGAAAAGGCCAGGCAGATGATGATTTCGTTTTTTACAAGGAATGGTAATGTTCTTTACTCCTACACACTAAAGTAGCAAGCTTCAAAATTAGCTTTGGAAATACATATAAGTTTATTAGAGTACAATCTATTTAGGAATTCCTCCTACGCTATATTCAGGCTAGACTAATGAACTGAATCAATTAGATCAGTAGATATTTATTGGGAGAATAGTTCGAAGGTTCATTTATTCGAAGAGTCTGCTGAATAAATTGGATTAGAATACTTCGTGAAAAATATGAGCTTTTCAAAATAGGGATGTCTTCAAAAGAAGCTCTTTTGCAGCTATGCCAAAGAAACTGCAGATATACTCCTTGTCTTACAAATGCTACAATTGGCATAACTATAATACTGCTGTACTGCCTCGATAGTGTGGTCATCGTAAGCTCGACTGCTGAGTATTCCTGTCTCGTGTTCGATTCCCAGGTCAGGCAGAGTATTATCGGTGCCTTTCACCAGGAATTTGTCAGTAGCAGTCACGCTGTCTGGATTTGTGCCGAGTTGATAGCAAGCGTAACTGCCACATATAACACGGGACTGGCGAAAACTGGCGAAATGTGGCTCAGTCAAGTCAATTTGACGGCACGGTTGGCGCATTGGCTGAGCGATCGGCTGCTGCGCTGCGTGTCGCGTGTTCGAACCCCGCACGGAACAAATATTTGTATGATCTACAGGTAGTTGTCCCGGGTCTAGCTGTTTGTGTATGTGAGTTTAAATGTTTGTAAACGCACCCACGATACAGGAGAAATTCCTAGTGTGGGGCAACGCTTTTTAAAGAAAAAAAAATAATAATAAAATGAAATAATTATTTTGTCGAACACCCATCTACTAATAAGGGAATTTCTGTAACCCAACATTTTCCTATTAAATGTAATGCGTAGTGTTTATGTGTGCTCCTTCTAGATCAGCGGGTAAACCATACCAACGATGTAAGCTGACGTAGCTATCCTTATACTCCATCCTCGTGACGGGTAGCATCGCCGACAACGTTGGATTAGGCAGCTTAAGTTCAGCTTGTGTCTAATCGGCTGGCCTTGCCTGGTGACCACAGACAATGCTTACCTAGTCTGGTAATTAACTGGCAATTGCATGCGACCTTCGTCTGTGAAATTATTATAAAAATATTACTTCCATATTTGAATCGGATTTCGTTAACAATTTCAAGGGATTTATTTTTTTGCACGGAACCCTAATCTTTTTTTCTAAATAAATAAAACGTAGCCTTAGTTACTCCTTAGAACATTAGCTATCTGCCAGTAAAAGTCTCGTTAAAATCGGTCCATTCGTTTCGGAGATTAGCCGGAACGAACAAATAAACAGACGAACTGACTGGACTGTAGATGCCAGAAAAACAGTCACTCTATTTAAATATTGGTATAGCTTCATCCGGCTGGACTGAAAGCTGACCACAACTAGATACAAAAGTGCTAGGCAGATGAAGAGAGAAAGTCAAAACCGTTTGCCCACGATGTTGTCTAGTTGTGATTAAATTTATTAGTTTAAAAGTATGCAATAATTTCTTGGAAAAGCGACATTAATTGTGTTTATGAACAGGGGTTGCTCTGCCTCGCTGGTCTAGTGGTCGCAAGCTCAACTGCTGAGCATGAGGTCCTGGGTACGATTCCCAGGTCGGGCAAACTGATATTGGGTGTTTTCCATCAGAAATTTCTCAGTAGCAGCCACGGAGTCTGAATTCCTGGCGCCCGGTTGATTGCAATTGCCTCGTACACAATTATCTGAGACTTAAACATAACTGGCGAAATGTGGGTGTACTATTAGGTCCACCTCTGGCTTACCCTTTGGGGATTACAGGCGTGATGTTATGCTATGTTGTTGAACCTAAGTTCATCATGGTTCACCCACTAACAGAATCAATACAAAACCTTTTCTTTCAAAGCGGTTGTCAAATGTCAATGTCTTAGCACATTATTAGGTTTTTGTCCTCAGCAGTTTTGTGTGAAATTCTTCGCTTTTATACGGATCAAAGTGATCAAAGACTGTGTACACAAAACAGTGATTGTAAAACAAAAGAAGCCTTGGCTTTGTGAAGTAGAGAGGCCGTTTAAGAACTGTGAGTAAAAGACGGCGACTGTTGGTAAATGTTTATGAGGAGAAATTATTATAGGAAGGAAGTTCTACAATTTACTGTTTGGTTTTACTAGTGGTGGTTTTTTTTTTATAAAATCAAGGTCTGCTGTAGATACGTCTCTATCATTTCCTTTTTTCAGCAACCAATAAGTATGTCTGCTATATCATCAACATCATCATCATTTCAGCCGAAAGACGTCCACTGCTGGACATATGCCTCCCCCAAAGGGGGGGTTTTGCCATAATCGCCACGCTTGGCAGGCGGGTTGGCGATCGTAGTACAGTTGTTAAAAAAACACAGGGAACGCTGCTGTCCATTCTCTGGTAAGTCCTTTAGTCGCCTCTTACGACACCCACGGGAAGATATGGGATGGTGCTATTCTTTACGTCCGACACATACAGTACTCGGCTATATTGTCAGGATTTATTCCGTTAGGCTCGTACATCATGTGGGCAGACGATGGGTTTCGTGCTATGAAAGCGCATTGGGTTCGGTACACTATTTCAAGTAACGAATCACTTGAGATTACAACTTAACACATTAACACGGGGCACAATGAATCGGGTACAGTTCCAAGACGTCTCAACTCCACCGCGATCAGACATTGACTGTCGCCCTCGCCTCGAACTGGACATCAGGGCTCTGTAGAAGCACGCTGTGTTGTGACTGGTAAGTAGGTCGCGTGATGTCACCACTGCACACAGGCGCGCTTTCCAATTCATTTTATATCCGTACTAATGACCGGATCCGACAAGTAAATAAAATTATGACTCTCCAAAAATGACATAAATGCCCCATTTTTACGGCCGTGATTAGAGGACTACCAGACAAATTCGAAAAAAAATTAACATAAAAGAAATTGATAGAAACCTAGACCTAGGAGCTCGTGGCTAAATAATAACAGCCGCTCGGGTCGATCTTTAGGTTAAGCCGTGCTTGCCTAGGTTGGTCTGTGACTGGGTGACCGCCCATTACATACCGAGTTTCCTCCGTGCCTCGGAAAGCACGTTAAACCGTTGGTCCCGGCTGTCATTTGTAGATCTTTGACAGTCGTTAGGCAGTCAGTGGCCCAAAAAGTCTGACAACCAGTCTTACCAAGGGGTATCGTATTACCCAGTACAGACTGGGTTGTGGAGGTCAGATAGGCAGTCGCTCCATGTAAAATACTGGTATTCAGCTGCATCCGGTTAGACTGGAAGCCGACCCCAATATAGTTGGGAAAAGGCTAGGCAGATGATGATAGAAACCTAGACATACTCTTTCTTAAAATTTTAATTTCAAAATTAATTGAACTGCCACAGTTTTCGAGGAGAAAAAAAGGGGAATACGAAGTTTCGATCTCGTCAAAAATTTTGTGACAGTAATATAATCGGTCTGACCTGCAGCTGTCCCTATCGCACTCTACTGGGGTAGGCTTGACACAGCGCGACGGCTATAGTTTCTTCAAACACCTATTTTTCAAAAACCTGCAGGCCCTGTCTCCTCTTAAAATCTCCAGAGTCTGGCTTTGTAACTTACTGGCTGAAGACTCATCCCTTTTTTTTAAGGAACTCATAATAAATTTGGCGTTATTTGTATGTACCTACACTTCTGCTTGTCCTTTTCGGTAATGAGGACCTAATGATTGATGTTATTCTACAAAGATTGATGAGTTCTTGTTTATTATTTTACTTCTGACTTCAGATTTCTTGAAGGAAAAACCCAATAACACTTTGCCCAACCTGAGAATCGAACCCAGGACCTCATGACTTCACCTCATTCACCTCTGAGTTTGTTTCGGACGTTTCTTCTCAGAGTAGTCAGGCACGAAAAACCGGCCCCATCTAGTTTTAAAACATAACATGATGTGAAATGTAAAAGTGTTTTGAAAAACCATTTTGCAGAAATATATATGATTTGATTTGACTTGACATGCTCAGCAGTCGCGCTTGCGACCGCTAGACCAATGAGGCAGCCGGGCACAGAAATATATGAAAGAATCAACGGCCAACGGTTTAAAAAAAAAAAAAAAAAACTTTTAATTTTTCTGTTTAAAAGTCTTGGTAGTACTGCTGCGGGCTTTTACAGTTACCAACGGCTTTCAAAGCCTTTCGTATTCATAGATCAACCACAACAAGATCGTGTGTGATATAGTAATATTAAACTTTTCGTTAGCTTATGTCAATCGAATACATTTTATATTTTTCCAGGAAAATCGAAATCGCTGGTACAATTTCTGCTTGTTAAAGCCCTCGTTTGGTCGTGGCGACTGTTCACATACATAGATACATTATCGGGCGCAACGGAATGATCTTATCTCAGACCGAGGATAAAGCTAGAACTAGGTCTAGATCCTTGATTACAATACTTGCGTATTTCTTACATGATACTGATACTGTTAGCCTGCGTCATCCCACTGCTGGCAAAGGCATGACTTCCAGTTACTAAGATCCAGGGCTAATGTGGGCCACTGGTCGTTTGTTTTGTCCAGCTCGTCCTGCCATCTTCTACGAGGATCATCTTTGATTATTTACAATTATTACATGCTTTGACCATTCTCACGATCGGGCAAATCCGCTTCTCACATCACGATATTCAATCACTCACATAGGGGAACATGTTTTCTGTCGATCTTCACAAAATTCTTGGAAAATATTATGATACACTGGATTCTATATATAAATATACAAACCAACAAATGAGCCTACATAATCCCTGAGTGGCAAACACTTAAAATCCGATGTCTACAAAACAAATTCGCGTGGGAACGTTACATCTGATTCAATCCGAGCTCTGCCTTCATCGGCCAAAATTAGCTATGAAAATAAATAAATGTTAATTTCGTTTGAAATTTAAATAAACAAACCATTGCGGGTTGAAAACAAGCTTGTTTTATATGTAAACTGCTGTATAATGCGTCTGGGTAGCGAAAATGCTTTCCGAGTAGACGATATTGCGGGAACTGTTATATTTATGCTTATAGAAACATTGTTTATGGATCGTAGACGTCTCTGTGTACACCTGGGTTCTTTTCTGAGGCAGATAGCAAAACATCACGCCTGTAATCATCGAAGGGCTAGGCAGAGATGTATTTTCGGTCTCTCTTATATGTTTCAGTCACATGTCTTCTTCTTCTTAGCGTGTTGATGGCAATGTAAATGGTGTCGTCCCAGAACTGAGCCACTAGTTTGACGCTGCGCTGCGCTGCGTGCGCGCGGTCACGATTTAAGGCGCCCTATCTTTTGTGGTACAACAACACATTTACACTCTAAGGCAGAGTCATTAATGAATCTCCACCAGAACAGGTTTTCCTTGTCGAAGTAATAGTCCCATGTAATAGGGGGTCTTTTGTCATCAACTGCACAAAAACTGTGACTTTGGGCTACTATTAAAAAATCCCTTATGAACAAACCCAATAGCACTTTGCCCGCCTGCCGCTCGACCCCAGGACAATATGCTATGCCCAATAGATAGATAATTATACAGTTTTTAAGCTATAAAACATTAGTTTTAGTATATGCGAAACCTGAAACACGTGTCTAGTATTTTTATGTAAAGAATCTTTGTTCAAAATTTGAAAACTGTGTCATGAAAAATCACAAAGTTATAAGCTTTTTTCTGTTACCTGGCTGTCCACACAAAAACGTGGGCACCACGCGGTACGCCCGCGCGCGCGCCTCCAGTGTCGTCTTGAGCTCATTGATTTAAATTTGGCAGTAGGTACCTAAATGATTGCAATAGGTACTTAGTGTCGCTCGGTGTCCAACTTGTAGCCTTTTTAAATATTTTTGGGACAAAATATAACATGGTTTAAAAATGATGGGAATCGATTCAGTTACTTATTCTGAATAAACTATATTTATTTTTCGCATAAACTAAAAATAATGTATATTTCTTAAGAACTAGTAGTAATAAAGCAAAGATCTAAGCTGTTCCCCAGTGATTAAGGTAATCTAATTAATCGTTAGGCGCTTCGTAAATAACCCAGGGGATTTTAGCAACTTCGGCAAATCGTAGCCAATTATGAACTCAAACACAAAGTAGAATCATCTAATATTTATTTGTATGATTCATTTATTTGGTTCACAGCTGTTAGACTGGAAGCCAACATAGTTGGGAAAAGGCTAGGCAGATGATGACCTAAGACAACATACGAACTGATTTCATTACTATTTATTAGTATATTCAAGTTAGTCACGGTAACATATTTACACAAGAAACGAAAACACATTTACTGTCTAACATTATTTGACCACAAACCAACTCACATTTGTTTTTGCTTGTTCTTATTATAGCTCCATATATTATCTAACTATTCCCATAAGGAATTTCTCAATACCTGCCACGGAGTCTGTATTCGTGCCCAGTTGATGGCAATAGGCTCATCCCCTATTAAATAGGACTTAAACATAACTGGCAAACTGTGGGTGTACAGTTAGGTACGCCTCTGCTTAACCTTTCGGGGATTACAGGTGTAATGTTATGTTATGGTATATAAAGGGTGTAAAAAGACCGTTAACGAAGCCGAAAGGCACTTGTTCTCCTCGTCATTGCGATATTTTTTTTGCGGACCATACCTGGGAACCTCCTAGTTACGGAGATATTTGAGGTCAATTTTTTCTTAAGTTTTTATTTAAATACTAGTTTTCAAGGCTCTAAATTGACTTTAATTACTTCAATGTCCTGTTTACTATTCAAAGCATCCATCAGCACAATGTTTTGAGTGCGTTACATTGAGTTTTACCAAAAAACGTGATTTTTCACCCCAAAAAAAAAGTCGTTTCCCAGCAATAATTTTGCGTAGGTTTACTTAGTTTTATGAACAGAATGCTTGGTTGACGGCTTCGTGAAGGGTCCGTTTACACCCTGTAATTATGAACTCATTCACTCATCATGACTATTTATTAGTATACTCAAATAAGTCGCAAAGAAAACAAATTTTCTTTCCTACATTATTCGACCACAAACCAGTTTTCATCTGTTTTTGCGTCTTTTTATCGTACTGAAATCAGAACTCCATATATCTAGGTATAACCTACCTGATCCCATTTCAGGTAAAGTTTCAAGGCTATAATGGAAAGTTTCCAACTGTTTTATGAACCTGAATGGTGTACGGGTGATAACAAATTAGGTTGATTTCGAGATGGACTGGGTATCTGATCTTAGGACATGCGGGCGGATGACGTCATTGGTGTGTACTTTGGAAACTGCTTTTTGGGGAGATTTTGGTGTGATTGTGTTAAAAGTGAGTAGGTAGATAGTTTTATTTTGCGTATACTGTGTTATGAAATTGACGATATCAGGTAGTTGTAATGATCCGGTGACATTTGTCAAGCCACCTAATTCTCCAATTTGATACACCACTTTATCTAATATACAATGTGTAACAGAAAGGGTGTAGTCATATGAAAGAATATGCTGCAGACCATCAAACTGAACAACTTTCTCCTTTGGTCCAATATCGTTGCGAAAAAAATATCAGCTGCCCCAAACATTTGAGTCGAGTAGGTATTGAAATTTTGTATGGGACAGCTGATAATTTTTTCGCATTTACGATTCCAAAGACTGGCGGTTCACATAATAAATAATACCTAATAATTGCGGACTAGTATGTAACTATGAATGTTAACTGAAAACGAATGTGATGTAAATAATTATAATTGTAATTTATTTTATTTTTATATTAATTTCATGTAATTATAAATTGATTTTGCATACCGTTAAAACGGTGAGACATGTAGCATTATGCAATATTATGAACAACTTTATAAACATACCATGTTTCTGGCAAATAAATAAATAAATATTAAAATATGCGCAACTGACGAATGACGGCACGGTTGGCGCATGGCTGAGCGATTGACTGCTGCGCTTCGTGTCGCGAGTTCAATTCCCGCACGGAACAAATATTTGTATGGCCTACAGGTAGTTGTTAGTGTATGTGAATTCAAATATTTGTAAACGCACCCACGAAACGGGAGAAATTCCTAGTGTGGAGCAAAGTTTAAAAAAGAACTCCACGTCCAAAGCGGCCATTATGCGTACTGTAGTAACATTTTCCTCTAATCACGCACTAAAAAATAGGAACTTTTTGCTCTTTGTTACATTTCCATGAATAACATCGCAATAAAGAAACACATTGCTTATAAAACTTCTTTACCTTAACTTCACAAACAATTTCCCCAAAAAAATGAGGTAGTTTGGTCTCTCAACCCCCCAGGTATAAACGTATATAAGAATGATAGATGGCTCTCGTTTAATCTACGTTTTTTCATGAAAGTTAAAAGCAATCAATCTCCTGTATAAGCTTTGGTTAGTCGAACGACGTGATTGGTGGATAATTTCGTATGGTTGATAAATGTGGGGCCTTATTGGTTATGGTCAGACGATAATAGACCAATAAAGGTTTGTAGGGCAGTGGAGTTGTCCATCTCCTATGTTAAGTAATGCTTGCTGAGGTTGGTCAGTGGATGGAAGACAATCTATTACATACAGAATTCTTCCGTGTCTCGGAAAGCACGTTAAGCCATTGGTCTCGGTCATTACACTCATCACTTGTTTATTTTAGATCGAAATTCGTTACGGGCAATCAAAAAACAGTAATAGCACCGTAACTGTAGCAGTATTTGTTTTTCGTTATCATACTATGAAAAACAAATTTAGTTTTGATATTGAATGTAATACAATAAAACATTATGAATGAGCCTTCATAATATATTTTTATTATATTGTTTGGTGCTACGAAACCCTGTGTACTTGTGAGTACTACTCGCACTCAAAAAATTGACCGGTTTTTTTGAGATAGGTACATATGATCTATCACTCGTGTGATTACTTGTTTATTTTATTACTTCAATCACTTAAATTCTAAAGGTTTAAGTAGGTAAGGTACTTGCGCGCGAAGTCTGTTTGGGAGTTACCAAAGGCCTAAAAGATTATGAGGACTAAGGGAATGAAAATAGAATGGCTAAATCTTAAAATAGTTGAGTGTATTTTAGAATACCGAGTTATTATATACAACTATACATATTTAGGTAATTCAGGCGGGTAGACAGACAATACATAAAAGCGTGTTAAATTCGTGGTTATTGTTCATTTCATGGACAAATAATTCTCATCAAAATGTATTTATAAATATAAGATAGGTATCTTATTGACGTCGGAGTCTGGATTCGTATCCGTTGATGGCAATAGGGTCGCCCTCTATTGCATGGGACTTTAAATATAACTGGCGAAATGTGGGTGTACTATTAGGTACACCTCTGCTTAACCCTTCGGGGATTACAGGTGTGATGTTATGCTTATGCGATATGACTGAAAACAACAAATAAATATACAATTGGAAAATCAATTTTAAGATTTTAAACTGTCATGGTCAGTAATATTATCATTAATACAAGAAACGGGATATTTACCATGTTCACTGATTTCTTTGATTTCCCGAGTTTATCCGTGATCATGGTGCTTGCAACAGCGCCGAAATATCGGGAACTCAAAGAAATCAGTAAACATGGTAAATATCCCGTTTCTAGTGTTAATGATAATCAATTTTAAATTCATATAACTCTTGTTATGAACTAAATGACCGTTTTCTGTTAAAAAGAATTCTTATTTTAATGAAATTGAAATTCCAACGTAGCTGGTTTTAAAATATTGTGTCTTTCAGTGGAAGTAAATTGAACTCCAGCGAATATTTCAGGACGCGCTCAATATTCTTGGTATCAAAATTTCGTTCAGGTAGAAAATGGCGCCAGAATCGTTTAGATTCAGGTAGATAGATAGGTTTCTAGGTTTATGTGTTTTAATTTTGGAGAAAAAACAAAAATTTGGTTATGAAAACTTAAATGCTGATAGTGTTTTACAAGATTATTTTTTTAATTGTTTTTTTTTTTGTGATCTTGTAATCGTTTAGCCATGTGTTTAATCGATCCGCAAATAATTTGAAATACGTTCTTTCTGAAGTTAGAACCGACACTTCTTTCTTTATCGTGTGGTTAGTGCCTTACCTTTTTTTTTTTATCAAATGACCCCCCCCACTCTGGGCGGAGCGGAAGGGAGTGTCAGACTTGTACTGACTAAAACCCATCCATGTTCCTTCTTTGCCCTTTGTGTTCCAGGGCCACGGTATCTCTTTCGAACAGTCCCGCAGCCCTGGCAGGCATCGGCCCATGCGGACCCCTACTTATTTGCTGACATCTCTTTGAGGCGTACGTGGAACATGAACGCGCCGTCGACACGGCCTGTCGTCATAAGACGGCCGGACGACGAGCTAGCCCATAACTCGCCGTCCACAGGCCCGCGCCTACGGTGGCCGGGAGCCACCACGTGACCCCCGACGCCCAGGGCGTCTCCTGCGGCGGCTGGGACGTGAGGTTCTTTCCCTCTCACGTCCCGCCACTTCCTTCACTAGCATGACTGCTTCGCAGAAGGAGGTGACGGCTTCCCATTCCCTCTCGCTCCGGACCATGGCTTGAACCAGGGCCGGACGCGAGAGATTGCCGCCGCCAATCGCCGCTACGAGGACACGGCGGTGCTCCGCCCAAGCGGGGCAGACCTCCACGGTGTGCTCCACTGTGTCCTCCGGACGATCCTCGCAGTGGAAACACCCGGGCGTTTCCTCCCGCCCGATTCGGTGCAGGAACCTCCCGAGTTAGTGCCTAACCTGGTGTCAGAGTTTTTATGCTGCCAGTGGGCTGACTTTACATTCAAGAAATATCGGTCAGGCATGCTGGTTTTCTTACGACGTTTCCCTTCACCGAAGCAAGTGATAACTATACAATCCGAAACCGACACGCTAATATACTAATTAAACATAATCTTTGGTATACCCAACTAGGTGTTTGGTGTTCTACAAAAAAAAAAAAAAAAAAACTAATAAACTAAATCATCCTTTTGAGAAGTATCTGCAACAAAATGTAGTCCAAAGTTAAAAAAAACCCAAAATTGATCATCATCTGACTTTTCCCAAATATAAGGGTCAGCTTCCAGTCTAACCGGATGCAGCTGGTTACTAGTACTTAGCGACTGCCTATCTGACCGCTACAACCCAGTTAGTACTGGGTAATGCGGTACCCCTTGGTAAGACTGGTTGTCAGATTTTCGGTCCACTGACTATCTGTAACGACTGTCAAAGTTATGATTGTTTCCCAAAAGTTCGATACACAAATAGTACAGACGTTCCATATATTTAGCGATAGCGGCTCGTGTGTCGTATAAAAGGTGACACGGAAACTCGACCTATTCGTTGAAAGGATTTATACTAGAGGTCGTTAGCAACAAATTAAGTCCAAAGTAACTAGGGTCAAAACTGGATGGTTACCGAGCTGTGTCGATTTTCGGGAAAATACAAAAAAAAAAAAAAAATTGCTACTAAAGACCTTTCATTTCTGAGATTCTGTAAGTTTTGGGCAAGGTTTTTTTAAATGATCACTCATTTTTCTGATTTCAGAAAAACATCAATTAAACGCTTAAAGTAGATCAGTTTTTTCATAATTAAATTGTTTTTGGTAACAAGTCAGAAAACTTCAAAAAAATCGCAGAACCGACACAGCTCGGTAAACATCCAGTTTTGACCCCCTGTTAAGGGGTCTTAAATTGTTGCTAATAACATCTAGTATAGCCCATTTCAAGGAACAGGTCTAGTTTCTCTAACACCCTGTATACACTATCGGCAGACTACGATGCGACCCAGCGACTCGGAATCAATCTCTCTTCGATTTCGTGACTTGTGTCTACCGCTGTACATGCGATGACATCAGCTGTCGATCGACAAAACGTTACGCTGTCACTGTATTGATTTTGCTGGCAGAATTTGTATTTATCTACATACTAGCGAACTACTTCTGCGTCGTAAGGTTTTAAAACGTCGAGGTTTCTTTATTACATGCAAGTTTAGTATGAAGTATCTTGGAAACCGAGCTATGTTCTGGTGATAATAGAAAAAATGAATTTTCCCAGATATGACCGACCGCTTTAATGTGTCCTCGCGAAGGTATCAATTTAAATGGAATATTCTGAAGGTTGATCACGTATTGGTTCAATTAGTATTGCAATATCTACGTGGACTATGGTTATTTTAAAGCAAATAACCTGTGGGTTATTGTTAGGAGTTTGATAGGGCAAGGCGGAGGACTTATTAAAGCAGTCGGTCTATAGCTAGATCGATTTTTCGCCCCCGTAGAGCACTATATTGCAACCGAAATCGTCGTAGCCGTTTTCGAGAACGTGAATACAAAATATAATTTGTATAATTACAAATATTGCTCAAAAAAGAATAGAATGTCTAATATACACATAATCAAACCACCAGAATAAAAAATGTCTCAAAATGTTCTGAAAAAAATTATAAACCGCATCAAAGCTTTACTTTATATTACTTTGATTTACATGAATTTAATTTATAATATGTGTTGGTTATAGACAAAGAAGTACAAAATACTGTTGCGTGATGAAATTATGCCTAAATTTAATTAATTTTCTCGGTTGAATATTTTAAGAGCGGCCAACCCGTCATATTTTTCATACAAACGCTCGTAAGTGATTATGCCGTTGTAACACATCTATATTTGATTTTTTTTAACTGATAGGTATCTTGTGCACTATATCTAGGTTTCTATCAAAGCAAAAAATAAAAATTTGGAAAAACAAATTCAGTATAAGCCTCCAAAAATCTGCTGTTTTACAAATATTTTACCTAAACTTTGGCCGTTCATAATGTACTCATAAATTGTAAAAGTAAATAAAACATCGTGACAGAAACCTTACACATGTAATGGAGATTCTAAATGACAAATATTTATTTTACAAACTTGTAAGCCTTATTCAAAAACACGTATTTCCTAGAATAAGTTTATGAAATTTTAGAAAACTCTTTTTCGTTCAATGTTGTCGCGTTAGGCGGTATGAGGTGCGCGGGAGACGAAACGTGGAGTTCAAAAAACATCGCCGCTGTGGCTCTGGATGAAACAACAAGCTTTTCGACCATGCTCGCGTTAACGATAGACAGACCGGGAAGGGCCCTCTTAACCTTTTGACCGCCACAGCGTAAATGCACGCGCGCGCCCTCCACGCCAAGCCACGATTTCACCTACTATTTTGTCACATATGTGTCGTTGGCATACAGGGCATGCGCTTGCTTGTCACGTATGACTATGGCGGTCAAAAGGTTAATGAATAAATACATAATTATAGGATTCCCCAAAAAAGGGAAAACTGCCAAAAATACCCAAAATTATATTTCCATTAATCTATTTTAATTCTCTTTCAAGTTCCTTACCTATTCATTTCATAATCTAAAATCTTTTCTAACAAAATCTCCGCGATACCTTTGAAGTACCAATTTAAATAGAAATACACTCAAAGCTTTTCAAATACCATATTTAATCCCACACAGCTCACATAGAGTCGCTCTACAAAGAGCTAAGATTAAATTTAGCTCTACATTAGGTAGAGTTTGCTATAAAGGAACTCTATGTGAGAAAGGTTAGTAATAAGCGCGGAAGTTGGTCGTAGAGTTTGTAAATAATTACTTAGAAGGCTCTATCTTTGCATCTTTGCAGTTTGTAGAGTCACTTTGCTGGGTTTCAGTTTTTATTGTGTTTTGAAACTTGGTGTGTTAGTGGTAGAGTTAATGAAAGTTTTGTTTTGTTTCGAAGCTCATTTTCTTTCCTGTAATTACGTCATTTGTTAGTATGCAAAGTCGAATTAGGGTAAGCCGTTTTGTCATTTAGGGTTTAATAAACGGGAAATTTATAAGATTCACTAGCACTTCGCCCGCGACTTCATCCGCAAAAAGTGTGATAGCTCGGCTAATATGCATGATATAAATATAATTTATAGCCTGTAGGAACCATAAATAATGTATCTTTCTATCAGTGAAATAAGTTTTAGAATTAGATCATTAGTACCGGAAATTACCCCTGCATACAAACTTACAAACAAATTTTACCTTTTTAAAATATTAGTATAAATATTGATAGGTAATATGAAAACTAAAAATATGTTACTCGAGTCAACACAACATAATAATTATGCGTCATCTACATATATTTATTTATTTAACACTTCAAGCACAAAGTACAGAGGCGGACTTAATGCCATAGGCATTTTCTACCTTGACTGGCTATAATCCACCACGCGGGCCCAGTGCGGGTTGGTAGATGTCACATGTCTTCGAATTTTTGGTTCTAGGATATGCCGGTTTCCTCACGATGTTTTCCTTAACCGTTTTGAAAGCAGTGGTGATGAAATAAATTACACAAAGTAATGCGCCTGGCTAGGTTCGAACCCACGACGTACTGTTCGTAAGTCTGGGCCGCCACTATTGGGCCACCGCTGCTCTTGGTATTAATGTATTTGTTTGTTATAGGAGAAATGAACACTATCCTTTCTCCTTTCGGGACTCTGACGCTAAAACGGTTACCACGTATTCAGTAAAAGGATAGTTTTCATCGGTAATTTAAAAAACCACCCTGTATTTATCTATTTCCGTTTTATATGAAAAAAATACAAAATTTTGTTTCGATTCATCTAAAAAAAAAATGAAGTGAAGTTTACCAGACTATAACTGTAATTTAATTAATTCTTTTATTTATTTAATTAACAGTTCAAGCACAAAAGTACAGAGGCGGACTTAATGCCATAGGTATTTACTACCAGTCAACCTTTGCGTGATGCAGAGACAAACAGTGGTAGGTGTATATCTGAAAATAATTTTAAATAATACTAAGATTAACTACAAGGATTTATAAAATACTATACATATATATCAAATACTATAAATATAACTATTACTATCGACTAACTAACTATAACTATCTATTTATTATTTAACGTTGGTCTACCTAAGATTCAAGACCATGGGGTCGCGAGCCTGTGGACGGCGAGTTATGGGCTAGCTCGCCGTCCGGCCGTCTTATGACGACAGGCCGTGTCGACGGCGCGTTCGTGTTCCACGCGCGCCTCAAAGAGATGTCAGCAACCGAGTAGGGGTCCGCATGGGCCGATGTCTGCCAGAGCTGCGGGACTGTTCGAAAGAGACACCGTGGCCCTGGAACACAAAGGGCAAAGAAGGAACATGGATGGGTTTTAGTCAGTACAAATCTGACACTCCCTTCCGCTCCGCCCAGAGTGGGGGGGGGTCATTTGATGATTTCCCATCCGAAAAAAAAAAAAAAAAAAAAGACCATGGGGTCAAAGTTTTATTAAATTTTTCCATCAAAAAGTTACACTCGATTGATGACCATAAGCTCGCTCCCTATTACATGGGACAGAAATATTTGGCTATGGCTAAAATAGATATACATACTATACACCGTGACTTTTTAGTAGTCTTACAAAGGTCGTCCACTCAATGTACCCGACATAAATAGCTCTAGGCGCGATTTTTTTTATCTTCCATAATAGGTTCAAAGAAAAATAATAATAAAAAATTAGAATAAAAATAATGAAACATCCTGTTAATGATGTTTACGTGTCAAACGGGAGAACATATCCTTACCCAGCACTTGAGTCCAGTAGATCATCGCTCGCAACAGAGTGTTTTAACTACGACATGCGTCATAATACTGAATAATATTTTTATTTATAAATTATTAAAATCTCACAAATACCATTTTTTTTTTATGAATGTTTGGTAATCATTGGATAATGAAGTGGGCTGCCGTTGTAAGACGACTAAAAAGTCACGGTGTATATACTTAACTTTGAAAGGATAAAAAGCCTGCTGACAATATGTCAATATTTTTTAAAAACCTTGTTACACACATACATAAACTCACGCATGGAGGCAGGCAGAACCCCAGAACGCCACCTGCCACGATCCTTACACGATGCTTTTGCCTCGTCCACGTTCGTACATCTGATTACACACGCACGCCGGTTGCGAGTACTACGCACCCTGACCTGTACCTTGTTACCTTCTAGTCAAAAAATATATTTGGAATTACAATTCGAATATATTGCTTAGATTGTAGTTGGATAATTTAAACAACATAAAGTGGGGTCTGTTATCAAACTGTTAGATAGCATATCGTTGTCAACAACTATCGCTTAATAGACACTTCAGGATATAAGTGACATGTTCACATAGAAACAATAATAACATTAAAAGGTATTAGGTAGGTACAGTCCACAGCACATCAAGTTACCACAAACTGTCAAATTTCTCCAAATGATTTTAAACCATAAAATGTTGAAGGTTTAGTTCAAAATCGAACGAGATAATTTGACAGTTTGAATTAACTTGATGCACTGTACTCGATTTTTTTTTTGGGAGGTTATAACTATATAGAGGAGTTGTAGAGAATAAGCCTTTGTTGTGTCTTCGCTTGCGTGAACTAGGAAAATTTTCCTAGGGCATCGTATTCACGGAAGAGCTCGTTGCTAATAAATAACAGTCGCTCAGCAATGTTAGTATGAAAATATCATTTTTCACGAAATCGTCCATACTAATCGGCAATTTCATACTTTAACCCCTTAATACATAAAACCTACCTTAAATGATGAGTACAGAGGCATCAAGTGATGCATTGTAGTCATTAATACAATTTTATTATATTATTCATCATCATCATCATCATTTTAACCGATAGACGTCCACTGCTGGACATAGGCCTCCCCCAAGTGTCGCCACATTGGCCGGTCTCGTGCAACTCGCATCCAGCGGATCTCTGCAACCTTCACCAGGCCATCGGTCCACCTAGTGGGAGGCCTTCCAAAGCAGCATCTTCCGGTTCGCGGTCGCCACTCCAGAACTTTTCGGCCCCATCGGCCATCCGTTAATTCGTTCATTTTATTATATTACCTGAGAATAGTATGTGGTAGGTCTAACCAATTAGCAATAGGTATAATCAATTCTTCTTTGTTCTTCCAATATTAAAATTGGCAACAGGACTACCTCCTTGTAATGTGATGGGAAAGGCACTCGAGGAATCGGCTTGGTCACCACCTTCGCCACCGCCCACGCCGATCTCAGTTCACAACCTAATTATTATACAAACAGAAGCCGTGTAAAATACCTTCAAAATGTAATTAGTCACGTGTTTGGTATAGATTTCCGTCATGCATAATTAAGACCTGTGAGGGACACCATTAGGGAGAACCCTAATATTTCATGGTAAAATATTTACTCTCCTAGATGTGTGTTCTATACTTTTTTAGGGTTGGGTGCCCGAAGGGTAACCAGCGGGACCCTTTTGCTGAGTCTCCACTGTCCGTCCGTCTGTTTGTCAGAGGGTTGTATCTCATGATCCGTAATAGGTAGATAGTTTAAATTTTCACGGAATATGTATTTCCGTTGCCGGTATAACAACAAATAATAAATTTAAAATTAAAGGGGGCTACTACTCTGGTACGGAACCCTTCATGCGCGAGTCAGACTCGCACTTAGCCGGTTTTTACTCATATAAAGGCGCTGTTCGATTCTAGAAATGGTTCTGTTGGGAAGATTTTTTTCTGGAAACTTCCTTTCTTGATCTTAGGTAGGGTAGTATAAAAACCAAAGGCTTAGCGTTGTCATACAACGTGGCAACGCCGCCAGTCTCTTGGGTACATTACCAGTTGACAGCGTTGAGGAGGAGTTTTTTTGTTTTAAGTTTATTGTTAAGTTAATTATTTCAGGTTATTTTAAATAATAAACGTATCTAATATTTAACACAATGAAACATTAGTGCATATGTCCTCATATTAATTCGTATATACATCATATTTACTTCGTCGTGCTAAAAACTATTTTAATAACGAAGTAAATGTTTAACCTAATTTTATCGTTGCATAATTTACACTTGTAAATTCCCTCCCTGTGAATTCAAATTACCTATCTGTACAAACACACCGTAGCTCAACAAAGACATAACTGAAAAATACCAACTTGACTGCACTGAATAAAAATTGTTTGAGATATTACTTGACTAGCACATTAAGCCACGGTAATTGCTTTCCTCTGTATACAATTTCTCTTTGAAGGCAAAGCTTATCTAATGAATTAAAACGAACGTTCTAGTTCAAAGGATGTAACTGAAAGGAATCATTCGGGATCAAAGTAGGATTTTCAGTTATTCCTTTTATAATCTGGGCAAAAGTCCAACGATATTTCCATATTTCCATGTTGCGCAGTGGTTGGTAAGGCAGAATGTGATAGCACTAATTGGTAGTTATAGGTTAAAAAAAGAGAAAAGATCACCATTTGCTTTGCTTTTTCCCAACTATGTTGGGGTCGGCGTTCAACCGCAAGGAGCTGAATACCACTATTTTACATGACGCGACTGCCTATCTGACCTCTACAACCCAGTTCGTACTGGGTAATACGATACCACTTGGTAAGACTGGTTGTCAGACTTTCGGTCCACTGACTACCTGTACCGATTGTTAAAGATCTACAACTGACAGCCGTCAAGTTTGATAGGCTGAATCACTACCTAAGAGGTACCTAATTATACTTTTAGCGTGACACCTTGTATACATCTATATCTACTGTCATCGATACATGTCTTAATAGACTCCGACGTCCCAGTATCGATAAAATTGCTCGTTGAATCGAGTTAATATCGTAAAAAGCGCGGTCCCTCATGACGCAATGTCCACGAATGGCCAATTTACCTTGTTTTATGGACACCCAGGATTAGGGTGCCATGTTCAAGCTCTAAAATAGACTTTGAGAAAGTCATTGATTTGGAGTATACTTGATCGAAGGATAATGCTAACTAAATGGGCTGCGGGACTGTTCGAAAGAGATACCGTGGCCCTGAAACACAAAGGGCAAAGAAGGAACATGGATGGGTTTTAGTCAGTACAACTCTGACACTCCCTTCTGCACCGCCCAGATGGGGGGGGGGGAGGGGTCATTTGATGATTTCCCATACAAAAAAAAAAAATGCTGTCTAAATTGTATGAGATTTATTGAAATATTCACTTATTTGTATGCTTTGACTTACTAGAACTCTGTTTATGCAATAAAATATTCTATATTTCGGATATGTCAGGATTTACTCCGTTAGGCTCGTACATCATGTGGCGAGATCATAGGTGATTTGTGCTATGAAAAAATACTGGGTGCGACACACTGTTTCTAGCAAAACTAAAGAATTAATTGAGATTAGAACTTAACACAATAACACGGGGCACAATGAATCGGGTACAGTTCCAAGACGTCTCAACTCCGCCGCGATCAGACATTGACTGTCGCCCTCGCCTCGTGTTGAACATCAGGGCTCTGTAGAAACACGCTGTGGTGTGGGTAGACGGGTAAGGTGGTTGCGTGATGTCACCACTGCACCCAGGCGCGCTTTCCAATTCATTTTATGTCCGTACTAATGACCGGATCCGACATATAGTTGAATGATAAGCCAGGCAAGCAGTTCTACTGACTGCTCTGGGTGCGCCAAAACCCTTAAGTACCGTCTCTCTTGTTTCACATCATAAAGTTACTAAAACCCCGAAGGTTGTCGGTTTGAATTTGAAAAATAAGTACTTAAATTTGTGACCGGTTGATGGAAATAAGCTCACCTCTATGGGGCTTAAACATAAGTGACGAAATGTGAGTTTACTTTAGGAACACCTCTGCCTAACTCTTCGAGATTGTCAAGCGTGATGTTATGTTACGTAGATACTGGACACTTCTCTTACCTTGTACCATTACAAAAAACTAAAATTAACTTATATTAAATACCCTAAATCCAGCGACAATACCCTCAAATCTCCCGAAAAACCTTTTAAAATACGACAATGACCAAAGAAATGGTAGACCGTATAACCACTTACCTCTTCTTGGGACCAATATAAATAACTTGGCGTTACCCACGTAACCTTGTTCGTACAAAAGGTGTCGCCGATAATGTGTGACGCTACCTCGTCGCCATTAATAGGTAAGTTATTGCTGAGGGCATTTTTATGTAATAGGTTACATTAAAAGCTTGTATAAAGCTGTGACGGAAAGTTGTTTTAGCTACCATGAAGTGTCACTCGCATGCTTTTGAAATATGATCCTTATTGATCTCGTTTTTAATCTCATTTTTATTTGTTGTATTACTAATAATTTTTTATACATATTTTGTCTTCTATTAAATTTTGTCTTTGTTTAATTGTGTACTTGTATAGTTTAGTTGTATTTAATTTCTAGAGCCACTCATTTTTTTATATTTTTTTTATGTTATCACTTGTTTTGTGAATGCTGGTTGACCAGTAATTGGCTACTGTGTACGTTCAAGACTGTTAAACCTTTACTTAGGATATGTTGTACACAGGAGCTGTTGGTAAACCTTTATTAATAAATAAATGATATTGGATGGCAAAGAACTAGACGTCCCACCTGATGGTAAGTACCTGAAGGTAAGACACCGTTGCCAATGACTAACTAGAAAAGAAGATTATTCAAAAGTTTAAATGTGTTCATCAACCTGATCAGGTACCGCTGCTTACTGGTAGATATAGGCAGTCTGCTGGCGGCGAATGATATCATCCAAACTACGAACGAGTTACTTCATGATGCATGTAGTTTTATATCAGTAAGCGACTATCAGCTACAAAACCGCATACATTACGTAGGAGTTTAACAATGTCCTGCTAAGTTGGGTTAAAAAAAGAAAGAAAAAGTATTTATTTTGTCGCGCACAGGGCACAACAAAAAATTATACAAAGTCATATAAAAATTTATAGATTATAATAGAACAAATAAAAATAAGACAAACGAAATTGATCCTGTACGAGAGCCAAAAAGTATCTCAGCATTGTACTGTCACGTTAAAAAAAACTTGTATTTCTTTTATCGACTTCTTATCCAATTTCTGCCTTTGTGCCATGTTAATTAGGGTCGACGCATCACGTTTTTTACTTCCATTATCTGCTGTCAGTCATCACGCTATCATTTACTCCTTTTTCTTTCATAACATTCCTCTCACAATCTATCCATGAGTACAAAAATAATAAACTGGCCACCTAGCTCGTAGGTTCTCATTGTATTACATTGTATACATTCATGGCTTTTTTTTCAATGAACCTTTCGTAAAAGCACTAGGTACTTAATAATTTACAAAACTTAGTTTAATTTTAACTTTCTTCAATTCGTAATGGAATGTACTTTATTATTTTTAAGGCCATTGAGAGGCAATTCTCCAACTGTAAGCACGTTCTTACATAGTTTCTTATCGAAACTAAAAACGGTATTTAAAATGGTGATAAAATTTTACGAGAATGAACAAGCTTTAAATTGTAACGTCCAAGCTTTATTTTATTTAAGATTTACTTCTAAATGAGTACTTTTTACTTTGTTAAAGTTATTATGAATGAAAAATGACTACAGTGCCCTTAGGCAATTTTAAAACGAAAGTCGGTTTCAAACAAGCTGTTTTTTTAGGGTTCCGTATCCGAAGGGGACCCTATTACTAAGACTCCGCTGTCCGTCCTTCCGTCTGTCTGTCAGCAGGCTGTATCTCATGATCCGTAACAGGTAGACAGTTGAAATTTTCACAGAATGTGTATTACTGTTGCCGCTATAACAACAAATGATAAAATATAAATTAAAGGGGGCTCCCCTACTACGACGATACGGAACCCTTAATGCGCGAGTCCGACTCGCACTAAAAACGGTCCTTTTGAGTGGATATTGCATAACTTTCTGTCCATTTTCCAAGTTATTTTCTACCTTCGCAAATTCCTTTATAAAGCGAGCAGAATTCACCGAAAAACACCTCCCTCTCCAAGAAAGGTAAAGCAATTACGTACGGCAGAATGTTTTCAACTAAATGCCTCAATAAATCTGTGTATCCGAACGAAACATGCCAGTCATCCACCATTTTACTAAATTATCTGTGGCACAAAATGGCGGCGGTAATGGACGCGTAGTTTCCCGCCAAAAGATTGAAACTTTATTGACGGCCATTAATTTTCCTTAGGAAGGTGACTGAGGTTAATTTTGCTTGTTTAAGGCTTGATTGATACGAAACAAAGAACGCTTGGGGCGGGATTTAAACGGGTGTGAATTTAATTACTTATGACGGGAAACTCATTTGCATTTTATGGATTTGTGTAGAAAGGGTTAGAAATAATTTTGTGTTTTATCTCTCTCTTACATAAGGATTTATGATGACGAGATAACAAGGAATATTAATGTGGATTACGTTCTAGGGAATTTAATTTTCTAAAGGTTAAGTTTGGATGACAAACATGATAAGACTTATCACTAAGTACAAAAGTTTAGTCAAACTCGTCCTTAAAAGCATTTTTGTATTTTATAAAGAATTATATCTATCTATACAATATCTATACAAACAAATAAAATTGGAGAGTCTGTTTGTAATTTCAAAATAACAGCATTTTACTGAATGCATGAGACAGTATATACGGTACTTATAACATTTTTTTTAAAATTTTGTTTTGTCTGACGGTGTGTCTGTTTGTTCCGGCAAATCTCCGAAACGGCTGAACCGATTTTGACGAGATTTTTACTAGCAGATAGCTGATGTTATAAGGAGTAACTTAGGCTTTTTTTAGAAAAAGGATTAGGGTTTCGTCCAAAAAATCAAAACTCTTGAAATTAACAAAACAAAATTCTATTCAAAGAGGGAAGCAATAATTTTATAATATTCACACGCGGACGAATGTTGCGGGCAACAGCTAAGTCTTTAATAAAAGCACTACGATAAACCAATAACTATTAATAGATATTAAACCTTAACAGACTGTCACGCCGTAACAATTCGCCCATGTAATCGTAAAACGGGTCAGTTGACTTACACCTTTATAGTAGGTATATAGAAGGTGTATAGTCGCTTTTATTAACACTTTATTGGAATACTGGACAAAAGGGTGGTTTTCATTAAAATTACTGAAAAATAGTTTACCATTTTTTACACGAATATTGTATATACCTACCTGTCTATGATAAAATGCCTGCGCAATGTTAAGAGAATTGGCAGCTGCGTTCTGAAGGTGTATAGTCGCTTTTATTAACACTTTATTGGAATACTGGACAAAAGCGTTGTTTTCATTAAAATTACTGAAAAATAGTTTACCATTTTTTTACACGAATATTGTATATACCTACCTGTCTATGATAAAATGCCTGCGCAATGTTAAGAGAATTGGCAGCTGCGTTCTATTGTTTGTTTTGCTGTCAAATATTTTTTTAATGATGGCCAGTGTCACACCACATGTTTGACCTTGAAAATGGTGACTACGTAAGTTCCTCTATTGCCTGGTTATTTTAAAGGCCTTAATTCTTTTATATAGTGGTGGTATTGTTTTATACCTACGGTGCTCAAACCTGGTCACTCACCGAATCACAAAAGTCCCGCCTTGGAGTCTGCCAAAGAGCAATAGAGCGCAGCATTCTGGGTGTAAAGAGAGCTGATAAAATACGGAACACCACGCTGCGCTCAAAAACAGGGATCACAGACGTAGGCAAAAAGGCTGCCAGGCTGAAATGGGATTGGGCGGGTCACTTGAGCCGCATGGATGATGACCGCTGGGCAAAGGCTACACGTTGGGTGCCTGAAGATGGAGAGCGCCGCCGAGGCCGGCCCAGAAAACGGTGGAGAAATGATTTGGACGCGCATCACAAGGGCTGGTTCGAGGTGGCGCAGGAGAAGAGTACCTGGAAGGATATGGCGGAGGCCTTTGCCCAGCAGTGGGACATACCAGGCAAATAAAAAAAAAATATATTTTATAATATAATTGTCCAAGCGGAGCTGCCTTGGGCGTTTCTTACGCCCGACACTGAATACTGAGCATAAGGTAAAGGGTTTCATTCCAAGGTCGCACAAAGTGTTGTTGAGTTTTTCCATCAGGAATTAGTCAGTGGCAGCCACGGAGTCTGGCTTTGTGCCCGGTTGATGGCAATAGGCTCGCCCCTTATTACAAGGGAATCTTACTAATATTATAAATGCAAAAGTTTGTGAGTATGGATGGATGTTTATTACTCTTTCATGCAAAATCTACTGAACGGGTTTGGATGAAATTTGGCACATAGATAGTTTATAACCTGGATTAACATGTAGAGTACTTTTTATTCCGTTAGTATGATCCCGTGGGACAGTTATCGACCTTCACGCGAGTGAAACCACAGGTATAAGCTAGTTAAACGTAACTGGTGAAATGTGGGTTGTACTATTAGGTAAGCCTCTGCCTAACCCTTCGGGGATTACAGGCGTGATGTTATATTACCATTTCGATTGATTTTTTTGTTGACCTGCCTTGACTACACGGTTACATTTATATGCTGTAAAAGTGATCATCATCTGCCTAGCCTTTTCCCAACTATATTGGGGTCGGCTTCCAGTCTAACCGGATTCAGCTGAATACCAGTATTTTATATGGAGCGACTGCCTATCTGACCTCCACAACCCAGTTAGTACTGGGTAATACGATACCCCTTGGTAAGACTGGTTGTCAGACTTTCTGGGCCACTGACTGCCTAACGACTGTCAAAGATCTACAAATGACAAATGCTGCTAAAATGCTGAATGCTGTAAAAGTGATCGTGACTATAAAATATATCATAATGACCTTACAGTTGCACGACACTCTTAGCTTTCCACAAATTACAAACTACCAATTATAACCTGAAATTACACCTCAAACTAGCTCAATTAATCACCAGCTAACCTTGTCCCATCTTCTTACAATGCCCTATTGTAGACCCCCAGCCTGGCTATATAACCTCGGACTCAAACTATTTTAATTAGCTAAAGTGACATTTGACTAATCTCAGTTGTCAAGTCGATTGGGGCCACGAAATGCGAGTTTAGATGACAAGGGATGGCTTAGGTACTTATGATGTCGTCTGTTTAAAATTTATCCGAGCGTTTTGCAATTTGTGGGTTGTGAATTTCAATGTGTTGCTATTATTAGATGTGTTATTTAGGTAGTGTTATACATATTTGGAAATAGTAGGGATATGAGGTTTTTTGTTTATTTTAAAAATAACAACACTTAACTTAAAACCTGCAAAATCAAAAAATATTTTACAATGTAGTCTAATCTTTTTAGGATTCCTTACCCGAAGGGTAAATAACGGGACCTTATTACTAAGCTTCGACTGTCCGTCCGTACAAATAATAAAAATAAATTACAAATTAAAGGGGTCTCCCTCTACTTCGATGACGACGACGTACGTAACCCTGCATGCGCGAGTCCGATTTGCACTTGGCCTGTTTCTTACGTTAATGGAAAATTTTCATTGAAACTCTGACATCCCAGAGCGATGCTCTTTAAGTTAAAATCCACGATGTTCTATTCCGCAGAATTTGCTAGCTCATTCAATAATTTACCGGCAGGCAGCCTCTTCGACCCGGGATAAAGTTCCACGGTAAATTCATAAAAAAATAATGAATAGGTAACTTTTATAAACCAAAAGTTTAGAACTTATATTGGGGAAATTATTAATCGGGCGAATAAAAATTTAATTGGCGACCAATATACTGAATGGGCGACTATTGTACCAAGTAAGTAACAATTTATCCAGTCATTGCGGCAAGGAGAATATAGGAAGCAAGAGCGAGCGAAGGCTGAGAGAGACTTGTGGCACCCCGACTCGGACAGGTTAGGTTCGAAGGGGATGGCGGGGTCTAGTGAGCGAGCGAAGTGAGCGAACTAAAACCCCGGAATCCCCTTCGTGTTAGGTTACTTTAAGCCCTGCAAACAGAAAACGTCGACTATGCATTATCTACAATCTAGTGGTTAATAACCTTGTTTTAGGTTTTTTTCAGAGTCCTTGAATTATCACACTGATCGTATTGAACAACTAGTAACTCAAATTTGTATTTTCAAGTCGTTGTTTTAAACATTTGTATTCGCTCACTGTTTGTCGCTTACTTAGTGTTTCAGTAGCCCATTTTCAATATTTTTGACACCTATAATTTGAATTTATTTTCGCTCGTTTAAATACTATCCCTTATATTGTATAGCTATTGCATCGTGCAATTTTAGAATATGTGTACTCGAAAAAGTACTTTGTTAAATAGAAAAACTATGTTCAACACACTTGCTCGAAAAATTACTCTCACTCGATAAAAGCGTATAAAAATACGCTTTTATCCATATATACGAAGTTTAAACTACATCTTCACCTGCGTAGCCTTTTCCCAACTATGTTGGAGTCGGCTTTCAGTCTAACCGGATGCAGCTGAATACCAGTATTTTACATGCAGCGACTGCCTAACTGCTCTCCACAACCCAGTTAGTACTGGATAATACCATACCCATAGAATAAGACTGGTTGTCAGACTTTCGACTACCTGTAACGACTGTCAAAAATCTACAAATGACAGCCGGGACCAACGGCTTAACATGCTTTCCGAGGCACGGAGGAAACTCGGTATGAAATGGGTAGTCACCCATCCACGGACCAACCTAGGCAAGCGCGGCTTAACCTAAAGATCAAGCCGAGCGGCTGTTAATTAACATTGATAATTAAGCCACCAGCTGCTCTGAAAACCACAATAAATAAAATTAATATGACTACAAACTCACTTCCTTGTTGCAAATTAACTCTCTGTGTACCAAATTCTTTGTTACACTATATATTGCGATAGTATCAAAACATTATCCTCAAACATTTACCTAATAACACCGTCACCACAACCTTACACCGCCCATCAATCTCCGCCATCTTGAAGGCCGCACACACCGCCACTCCACTCTGCAGGAGCACCGTCTTTTGTTTCCATAATTAATCTCTCCCGTAGAATGTAATGACGTTGTCTCTTCGCGTATATGTGAGTACTAGCTTGTGCCCGCGGCTTCGCCCGCGTGGAGTTCGATAATTTTACCACGGGATCATACTACCGGGATAAAAAGTATCCTTTGTGTTAATCCAGGTTATAAACTATCTGTGTGTTAAATTTCATCCAAATCCGTTCAGTAGTTTTTTCTTGAAAGAGTAACAAACATCTATCTAACCATTCATCACAAACTTTCGCATTGATAATATTACTAGTAGGAATTAGGGTGTGAGGTTTTGCCGTACTTGCTTAGAAAGCAAGGATATTCAAGATATTGTAGAAAGGCTATCAGAACAGCTCCAAGGTTAAGTAGCGCTTTCTGAGTTCAGTCTGTGGATGCGTGAGACCCATTCGTACTGAAAAAATACATTAAAACCTTAAAAATCTTTGTCAGTCGTTACAGGTAGTACCCAGTACTAACTGGATTGTGGAGGTCAGATAAGCAGTCGTTCCATGTAAAATACTGGTATTCAACTACATCGGGTTGAACTGGAAGCCGACCCCAACATACTTGAGAAAAAGATGGGCAGATGATGAAGATCAGTAACGTTGCCGTGGCTCGAAACTCTGACAACTAGTCTTACCAAGGGGTATCATGATTCCTCGTACTAACTGGGTTGTGGAGGTCAGATAAGCAGTCGTTCCATGTAAAATACTGTTATTCAACTACATCGGTAAACTGGAAGCTGACCCCAACATACTTGGGAAAAAGATGGGCAGATGATGAAGATCAGTAACGTTGCCGTGGCCCGAAAGTCTGACAACCAGTCTTACCAAGGGTTATCGTGTTTCCCCGTACTAACTGGGCTGTGGAAGTCAGACACAGTCATTTCATGTAAAAACACTAGCATTCAACTGCACACGGTAGGACTGGAAGCCGAGCCCAACATAGTTGGGAAAAGGTTAGACAGATGACATATGATATTAATCGCTTCTGTAGAACGTAATGACATTATCCATAAGATACGTATACGAGTATAAATGAGGTTTTTGTGGAACATTCTCTCAAGAAGATAAAAAGGGATACGTAGGGGCTGGTGACAGGTATGATTATGGCTTTAAAAAGTAAAAGGTTTGTTCTGCAAATGTTTCACTTTTAAAGAGAATTTATTAGCTAATCCACAAAGAAGATACCTTAAGTGATACGTTGATTTGTTGAGCCACTAATGGGTACGGCATAAAACGGTAATAAAAGATATACATATTTTATAGGGTGGAATTTTAAAACCTCACCTGGAGGGAAAGTACTCTAAATAGTGGTGATAGCAAATTTTACTCAAAGGAAACATTCCTTTATTTTTTTAAAGAAATAAATCTGCATTAAAAGATTTTCGAGAATTCGCTTGCCACACTAGGGATTCGAACCGGTTAAAATTCGAAAAAATAACACCCTGTACTATTGTGACATCAATCGATAGGGGTAATCATATGGATCAAATCTCTCTAATAAACATGATAAATTAAATGAAAGGAAAACCATAGAATCTAAAAACACAGATCTGAGACTGCCACCCCAATCGCCGAAGGGTTAGGTATAGATGTACCTAATAGTACACCCACATTTTGCTAGTTATGTTTAAGTCCCATGTAATAGGCAGCGACTCCTATTGCCATCAACCGGGCACAAATCCAGACTCTGTGGCTGCTACAGACAAATTCCTAATGGAAAACACAATAACAATTTGCCCGACCCGGGAATCGAACCCAGAACCTCATGTTCTGCAGTCGCGCTTGCGACCACTAAACCAATGATCCAGTCATTAATATTTCTGCACAACAAAAATCGTTGATACAATTGCTAGCAATTTCGTACACTCAATTTCACCGATAGCTCTCTTTGAAATGGATGGCCTCATACGAAACGTGTGTTAACTATTGATTGCCAACGGATTTTTGTACTAAATTACAAAAGAGAACTGCCCCGGTATATTGTTCCAGTCTTTTCCATTGCAAGCGAAAATGTACTCTAATAAATCGCTTGTTAAGGTTGTATTCATATAAATAGAGAGTGTGCTGAAATGAACTGCCTTAGTCTATTGTTTTGGATGTTATATTGTAAGCGAAAATATACTCTAATTTAGCTCATGCTAAGGTTGTATTTACAATAGATAGGAAAATTTGGCTGAATCAGCAACATTCTGGAATATCGCGTGTTAAGAACACATTATTATAATTATGTACAAAATTCTTTGCCTTGAAGTAAAATGCAGTACTTTAGTAGAAGCAAGTTCATTGTCCTTTTTCATAGAAAAATGTTCTCGTTATTTCAGGCCAGCATTTTAAAATGATGTTCGAATATGAATCTAGATTTAAAATTGTCGGGCTTGATGCTAATCCCGGCTCAAATATCGTTTTGAAATGCGCCGAGCGCTGTTCTAGAAAATTATTGCATGAGCTAGAGAAGAAAAACTATGTAGGTAAATAAATTAGAAAGATATCGTTACATTATGCTTTAGCTCGTGGCTAATAACAGCCGGCCATCTTCAGGTTAAGCCGCGCTTGCCAAGGACAGTCCTTGGATGGGTGACCACCCATTACATACCGAGTTACCTCCATGCCTCAGAAAGCACGTTAAGCCGTTGCCCCGGCTGTCATTTGACAGTCGTTACAGCTAGTCAGTGGCCCGCAAGTCTTACCAAGGGGTATCGTATTACCCAGTACTAACTGCTGCCGACGCTGCATGTAAAATACTGGTATTCAGCTGCATCCAGTTAGACTGGAAGCCGACCCCAACATTGTTGGAAAAGGCTAGGCAGATGATGATGATCGTTACTATATGATAAAAAAAAGCTTGTAATTTTATTCCGCCACTGCGTATAGGGTCCAAAACTTGAACCAACTATACATATTCACAAAATTTCATTAAAATCGGTTCGGTGGCTTCGAAGATCGCGAACGAACATAGTGACGAGAATTCGTGAACTCTCATTTAAATATACTTATGATAGACGGGAAGATGTGGAAACAAAAGTAATGTACTTGTAAGAGCCAACTGGCTCTCTGGTTCAAACCATAGTCCGGAGCAAGAGGGAATGGGAAACCGTCACCTCCTTCTGCGAAGCAGTCATGCTAGTGAAGGAGGTGGCGGTACGTGAGAGGAAAAGAACCTCACGTCCCAGCCGCCGCGAGAGACACCCTGGGCATCGGGGGTCCACGCGCGCCTCAAAGAGATGTCAGCAATCAAGTAGGGGTCCGCATGGGCCGATGCCTGCTAGGGCTGCGGGACTGTTCAAAAGAGATACCATGGCCCTGGAACATAAAGGGCAAAGAAGGAACATGGATGGGTTTTAGTCAGTACAAGTCTGACGCTCCCTTCCGCTCCGCCCAGAGTGGGGGGGTCAACCCAACCGGCTGCTGTCAGTACAAGTGTAACATACCTTACCAATTATGTGATTTTGAGTCATAGTGACATAGGATCACAGTTCTGTTTTCCTATAGCATTTCTCTTGACCGCCTTTCTACAGTTTCTTCATACCTTTAAGCGAACAGGAAATTTAGCTATTTAACGTTTTCAATTTTATAGTTTAGGAATACTTACATCATAATTTTTTTATGAGCTTCAATTTACTCATCGCATAAAATCGAAGATCATTTACTTTGAACTACTACCAAATATTTTGTCTCTGCTATGTTTATTATTTTAACCCTCCATCGTTGTTTGCCGCGACTTAAGGCCTTTCACACTGATGCGATTAATCGCGCGAGCTGTCGCGTTACGGTTTCATACACACGTGCAGTATTAAGAATTTAATTACGATAACCGCCATTACTACCACAAAATAAAGGCGCTGCTAAATTAAAAATTGTCCCACAGTATATCTATGTGTACTAATATTATAAAGAGGTAAAGTTTGTACGTTTTGATGTGGGAGGTAATCTCTGAAACTACTTACGCGAAAAGTTGTTTCATTGACGAAAAGATACACTATTGCCAAGTGCCATAAGATACGTTTCTTGTAAGCAGATAAAGCCGTGGGTAAAGCTAGTTTTCCATCCAGTTGCGAGCGACAATTCACTCAAGAAACAATAGAGATGTCTCAGACGTTTTTTTTTCGGATGGGAAATCATGACCCCCCCACCCTGGGCGGAGCGGAAGGGAGTGTCAGACTTGTACTGACTAAAACCCATCCCTGTTCCTTCTTTGCCCTTTGTGTTCCAGGGCCACGGTATCTCTTTCGAACAGTCCCGCAGCCCTGGCAGGCATCGGCTCATGCGGACCCCTACTTATTTGCTGACATCTCTTTGAGGCGCACGTGGAACACGAACGCGCCGTCGACACGGCCTGTCGTCATAAGACGGCCGGACGGCGAGCTGGCCCATAACTCGCCGTCCACAGGCCCGCGGCGATGTCTCAGACTTGTCGTGCGATTAGAAACGCCTGTGTGAGGAAGCCTTAACGGTTTTCACATCAAAGGCGTGGCGTAACGTTCCTTGTACCCATATTTATATTAAACCAAACAGTATCAGTTTCTTAGTAAAACCCATAAAGTGTATTGGAAGTCTATATCTGGATTTTTACGTAAGACTTTTTCAAGGTGTGATCGTGGGGAAATTCAGTACGTGTATGCATCACTATCAAAATTTTGATCTTTATTCTTCAAGCGATAAGGTTGATGTTACATTGGTTTGACTGACAAGTCTGTCAAAACTATATAGTGACCTTTATTCTCGGAACGATAAGGTTGCATTTGAATTGATGCTGTCAAAATAAGTGAGAGGACTGTATTTTTGATACAATTTTCTTAGTGTGTGTGTGCAATCGTGCGTAAAGTGGGTGTGTGTATATTTTTACACGGATTTTTCACTTGTGTGTTAACGGTGTTGCCTAAGTAAAATTATTATTAGGACATTCTGTTAGTTTTTTATTTTGGGTTTAACCTTAAACTTTGTAAGTAACTGAAATAGTTCACCTCATTACTTTGTATATTATGTGTACTGTTACTTTGTACCTATTATAATAAGGGAAATTATTAATCGGGCGAATAAAAATTTAATTGGCGACCAATATACTAAATGGGCGACTATTGTACCAAAGTAAGTAACTATTTATGGGAAATTATTAATCGGGCGAATAAAAATTTAATTTTCGACCAATATAGTAAATGGGCGACTATTGTACCAAAGTAAGTAACTATTTATCTGGTCATTGCGGCAAGGAGAATTAAGGAAGCAAGAGCGAGCGAATGCTGAGAGAGACTTGTGGCACCCCGACTCGGACAGGTTAGGTTCGAAGGGGATGGCGGGGTCTAGTGAGCGAGCGAAGTGAAGGAACTAAGACCCCGCCATCCCCTTCGTGTTAGGTTACTTTAAACTCTGTAAACAGAAATAGGAGCCCCGCTCAGCGGGGGTTTGTCGACTACGCCTTATCTACAATCTAGTGATTAATAACCTTGTTTTAAGTTTTTTACAGGAGTCCTTGAATTATCACATAATCGTACTGAACAACTAGTAACTCAAATTTCTATTTTCAAGTCGCTGTTTTAAACATTAGTATTAGCCCACTGTTTGTCGCTCACTTAGTATTTCAGTAGCCCATTTTCAATATTTTTGACACCTTTAATTTGAATTTATGTTCGCTCGTTTAAATACTACCCTTATAATAATTGATGGTAAAAAAAAATCGTGCTTAGGTAGAGAGGTATTTTATATCGGATACGTTGAGTGGACTACCTTTGTAACACGACTAAAAAGTCACGGTGTATAATTAAATCATAGCTCGTAATGAAATATATTACTATGTATTACTGCTTCATATTTAAGTGTACTACTAACTGGGTTAGAGGTTAATCGTCGAATCCGACTCGGCTGGGCAGCGTTCGGGAAGTTGCGTGGTATCTTCTCGTCCAACTGTCTCAAGACGAAAGTCTATGACCAGTGTGTGTTGCTAGTGAATACATACGGGACCGAAACGTGGTCGCTCACAATGAGCCTCATCAGAAGGCTTAAAGTCACCCAATGGGCAATGGAGAGGGCTATGCTCGGAGTTTCCTTGCGTGATCAAATCAGAAATGAGGAAATCCGTAAGAGAACCAAGTTTACCGGCGTAGCCCGAAGAATAGCCAAACTTAAGTGGCAGTGGGCAGGGCATATTGCTCGCAGAACGGATGGCCGATGGGGCCGGAAAGTTCTGGAGTGGCGACCGCGAACTGGAAGACGTCTTGTTGCAAGGCCTCCCACTAGGTGGACCGATGACCTGGTAAAGGTTGCGAGGATCCGCTGGATGCGAGACGCACGGGATCGGTCTATGTGGCGACACTTGGGGGAGGCCTATGTCCAGCAGTGGAGGTTTTTCGGCTGAAATGAAGATGATGATGATGACTAACTGGGTTGTGAAGGTCAGATAAGCAGTCGCTCCGTGTAAAATACTGGTATGCAGCTTTTTGACCATGCTCGCGTTGATGATAGACGGACCGGGAAGGGCCCTCTTAAGCAGTTGGTCCCGGCTGTCATTTGTATATCTTTGACTGTCGTTACAGGTTGTCAGTGGCCAGAAAGTCTGACAGCCAGTCTTACCAAGGGGTATCGTAATACCCAGTACTTACTAAATTGTGAAAAGGTTAGATAGGCAGGCGCTCCATGTAAAATACTGGTTTTCAGATGCATCCGGGAAGCATAGCTGGGAAAAGTCTAGGCAGATGATGACTGCTTTATATTTACGTACTCACAAGTCTCGTGATTTCATACTATATTTATTAATTCATGATCTCTAACATAAACGAGGTTACAGTCCTTTCAAGGCCATTTTTTAAATCAAAGTGGTCTATATACCCAATAAAATAAGGTCGTTGTTGAGTTGCTGCCACAAAAAAGTCTGTCAAAACTACAGTAATTTATTATTGTTAACATAAGGTTGCTTTTTAGATGGTATAAAAATAACTGCACGGTTATTGCCAGATACTGCTTCATACGTACATCTATCTTGTTGTTTTTAACTGTCATAAAAAAACAAAAGCCAACCACAGAACTAAATTCAAAAATAGAATTCACGCCCCACAAACCGAATACAATGAAACCTAATTCAAAAACAGAATTCACACTCAATTGACCGGCCTGAACTTTGCACATACGATGCGGAACACAAAACGACAAACCCGAAAAAAAAAAACAAATGAAAAGCCGAAACAATAGATAAATTTTGACTGAAGCAAAAAAGCGAATGAATTCTGGAAAAAAAAAATGCCCTAAAAGCACAAACGAACATGGAACAGCGAAACAATTCATTGAAAATACCAACCTGCCTTCATACAATGGCGGACGCATTAAACAGGGGTTTATCTGTGACGTCATAAGCCCACCTGACAGCCCCCCTCCTCCTCTTTTGGGGAACCCTTAGAGGGTAGACTCACACGGAGCGATTTTGGTCGAATTGGGTGAGCACGGTTAAGTTAACGCGATTAGAACTCCGGGATTTTTGGCGAAGAAAATCCATTTATGTTTTATTTGGTGCCTATCATTTCCATTTAAGTACTCAAAAGGCTTAATCAGCTTTTGTATTATGTGTTAAGAACGTTACTAGTGTAATTATTTCAATGTATTTTAAACAATTTTAGACGCAGAGAATCAAAATAGGGGAAATTATTGCGACTACTAGGTAATTCGTTTTTTAATGGTGAAAACAAGCAGTGAAAGATTAGTGGTGTGACCGTCGAACTGCCAAGTTACAGGTCATAAGTTCGAACCCAAGACACGCACCTCTGATTTTCGGATTCGGTGAAGGAAAACATCGTGAGGAAACCAGCATGCCTGAGAGATATTTCTCAACGGCATGTAAAGCCAAGTCAGTAGAGTTCCATGAGCAGAGTTCCATGAGCGGTATAAAAACTCTGACACCAGGTTAGGCACTAACCACACGATAAAGAAAAAAGAATGGTTACAAAGTTAATTTACTTTATTCTGTAGTCAATCGAAATTACTTCAGTTATGACGCAGTTTACAGCTGGAGTATTGGTCGTTGTGAAACATAATTAATTTATACGAAATCGACCGAACGTCGTGAGTCCATAATCACGTAGTGTAGTCACACCCTTATTTACTCGTTGGAATTTGGTATAATATTAATGATGTATAGCATTTTTCAATTATTTAGGATCTTTAGGGTAAGCGAGCGGAATGGCCTCGTTAATTTTTATAGCAATTCTTTTTTTTGTTGAAAAATCTTTTTAGCTTGGTAACAGCCATTATTAAAACCATTTTAATATTAATTATTTTCGTCGGAATCCAATATCGGTTGCTTTTAGTTTCTTACATAGATTTTTTTCATGCCAGACGCCTTTAACGAAACCGGCTGCTCTTATCAAACGTAACATAACATTACATCTCGCATGTATTCAAAGGATTAGCCAGAATTTTATCTATAAAACACCCACATTTCGCCAGTTTTGTTTAAGCTCCATGTAATAGAGGGCGAGCCTATTGCCATCAACCGGGCACAGATACCAACTCCAGGCTGTTTACTTGAAATTACTAATGGAAAAATCCAATCTTATTCTTCTTCTTTAGTACCAAACCTAGTGCTGTCACTGGGTTAGGTACTAACCACATAACACACACCTTTGATTTTTAAACTCTGTAGTTTTATACCGCCCATGGGCCTCTGACTTGGCTTTACATGCCGTCGAGAAATAACTCTCACACATGCTGGTTTCCTCACGATGTTTTCCTTCACCGAAGCAAGTGATAATTATACACTACACACATGAATCCAAAAAATCAGTTGCGTGTCTTGGGTTCGAACTTGAGACCTATGACTCGGCGGTCCAACGGTCGCACCACTAGGCTATCACTGCTGAAAATCCAATGAAACACATCCAGACCCAGGAATCATGGCGCTTGCGTCCATTATTAAAAAGATCAACAGGGCAAAAATAAATAAAACAAAGCACTACACAAACAAATGCAAATCATAAATAAATTCATTGGGAGGTATAAGATTTTAAACTTTCATGGTCACAAACATTATTATAACTAGAAGACGGGATATTGGGTTATTTATTAAACAATAAACATGGTAAATATCCCGTCTTCTAGTTATAATATCATTAGGAGGTACTTAAAAGTTGAGTTGACGTCAACAAAAACTTGTCTTCGATAGGCAACGAAGGGAAAAATCACCAAATGACGTTTAACAGTAATACTCTACTTCTGCATACATTCATTATACTACTATCACTCATCATCATCTGCCTAGCCTTTTCCCAACTATGTTGGGGTCGGCTTCCAGTCTAACCGGATGCAGCTGAATACCAGTATTTTACATGGAGCGACTGCCTATCTGACCTCCACAACCCAGTTAGTACTGGTTAATACGATACTCCTTGGTAAGACTGGTTGTCTGACTTTTTGGTGCACTGACTACTTGTAACGACTGTCAAAGATCTACAGATGACAGCCGGGACCAACGGCTTAACGTGCTTTTCGAGGCTCGGAGGAAACTCGGTATGTTATGGGCGGTCACCCGTCCACAGGCCAACCTAGGTAAGCACGACTTAACCTAAAGATCGACCCGAGTGTCTGTTATTATTTAGCTACGAGCTCCTCCCTGCTATCACTCATATTAGCCCATAAAGGAGAAAATAGCCCTCACACTTTACAAAGAAGACCGAAGCACAATAAGTTACCTTTTTCGAAGAATGCTAACCTTTTTACCCGCTACTGTGAAGCTAAAGGGTATTTTGTTGCGCATGGTTCCCGATAGAGAATGGCTAACCCTTTCGCAACCCTCCCCGCTACACATTCGTAATGGTGGCCGTACAGTCACGAGCACAAATATGTATACACTTTCCTAAATTTAAATGCAATTTTCGCGAGAAGAGAATTATTGTAACTTGGAGATGGGATCTTTGTCATAAAAATATGAGTTCCAGAAGACTATTTTCGTAAAAAAATGAAATTTTAATCAGGATAGTAGGAGAAAAACACTTTCAAAAATTGTAAAGTTTTTACATATTGGTGCTCGTGACTGTACACTCTCGCCGAGAAACTCCGAGGCAAGGCGAGTGCGAGAGTACATACAAGGTGTAAACGAACCCTTCACGAAGCCGTTCCCCAAGCATTCTGTACATCAAACTAAGTAACTCTACGCAAAAATTATTGCTGGGAAACGACTTTTTTTTGGGGTGAAAAGTCACATTTTCTCAATGTAACGAACTCAAAACATTGTACTGATGGATGCATTGAATTGTACGGGTAATAGTAATCGTGGAGGTAGTCAAAGTAAAGTTTATAACTTTAAAAACTTATATTAAAAAAAAGTTGGAACTTTGACCCCATTATCACTCTAACTAGAAGGTCCCCAGATATGGTCTAGAACAAAACAAAATATCGCAATGACGGTGAGAAAATGTGCCTTTCGGTTTTGTTAAGGGTGTAGTAGCACTCGTCTAGCTTCGGTGTTCTCCGTCTCGTATTACTTTTTTGCAAGACGTCTCGAGAGACATCGAAAGAGCATTTTGGTCGAGAGTGTACAGCCACTATGAAATTCGGTCATGGTATGACGTCAGAAGCTAAACAGTGGAGACAGTATGGCGCCGTGTCGTCTGCATGCAAAGACACTTAAATAGACATTTAGATATACGGGATAAAGCGAACAACATCATAATCTACTTGTAATAAGCAACTAGTTATTGTCGGTAAGAAGTTATTTTGCTATAAGTGTGACCTCATTAAGATTATTTATTATTTTTGTATTATTCCTTTATTTATTTTCTATACATATAATTTACATTTTTAAATTGTTCTATACAAAGTAATATAAAAAAAAAACATTTAAAAATATAAAAAATAGTAGCCTACCGACATCGGGAACAGGGTCCGAGCTACCGGTGGTCAGGGCTCTAGAGAGTGGAACCTCCTAACGGTACGCGCCGTGTCCAGAAGTACTGCTTTCTGAATCAAGCCCTTGATCCAGCTGCCCCGCGAGAGCCTCCTCAGATGTTTATTTTTATTTATTTATTTATTCAACTTACAACTATCATTACTATTAGATGTTGGAACACAGTTATCTAGGACTTCTCTTCTGGAAGACTCTCTTAATCATAAATTTATTTGTAGCAAATTAGTTTTAAAACACTTTTACACGTCACTTCCATTATCATCATCATCTGCTCAAACTTTTCCCAACTATGTTGGGGTCGGCTTCCAGTCACACCAGATGCAGCTGAATGCTAGTATTTTACATGGAGAATAGCCTCCACAGCCCAGTTAGTACTGGATAATACGGTACCCCTTGATAAACTAGCGCCGAGGGTTAATATATTTTATAGGCTACTACTTCATTCGAAGCTAACAATTATGGTAAACAAAAACATATAATTTATGACCCTATTCACCTAAATAACAGGCCATTGATAAGAATCAACATTGCTATGCATTTTACAGCTAATTACATTCTAAATGGGAGGCATCGTACATTATTACTGGTTACCAAACAACAACAAACTTTATTCACCAATTACAACAAACCCCACGCGATTTTCAACTCTAACACCCGGTGTTTAAGTAAGATTTTCTACGTCGAAAAGTTACTTTGTTCCTCTATGTACATACGAGTATGCTTTCATTGTATATGCTGCGGTGTTACGATAAAAACGGACAACAGAACGTCAACTTTATATGTTTGTTCATTAGGGGTGATATTTCGTTAACATGACATGTTGATGAAATGTATTTTGTTGGTAGCATTTTTTGGTATGATATTGCTGGACCTGACTGCCTTTTCCGTTTCATAAGTCGGTCAGGGATTTCCGGGGAATTCATTAGAATATACATGGATGCAAATAAGAATAATTTAGGTGAGAGATTCCCGGAAAAGCAGGATCCCAAAGGAATTCCCAAATGCGGAAACGTAACATTCTACACACAAGTTTCTTCTGCATTTCGCTGGCCATAAATTAGGTACACTAGACAGGTGCTTGCAAAGCTTTAGTTGCATATTTTAGTTTTTGCAAGAAGGATTTAACTAGCCATCTGTTACTCTATGATAAATTATTAAACTTTAAGCCAAGTTTTGTCATAATTATTCATGAGCGGAATAAACGAGTGTTGTCCCAAGAAAAAGTTTCGTAAATTGATTTAACGTCCATAAATGACTGATCTTTTTGGCGAAAACCGCGGAGATTAACAGCCAAGTTCTCAATTTGAATTTAAGTCGTATTATCACTGCAAATGAAGCGTGTGTTGTATTCATAGAAATTAAGTGCTGTTTATGAATTCGGGGAAAAATAAGAGCATTCTGATTACTTGCTCTCATATTGATGGAATAGCCGCTCGGATCGATCTTTAGGTTAAGCCGTGCTTGCCTAGGTTAGTCTGTGGATGGGTGACCACCCATTATATACCGAGTTTCCTCCGTGCCTCGGAAAGCACGTTAATCCGTTGGTCCCGGCTATCATTTGTTGGTCTTTGACAGTCGTTACAGGTGGTCAGTGGCAAAAAAAGTCTGACAACCAGTCTTACGAAGGGGTGCCGTATTATATTACCTAGTTGATGAGGTCAAATATGCAGTCGCTCCGTGTAAAATACAGGTATTCAGCTGCATCCGGTTAGACTGGAAGCTGACCCTAACATATTGTAGCACCTGAATACCAGTATTTTACATAGAGAGACTGCCGGTCTGAACTCCACAACCCAGTTAGTACTGGGTAATACGGTTCCCCTTAGTAAGACTAGTTGCCAGACTTTCAGGCCATCGACTACCTGTAACGACTGTCAATGATCAACAAATGACAGCCGGGACCGACACATGGAGGAAACTTGGTATGTAATAGAAGATCACCCATCCACGGACCGACCTTGGCTAGTGCAGTGTGATCTGAAGATCGACTAGTGTGGCAGTTATTATTTAGACACGAGCTCCTGCAAAGCTCCTGCTCTAAAGATTATGGTAGATACCAAAATAGCTTACCCTTTATCTCATAGTATGTCAAACTATGCCGAGAGTTAAACAAAGTGAAACTTCTACGACTATTTCGCTATCGGACAGTTCTGACTAACTTTGTTCCGTTGTGGTTATGCTTGTATGTATTACTGTACATAATTCAGTAACTTTCAGCGTATGTACAGCGCCATTCATAGGGAAACTAGAGTTGTCTGTCCATTTTTCATGTAAAAGCGTTTTGTTAGGTAAAGTTTAACGTGTAATGATATGGTTAGAAAAGGCACTTCATGTAAAATACAGGTATTCAGCTGCATCCGATTAGACTGCAAGCCGACCGCAGTACAGTTGGAAAAAGGCTAGGCAGATGATGATACGGCCAGAAATTAAGTGACTGTTAAGATGACGAGTAACAGAGAAGAATGAAGAAGAAGACATGCTGCGCCGACCCGAAATGAATTGGGATAAGGATAAGAAAATGATGAAGATGAAGGTTTATCGTGTAAATAAAGCTCATAGCTAACGTATAAGTACTGCAACAGATTTGTGTCACCTTACCTAAGTTTTATTAGATGATCGTGATCCGAGGGAATGCTGTTACGATGTTTTTTTTTAGGCGTTGGCTGCTCCAGCGCAGCCTGGAGTTTTATACAAAAAAAGGTGAATGACACCATTTTAGGCGATACTGAACCCGTGCAGTCCACAGCTGTGCTTAAGAATAATGAAACATTTTATTAAACCTTAGTAAAATCCGTTCGCGAGATTAACACTTCTTTTTTATTAATCATTTATTTCAGACAATGTGAATGTGAATGTGAATGTGTAATTTTATTTTTTATAAGGACATAGTCCAAATAAAAAATAAAATTACACATTCACATTACAATTACCTACCCAAATTAAATTAAAATAAGTATAAAATAACACACATTAAAGGAATCAAACAATAACAAAATTAAACACACATACAATTTGGCAATTTTTGACAACACACATCCAATTTGGCAAGAAAACGCCAAGAAACACGCATAAACACATTCTCTCTTTCAAAATCTAATTTCATTCAACCTTATCCTACATAAATAACAAACCACGTTCCAATACTATTAATAGCTTCACTAAAAGTACTCTATCGCCCCTTTTACGACCTCGTGTGTTGCGACCTGCGGCAAGCGCGTGCGGTGCGTCATTTCTTTCCTTCGCGTGAAGGTAGAAACACGCTGCTGGTCGTGTTTCGTGTTGTGTCGTGTTGCGTCGTGTCGCGACAGAAGCTTTCATTCTATTGTATGGTTAGGAACGCATTATTGCACGGTGCTGTGTCACAGCGCAAATGTGTTTCTAACTTCTGTTCAAACTTTACGGCGGCTCGGAAGTTAGCTGCGAGTGATGGTCTGCGCAGGTATAAATTTTATGTCGGCTCGGAACATCTAACGTAAAGCTGCGCAGAATACAATTTTAGGTATCAGCGTGGCGCAGAAGACGCATCGTCGTGACTGTATAATGCGCAGACCGTCACTCGCAGCTAACTTCCGAGCCGTCATAAAGTTTGAACAGATACATGTAATGTATGAAATCTATGTTACGCTTCTGACGCGACACAACACGGTACTGTGTTTCAACTTTGTGTATCGTCACGCCGAATCAACTTTTGTTATAATATTTTCTCCAAAGTCGTTCGTTGTCGCAACACGTGTTACTTGAGTATGTAACTCGTGGCCAAGCCATTTAGCCGTAGGTAGTAAAGACAACATTCATGTCCGATTGTTTTTATAACGGAGGCATGATGGGTAGTGGGTATCAATATTTTCTTTCACCCCGGGGTCAGACTTACGACGTCACTCAAATTGACATTTAACGACGATATTACTATTTCCTGTTTGTTCCCGACTAGTATATTAAGCTTGTAAAAAAACGATATCTTTCAATTATTTATTTCTTTCGTGTATAGTGAGAGCGTGAACGGATTTCTAATATCTAAAAAAACCGGATTACTATTAGAATACTCAAACTTACGTGAATAACTAAAGTATTTTTTGATGTATAACATCTTTCTTCTCGCTTTACTGCCCCCGTAGCATGACCGACGTAGAAAGGGGTTTTGTCGACGGAAGAATCGACAAAATGATAGATCAACAACAGAAATCTGTGCTCATGCTACGTATGCTGCAATCTGTGGAAGTGATTTCGTGAAAAGGGAAGATTATTATTATTATTTTTTTTTTTTGCTTATTACCAAAGTTAAATGTCAGATGTTACACATCATTATGCGATTACTGTAACGCTCGCTCGTTTTTTTCATAACTTAAAGGTCTAACTTACCTACAGACTATTTGTTGAAGCCGGTGTTCTATTCTTTCTTCTACGCCGTGTCTGTGATACTCATCAGTTATCTAATTAAATTAGCTTCGGTCAGAACTCAGCTACATCGACGGTGTCGGTAGTGGCTTTGGACAAGGACCTTACCTACAGTAGAGTTGGGTCGTTGTTGATTCAATAATGTATGTAAGACTATGCCTAAATTGTACTATTTAAGTACCTACCTAAATAACAATTTATGTACACCTATTTATTCTTACAAAACTATTCTACACTTTCGCAATAAACTAAAACCACGGACCCCTAAAGCTTTAACCTAGATTTAAATTCCATTTCGAAACTAAAAACACGTATAAAACGATTTTTACTTTACATTCACGAAATGTAAAAAAAAAACAGAACAAACACTAAAAACAATAGTTTTTGCACGAATACTTATATTGCATTTAAATACTTGACTACCCTATTCACTGAGATGCCTGTTAATCGTTCTAGTGCAGCAGTTTCGGAATAATAGGTAAGTATTTATTTAACACTTCATGCACAAAGATTAGAGGCGGACTTAATGCAATAGGTATTTTCTACCAGTCAACCTTTGGGTGATGCAGAGACAAACAGTGTTTAAGTACCTATGAATATTTTATCAAACGTGATGCACAACAAAAACAGCCGTATACATTTTGCCGTCTTCAAACTAACTTGGCCTACACTCCAACTGTAGCTATCTCTTATCTCTCTCTTATAGTACCTACAGCAGAGAAAGAGATAAAAATAGCATTCAGAATTTCCAGAAGCAACTTTGCAAGCATACTCTTGTCTAGCAAATAATAATGCCCTTAGGTTTTCCGAAAGTCTGACAACCAGTCTTACCAACGAATACCGTATTACCCAATACTAAATAAGTTGTGAAGGACAGATAGACTGGAATCTAACATCAGCATAGTTGGGAAAAAGGCTAGGCAGATGATAACGCCATTGACTTTTCTTCAATAGTCTGGGCTTATACTAGCGAAGATGACACCAAAGTTCTTGTTTTCTATAGTTCCGAAATCACCAGTCACGTTGACCACAAGTTCCAGTGGAACTTCTATTCGTTTATTATTATTTCGAACCGTACGTGTCTCGGTTATAAACTACGGAGTGGACGTCGGACATGCAACACCAGCGTGAATGGTAACGAAGGGGACTGTTCCATGTTTTATGTTTGCAACGTCATGTTGTTTTTTTGCGCTTTTTGGGTCAGACTGTGAGGGGTCGGGCTTGAGGTATTACTTTTTGTTGTTTTTAATTCATACTAACAATTTAATGCCAAATGCTCAATAGCATAAGCATAGCATAATCAACCTATTAATGTTCCCACTGCTGGGACGCAGGCCTCCTCTCTATGAGAGGGAATGGGCTATAATCCACCACGCAGACTCAGTGCAGGTTGGTAGATGTCACATGTCTTCGAATTTTTGGTTCTAGGACATGCCGGTTTTATCACGATGTTTTCCTTCACCGTTTTGAGAGCAGTGGTGATGAAATAACTTACACAAAGTAATGCGCCTGGCTGGGTTCGAACCCACGACTTACTGCTCGTAAATTGGGGTATCCGCCACTGGGCCACCGCTGCTCTCAAAATGCTTACTTTTTATCCCAATAGTACGAAATTTCATAGGAGCTCGTGGCTAAATAATAACCGCCGCTCGGGTCGATTTTTAGGTTAAGCCGTGCCTGCCTATGTTGGTCTGTAGATGGGTGACCGCCCATTACATACCGAGTTTCCTCCGTGCCTCGGAAAGCACGTTAAGCCGTTGGTCCCGTCTGTCATTTGTAGATCTTTGACAGTCGTTAGGTAGTCTATGGCCCAAAAAGTCTGACAACCTGTCTTACCAAGGGGTATCGTTTTACCCAGTTCTAACTGGGTTGTGGAGGTCAGATAGGCAGTCACTCCATGTAGAATACTGGTATTCAGCTGCATCCGGTTAGACTGGAAACCGACCCCAATATAGTTGGGAAAAGGCTAGGCAGATGATAAGTACGAAAATTCCGACCGCCACGCGGTCATCATCATCATCAGCCTACATCAGTCCTCTACTAGACTCAGGTTTCCTCAATCGCACGCTACTCAACTCGATTCTCAGCAACTCTCATCCAATTGCTACCAGCCACCCTGCGAAGATCGTTGCTCCACCGAGCCTGAGGGCGTCCCACCTTACGCTTGCCGATTCGCGGTCTGAACTCAAAAACACGTCTACACCGACGGCCATCGGCACGCGACTTAAACGATCATAGCCGGGGAAAAATCCAATTAGTATAGGTAGGAAACCAATTAAAATTGTGATAGGTTTAAATTAAATTTAAGACTGGTTTATGGAGAGCAATTTGTATTTAGATTTTTTCACGTTGGCTTGAATTGGTGTCACCAACGCGGTGAAAAAAAAAATAAATGAAGTAAAAATTACACTTCAAAAGTAATACAATCTAAGACTAAGTTTCTCGAAGCTTTCCTCGAAGCTAGTTTCTAGGAACCAATCTACTGCAAACGGCTTACTATATGCCTCGCTTCATTATCGGTACCCACTCACGAGGCGCAGTCTTAATCACTACCGATGGGTAATATAGTCACCGTACTAACAATGTAGGTTAGGTACTAACAATATAGGATTACTCTGTTTTCCGATAACTTTGATGATAAAATAAACACACAAGCGTAATATAACTACTTTATGCATTAAAGAGGTAAAGGCAATAGTGTTTGATGTACACTGCCCTCATTAGTGAGGTTCTTCAGAAAGGTCAGGCACGTAGTACGCACAACCGCATGTCTGTATGACCAGATGTATGGACATGGACGAGGCAAAGGAGTATTACGCAAAAGTGTATTTATGATGTAGACATGTATTGGGTCGAGTCTATGCAAGGTGTAAACGGACCCTTCACGAAGCCGTCAACCAAGCATTCTGTACATCAAACTAAGTAACCCTACACAAAAATTATTGCTGGGAAACGACTTTTTTCTGAGTAATCACGTTTTATGGTAAAATTCAATTTAACCCACTCAAATCATTGTGCTGGTGGATACATTGAATAGTACGTGGTGAAAGTAAAGTTACAACATTAAAATCTTATATTAAAAAAAAAAACTTTTGAAAACGTTGGAACTTTGACCCTCAATATCTCCGTAACTAGAAGGTTCCCAGGTGTGGTCTAGAACAAAAACATGATTTCAATGATGGGGAGAACAAATGCCTGTCGGCTTCGTTACGGATCTAGTCACCCTTTCGAGATAGGTTAACAAAGATCTTGAATGCTATTGAGAATCACTACAAGGCAAGTCAAGGAAAGGAAAAGTGGATTCGTACCCGGTTGATGGTAATGGGCACGCCCCCTATTACATGGGACTTCAACATAACTGGCGAAATGTGGTTCTACTAGTATTGATACATCACTGCCTTTTCTTTTGGGGAAAACAAGCGAGTGTTATGTGTATACAGGATGTAAGGGACGGCCCTCCACAAACTGATGGGGTGAATTCAGTATATCATACTAAAATGATCGGTGCAAGAAATTATTTTAGGAATGTTATGGGAATCCAATAAATTTGATTTGTTTTATTTCCTTATACACAATGTACCGTTACCGTGGCAAAACGTGGCGAACGGCAAGCTCGACGACGAGTTCGATGAACTCTGTGGCTAGACAGGAAGTGAACAGCAGATTTCACGCGTCGTTCGTTAGGTTATTTCAACATCCATTGTTGGATTTTTGATTTTAGCCGTATTATTTACATAAATGGAGTTCTCCGTACAGGGAATGTAATTTTACATTGAAAAAAAGGAAAAGGAACTGAAAAAGAAAGAAAACTTCCGGTGGAATATTATGATTGAAAATAATGAGCTGAATATATCCTGTCTATTTGTGGCTGTCTCTTACACCCTGTATGTGTAAAAATAAAAACTCGAATAACACTTCATCCGACGAGGGGATCAAAATAAGAACCTTACTCTGCACATAAAACCTCTTTCTAGACGTTAGATCAACGAAGCAGTATAAAAAAACCGGCCAAGTGCGTGTCGTACCCGTCAAACCCACACAGGGTTTCGCAGCACCGAACAATTTAATAAAAATATTTTGAAGGCTCATTCATATGTTGTATTGTATTACATTCAACAGCAAAACTAAATTTGTTTTTCATAGTAAATTAATGAAACTAAGTTACTACTGCAGTTTTATGAAAAAGTCCCATTACTCAAAAACTATACAACAAATCTTATTCAAACCAAGTTTCGTTAAAAGTTTTTTGACGTTCTACAATCCTACATTTATTTCAGAATTTTCCTCCTCTTACTTTGGAAATTAGGGGGGGGACACTCACATTTTACCACTTATCTTTCAAACGATTGACTTTAAGAAAAAATGGTTTGAGGAACCTCAATGCTATTTTTAAAGACCAATCTATAGACACCCCGCACGTATAGGTTTGATAAAGAAAGAAATTAGAAAATAAATTAGTATTTTTGTTTAAAAATCGTACAGCGGTTCATAAAATATATCTACTTACAAATTTCAACTGTGTAGTCCAAATAGTATCAGGATAAACTGGCTGTGACATACAGACGGACAGACAGACATGCCGAAATATAAAAGGGTTCCGTTTTTCGCCATTCGGCTACGCAACCCAAAAAAGCCTAAAATTTTGATCCTTGACGATAGCAGGCATCTATAAATATCCCTTGAGCTCAACGACCCACGTACTTGTACTGAAACTGAAATACTTTCTCTCGACAAAATATTTAGAATAATATGAAGCAAAGATCTGAAGAATGCTTTTATACGGTCTATATACACATGAATTATTCAAGTTTAGCTGACGGCTTGACATTGCCTGAATGTCAGGAGCAGTCTTATGTAATGCTACAGGATTTGTGATGAAAAGGGTATACCAAGATGTAGGAGCTATACAGGGTGTAAACGAACTCATGAAGCCGTCAACCCAGCATTCTGTACAATAAACTAAGTAATACGCAAAAATTATTGCTGGGAAACGACTTTTTTTTTGGAGTGAAAAATCACGTTTTACGGTAGGACTCGATGGAACGCACTCAAAGCATTTTACTGATGGATGGATTGAATAGTTCGGGTCGTGGAGGTGTTTAAAGTAAAAAAAATACATTAAAAAAAAAATATTAAAAAAAAAAAAAAACTTGTGAAAAAGTTGGAACTTTGACCCCCAATATCTCCGTAATTAGAAGGTTCCCAGGTATGGTCTAGAACAAAAAATGATCGCAATAACGGGGAGGACAAGTGCTTTTGGCTTCGTTAAAGGTATTTTTAAACGCTTTATGAAACGATAAAGATCAAACCATTCTCAAAACTCATTTAATCTGGTCTCCGCAGTCAGTCTGGTCGGGTCAGTTTGACCGCAACTTCTGAAGATGGACTGGTATGCTATTGATGTGGTACGTTGGTTGAAAAGTTGTTATTTGTCTTGTTATTGATTCTTGTTTAATTTATGTAACACGATTGATCGTGTTACATAAATTAAACAAGAATCAGCCTATAATACCCAACGCCTCTGATAGGGAATAGGTTTTAGGCCAATTTTTGGCTCTAGAAATTGGTGATTTCCTTACGACGTTCCTGATTATTATTATCTGGATCTATTCAAAGTTCGAGTGAATCGGTTTCTTCTATGCAAGCTTGCTCCACTCTAGGCCGCATCATCGCTTGACATCAGCGAGTTGCAGCCAAACGCAAGACTGTCTAGTAAAAAAACTGGCCAAGCGCTTGTCGGACTCGCGCATAATGGGTTCCGTACCATCTAGTAGGCGAGACCCTTTAATTTATTTTTTATTATTAGTTGTTATAGCTTTCTTATATGTTTTTCTGTAATCTATAGACAAAGAACAATTTTTTGAATTTTCTTCAAAATTTTCGGTCGTGTAGTTTCGGAGTAAATTGGCTGTGGCAGACGGACAGACAGACACGCGAGTGATCCGTGTTCTGTTTTTTTCCTTTTGAGGTACGGAACCCTAAAAAGACGGTTTACAGAGTGGAATGGACATCGAAGCACAAACGATTACCATGTTTTAAGTACATTATTCCCTCCGTTCATCATTCCATCAGACCCTGTAGTAGAATTATTGGCCATTAAGCAAAGGGATATTAGAATCCTGGGATAACAGCCCACTATTCGTTACATTTACGTATCAACTACTAACATAATACCTATCCAAGCAAACACTACAGCTAAATACTATCTTGTCAGATATCCTCTTAAAGAAAGTCACGTTTGACTGCCAAAGTTATTTATATCCTTATTATCTCGTCTAAGTCGTAAATGTCGACAGAAGGAAAGAAATACTGCACCACTATATATGCTACTATGTATGCTAACATATCGTTATGTAGTAGTTTATGTAGTTTTTTTATTACGCTTGTACTCAAGAAGCACTAAGGCGTCCTTCTGAAGAAGTATGTGTAAGAAAGTACTGCTTTGTTTTTATATCTGCTAACAAGAGTATTCTATAGATGTTTTTGATAAGGAAAGAAAAAAAAAATTAAAAAATAATGAATTTTTTCTTTCCATATTAAAAACATCTGTAGTTCCCTAAGCAGGGTTTGCGTATAAAAAATATTAAAAAAGAGTATTCTATTTTTGAAGAATATAGGTAAAATGTGACAGAAGTGACAGAAGACGAAAAAATCATAACACTTTATTTTTTCTTTGCCGTAGTCGGGTAAAAAGAGAGAATGAAAACTTTTTTTATTTCATCTTTTGTCATTTACAGCCATAGTAACTTTGATTTTTACGTACCCTTTTATCAATACGTATTTTTTCCATCTATGGTACGAAGATTTTTTATTTCCCTTGTATGTCTCACTGCTGGCGAAAGGCCTCTCTCATATTCTTCCAGGTGCTCTTTTCCTGTGTGACCTCGAACCAGCTTTCGTGACGGCAAAGTTTTTTTTAATTAGCCTATATTTTGCCACAGCTGGGCAAAGGCCTCCCCCACAGCCTTCCACTCTTCTTTACATGCGGTTTTCTGCCAAAGCCTATTGAGTAATATATAAGAATGCAAAAAACTATCATGCTATCGAAGCAAGTCACTTACCAAACTTAGACTGTACCTCTAAAATCAAAACATCACTTTCAAATACTCCTTTTCCGCCACAGCTCACCGCTTCCAGCAGTTAGTACCTATAAAGGAATACTAAACCATGTTATATATGTACTTAGTACGTCTATACGATGTACATAGCACTTAGAATTCTCCTTGCCTTCGAAGCTGCCGTATACGTTCATTAAAGGCTCCTTTAGACGAGGAGAGATACTCGCCCGACGTGAGGCGAGAATGTCCACGCGAGTTTTGTAAGTAAAAGTAATTGAGTAAATAAAAAAACATGCTACGATTAGGTCAATTCGTCTGACGATTTTTTGAACTTTGTTTTAATTAACCGAAATCCTTTTTTTTATTCCAATTTGTATTTTTTAAACCCAGTGGCTAGATTTTGCTTGTGGAGGTCAGATTGATAGTCAGTCAATTTAATTTTAATAGGTATTTAGTTGGGAGGAGCTCGTGGCTAAATAATAACAGCCGCTCGGGTCGATCATTAGGTTAAGCCGTGCTTGCCTAGGTTGGTCTGTGGATGGGTGACCGCCCATTACATACCGAGTTTCCTCCGTGCCTCGGAAAGCACGTTAAGCCGTTGGTCCCGGCTGTCATTTGTAGATCTTTGACAGTCGTTAGGCAGTCAGTGGCCCAAAAAACCTGACAACCAGTCTTACCAAGGGGTATCGTATTACCCAGTACTAACTGGGTTGTGGAGGTCAGATAGGCAGTCGCTCCATGTAAAATACTGGTATTCAGCTGCATCCGGTTAGACTGGAAGCCGACCCCAACATAGTTGGGAAAAGGCTAGGCAGATGATGAGGTATTTAGTTACATCTTTTTGGGCTGGAAGTCAGCATCAACAGGTAGGTCGATGGTGATAGTGGATATAAGGGTTAGGCAGAAGTGTACCTATTTGTACACCCACATTTCGCCACTTATGTTTAAGTCCCATGTAAGAGGGCGAGCCTATTGTCAGCAACCGGGCACAAATTCAGACTCCGTGACTGCTACTGAAAATATCCGGATGGAAAAACTCAATAACATTTTGCCCGACCTGGGAATCGAACCCAGAACCACACGCATAGCATTCACGCTTCATATCGCATCCAATTTCATAGGTTAAGCTATTTTCACCTTTCGACATTATGAGTACGAAACGTACTATTTACACAATTCAATTTTTAATCTCCTTGCTAAACTCGCTTATTTAAGACGAGAGACTTTCCTCCTATAAGCGAGCCTTCAAAATGAATAATTCAAGAGATTCGCTTGGAAACGATCTGCGAACATTTGCTATAGTAACTAGTTAATGTGGTTCGATTTCTATTACATGAAGTGACTGTAATTTTGTGGAAGACATTATTGAATGTGTAGGTACTACCGAGCGCGCTGAGGATTCGCCGAATTTACCCTTATGCCTTAAGTCATAAGATTGAAAATTGGTCGACCGTCACTGAACTCGGAACGTATTGCAGTAGGTAATGTTAAAAGGTAAGATTTATTGATCTTAATGAGTCACTTACCTACTTCATACTTGCCGTTATCGTTAAAAATGAAGAAAAAAAAATAGCGAAAAATAATGTTACAGCTAAATTAGACCGATTTTAGATTTCCCATAGAAACAAAAAACTCCAATAATCTTTTTTTTAGAGACACTTCGAAAAGTTCTCCGTCAAATCATTAGACATATATATCCTGCTTATGCGTACGAAGTTTCATTAAAATCGGTTCAGTCATTTAAAAAAAAAATCACTTGAAAGTTTGTAAGACGTTAACGCTCTTAATTTACATTAATATTATAAAGATCTATTTGAATGTAGAGGGTAATCTCCGGGACGAATGATCTCTAAAAATTATTTCACTGGCAGAAAGCTACATTATTTTTGCGTGCTATATAAGGTCCCATCTTTTAATACACGAAATATTTTAAGAGTAACTTCTATAAGTCGCAAAGTCGCCATAGCAACGAAAAAAAAATTCTGATAAATCTGAGTGTTTTTTTTCTTTACGAAATTATTATAATTCTAAAATTTTTTGAGACTTTTTGCATAAAACCTTTACTCCCATATTCTAACAATGACAGTAGGTAAATACGACGTAGTAAATTAGCGTAATGGATGCTTAAAAATAAGGAGCCAGTATTTATTTTGTGGGTCAAGTAATTTTAAATTATTTATTTTTATAAAAAATATACTCAGAAAAAAAAAGCTTTGAAATGGCTTTGTTATAGCCGTTAGATGATTTCCTGAAAATATTTCGTGTATGAATAGTTAGACCTTATAGACTATAAATTATATTTATGTCATGCATATTAGCCGAGTTATCTTAATTTTTGCGGACGAGGCCGCGGGCGCAGTGCTAGTGATAAATATGAAAAAGTGGGCGTAAGATACGCCCAGAACAAGTACGTTTCACTTCTTAATTTTCTGTGCCATTACTAAAAGATGGCCGGGTATTAGGTCTAATTCACCGTAATAAACTTTACATTGAAATTACAACGGTTTATGAGAAAATGGACGAAATATACAACATTGGTTTTAGTATATGCAAAACCTGAAATACGTGTCTAGTATTTTTATGTAAAGGATCTATGTACAAAATTTCAAAACTGTACAAATTATTGGAATCGATTCAGTTACTTATTCTGAACAAACTATATTCAGGTTTCGCATATACTAAAAATAATGTTGTATATGTATAAAAATATTTACAAAACTGAAACATAAATTCACAACACTTTTTCCTATGAAGGTGGATATTAATATCCCTACTCTAGAACTCCTCTTGCTGCGGTTCTTACAGACCCTCTTGCTTCGTTGAAGTTCATACATCACTCCACGCACTACAGTAGCGAATACGCAACCGACCTTTCCGAGATCAGGTCACGTAAATTTACAGAACTATAATAATAGTACATTCTAACCTGTTCCATATTAAATGACTTCGCTATTAATACCTAGAACCATCGCGATATAATTAAATACCGACCCGGCTTCAACAATGACCCGCTACGGTGCTACGGTGCTACGATCGCTACGCCGTAGCAGATCGGCTACAGCTACACGTAGCCATTGTTCTGGAACTTATTGTGCATTTGACGGGTAGTTTGTCGCAGTTGATTTATTACTTTAGTTGGGGTTGTTTTATGTTATAGTTGCGAGAGTTTTATTAAGGAAAAGGTTGATTTTATTAAAGTTCGAAGGGTTGCTGTTTCTTTTCCATTTAGGGGTAAGACGTTTTGTATGAAATTATACAGGGTAGAAGAGACATCGACGCTAAAACGGTTACACGTTCTGAACACTAAAGAAATTTTTCATCGGTATTGTTTTTTTTTTAAATCAGCTTTTTCATATATTTTAACTGTGTGTAGGTATTGCAGTTTTGTAGGAACCAGTTGATTTTTTTTAAATAACTGATGAAAAATTTCTATGTGGGGTGGTCCAAAATGATGTACTGAACACGTGGTGATCGTTTTAGCGTTCGTGTCCCTTCCACCCTGTATTTTGTTTTATTAGATTATTAGTAACATTCTACTGGTCCGACTACGGGCAAGTATAGAACATGAAGATATACTTGTCGGATCTGGTCATTAGTACGGACATAAAATGAATCGCAAGTGCGCTGGTGGTGACGTCACGCGACCTACTTACAAGTCAACCCTCACCACAGCGTGCTTCTACAGAGCCCTGATGTTTACAACTCGAGGCGAGGACGAAAGTCAATGTCTGATTGCAGCGAAGTTGAAACGTCCTGGAACTGTACCCGATTCATTGTGTCCCGTGTTATTGTGTTAAATTGTAATTTTAAGTAATTTGTTAGTTTGTTAGAAACAGTGTATCGCACCCAGTGTACTTTTATTGCACGAAACCCATCATCTGCCACATGATGTAAGACCCTAACGGAGTAAATACTGACTTATCTTGAGTTTTTACTGTAGTCCATATTAAAGTTTCTATAATACTGGTGCGGACAAATTCCGACGCAGCACACTGAAAAATATTATACTGAAGTACCTATAGGTGTCCGGATTTTACATGCAGTCCGGAATTTGTCCGTACTGGTTTGAACAAACCTAATTCGCTCAAATTATTCAAAATTTTCATACAAAAACGGAAAGTCCTTATCGCATCCCTACATTTGTTACCGTACAATGAATTATTCAAATCCACTAATACATGTCAAATCGATATCTCTCACGTCTAGTTAGAGTTTTATTTGAATCGTTCGTATTAAATACGTTTGCTTAGCAACCAAGGTTACTCTTAATTTCCAGCTATTTATTATCTGGGGAATGACAATAAGGTTTCTAATAAATTGGATTTTTTTATTATTGGATGTCAAAAGAAACCATACCAAAACATTTTTAAAGTTTAGTATTTAAGTATGACACATTAAACTCAGCAAAAGCAGTCTAAAAATTATCAGCTTTCCCATACTAAATTTCAATACCTATTTGACTCAAATGTATGGGACAGCTGCTGTCTCATGGAGGAAGTTGTTCAGTTATGGTCTGCAGCATATCCTTTCATAAATTGACTTTCTGTTACACCCTGTATAAGGTCCCATAAAAAAAGATGGACAATTTTTTTTATTTGCTTATAGTGATTTTATTTTGACCTAAAATCATTGGGTAACCAACATTTTTAGTGTATTTTTGTTAGCTGATTTTTTTTCTTGTAAGTATCTAAAGAGTTTTCTTATTATTTTTATCATAGTTCTTATTTTGGTGGTCTGAATGATTTCTAAAAGTTTGTCCATCAATTTTAATGGGACCTTATATAAAACTATGATTCTAGTTTCTTCAGACCATTTTCCATGCATGTCCTATATTCTAGCTACAGGAAAACTAGTTTTAAACTAGTAACTCAGTTTTGTGGTAGCATTAACTGAATAACTTGCGCTGCTAGTGCATTTATAAGGACTAGTTACAGTTAATATGGTTACCGGTGTTCAAACTTCGTAATATGGACTTGAAAGGAAACTAATGTAGGTTTACAAGCTCTTACTGTAAGGTTATAGACGGAGAAGGTAGTCTTTACATACAAATAAATAAAACTGTAGTGTCTGTTTGTAATTTCAAATTACTAGAATTTTACTGGATGCACAAGAAAGTATACAGGGTGTAACAAGACCCTAAATGAAGCTGTCAACCAAGTATTCTGTACATCAAACTAAGTAACTTTACGTAAAAAATATTGCTGGGAAATGACTTTTTTTGGGTTGAAAAATCTTGTTTTACGGTAGGACTCAATGGAATGCACTCAAAACACTGGGCTGATGGATGCATACAGGGGTCGTGGAGGTATTTAAAGTAAAGTTATACATATGATACAATTATGTATTTGAACTGGAACTTGTCAAAAGTTAAAATTTTGACCCCTAATATCTCCGTAAATAGAAGTTTAAAGAAGACGGAAAGAATGGTGCCTTTCGGCTTCGTTAAGATTATTTTTACACCGTTGATACTTTTATACCCCTTAGTTTGCTAATTTTATTTATCGAATCGAGTTAGCGGATTTATAACTACTCACACTATCTGAGCACAAATGTTGACGCTAGGGATTCTACTAAGATTTTCCTAAAACAAAATCCAACTACAATTTGTCCAACCCAAGTATCGAACCCAGGACTCCGCGCTGAAGAGTTGCACTTTAAACTTGCTCATTATTTCAATCTCATTACGATAATTTAGATTGCAAAGCTTCTAGTAATAAGCACTGTAAATACTATTTTTAATACTCTTGCCTGTAACTAAGGATAAAGCTTCAATAGCTTATTTAGATATAACAATATTCCAAGTTAGCTAAGCTTATAACAAGCTGGATCAAGTGCTCACAAGTTCATAACTTTCAGGATTAGTTTACCCGCTTCAGGAACTTTGTGGGTAGTTGGAAAACAGTTATTGGAAACCGATTCCGATTACCAGTATTATAATAGGCACAAGCTAGCAGATTCCTTCATCTGCCTAGCCTTTTCCCAACTATGTTGGGGTCTGCTTCCAGTCTAACCAGATGCAGCTGAATACCAGTCTATCCTATCTGACCTCCACAACCCAGTCAGTACTGGGTAATGCGATACCCCTTGGACTACTACTGGTTGTTAGACTTTCGGGCCACTGAATACTTACTGTAACAAATATCTACAAATCATAGCCGGGGCCAATGGCTTAACGTGCTAGCAGATTATTAATACAATTATAAATTCCTAAAATATTTTTGTATTTGATAATAAGTAGCAACAAAAATAATATGCCTTAAAAGGTTGATTTTCTAGAAATAATGAATGAAAAGCGATCTTATCAAATTTAAAATAAGGCTAAATTGTGCCAGAGCCCACTATTTTTGATAATTATCCTTTAAAAAGGTCAAGTGCGCGAGAATATGGCCGTAATCTGCGCGGCCGAGAGTAGAATAATAGAACTTTATAAAAAGAAATTAAAATAAAAACGGAATTGACATACCATCCGTAACATTATGCCTGTAATTCCCGAAGGGTTAGGCAGAGGTGTACCTAATAGTACACTAACGCCAGATACGTACGCCAGATATGTTTAAGTTCCTATGTAATAGGGGGCGAGCCTATTGCAATCAAACGGATACAGATCTAGACTCCGTTAGTGGTACTTAGAAATTCCTGATGGAAAAACTTAATAACATTTTGCCCGACCCAGGAATCGAACGCTAAACCTCTTGCTCAGCAGTCGCGCAGTCAAAAAGGCATTGGTACTAAATATTTTTTTACACACATATTTTTCTGTCGACAACATGAATTGTTTCTGTGGAAAAAAAAAGGCTTAAACATGAAGTGATAAGTATCATTTTAAAATAATAACAAGATTTTAGTATTCACTGCTCAACTTACAACAATCACAAAAACATACCTCTAAGTCTAAATCATCACACCAGCACTCAATACCAGAAAAAAACTCTTATAAGTACCCTCCCGTATTAAAACCCTCTTCAACCCTGTAGATAATGTGGGACAATCGTTCACTCAACCGGTGGATAATGGTCGAAAGTACCGACAGTCCGACACTCAACCCAAGAGCGGTTAACGAGTCCTCTCCAAGATAAAAATGCTGGTACCTATCTGTTCTGACCAGTGTCCCTTCAAAGGTTTGTTTGTGTAAGTACTTTAAATATTAGGAAGATATTTTGATCAGTGTTACTGGTCTCTGGGATATTGTTAATTTTCTTCTTTATCGTGTGGCAAGTGCCAAACTATACTCTAACACCAGGTTAGCCTGGTGTTAGGGTTTTTATGCCATCCATGGGCCTCTGACTTAGCTTTACAAGTCGTCGAGAAATATCTCTCAGGCATGCTGGTTTCCTCACGATGTTTTCCTTCACCGAAGTAAGTGATAGTTTTACAATACGCACATAATCAGAGGTGCGTGTTTTGGGTTCGAATTCGAGACCTGACTTGAATCCCACGGTCTCACCACTAGACTATCACAACAACACATCATCTGCCTAGCTTTTTCCCAATTATGTTGGGGTCGGCTTCCAGTCTAACCGGATGCAGCTGAATACCAGTATTTTACATGGAGCGACTGCCTATCTGACCTCCACAAGCCAGTTAGTACTATCACAACAACACATCAACAAAATATTGTTGACTAAATATCCTAAAAAATGTATTCCCGTAAGGATAGTTTGAGGTATCTATAGTTTGTCCGTAGTAGTTTAAGTAATATAGGGTGGAAGTGACATCGAAGCACAAACGGTTACACACACAGACATTTTTCATCGGTAATTAAAAAAAACTGCTGTTCCATACATTTTGACCGTGTAGGTATTGCACTTTTGTAGGAAATAGCTATTTTTTTACTACCCTTGAAAAAAAATTATGTGGAGGGATTTTGAATGAAGTACTGAACACGTGGTAACTGTTTGTGCGCCAATGTCGCTTCCACCCTGTATATACAAAATGAGCGAGTCTATTGCCTTTAATTGGGCAAAAATCCAGACTTGACGGCTAATGAGAATGTTTTAAATGGAAAACTCAAATACACTTTCTCTGACCCGGGGATCTACCACACTTTCAACAGCCGCCATAACAAGTTAGTCTTTGTATTACATTCGGATGCATTTGGTTTGATAAGAGCATAACAAACCATAAAAAAAAACATTTCTACAAATACAAAAAGTTTTGTGATCAGTGCGCAGAAAGCACTGAATGCCCCGAAGTGAAAATAAAACGCAAAGAAAACCCGTACTATAAAAAATAACGTGGGCAGTAAGTGTGAACGGGCCACAGGTTGCAAAAACATAATAGATAGTGCAGAAGTCCAACTCCATACAACGTGTGCAAACTGGCGCACGCACACGTAGACGCGTACGTACGGCGACCTCAAACAAATGTCAGTGGCGAGGGCGCTTACACTAGCTGTACGTGCAGCGTGTCTATGTGTGCGTGGAGACCTCAAACAAATGACAATCGCGAGGGTGGTTGCACTCGCTGTACGTGGAGCGTGTCTATGTGTGCGTGGAGAACTCAAACAAATGAGAGTCGCGATTGCGCTTGCACTCGCTGTACGTGGAGCGTGTCTATGTGTGGGTGGAGACCTCAAACAAATGACAATCGCGAGGGCGGTTGCACTCGCTGTACGTGGAGCGTGTCTATGTGTGCGTGGAGAACTCAAACAAATGAGAGTCGCGATTGCGCTTGCACTCGCTGTACGTGGAGCGTGTCTATGTGTGGGTGGAGACCTCAAACAAATGACAATCGCGAGGGCGGTTGCACTCGCTGTACGTGGAGCGTGTCTATGTGTGCGTGGAGAACTCAAACAAATGAGAGTCGCGATTGCGCTTGCACTCGCTGTACGTGGAGCGTGTCTATGTGTGGGTGGAGACCTCAAACAAATGACAATCGCGAGGGCGCTTACACTCGCTGTACGTGGAGCGTGTCTATGTGTGGGTGGAGACCTCAAACAAATGACAATCGCGAGGGCGGTTGCACTCGCTGTACGTGAAGCGTATCTATGTGTGCGTGGAGACCGCAAACAAATGTCAGTGGCGAGGGCGCTTACACTCGCTGTACGTGGAGCGTGTCTATGTGTGGGTGGAGACCTCAAACAAATGACAATCGCGAGGGCGGTTGCACTCGCTGTACGTGGAGCGTGTCTATGTGTGCGTGGAGAACTCAAACAAATGACAATCGCGAGGGCGGTTGCACTCGCTGTACGTGGAGCGTGTCTATGTGTGCGTGGAGAACTCAAACAAATGAGAGTCGCGATTGCGCTTGCACTCGCTGTACGTGGAGCGTGTCTATGTGTGGGTGGAGACCTCAAACAAATGACAATCGCGAGGGCGGTTGCACTCACTGTACGTGGAGCGTGTCTATGTGTGCGTGGAGAACTCAAACAAATGACAATCGCGAGGGCGGTTGCACTCGCTGTACGTGGAGCGTGTCTATGTGTGCGTGGAGAACTCAAACAAATGAGAGTCGCGATTGCGCTTGCACTCGCTGTACGTGGAGCGTGTCTATGTGTGGGTGGAGACCTCAAACAAATGACAATCGCGAGGGCGGTTGCACTCACTGTACGTGGAGCGTGTCTATGTGTGCGTGGAGAACTCAAACAAATGACAATCGCGAGGGTGGTTGCACTCGCTGTACGTGGAGCGTGTCTATGTGTGCGTGAAGAACTCAAACAAATGAGAGTCGCGATTGCGCTTGCACTCGCTGTACGTGGAGCATGTCTATGTGTGGGTGGAGACCTCAAACAAATGACAATCGCGAGGGCGGTTGCACTCGCTGTACGTGGAGCGTGTCTATATGTGCGTGGAGAACTCAAACAAATGAGAGTCGCGATTGCGCTTGCACTCGCTGTACGTGGAGCGTGTCTATGTGTGGGTGGAGACCTCAAACAAATGACAATCGCGAGGGTGGTTGCACTCGCTGTACGTGAAGCGTATCTATGTGTGCGTGGAGACCTCAAACAAATGTCAGTGGCGAGGGCGCTTACACTCGCTGTACGTGGAGCGTGTCTATGTGTGGGTGGAGACCTCAAACAAATGACAATCGCGAGGGCGGTTGCACTTGCTGTTCGTGAAGCGTGTCTTCGTGCGCGTGTGTTTTAGCTCGTTGTATGCAACCGTCCTTCTGTACCTATGTATTCGGTGGCTGCAAGCTTATCTGTTGCCTAGTGACCCATTTCTTATAATTGACTCTTACAAGTTCTCGCGGAAACCATCTGATACCGTCTGGAATATTTTTATTTTTAGCGTGAAATGTTTGTCATTATGTAGATTTGCGCGCGTTATGTTTAAGCTCGCTTTTGAAGGGTTACGTTGGTTCCAACTTTCATGCCTTTTTATTATAGTTGACGACTTAGGGTTTTTAAATGTGGTGGCGAAACAAAATTATTTTTGTAAAGCTCAGGATTTTTTTGAAGACTAATTCCAATCCGGTTAATTTGGCAATTGTGCTAATTGCAAAACAACAAATGCATGCGTAATAAGAAATGCATGAACACATGCATGATGCATGATGCATGATGCATGATGCATGATGCATGATGCATGCATGCATTTGCATGTTATAATTATTTGTGTTTGTAGTGTGATTATGCTGTGATCAATAATGGCGATGAGTGTAAATTTCCTGAATAAATGAATTTAAAATTTATTTATTTAAAACCTTCGAGGAATAAGGTGCCTAATCATTTCTTTCTTGTCAAATTTAATGTCTTAGCTGACTAGTAGATTAAAAATTCGAGGTTTTATGTAGTATCTACGTATCGTAAGAACTTTTGTTAATTATTTTTGTCTTTATTCCAGGTAATTATGACTTTCCAGCTGTGTCAGGAAACTCCAATAGTAACTGTATGTATTGTTTATTATTAAGTTTAAGTACAACTTAGGTAAAACATGTCCATGGTAAGAAAATACACAAGAAAACTGTGAGGAATACACCATTTATTGAAGTTATTTTGAGCATGACAAGGTCATCAAAACATAAAATTATTCCAAAGCGATAAAAATCCATACTTAATCCATACTTATACTCATCATCATTCTCTTGCTCTTATCCCAATTCATTTGTGGTCGGCGCAGCATGTCTTCTTCTTCCATACTTCTCTATTACTCGTCATCTCATCAGACACCTCATTTCTTGCCATATCATTCTTTACACAGTCCATCCATCGTTTCTTTGGTCTTCCTCTACTCATATACCCATCCACAATCATACTCAAAACTTTTCTCACAACATTTTCGTCATTCCTCCGCATCACATGCCCATACAACGACAACCGATCCATACTTATACTATAGTAAAATTAATTAATAAATGCGAAAGTAAGTTTGTTTGTTTGCCACTGAACCGAACATCCTTAAATTTTGTATGTACTTTGTCAGGTGTACAGAAATGGACACAGGGTACCTTTCATCCCGAAAAAAAGTACTGTTCCCGAGGATAACAACAATAACGTTCTTATGATAATAGATGGCGCCACGTGTCTTTCGATTCATAAGTGGATTATATTATTAAAAGCAGAGTACAACCCGAAATGATAGTCAAATTCTAAATTAACGCAAGCGAAGCTGCGGGCAGAAGCCAGTCTAAAATATTTGATTAGGTACGTTCTAAATATGAGAGCAGCGGTGGCCCAGAGGTGGCGGTCCCGACTTACGAGCAATAAGTCGTGGGTTCGAACCCAGGCAGGCGCATTACATTGTGTAATTTATTTCATCACCACTGCTCTCAAAACGGTGAAGGAAAACATCGTGAGGAAACCGGCATGTCCTAGAACCTAAAAATTCGAAGACATGTGACATCTACCAACCCGCACTGGGCCCGCGTGGTGGATTAAGCCCATTCCCTCTCATAGAGAGGAGGCCTGTGTCCCAGCAATGGGAACATTATAGGCTGCTGCTAATGATAATGCTAAATATGAAACACTAGCAGACCCGCGCAACTTCGTCTGCGTCACATTAGAGAGAGAGAGGGTTAGAGAGAGTGGGTCGTAGGTATCTATAGTACAATTCTAACACACGTCATTCCGCATAATGAAAATGCACGCTCGGTACTAACTTCACTCTACTCCTTAGAATACTTTCGTCTATGCTACACTACTTATGTTTTGTTTCTTTCTTTCTCACTAATAAGAAGAGAGAACGGCTCGTAAGCTCAAAATGTAGTGTTATCGCTATGCTAAAAATGTTAAGACAGTCAATACCACAAAATAAACCGACAAAATAGAAAAGTTGACGGTTAGTGGACTACTTATGGTATTTAGTGGTTTTTGAATTTTTATTCCTTATAATATGTCAGTGTCGCCATTCAATTCAATTTGTTATGATTTGTTATTTTGTTTGTTGACGTTGTGTCACAGAGTGCGTTGTGTGGTTTGAAAGTTTAAAACAATAAATTATTTGGATTATATTTTAATACAATGAGGACCAGTGTCACAGTTTCAATTGTTGGTGGAGTTCATTCATCATAGAAAGTAGAAACATACCTTATGTTTCTACTTTCTATTAAATTATTTTAAAACGTATTAGTTACAGAATTCCCTAATAGTTGCCCCTCAAGCAGGTAGATTATATGCCAAGCCACTTGAAAATTTGAAAGTGTAATAAGTTAGGTAAGTTCAAGTGTCTAAAAATACTAAAGACGTGAGGAATGCAACAAATAAACAAAAAAATGGTTATGAATATGGCACAGCTTGCTAGTACGTATATAAATAATATAGTCTAGATAAAAACATGTATGTTTAAAACTTATCATATTGAAGGTAACAAAATGTCTTCAAATTGCTAAATAAGCTCTTGCAGACATTATTTTCCCTTTATTACACTCAAAAACGAATATAATTTTAATGTAAACATATGTTTCACACGTCAAATTGCTAGTGAGCTACGTTACTACTATCGCAAGCGTATTATTCGATAGCTGCTGTAGAATTAGTGAGTCATGGTACCGTTTTGTATGGTGACAGCTGAAAAACGTTAGTAGCTATCGAATAGATTACGTAAGTTTTTTTACCTATCGAAATCTATAGTGCCCATGGTACGTATTTTAATTCATTCTGTGACCGCTAGGGGCGCTATACAATATTTCATACAAATAATTTACGGAGACGCTAGCGAGTTATGACTGCGTAAACTCATGGTAGAGGTATTGATCATTATTTTGCTGCGGAGTTATTTTAAAACTGTGATATCTCATAAGATATTCATTGAAATCAAATTATGTAAGAGCAATTTCGTTCAAACTTAAATACCTTTGATAAATAATATGAAACATTAAAAGCCGCGATAGAATATTCCAAAATAGTAAAAATGGTAATATTTGATTTTCTAAATATAGAACATTAAAGCCGTGATATCAGCAAACGCTATTGTTAACACCGCGTCACATTTCAATCTCCGGTCTCTTTAGCGGCATCCACAGGAAATTACTAGCCGACGTATTCCCGATTGTATACGAAGCATTACGAGCGATTATTTATATTACTGGGGCTATTTTTAGTCAATATTCTTGTTGTTAATTTTTTTCCACCAATTGGCGGGATTTCTTGCCCACGGTGTTTTAAATCAAAGCAAAATTATTTCATTTACATAAACCTAATAGGCACTTATAAATTTATCGGATTCGGTCATTAGTATGGACGTCACGCGACTTACCTGCAAGTCTACCATCATCCATATTTGTTAGTAGAATTGTGAGCTTACAGACTAGTGTTAGTAATAATTAATTAAACGAACTTCTATGAAACGAAACGAACTACTACACACTACTACACACCACTACACACCACTACACTACTACTTACTTATGAAACGTCAAAAGATTGGTGCACGTGTCGGGTTGGTTGTTTTCTACATGAGTGCTCTTTTAAAACTATTCTATTTCGGTATGAAAATGTTTTCATATTACGGTGTTTAATAAGTGCTCCGGCAGTAAAAACTTCTCGTTTCATAAAAACATAACGGCAGCATATTAATGCATTGAAACAGTATGCAAAATATTTTCAACTATAATAATAATAATAATACTGACCTGAAACTCTTTGCCCCCAACGATTTGCAACTGATGGAGCTACTGAAAGTAACTGAAACTTTCAGTAGCGCCATCAGGATGGAATTTGGTGTGGACAAATGTGCGGTCATGCATGTAAAGCGAGGGGAGATTGTGGAATCTGTGGGAACCCAGCTCTCGGATTCCATAAATCTTAGATCCCTCTCAGCAACTGAAACCTATAAGTATTTGGGTATGTCGGAAGCGCTGGGCATCAATGTTGCTGACATGAAGCAATCGTTGAAGGAGCGCTTCTTTGGCCGTCTGAAAAAAGTATTTAATAGTCTTTTATCAGGCGGCAATAAGGTGCGTGCCTTCAACGGTTGGGTCATGCCGGTTCTGATGTACTCTTTCGGCATACTCAAATGGACTCAGACAGAACTAGACGCCCTGGATAGGAGGGTCCGTACATTGTTGACGACATATCGAATGCATCACCCGCGTTCTTCTGTTATGAGACTGTATATCCCGCGGAGGTGTGGGGGTCGAGGCTTTTTAAACGCTAAGACTCTTCACAATCGCGAGATATACAGTCTCAGGGAATATTTCCTTGAAACCGACGTGGGGATGCATCGAGATGTGGTCGCAGTGGACAAGGGGCTCACCCCGCTCTCCTTGGCTAAAGAGAACTGGCGCAAACCTGTAGTGCTTGACACTAACAACCGCATGGAAGTATGGCAGAGTAAGGAGCTTCACGGACGGTTTTTCCGGGCCCTGCATGGGCCCGATGTAGACCTACCAGCGTCCGTAGCCTGGCTACGTTCCGGGGACCTCTTTGGAGAAACCGAAGGTTTTGTCTGTGCAATTATGGATGAAGTTATGATGACGAATAACTACCGGAGATTTATTGTGAAGGACGGTACGGTTGACATATGTCGGGCATGCCACCGTCCAGGCGAATCAATCCGTCACATTATCTCCGGGTGTTCTCGTCTGGCTAACGGAGAGTACTTGCATAGACACAACCTTGTAGCCAGGATTATCCATCAGCAACTTGCTCTAAAATACAACCTTGTGGAATCGGAAGTACCGTACTATAAGTATGTGCCCGACCCAGTTCTCGAAAATGGCAATATCACATTGTACTGGGATCGATCCATCGTAACTGACAGGACTATTGTAGCCAATAAGCCTGATATAGTGGTGGTGGATCGATCAGAGCGGCGTGCAATGATTGTTGACATAACGGTCCCGCATGATGGGAACCTCGTGAAAGCCGAGAAAGATAAGCAAATCAAGTATCTTGACTTGGCTCACGAGGTTGTCGACATGTGGGATGTGGACTCAGCGATCATTGTGCCGATAGTTGTATCAGCCCATGGCTTAATTGCCAAGAGCCTCGACCAATACCTGAGGAGGCTCTCGTTAGGCAGCTGGATCAAGGGTTTGATTCAGAAAGCGGTACTCCTGGACACGGCTCGTATTGTCAGGAGGTTCCTCTCTCTGGAGCCCTGACCGCCGGTAGCTTGGACCCTGTTCCCGATACCGGTGGGCTACAATTTTTTATATTTTTAAATGTTTTTTATATTGTTTTTAGTTTAAGAAATATTTAAAAATATATAAGATTTGTGTAAAGATAAATAAAGGATAATAATACGTTTATTTCGGAAACTTGCTCCATATTTTGTTAGTGATACAACTTACGTAACTATGTTAGTACTTACTTTTAATTAAAAACAAACAAAATAAAATAAAATAAACAAAATAAAACCTACAATCCAATACAATTTAATTCATGTATTTTCCTGCAGTATCAGACCCGTAGCTGTGCAAACGGGTCCAATACTCCAGGAAAACGCCGTCCAGCCTATCCCCGATCACCTTCAGTATGCCGTTGGCGCTCCCACGAATCCTGCGTAACAATGATGCCGTTCTTTTCCTCATGATTGCTGAAAAACTATCTGTAGTAGATTCAGCAAACATGGCTGACGCGCTACAGAATCGAGGTAACCCCAACAGCACCCGGAAGGCGTTGTTGTACTGGACCCGAAGAGCGCTGTAGGCCCTCTGCGTATGCCTGACCCACAGGCTGCATGTGTAAAAAGACTGACAATAAGCCTTGAAAAGGGTGATCTTGACCGGTCTCGTACATCCTGCAAACCTACGGGCCAACATATTGCATCGGACCGACAACGCTCTCCGTTCCCGTTCTATGTCCTGGTCATCATTAAGATTCTCGACTAGTTTGTGTCCAAGGTATTTAAAACAAGGCACTCTGTTTAGAGCAACACCATATAAGTACACTGGCGGCACTGCCCTGTGACCCTTTGCAGCAACCCCAAACACCATGAACACACTCTTCTTCACGTTGTACAGGAGGCCGTGAGTCAAGGCGTATCTCTCACAAACCTCAAGCAATCGTCTGAGTGCCTCAATCGAGGGACTCAGCAGCACCATGTCGTCCGCGTAAGATATGCTATTTATGATTTTACCATCTACCGAACATCCAACTCCTGTGCTGCTGAGTTCCCCGATCAACTGATCGACATACAAGCTGAACAGCGCTGGGGAGGTCAGACCACCCTGCCTTACACCACATTCCAGACCATACGTCTCAGACAAAGCACCCGACCATCTGACCTGGTTAATCTGGTGATTATACCAATACCTGAGAAGCTCAACTATCTCCTCAGGTTGTTCCCGGTCACGCAACTTAGTCCATAGGACGTTATAATTAACCAGGTCAAATGCCTTCGAAAGGTCTAAAAATACAGCATACACAGGTGTGTTCCTGCAGGTGTAGTAACTGACCGTGTGCTTGAGCGCCAAAATAGCTGTTTCTGTAGACAGCCCAGCTCTAAAACCGAACTGTGCATCATGTAAATTGAGCTGTCCAGACATCCTACGCCCGAGCACACTGTCAAGCACCTTTGCAGTTATAGTAGCCAATGAGATTGGTCGATAGTTCTCCTTGTCCGAGACGTCGCCTGTCTTATTTTTCACTATAGGTACAACAATCGTCCTCATCAACTCAGCAGGCAGGTATGAGTGTCTAATACAAAAGTTATATAACATAGATAAGACCCTAGGAAGATGCGGACCGGCATGTTGGAAATGTTCTATACTAAGGTTATCATGACCAGGAGACTTACCCCTAGTCATGGTTTTTATCACCTTCCCTATCTCCTTTGACGAGTTGTAAATCGGGCTAGACGACCCAAGTTTCTCCCCACCGCACCCCTCCTGCCTGTTGACTTGCAACCGTGGTGTCACAGAGAAATGCACTCTAAACATGTCCGCTATCCCCACTGGTTCAGACACGCCATTAACGCTCAAAGGTACAGCAGGTCTGGTGTTTAACTTCTGAGTTGACTTCCAAAATTTATTGAAATGCTTTTTCTTATGTTCTGAAGCTATAATATCCAACTTAATTTGTTCTTCGTTGTCCAGGCAGTATTTAAGTTTTTGTTTAAAGACTTTTCTCGTTTCTCGCATATCTATAAACAACTGACCAAATTGAGGTTTCCCGTGCCAAACCCAGTTTTTAAAAGCCACCCTAGCGCACCCATGAGCGTCCCTAACGTGTCTATTCCACCCTATCACAGTACGTTTATTACTATTTTTTCTCACATAACCAGCACTGCCCTCAGCCGCCTCTCGCAGTGACGTAACAATATTCTTGTACAGATTATCAATTATTACAGTGTGCTCTTTATTTAAGCAGAAGTTATCGCAGCAGTTGCTTAACTCTGCTGGGAAATCGACAAGACTAAGCTTTTGCATACATAGTTGGTAATAGCAATTTATTTGGTCAGTACATCTTTCCCCCCACCTCACTTTATCTACTACCTTGCCCTCAAGATTTGCAGAGGCATCCGTTCGCCTCACCATCCCCAGGTTGACCTGAATGCAGAGTGGAAAGTGGTCTGACCAGTAGGCGTTATGGTACACTTCCACCTTCTCCACTGATTTCTACGCTGCTTCAGAAACCAAGCAATGGTCAAGCCAACGTCTACTGCCACAGGCATCACTCACAAAGGTAAAAGTGTCCGAGTCTATACCTAGGTTTTTATAGTCAGCACAACACCAACTTTGCTCATCACAAAAAGATAACATTTCCTGGTTAAACAATTCCCCAGGGTGCGCATTAAAATCCCCTAATATATAGACAGACTCAACATTCTCACTCGCAACTATAGCAGCTATTTTACTAAAACATTCACAAAACTCGCTTAAATTATCTACAGAGTTAGTCGGCATGTAAACACTAAACAATAACAAGTCACGGCCGTCGCACGTCGTCGCTTTAATTGCCACAATACGATCGCTAGCACACGGTAAAATAGTTACACACGTAAACAACGATTTCCTCCACAAAAGAGCTACACCTCCATATGGTCTTCCCCTTAATATCCCTAGCGACGTATCCACAGCTGATTTACCAACATAACTGAAATCTAAATCTAAGTGACCTAGAATTGATATTTCATGTGGCAACAACCAGGTCTCTTGCAGCGCAATAATATCTACATATTTACACAAGTTTTTTATACACTCGACCGACCTCTTTAAAGATTTACAGTTAAAACTTATCATCTTAGTAACTAAATTAACGTTAACATCTACTATCGCCTTATCCATTAGTTTAATTTATTTTTATCTGTTCAGTCACTCGATTTCACTTCACTATGCCGCGGTTCGGTCGTACTGTTATAATACACAAACCTACGGAACGACACTCCAGCCGGCCACAGGTCCTCATTCATAAAAACATTCAATTTTTGTTTTGGTATTGAAAACTTGTATGCAGCGTATCCCTTGTTCCTCTTCATATCTATCTTGCTCAAGGACACATCTACATCAGTTTTCGATTTTATGTATGACACTATATCGTCCATGCTTGTATCCCTGTTCACATTATAGATATAAAAAGGCACACTTACATCCGCTGCTCTAAACGTTGACTGAGGTCCTACCTCCGCCTTCCCCTTCATTCCAATAAAACGGTTTTGCAACCTTTTTCGCTGTACTTTAACCCATCCTTCGTTAGGTGATTTATTTTTCCAGTCACCATGTTGCAAACCTACCCGCAGAACATCTGACATAAGTCTACAATCTTGTCTTGTCGGTGTCGATGACCTCTGCGTTGTTACACGCCCAGCTGTGTCCGTGCTCGAAACCACGGTGGGCCTCTTAGTCCCATTGCACGCATTCTCTGCCGTCGCTCGCGTCGTTTGCGTCGCTGTCCTTGTCTCGCCGCCACACTGCGCCGCCGAAACCGCAGTAGCTGCCTCCACGCGCTCGGCGCTGCCCCGCTCCTTGCATCTGGTTTTTTCCACAGCGCGCGTATTGTCCTCCACCGATGCGACGATACCGCCCGTGATGCCGCTGTTTACAATTGTATCGTCAACGTCATACACCTGATTCAAACCACTCTCGCACCTGCTTTTCATTGTGGTTGATAACCCTTCTGTCGCATACTGCGTAATCAAGCCAACTGGACCACTGTCATATTCAAAATTATTATCTAATAGGCCTGCACCTCTTTTCCGATTTACATTCATACTTCTATAACTGGGCTCAATAGCCGCTTTCATGTCAGTGATAACATCCATTGTAACATATTTTTCCTTGATTACCGCCACATCATCTTGCAGTTTTATGATATCCCTCAGTATTCTAGTGGCGTCCAAGTGATCAAAAGTCACGGGTGGGAGTTTATGAAGATGTCTTGCTACGAATATCGGCAGCAGCTCCGGATCAATCTCCTTTATTAGTGTGATGATGTCCTCAATGTCCCGCTGACTCTTCCCTTCTTTCTTCCGTTTTATTTTTCGACGAGAAGTCTCCACCGACTCAAACAACAGCTTTTTTGCCAGTGTTATCTCTTCTTCAGAAAAAGCAGTGACACATAACCGTGTCATACTCTCTTCATCCATAATTCCCGCCTTATTTTGAACAAAGGCAAGCACCTCGTTTATCACAATATTGCAATTATTACATTTAATCGCGTTTGACATTGTCGCCTCGTCAAGTACAATGACCGCTCGGTTAATATCCTTTCACCGCGCACGCAACGCGCGCTCGCACACGTAGCTGCGAGTCGACTGACTGTCTATGTAGGTACCTAGAAGCTTGGAGTCCCAAACACGTTAAAAAAAAATCAAAAGAAAGTTTATTTCGGATCCTAATGACGAACCATCATCATCATCATCATTTCAACCGAAAGACGTCCACTGCTGGACATAGGCCCTATCCCATGCGACTCGCATCCAGCGAATTGAATGACGAGTCGGTACTATGACAATAAAAATATTTGAAACAGTTAAGAATCGTGATCTTTTGTTTTTGATGATTCAGGCTCTTTTTACCCGACTGCCAAGGAAGGGTTATGTTTTTCGCGCGTATCTTGTATGTTTGTTTTTTGTGAATTTCTTAATTACCTCGTCTATTCCAAATGACTGAATGAATTTCGACGATTGAGGTATCATTGGATTCGTCTCAAAAAACCAAGTGTCCTTGGACAGGTGTTTTAAAAAAAAATAAACAAAATGGCTGATTTTCGGCGCTAAATAATTGTAAGTCGTTATTTCTTTTTTTCAACAATTTTATCAAAATGAAGGAAATTAAAAAGACATTATAAATATACATATAGGTACATAATTTAATTTGTAATCGGGTTTCTTGATACTTTTAATTAAATGTTACTTGTTTATTAATAAGACAATAATCTTAAGACGATTACTGAATGACACAGTACGTTAAAGTTTACCTAATAAAAGTCTTCGAAAGACCTTTCTAAAGGTTATAATTAATTCGATAGCTGCGCAGTTTGGTGAAGGCAATTTGCTTTACCACAGTTCCTGTAGCTCATTATTAATTCAACCTCAATTATACTGAGTGTACAACGTCGTACGTGCATAGACGAATCGACCTATTTGATCCAATAAAGGTATTGTATTTACCTGCCTTCAGAACTGGATTCGCTTGTATTCATCTCTAAAATGAAAATTGTAAGATATTTGATGAAGCAAGAGTAGGTGTAATATTGCTTTCAGGTTTTTGAATACCCATTACATAACGAGTTTCCTCCGTGCCTCGGTAAGTGCGTCAAGCCGTTGCTCCTGACTGTCAATTGTAGATCTTTACAGACAGTCGTTACAGATAGTCAGTAGCCCGAAATTCTAATCACCAGTCTTAGCAAGGCGTATCGTATTTCCCAGTACTAAATGGCTTGCGGAGGTCAGATAGGCAGTCGCTCTAAGTCAAATACTGGTATTTAGCTGCATCCGGTTAGACTGGAAGCTGACCCTTTTTTTTTTTTTTTTTTTTTTTTTTTTTTTTTTTTTTTTTTTTTTTTTTTTGGATGGGAAATCATCAAATGACCCCCCCCACTCTGGGCGGAGTGGAAGGGAGTGTCAGACTTGTACTGACTAAAACCCATCCATGCTCCTTCTTTGCCCTTTGTGTTCCAGGGCCACGGTGTCTCTTTCGAACAGTCCCGCAGCTCTGGCAGGCATCGGCCCATGCGGACCCCTACTCGGTTGCTGACATCTCTTTGAGGCGCGCGTGGAACACGAACGCGCCGTCGACACGGCCTGTCGTCATAAGACGGCCGGACGGCGAGCTAGCCCATAACTCGCTGTCCACAGGCCCGCGCCTACGGTGGCCGGGAGCCACCACGTGACCCCCGACGCCCAGGGCGTCTCCCGCGGCGGCTGGGACGTGAGGTTCTTTCCCTCTCACGTCCCGCCACCTCCTTCACTAGCATGACTGCTTCACAGAAGGTGGTGACGGCTTCCCATTCCCTCTCGCTCCGGACCATGGCTTGAACCAGGGCCGGACGCGAGAGATCGCCGCCGCCAATCGCCGCTACAAGGACACGGCGGTGCTCCGCCCAAGCGGGGCAGACCTCTACGGTGTGCTCCACCGTGTCCTCCGGACGATCCTCGCAGTGGAAACACCCGGGCGTTTCCTCCCGCCCGATTCGGTGCAGGAACCTCCCGAAACAACCGTGTCCGGTGAGGATCTGCGTCAGGCGGTAGGTGAGGGCGCCGTGGCGCCTCTCTAGCCACTCCTCAAAGAGGGGACTTATCGCCACTATGGTAGCGTGCCCTGCACGGGGTTGCAACAGTCGCTCTCTCCATGTCGCCATGAGATCACGCCGGAGGTCTGTCCGCTGAGCGGCAATTTGCCGCGGCAGCGGAGTTTCCCCCCGACGTAGTGCCTCCGCGCGCCATTCATGCAGGCGCGCGAGGACTATCGCCTCCAGATCCCATGGCGGCAATCCGGCAAGGAGGCTAGCCGCCTCGCCGGAGATCGTGCGGTACCCCCGGATTAGCCTTATGGCTATCACCTTTTGGGGCGCGTTCAAGTAGTGGGCAGCTTGCCGCCTCAAAGAACGCGCCCACACCGGGGCCCCGTAAAGGGCCATGGACCGCACGACCCCCGCGTATAGCCTCCGGCAGGAGGCGTTTGGACCCCTCAGGTTGGGCAAGAGCCGCTTGAAGGCAGCCCCTGTCCGTTCCAGTTTGGGAGCCAAACGTCGGAAGTGCTCCACGAAGTTCCACCGGCTGTCGAGGACGAGTCCTAGGTACTTCAACGTCGACCCGACGCCGATGGAAACCCCTCCTGCCGTCAGTAGGGATCCCGACGGTGGCGCATTCCGAGGCCCATGAAAACACATGGCCTCGGACTTGTGCAATGCCACCTCGAGACCCAATTGCCGGATCCTCTCCACGACTATCGCAACCCCGCGTGTCATGTTTTCGGCCGCCGCCTCGTGCGACCTCCCTTGTGCCAGTACCAGCGTGTCGTCAGCGTAGCAAACTACGCTGACGCCGGTAGGGAGGTCGGCGCGCAGCACCCAGTCGTAACCGATGTTCCACAGGGCCGGTCCCAGAACCGATCCCTGTGGAACACCGCACGACATCTCTCGCCGGTTCCATTCTCCGCTCCGACCGGGGTAGATGACGGCTCTATCCGTCAAGTAGTCCCCGACTACACGACGAAGGTAGATTGGCACCCGGTGATACCGGAGTGCCTCCCCAATGCAGCTCCAGGGCATGGAGTTGAAGGCGTTGGCGATGTCAAGAGACACCGCCAAGACGACCCCGCCCCGGGACACCGCGTCCCCCGTCGTGAGGGCTCTCACGCGCATGATGGCGTCCACCGTGGAGCGCCCCTTGCGGAAACCAAACTGGTGTTCCGCAAGATCCGGCCCCATCCCCGCAAGGTGCCCGGCGAGGCGGTTGGCAATGACTCTTTCAAAGAGCTTGCCCACCTCGTCGAGCAACACGATGGGCCGGTATGCGGACGGAGAGTCCGCAGGGCGCCCTGGTTTCCGGATGAGGACCAGCTTCCCCGTCTTCCAACGAAGCGGAAACTGGCCTCTCTCCAAGCATGCGCTTAGGAGCCCTTCCAGTCGGGGCCCGAGAGCCTCAGAGGCCAGGACCCAGGCTTTGCCAGGCAAGCCATCGGGTCCCGGGGCGGCGTTTCTGGTTTTCAGCCTGCGTACCGCCACTCTCAGGTCTACCCCAGTCACCTCCGGAACGTCGTCATCGTCATCGGTGTGGTCCGCTTCCGGCACCGCACGCGGCGGCGGAGCTATAGGCGGGGGAGGATGTTCCCCTCGCGAAGGGAACAGAGCGCTCACCACGTCCTCCACGAGCTCAGGCCGGAGACTCTGCGTTAGCGGGGGGGCCCGGGTGCGGAGTTTGTCCCGCACCATCTTGTAAGGGCGCCCCCACGGATCTCCGTTCAGAGACTCCAGCATCTCCTCGCGGGCCAAGTTCTTGGCCCGCCGGACAGCCTCTTGGAGGGCGGTCTTCGCCGCTCTGTACCCCTCGTACAGCTCCGCCTCAATGGCTGCCGCATCCGGAGGGCGGATGCGGAGCCTGCGATGCCTGGCGTACAGGCGCCGCGCGGCAACGCACGCCTTGCGCAGAGACGTCAGCTCTCGCGACCACCAGTACACCTGACGCCGGGCGCTGCCTGGCCGAACTCGGGGCATTGCCACGTCGCAGATCTCGGACATGGCTTCCTGGAACCAACCCGCCTCGTTGTTGATGTCAGCAGGCCTGACTGGTGATGACACCCAGGCCTGCACGATCGAGGCTTCCAGGAGGAGCTCCCGGTCCAAGGAAGCTGACCCTAACGTAGTATAGTCGGAAAAAGGCAAAGGAGATGATTCAGTCTTGAGAAATTCTTATACTTTTAGTTGTGGTGTTCAATTAAGAGTTTCTGATGAACCTTTTCTTCTGCTTGTCACTCATCATCTGCCTAGCCTTTTCCCAACTATGTTGGGGTCGGCTTCCAGTCTAACCGGATGCAGCTGAATACCAGTATTTTACATGGAGCGACTGCCTATCTGACCTCCACAACCCTGTTAGTACTGGGTAATACGATACCCCTTGGTAAGACTAGTTGTCAGACTTTTTGGGCCACTGACTACCTAACGAACGACTGTCAAAGATCTACAAATGACACCCGGGACCAACGGCTTAACGTGCTTTCCGAGGCACGGAGGAAACTCGGTATGTAATGGATGGTCACCCATCCACAGACCAACCTAGGCAAGCGCGGCTTAACCTAAAGATCGATCCGGGCGGCTGTTATTACTTAGCCACGAGCTCCTCACTACGAGGTTCTGCTTGTCCTACGAGGCATAAAGTGGCAACGTTATAAAGGGTGTAAATAGACTCTTAACGAAGCCGAAAGGCACTTGTTCTTCCCATCTTTGCGATCATTTTTTTGTTCTAGACCATACCTGGGAACCTTCTAGTTACGGATATATTGGGGGTCAAAAGTTCAACTTTTTCACAAGTTTATTTTTTTAAATACATGTTTATAATGTAATATTTTTACTTTAAACACCTCCACGGCCCCCGTACTATTCAATCCATCCATCAGCACAATACTTTGAGTGCTTTTCATCGAGTCTACCGTAAAACGTGATTTTTCACCCCAAAAAAAAGCTTTTTCCCAGCAATAATTTTTAAGTAAAGTTACTTAGTTTGATGTATAGAATGCTTGATTGACGGCTTCGTAAAGGGTCTGTTTACACACTGTATTTGACTGAATTCACAAAAACCTACAGACATGATAAGTAATTATAGGTATAAGCATTTAAACCACAGCCTACACGTTAGCTTAGCCGGTAGAGCACACTTTTACGGCTTGAGTGAGCACATAAGTAGCAATTATGTGTCAGCCGGGAGTAAATAAATTATATACACGTAGTGTAGTGGGTAGACAAACATACGTGACGTAGAGCTGAAAAATAATTATTGATGATGTTATTAATACATAAACTGGGTATCGTATTACCCATAGTATTGGCTGTTTGTGTATGTGAGTTTAAATGTTTGTAAACGCACCCACGATACAGGAGCAATTCCTAGTGTGGGGCAACGTTTTTTAAAAAGAAAAGAAAAGAAAGACCCAGTACTAACTGAGTTGTGGAGGTCAGATAGGCAGTCGCTCCATGTAAAATACTGGTATTCAGCTGCATCCGGTTAGACTGGAAGCCGACCCCAATATAGTTGAGAAAAGGCTAGGCAGATGATGATGTTATAAATACATGCTCGATATCTATACAAATAAATAAAATTTAAGTGTCTGTTTGTAGTTTCAAAAGAACAGCTTTTTACTGAATGCATATGAAACTATATACTGTATTTATAACAAAAAACTGTTTGTTCCGCCTAATCTCCGAAACGGCTGAACCGATTTTGACGGGATTTTTACTGGCAGGTAGATGATGTTATAAGGAGTAACTTACGGTTATTAGGATTTCGTGCAAAAAAAAATAAAAACCCTTGAAATTGTTAACAAAATCCGATTCAATTATGGAAGTTATATTTTTATATAATAATTTCACTCGTACGAAGGTCGCGGGCAACAGCTAGGTTATTTATACATAGATCGATACGTTTATTTGACTAGGTAGGTAATGACCTAATGACCTGTTATTATACTAAAGTAAATTATAATAATATACATTGTCTTGTCTTGTTCGTGAATGTTCATTAGCTTGTGATGGCAAGTAAGTACCTATGCAATAAATAAGGAATATTGATTTCCCGTAATGTTTTTTTTTAGGAACTCGTGGCAAAAAACAACAGCCGCTCGGGTGGATCCTCAGTTTAATTCGCGCTTGTCTAGGTTCGTGATTGGGTGACCACCCATTAAATACCGAGTTTCCCCCGTGCCTCGGAAAGCACGGTAAGCCATGACCCGAATGTCTGACAGCCAGTCTTACCCCTTACTTTAAGGAACCCCTTGGTATCGTATTATGCAGTACTACCTGGGTTATGCCTATCTGACCTCCACAACCCAGTTAGTACTAGGTAATACGATGCCTCTTAGTAAGACTGGTTATCAGACTTTTTTGGGCCACTGACTACCTGTAACGGCTGTCAAAGATCTACAAATGACAGCCGGGACCAACGGCTTAACGTGCTTTCCGAGGCACGGAGCACCCATCAACAGATCAACCTAGGAAAGCACAGCTTAACCTAAAGATCGATCCGAGCGGCTGTTATTTTTTAGCCACGATCTCCTCATGTTATGACCCACCCATAAGCATAAGCATAAAGCATAATCAGCCTATTAATGTTCCCATTGCTGGGACGCAGGCTTCCTCTCTATGAGAGGGAATGGGTTATAATCCACCAAGCGGGCCCAGTGCGGGTTGGTAGATGTCACATGTCTTCGAATTTTTGGTTCTAGGACATGCCGGTTTCTTCACGATGTTTTCCTTCACCGTTTCGAGAGCAGTAGTGACGAAATAACTTACACAAAGTAATGCGCCAGGCTGGGTTCGAACCCACGACTTACTGCTCTACTTATGACCCATCCATATTAGACTTAATTAAACGGTTTAGATGTTAATAGAACTACAGGCTTAGATACAATTAGAATTTTTCTGAAGTCGTAAACTAAAAAATAAACACAACAACGTTATCGTTTCCCCTTTTTTAAAATAATTGTCCACGCTAATGTCCCATAATTACTTTTTAATAATAACCTTGTATTCTTGTCTTCATTGTGTTCACTCTTTGTATGTTTCAGTGAACATAATTACAAACAGATTGGAACTTGAAACCAGTTGCAATTAGAGTGAAAGGGAAAAAAAAAATAAAAAAAAAAAATACAGGGAACGAACTTCGCATCTTGTGCCTTAACATAGTTACTACATAATGTATGAACGACCTTCGTATTTGATGGTGTTTTCATTTATGTAAACATTCATTTGCAGTCCATTTTGTTTGTTTTTCTTGTTGAAAACGGAATAGATCTGTTTCTGGTTTATTTTCGCGTTTACGTCTGAGTTATTCTATTATTGAGTGATGGATATGAATGTTGATGGATGGAGAGGAAGAGGAAGGCCAAAGAAAAGATGGATGGATTGTGTGTAGATTGATATGAGAGACAGAGGAGTAAATGATGCCGTGACGTCTGACAGGGGATAATGGAAGAAGAAAACGTGTTTCGCCGACCACAAGTAGGTGGAATGGGACAACGGTAGAAAGATGATGACGCCTGAGTTATTCTGATTCTAAAAGAAAGTATTCTCTGATTTGACCTCTTTAAGAAACATGCCATAACATCACACCTGTAATCCCCGAAGGGTTAGGCAGAGGTGTACAGTCACGAGCACCAATATGTATACACTTTCTTAAATTTAAAAGCAATTTTCACGATAAATAAGAATTGTAACTTGGAGATAGAATCTTTTTCATAAAAATATGAGTTCCAAAATAACAACAAATTTAATGTTGTTCGTAACAACATTAAATTTTCAGCAGAACAGTTGGTGAAAATCGCTTTTAGTGTTCACATATTGGTGCTGACCACATTTTGCCAATTATTTTTAAGTCTCGTGCAATAGGGGGCGAGCCTATTGCCATCAACCGGCCACAAGTCCAAACTTAGTGGCTGAGAAATTTGTGATGGAAAAACTCACTTTGCCCAAAATTAATGCATATGTTGGAACGTTATTCTAAATTTAGTATCAGTATTTATCTATTAAGTAGAGTAAACTAACTACATACATTATTAATTAAAAACTATTATATAAACTAACAAGAAACTATAAAAGGGCATCGAAAATCCTCTCCTCAACGCTGTCTACTGGTAATGTGCCCAAGAGACTGGCGGCGTCTGGCCAAGGTAAAAGCCAGCCCTTGTGTCACGGGAAGCGTCAACTAGGCGTTTCGAAATTTCCTTAAACAAGCCATGAGCACTCGGACCCCACAGCCCCAGAGCCTCAACCCCAAACGGCTCGAAAATATAGTTTCCACAAAGGTTATAAACCTAATTGTCATGTATGACTCATTAAAGGCACTTGAATAACACCGAACCATCTCTCAACATATTGGAGTTGATATCATTTTCATCAGACCTCGACGAAGTCCCAGAGAAACAATTGAACTGTCTTGGATCCTGGAACGAAATTAATCAGAAAAGAATAGCGGAGGAGTAGGAAGAACATAATTTCCACTTCCCTCTATATCCAAATAAATAAATTACCATATTCCCATATTTAAATAAATTAGTTATTAAATTCACTTTTCACATCAATATTATTTATTTATATGTCCTGGCAACAGAAACTTCTACATCCTCACTCACTACACAAAACCACACTCTACACTTTCCTTCATCTCCACACAATACTAACCATACTAACACTATATAGATTTAGAATCATTTTAATAATTGTTAACTGACTCGCGACCACTGTCTGATTTGGAATATTATGTAACCTAAAGGGTGGAGACTTCTCCCTACCGGCGTCAGCGTAGTTTGCTACGCTGACGACACGCTGGTACTGGCACAAGGGAGGTCGCACGAGGCGGCGGCCGAAAACATGACACGCGGGGTTGCGATAGTCGTGGATAGGATCCGGCAATTGGGTCTCGAGGTGGCATTGCACAAGTCCGAGGCCATGTGTTTTCATGGGCCTCGGAATGCGCCACCGTCGGGATTCCTACTGACGGCGGGAGGGGTTTCCATCGGCGTCGGGTCGACGTTGAAGTACCTAGGACTCGTCCTCGACAGCCGGTGGAACTTCGTGGAGCACTTCCGACGTTTGGCTCCCAAACTGGAACGGACAGGGGCTGCCTTCAAGCGGCTCTTGCCCAACCTGAGGGGTCCAAACGCCTCCTGCCGGAGGCTATACGCGGGGGTCGTGCGGTCCATGGCTCTTTACGGGGCCCCGGTGTGGGCGCGTTCTTTAAGGCGGCAAGCCGCCCACTACCTGAACGCGCCCCAAAAGGTGATAGCCATAAGGCTAATCCGGGGGTACCGCACGATCTCCGGCGAGGCGGCTAGCCTCCTTGCCGGATTGCCGCCATGGGATCTGGAGGCGATAGTCCTCGCGCGCCTGCACGAATGGCGCGCGGAGGCACTACGTCGGGGGGAAACTCCGCTGCCGCGGCAAATTGCCGCTCAGCGGACAGACCTCCGGCGTGATATCATGGCGACATGGAGAGAGCGACTGTTGCAACCCCGTGCAGGGCACGCTACCATAGTGGCGATAAGTCCCCTCTTTGAGGAGTGGCTAGAGAGGCGCCACGGCGCCCTCACCTACCGCCTGACGCAGATCCTCACCGGACACGGTTGTTTCGGGAGGTTCTTGCACCGAATCGGGCGGGAGGAAACGCCCGGGTGTTTCCACTGCGAGGATCGCCCGGAGGACACGGTGCAGCACACCGTAGAGGTCTGCCCCGCTTGGGCGGAGCACCGCCGTGTCCTTGTAGCGGCGATTGGCGGCGGCGATCTCTCGCGTCCGGCCCTGGTTCAAGCCATGGTCCGGAGCGAGAGGGAATGGGAAGCCGTCACCTCCTTCTGTGAAGCAGTCATGCTAGTGAAGGAGGTGGCGGGACGTGAGAGGGAAAGAACCTCACGTCCCAGCCGCCGCGGGAGACGCCCTGGGCGTCGGGGGTCACGTGGTGGCTCCCGGCCACCGTAGGCGCGGGCCTGTGGACGGCGAGTTATGGGCTAGCTCGCCGTCCGGCCGTCTTATGACGACAGGCCGTGTCGACGGCGCGTTCGTGTTCCACGCGCGCCTCAAAGAGATGTCAGCAACCGAGTAGGGGTCCGCATGGGCCGATGCCTGCCAGAGCTGCGGGATTGTTCGAAAGAGACACCGTGGCCCTGGAACACAAAGGGCAAAGAAGGAACATGGATGGGTTTTAGTCAGTACAAGTCTGACACTCCCTTCCGCTCCGCCCAGAGTGGGGGGGGTCATTTGATGATTTCCCATCCAAAAAAAAAAAAAAAAAAAAAAAGGGTGGAGACTTGGTGTCCTGAAATACAGGCCCCAAGCCTAGTTTAGGCACCAGTCTCCCGCAATATACTTATATACAATATATACAATATATGTATCCAACTGTACCCTAAAAATATGTATTCAATGTGTATTGTGGCGAGAAAATAAATAAATTATTATTATTATTATATCAGCAGGAGACAGAACAAAACAAGGAAAATAGAGACAGAGTTATCGTAAGGTGATATCAATTAAAGTTTTAGTACTAAGCAGGCTATCGCGCTAATGAAGACCTATAAAAGCTGTGATATATGCTTGTGTGGGTAGGAACCTAAGCCGGCTGTGTGACCAACAGACAGCTGTTTCACGTATTACCTAGTATTTGTGTGTGTCAGATTATTTCTGTCTGCAAACACACCTATGTTACCGGTGGAATGTTCGCGAAGGTTAGACAAATATACACGTGTATCTGTTGAAATAAGCACGTACATAACATCACGGCTGTAATCCTCGAAGGATTAGGCGGAGATGTGCCTACCTTTCGCCAGTTATGCAAGGTGTAAAAGGATCCTTCACGAAGCCGTCAACCAAGCATTATGTAAACAAATCTAAGTAACAAGCAACTGTACGCAAAAATTTTTGCTGCGATACGCGTTTTTTTTTGGGGTGAGAAATCACGTTTTACGTTAGGATTCAACGTAACGCGATCAAAACACTGTGCTGGTGGTTGCATTGAATAGTATGGGGGTCGCGGAGATATTTAAAGTAAAGTATAACATTAATTACTCATGTGTATTTAAAAAAAAAGTTAGAACTGTGACCCCCATTATTATCTAAAGTAACTAGAAGGATCCCAGGTATGGTCTAGAACAAAAAAAAAGATCGCAAAAACGGGGAAAACAAGTGCCTTTCGTCTATTTAAACCCTTTATAACATTGCCACTGTATGCCTCAAAATGACAAGCAGGAAGAAAGGTAAATACTCTTTACTGGACACCATAACTAAAAGTATAAGTATTTCTCAAGACTGCCCATCATCTGCCTAGCCTTTTCCCAACTATACTACGTTGGGGTCAGCTTCCAGTCTGACCAGATGCAGCTGAACACAAAAAATGATCGCAGTGACGGGGAGAACAAGTGCCTTTCGGCTTTGTTAAGGATACTTATACACCCAATATTTAAGTCCTAGTAAGTAAATTTAGCATGTGCATTGTTTTACAGTTACTGTAAGACCAATTTCAACCCTTTCATAATCAAAATCAAAATCAAAGCATTTATTTCAAGTAGGCCTGTTACAGGCACTTTTGAATTGTCGAAACAAAGACAACAGTAAAAAATAGCTACAGTCCCAGTCACAAGGCACAAAAACTGTGAAAGTACTGTAGTTGCCCATTCCCTAACGTAGATCTCTATGGAGAAGAACGGGCAAGAAACTCCATGGACACTCTTTTAAATCAGAATACTTTAACAAAACCTTGGTTACATCATTCATTTTGAGATGGTACATTATGTGAGAACGATGCAGCAAGATGTGTACGTTAAAAGTGTCCATAGTAAAAACAATTCAAAAATAAAATAATTAATTCAAATAAGCCGTGGCAAATAAGAGTTGACCAGTCACAACTGACAGCGCCCGTTCACGAACATGACGCATGTATCAGCACCATTCAACTCAACCATTTTGAAGGGAACTAAATGATCCGACACACGTGCCACCATCAGCGAGACATTTGAGTGAGCATGACATACTCCTAACCGCCAGGGCACATTCAAGTCAAGAAAAGACGCAGGTTTCCAGCGAATGACAGCTTTCTAGTACATACTACTCACACAATATGGACTAGGCGGCTATATAATACAAAAGAGATTGAATCTATACAATGCAAAGATAGTTATACAATCTTCAGCAGCTCCAACAATACTATTTAATGCTATCAATTTAGGCGCCCCTGTTCTTGTGGAGCAGGACCGGCATTGAGCCAAGCATTTTTATCAGTGATATAATCGTCCAACTTGTAATATGCTTTCTTACATAGTGTGCGTTATAGCATGCCTTTCTTTTTCCAGTCCTGTCTAGTTCCTTTAAAAAAATATAAAAACTAAGTACTTTTATTTTATGCAGCAAGACTAGAAATAAACACAACACTTTACATTTTCTTCTAACGTTACATTATGTAAGTAAATATATACCCACTACAAGCTCATTAAAAGCCAGGTAAACATATTTCAATGCTCCACGGTGTACCAGAGTTTCATAGAGTATCTCTGTCGCCCGAGGTCATTGACTTGCCTGAGGCACTCCATCTTAAGATTCCAAAGCCTTTGAGATAGTGTGGCTCTTTAGAAGACATTATTGTTGGTAGTAAGGCTTGGTATTAATAAATTAGACAAAGATATTCTTGGAAGCGTTTTTAGGGTTTTTGGCAGCATAAATTTAACCGATTAGGTAATCTGGCACGAATTTCTCTACCGCTATTTATTTATTTCGGTATAAATCCATCATCTGAACTTTATTTGTATACAGTGCAATGTATTTGAACCTTGTAGTAATAAATAAATTTATTATTTATTTATGTGCTTAAATGATTGTGGAAATGATTGATAAATGCTGCAAATGTTTGTAGGCTGTAATATTAATGAGAAGGTTGTTTCAAATAAATCTAATTCTACATCATCTGCCTAGCCTTTTCCCAACTATGCTGGGGTCGGCATCAAGTCTAACCGCAAGCAGCTGGGTGTCAGTACTTTATATGGAGCCACTGCCTATCTCCTCCGCAACCCAGTTAGTACTAGGAAATACGATGCCCCTTAGTAAGACTGGTTGTCAGACATTTGCGCCACTGATTTTCCAATGTAGGAATATTAAAACAGAAATATTGCCACACTAGTACATTAAGTGCAGCGGACGACATATCATTGCAGGCTCTAATTACCATCTAGCCAAGCCAACGTGTGTAGACAGGCATTTGTTTTTATTAGCACTGGACAAGCTGTTTTAATTTAAATGTAGTGCTTGTTTTGTTGAAGTAAATACGAAATGTAGGTACAACTGACTAGAGTCTATTTGTTATGAATTTAGTGGGTACATACGTATTTTTGGTGAATATGTGTCAGTTTTAAAGTTACAAATCATCATCATCAGCTGTCTAGCCTTTTCTCCACTATGTTGGGGTCGGCTTCCAGTCTAATCGAATGCAGCTGAACAGCAGTATTTTACATGGAGCGACTGCCTATCGGAACCTATACAACCCAGTTAGTACTAGGTAAAACGATACCCCTTGGTAAGACTGGATGTCAGACTTTTTGGGTCACTGACTACCTGTGGCGACTGTCAAAGATCTACAAATGACAGCCGGAACCATCGGGTTACCGTGCTTTCCGAGGCACGGAGGAAACTCGGGATGTAATGGATGGTCACACATCCACGGAACAACCTAGGCAAGCGCGGCTGAACCTTAAGATAGACCCGAGCGGCTGTTATTATTTAGCCACGAGTTCCAAAAATTATTCAGAAACAAAAACTAAAAATTGTTTGATATAATTTCGGTGGAATACAAATCAATTTTTGAAACGAAATTGTTTCAAGCAATATTATTTTATGATATTGCTTAAAACAGTTTCATTATTTCAATTTTGTTCGGACATGTTTACTTCCAAAACAGACCGTGTTCATTGATTTAAGATTTTCAACAGTTTAAGTTGAACATCGTTTTCTTTTTGAGAGATATAATAAAATAAAAAGGCCATATATTTCTCTTATTTACAGTGTTTTATCAAAATACTAAAGTTTAAAAAACATATAAATTGCATTTATTTGAGAATCCCTGAGGCCTCCTCCAGAGATTGCCAGCTTTCTTTGTCTTTCGCTACGTCCATCCAGCTTGATCCAGCTCTACACACGATCGATATCCTTGTGTTCGTTTACCAACCAGTTCCATCCAAGAAGTCATCTTATTGGTCCATCGATTTTCATGCAGTCTTTTGATAGAAATTGATGACAAAATAAGTTCTGTGCCATGATCACAGGATGACTGACGATGACGTAATCCCTCGATCATGGCGCTTGCAACAGCGTCGAAATATCGGGAGCTCACAATCGTTGAAAATCACGGAAGATATTTCGTACGTGACTGTGTTAGTTTACCGGCAATGCATAGTCCAAGTAATTTCAACCCAAAGATGCAGTTTGCATAGTTTTACTCAAGTTCTATTTCATGTTATTTCTCTGTTCAAAACTAGGACAAAACCTTACACAACATAGGAGCACGTTACATATATGTTCACACAACACTGAGTTGTGTACATAAGCTGTACATACGTAAGCACGGCTTTAGTAGGTATATAACACGACATATTTGTGTAGGTTTATTAGCGTGAAACTAGCGAATGGGTTTGATACAATAGATTTGATTCGTCCAATACGGTAATTTGATATGATTTATGAAGCTAATTGAGTAAAAAGGACTGATATTACATAGTGGAAATGATTGATAAATGCTGCTAATGTTTGTAGGTAGTAATAATTATAAGAAAATTAAGAAATTTGTTTCAAATAAATTTAGATGTATTTTAAACAAACAAGAATATAATATATGTCGGAAAGGTCAGGATTTATTCCGTTAGGCTCGTACATCATGTGGGCAGACGACGGGTTTCGTGCTATGAAAACACACTGGGTGCAATACACTGTTTCTAGCAAACTAATTAATTACTTGAGATTACAACATAAAACAATAACACGGGGCAATTAATCGAATACAGTTCCAAGACGTCTCAACTCCGCCGCGATCAGACATTGGCTGTCGCCTCCCTCGAGTTGAACATCAGGGCTCTGTAAAAGCACGCTGTGTTGTGGGTAGACTGGTAAGTAGGTCGCGTGATGTCACCACTGCACACAGGCGCGCTTTCCAATTCATTTTATGTCCGTATTAACGACCGGATCCGACATATATTTGAACTAGTTTTTTGAACATCATCTGCTTAGGTTTTTCCCAACTATGTTGAGGTCACTCAGAGAACAATAGAGTAAATCAACGTCAATGGCGATGAGGTTGAGAGAGCAGAGTGCACGCGTCAGTGGCGCCTCACCTAACAGATCGGTCATCCCGGGCGGCTTTGCCAGCAAGCGTACTACTGTACGTAATGCAGGGTACTGACTACACCTGGGTTCGCCGTACCCTGGACCTATTTAATAAAGCTGATAGGTGTCAGGTGACAGGCGGCCCGTCAATCTAACTATTTTACAAGTTACTTTCATAGTTTTAACATAACATGACGCCTGTAATCCCCGAAGGATTAGGCAGAGGTGTATCTAATAGTACACCCACATTTCGCCAGTTATTTTTAAGTCCCTTGTAATAGGGGGCGAGCCTATTGCCATAAACCGGGCATATATCTAGACTCCGTGGCTGCTACTGAGAAAATAATAATAGAAAAACACACACACGCTTTAGACATTGACTGATAATTCTGTATCGTCATACGTAGAGGCTGTTTCATTTGATACGCGTTTGTTTTATATAGGTAAAAAGAGGTCAAGGACACACCCTTTATTTTGTTTGCAAAACAACCTAGTAGAACTATCCAGTAAAGCAACAATGTGGTACAAATACCTGCGGTCAGCATGACCCAAGGATGGGCTAACGTTGAGAATTCCTGCGGCTTGAGCCCATTTTATGAACTGCGACGGATCTGATGTTGCCCATTTTGATGTAATTACAGTCCTGAAAACACAGAAATTATACTGAACGTTGAGATTATTCTATGACAAACTGAAACGTTTTTCTTAAAAATGATGTTATTTCAGGTTTAAAGACATTTATTCTTAAATAAAACCGACTTTGGACTCTTATGCGTATTGTATAATTATCACTTGCTTCGGTGAAGGAAAAACATCCTGAGGAAACTTGCATGCCTGAGAGATATTTCTTGATGGCATATAAAGCCAATTCAGAGGCCCATGGGCGCATAAAAAACTCTGACACCAGGTTAGGCACTAACCACACGATAAAGAAAGAGTATCAAAGTAATATCGATTTAATCAAATCCCCTAAAAAAACAACTACTCCTCACCCGAACAGTGACAACAAAAACGAACACACATACTTGTGGTTGCAACGCTTACACATCCCGAATACCCAAATGCCTGTGGTCACAACACCCTGTAATTCCAGCATTTTCTGGACAGTTACACGTAATGCCGCCATTTTCTGCATGGTTGACGGTGAATGCCGAGTTTAGGACGATGGGAATTGAATTTGTAAATAGTTGAGTCGAAATTTCGTGGAGGGAAGTTTGTGTAGGTTCGTTTTCAAGGTGATGCATGTTTTATGGAGGATTGTCTTGTGTCCCTCTGTTAAGATAGAAAGACCAAGGAAACGATGGATGGGTTGTGTGAGAAATGATATGAAAGACTATCTGTTGCCCGCGACCTTCGTCCGCGTAGAATTTGATAGCCTATAACCTTCCTCGATGAATGGGCTATCCAACACTAAAATAATTTTTCAAATCGAACCAGTAGTTCCTGAGATTAGCGCGTTCAACCAAACAAACAAACTCTTCAGCTTTATAATATTAATAGAAAAAGGAGTAAATTATATAGAGGAGAATGGAAGAAAAAAAACGTCTTGCGCCGACCCCAAGTAACATGGGACAAGGCAAGGAAGATGACGTTGATGTCTTATGTCCCTCTCATACAGCGAAAGCCTTTGTCCTAGCAGTGGGAAGTAACATGATAGGCTGATTATGCTTTAAGGTGTGGCTTGTCTTGTCTTGACTGTTTGTTTGATCTTGAAGTCACAAGCGCGAGTGTTGAGCGTCAGGTCCTTGGTTCTATTTATAAATCTGTCAGATCGTTATTTAATTTTTCAGTAACTCAGAATCTGATTCGTGCCCGTTGATAGCAATAAGCTCGCCTCCTTACTACATTGAAATAAAAAAAATATTGATTTGCATTGACCGTAATGCGATCGGGATCCGCTGGATGCAAGTCGCACGGGACCGGTCAATGTGACGACACTTGGGGGAGGCCTATGTCCAGCAGTGGACGTCTTTTGGCTGAAATAATGATGACCATAAAGAATGGGACTTTAACATAGCTGCACAGCCCTTTTGGGGATTACAGGTATGATATTAGATGTGCCACATATCGGTATGCCAAACGTCAATATAAGAAAAAGTCGTCACACATCAAAGTTATATTTTTCACGGCCGTTTTCCAAAAACATGTATCAAAAAAATATCCGTAACACTTATAAAATATTGCAAATCGTTTGATATTGCCGCCCTCCTGTCAAACCCACATTTCAACCCTCCCAATGTTGCCCAGCTTAACCCTGACAAAAAACACCAATGCAAAATATGAATATTTATCAAAATGTTATATTTAACTTACACTTATAATCCTTTAAAGGGTTTGTTGTGGTCGAGACAAATGGCTTTTTGAGTAAATTTTTATAAGCTTTTCATTGGAGTGGATGTAATGTTAATGGACCGATTTTAAAATTGAAATTTTTTGTGTCGCGCATTATATTTACGTTTGTTTCTTTTGGACTTTTCATACAAACTTTCAGGTCCTATTTTTTCGAAATGACTGAACTGATTTTAGTGAAACTTCATACGCTTAAACAGGATACACAAGTCTATAAAGTTGACAGAGAACTTTTCGAAATGTTTCTTAAAAAAAAAAAGATAATTGGAAATTTTTGTTTCGATGGAAAATCTAAAATCTGTCTAATTTAGCTGTAACACTATTTTTCGAAAATGTTCTCTGTCAACTTTTAAGACCTATGTATCCTACTTATGCATATAAAGTTTTATTAAAATCGGCTCAGTCATTTCCTTTGAGCTTCAAATCTCCTTTCCTCTAGCATTAACGATACGTAAAAAACCCTGTAAAACCTTCACATCATCATCTGCCTAGCCTTTTCCCAACTATATTGGGGTCGGCTTCCAGTCTAACCGGATGCAGCTGAATACCAGTATTTTACATGGAGCGAGCCTGTCTGACCTCCACAACCCAGTTAGTACTGGGTAATACAATACCCCTTGGTAAGACTGGTTGTAAGACTTTTTGGGCCACTGACTACCTAACGACTGATCTACAAATGACAGCCGGGACCAAAGGCTTAACGTGCTTTCCGAGGCACGGAGGAAACTCTGTATGTAATGGGCGGTCACCCATCCACAGACCAACCTAGGCAAGCGCGGCTTAACCTAAAGATCGACCCGAGCGGCTGTTATTATTTAGCCACGAGCTCCTCAAAACCTGTAAAACCTTCACATAGTAGATGAAAAAAATAAACACAACAAATCTAGGCTTCTCGCACGCTTTCCTATCTTGACTACTTCTTAGTTCGTTACAAGCTCCTCGACACCGCTGAGAGCGCTCCAGTCGAGTGTCCGCTAGCTTTGTCAGCTCTACGTGAGGGCTGACACGCCGATAGACACTCGCGATACTTGACACTAGGGAATAAATACTGTTTGTTGAGACTGCAGTTATGCTAGGAATTAGGGTTGGTTGGTGTTTTTGGGGCGAGACAGCTGTTTCTTACAAAACTGCAATACCTACACGGCCAAAAGGTATGGAGAGCTGGTTTGGCATGAGGTCCTGGGTTCGATGCACAGGTCGGGCAAAGTGGTAGGGTTTTTCCATCAGGAATTTCTCAATAGCAGTCACGGAGTTTTGTTTTGTTCCCGGCAATAGGCTCGCCCCCTATTACTTGGGACTTAAACAAAACTGACGAAATGTGGGTGTACTTATAGGTACACCTCTGCCTAACCCTTCGGGGTTTACAGGCGTGATATTATGTTATGAATTGCAAAAATCATGATTACTTTTTAAACATTCCCGAAGACACGAAAACCGTAAAGTTCTCATGAGTAGTCCTATTACATAATATTGCAGGTACGTTGCTGAAAAGTCAGCCTCATTTTTTACTGTAAGGTCATCGACCCGCCTCCCGGATCAAATTTCGAAATTATTTATGTTAGGGTTCCGTACGAAAAATTGCGATTCTTGTATGAAAAAATGTTGTATCTTTTATTTATGTGTTCCTACCCTTTTTTATCGCAAAATCTTGTAATAAGTATACTTGACTGAGAAAATAATTGGATTCTTGTCGATACAATACAGTGTCTTTTGATGACTCACTTTGTTAAGAATCTTCTTGTATTATCTTAACATTATTACGCTTTAAGGGTTTTTGACACATAAATTGCAATACCTACCATTTTTATATCTTTTTTTTATATAATTGTTTTCTGTTTCGTTCCTGATAAACCTACCTACCTACCTAAAGTAATTATCGTTACGACGTTTTCCAAAATGAGATTGGAGGGGTACTCCTCAAAGCGCAACTATTTTTAAGTGCAACTAAATTATTCCTCGAAGCGCAACCTAATAATGGTAATGGCTGCGGATTTTCCTATTTTCCCTATAGCCCCCCCCCCCCCTCCTTCCCGTTCGTTCCGTACCGTTTCTCGATGATGCACATCATGTCCCTGCGACAAATAAATACTTTTTCTTTCTGTCTTTTATACAGGGTGTAAACGGACCCTTCAGTAAGCCCGTCAACCAAGCATTCTGTACATCAAACTAAGTAACTTTACGCAAAAATTATTGCTGGGAAACGACTTTTTTTTGGTGTGAAAAATCACATTTTACGGTAAGACTCAATGTAACGCACTCAAAACATTGTGCTGATTGATGCATTGAATAGTACGGGGGTCGAGGGGGTGTTTAAAGTAAATATCTTACATTACAAAAAAAAGTTGTAACTTTGACCCCCGATCCCAATACCTCCGTAACTAGAAGGTTCCCAGGTATGGTCTAGAACAAAAAAATGATCGCAGTGAGGAGAACAAATGCCTTTCGGCTTCGTTAAGAGTCCCTTTATACCACTAAACGTGTTCACCTCTGTCCTTAAAATTACAAAAAATTGACTCCTCCATTCCTCATAGTACCCATAGTGCAGAATTCAGTGCACATAGTGACGTGTAACCTGGAGAAATGCCTTTGTACACATCATTGACCGCGACCATGTGCCAGCACAATTTAGCGCCCCTTTGTTTCATGCCAGCCACGCTCACGGGGTACTGAGACTTTATAGTAGGATATTTTGGTGAGACGTGGTTGTGTTGGGATAGGAATTTCTTTTGATAGGTCCGGGAATTACAGACTGTATGTTTGTTAGTTGGTTTAAACAATAGATGTATAATTTATCCAAAATACAAGGTGTAAACGGATCCTTCAGGAAGCGTTCTGTAGATCAAACTAAGTAACCGAAGTGAAAAATTTGCAAAGAAAAGAGAAACTGCATTTGAAATTCTTACAAAAGCACTTGGCTCATCCAGCAATCGGATTCCATCTTTTTATAAAAGAAATATACCAGCCGGTATTGTTCCTCTGAGCCGTTGTGATGCTGGGATTCTAATCCAGCAAGTACAAAAGGAAAATATAATAATGTTGTAAGTATAATAAACGAGTGAAAGAGCATTACCTTTCCTCTCAATTATAATTTATTATATATATATGTATGTATTTTTATTAGTTTTTACATTATGTACCTATTTATATAAGTATGTAATAATATTTATTGATATTTGTATTTAATATTTTAGTTTAAATTAGGTAAGACACATATACACCTTATTCTCTTCCGTTTCTACGCAATATTGTCTACATTTCTTTTTTTTTCACTTCTCCTTTTGCAGGTCTGCTGGCAGAAATTTCTTAGGAAATAAGCAGTACCTATGTACACAACTATTAAAATGTAATTTTCCTGTGTTGCATTGTGTGTACATAAACAATAAAATAAAAAATAAATAAACTAAAGAAAATGGTTTCTTTTAACCGTTTTTAAACATTATTACCCGACAGCCAAGGAAGGGGTTATATTTTTCGCGCGTATCTTGTGTCATTGTTTGTTTGTTTTTTTGTAAATTTCTTTATTACCTCGTATGTTCTAAATGGCTGAATGCATTTCGACAACTACGGTGTCATTAGATTCGTCTCAAAAACCCAAGTGTCTCTAGATAAGTGTTTTAAAAAAAAAAATGGCGGATTTTTGGCGCTAAATTGTAAGTCGTTAATATTTTTTTTTCAATCAAACCTATCGAGTAAGGTATTAAAACGAAGGAAATTAAAAGGAGATAACAAGTATATACACGATATCCGACATGTGCATAATACAATTTGTAGTCGAATTTTACATACTTTTAATTTAATGTCACTTGTTTTATCTAAGTTTTTAAACTGACATGGACACTAACATTATCATACTTTCAGTTTATCTGTGTTCATGGTGCTTGTGTGACTGTTCGTAAATTACCCTAGGCTGATAAAATTTTCGTTTTTCCTAAATCATGCACATATTAGTATTAATGTCGGCTCGACCCGAAGGGGGAGAGGCCGCGCCCCTCCGTCCGCACGGCCTTGTAAGACTCGACACCAAACTGGTCATCTTTCCACCGACTACTAAATTGAACTCCAGCCCTGTCCCGACTTTAGAAGCTAGAGGACAGGGAGGGGTACAAGGTGTAGTTAATTTTGGGAGGTCACAGTTAAGACATATACATGAATAATATCAAATCCTATAAAACTAAATCAGTAATAAAGTATGAAGCTAATAAGACAAGAGGGCGCAAAGATATATTTATGATGAAAGGTTGGTGAAAGGAAACGTTACGCTTGCGCTTAAGAGATTCATTATTTTACAGTTACGTTAATTTAATGATTCCAAAATACTAGTTGCCGATTTGCAAACGCAAACGATTCCATGTTACAACATGGAACCGTTTTACAACGTTTGCTCGACGTACGTGTACTGTTAGACCTAAGTGCATAGTCCTACTGAGAACATTGCTATGAACTCTAACAGGCCACGTTCCCTAGGCTCCATCTACATATCTTTCCCAATCCTAAGGCAGTGGGTTGTGAGGCCACTGCCATTGAGGAAGACAGGTTTCTAGCATTTCTACTTATACGCGTACTCACGTTAATAACACCCTTACGGCAGATTACCCCAATTACTATATTGTAACACAATTGTCACAAGCGTACCGTAGACTCAGTCTGTAGCAGAACATATTGCGATTGTTATTGGTGGACGCCGAAGTGGTTATTCCATCGTCACTTCACATTTCTTTACTCTGCCCCATGTCGTGGTTGCGTGTCTCGCTAAATAGTGTCGATTCAGTAATAGGCCTGTGGCAGCCGGGGTTAGTTTTAACGAGACACAGTCCCTAGCGTTCCTAAGAACGTAGCTATCCAATCAGTTTAGGATACTTGGTGAAGCCTAACCCCGCTCCCTGAAATGTGCGCCAACAATCTCTACGCAATGTTTCTGAGCTAGACCTTTACAGGAAGCAGTATTCATCAGCAACGTTTGGTTGATTTGTACCACAAGTACAAGTCGGCATTATATCACTGAGCAGTATAATTTGTCTTAATAAATCCATGAATATTGCGGTGTTGCCTTCACCACTGAACAATATATTTTATCCCAATTGAAATGCGAATATTACGGTTCAGCCTTTCATTTTGTGGTGTGTCAAATAAAAGTCAACATTCGTCAATAGTCGGGTGTGTTGGTGTATAGTGTGTTTGTCGTATGCATGAAATGTGTGTATAGTGTTGCGAAAGGCGGTCTCCGTCCCTATAACCAAACGCAGATGAAGAATATGTGCCAAGGTTAGGAGTTATTAGGACACACAACACAGGACATAATAATATACATTGTGATGATAAAGCGGCTCTGCCGTCATGCTGAAATAAATAATTATTAACATCGCTGCGTTTCCGCCAAACTGCTACTTAAGCTAGGAGTTAATTATAGTTAACACTTACCACGTGTTCATTGTTCATTGAAGAGGATTAATCCCCGAGCTACTTACAGAGTACTGCACACATTACCAGTCTCGCCTCCGCTACAGCGTCTCCTTCAGGATCTCGTCACTCACTTTAACTAGGCATATAGCTACTACTTATATTTAACTTATAAAATACTAATCGCTCTCTTACGACAGTCCTCTGGGACATGTCCATCTTGGTACCAAGATTACGCTAACTACACGAACGTAACCTAGAACGTCCTAGCTCTTTAACCGTTTTCAGACCGACTCCCTGACTTAGCTCGACTAGCCTCCACGTGTGGACCCTCCCGCGAATTCAAATCAACTGCCTCGAATCCACCCAGCTTTCTCCGGCCTAGCCTCCAAAAGCCCACCACGCTTGGCATGTTCCCATACTTTTTAAATCGCCTCTTTTTTGTGCAACCGTCTCAATTGTTTTAAAGGGTCCCGGGCCGTGCGATACCCAAGACTGTCCAGCAGATGTGGCGTTAGTATCCTTTAGAAATCAGTAAATTTTTTATCTCTTCTTAAGATTTCTCTAGTCCCTTTCCCATTAAGCGTTTCTAAGTGATGCAATATTTTTTACAATTCAAGGAAGAAAGCTCACTAAATCTTTATTAATTACGGTCACTTGCCAGCCTGTCAAGCCATAAAATAGAAGTTTAATGTGTTTATAAGTGGCCCATACCGTGTGATGATTTTAAATAAAAATCAATACTAAAATATCTACTTAATAATTAGGAGTACGTGACAGACAGTCACACTTGCAACAGTGCCGAAATATCGGTAACTTAAAACAAATAGTAAACATGGTAAATATCCCGTTTTCAGTATTAATAATATAAAGATAATGATAAAGATAATGTTTATTATTTTATTTTTGTTATCACAGTGTTGCCGCCTCCTAACATGAAATGAGCTATTCCTACAAAAATTTCAAAACAAGAACAAAATCATTTTTTCTATCAGACTTTTACGTCGACAAAAGTCTTTCTGTAATTCCATACCCCTGAAATTAAATACGACAGTAATCTAACGAAGTAGACAACTGTTTGAAGTGCCATTTTATCTCAAAATAAACATCATTAGGAAAATAAATACAAAAGGAAGCATCATTTAAAGATTTAAATCGTTCGATTCGCCCTATCGCGTAAAAAAACTCATCTCTGATTTTTTTGATGACTTGGCATTTGAATAGTTTTGTCTCACTTACTCACATGATGAAATTCGTAACATCCCATGTAGTACAGGATCTCGACTAAAATCGTCTTATACCAATATGTTTACCGATTGAAAAACACTTTTTAGAACAAATATACATAGCGAAGGGGTAGCCTAATGAAATTAGGACGTCATTTGACTTACGTTAAAGTATTTATTTCAGATTTAGTTATTATTATTTTTTTTAGTTATTATTTTTTATTTTTTTGATCTCTCCTCCGTTCTTTCCAGCGGTTACGATTCCGCGCTACATATTTCCAATTCTCAAGGACGACATCCAGTTCATCCCGCCATCTCCTTTGTGGTCGGCCGCGACCCAGTGCCGTTTAAGCACGCATGTTGGCAAGCCATGAGTTTGGACTTTTTGATGTTGTCAAGTAACATCTAATGATTTAAATATTTGTGGCCGTTACAGTTTTCCTCGAATATATTAAATCGTTTCCTCGTATTTTGTTGAAAAGAGATTTATTTTAATGAGTTTTATTTTATGCGTGACTGTGAGTGATCTATAAAATATTATGGTAGCATTTTAGAATATTAAATGAAGCCAGATGTTTTGAGATTTAGATGAACCTCGAAATATTTTATGTGCAGTTTGTGAGTTGGTTTTTCAATGACTTTTGAAACGATCTGATTCAGTCATCCTTGTTCGGTTTTTTATTCTCATTTTTCTGTTGGCTACACTTTTCATCTTTTGTTTTTTCTAAATAAAATTTTCAACTTTCATCGTGGTACTTTTACGGTCTGGTTAGGTCTTCCATCTTACTATATCTTCTGGATGTTTATTTTGCATGAAGCTAATTTATTTTCTTATAAATATTACGAGTAAAGAAGACACAGGCTCGTCTCTCAATTGTAGATTTTTGTGACTGGCCTTGTGTTATTTTTTCACATAGAACGTGAAGCGATGTTCTCATAAAATTCTACCCATATATCTGCATAATGAAAATAAAAACTTGATTATACAGTAAACTGGAAACGTCAAACGGAATACGAAATGTTAAATTTATACTTTAGCGGCTTAAATTTTATTTTCGATGTGGAAAAACTTGTTCCACTTCTATTAAAACTACACAGTCGTAAACACGTTGAAACTACTACTCGAGAATTTCAGGTTAAACTTCAAACGCATTATTTTTACGTAAAATAAGGAATTTCAGAGTTTAATGCTTTTTGTACTTATTAAAACAAAGAGGGGCAAATTCTTAGTGTCATCATCATCATCATCATTTCAGCCGAAAGACGTCCACTGCTGGACAAATGCCTCCCCCAAGTGTCGCCACATTGACCGGTCCCGTGCGTCTCGCATCCAGAAATTATTATTATCTTAGTATAATATTATCAAAATCACGTGTCACTATGTTCGTCCACACGGCGGCACATGAAGCTGTACATTTCCAGTATAACTTGGCCTCGCTTTGTATAGATTTTCTATACAATGAGAGATACGCATAAACTGGTTTTGTATAGCTTGATTGGCCGTCGTGCGTACATGTCAATCTCCGAAACCACTCAACCGATTTTAATGCAATTTTGTGAATGTGCATGTTTGGTCCCAGCTTGAAAGATAGGATACTCTTGGACCCGACAGGTGGTGGCTGATGGCTTCGTGAATAGTCCGTTTACACGTATACTATATGTGTACAGTCGGAGTCTGGATTTGTGCCCGGTTGATGGCAATAGGTTCGCCCCCTATTCTTCTTCTTCGTCGTCACACTCTTGGCAGAGTGGTTGTGGAACATCAGAGGGTGTGGTAAGCTTCAAAATCCGTCGCCGCCTATTACGAGGGTCTTAAAACATAACTGGCGAAATGTGGGTGTACTATTAAGCACACCTCTGCCCAACCCTTCAGGGATTACAGGCGTGATGTTATGTTATGTTCGTGTATCGCACCTTTTATTTTTCGTTCAAGAGAACTCCTTTATTAAGAGCAAGCTTTACCACTGATATACCGTAATACCAAAAACATACTATCCCAAATTCTTGCCAATTAATATTATTGTTATAATTAGGAACACAGACACGCCAACCACTCTGACACATGTTATTCGCTACATCGAGATTTCGCTCAAGTAATTTGTTTGACATATAATAATATAATATATTATGATTGTAACCAAGGAGATTTCTCATTACCATTGTGGAAATGATCACAATGGAGGATTAATTCTTGGTTGGGTGAGTATGTACGGTTGGAAGTAATAATGAGTGGCGGAATAAGGTTATTTAGTACTAGCTGGTTGCCTGCGACTTTCTTTCGCATGAAATTATTATAAAAAATATAACTTCCCTTTTTGAATCGGATTTTGTTAACAATTTTTGGTTTTATTTTTTTTGCACGAAACCTTAATTATTTAAAAAAGTAGCCTAAATCAGACCTTATAACAGCTCAGCTATCGGCCAGTCCCGTCAAAATCGGTCCAGCCGTTTCGGAGATTAGCCGGACAAACAGACAGACAGACAAAAAGTTTAAAAAAAAATGTTGTTGTTACAAGTACCGCATATATTTTCATACGCATTCAGTAAAAAACTGTTTTTGTATTACAAACAGACACGTAAATTTTATTCATTTGTACAGATTGTAACAACCTCCTCTTATAAAGTGATGTTTTATGATATCATTATGGGGTCAATTAACTGCCCCGATGGGCAGCCGTAGTTCTTGATTTTCCTGGGTGCGATTCCCAGCCACTCAGTGTTATTGGGTTTTTCCACCAGGAATTTTACTAGGTTTTTTTTTTTTGTCAGCCTTCGTTTTGGACGTTGGCGGTGAGATACCTCTATGCCTCAGAATACTTATAGGGTATAAATAACAGGGTGTAAAGTTCTTCATCCCCCATAGAAATGGGAGGATCCTCCGACCAGACGGGTGTTGTGCCTGGTGGGCTACTGCTCGACAGTTGTTGTCGAGTTTTTCTACATGTATAGTCTTAAGTCGCGGTTTCCTCCGTGCCTCGGAAAGCACGTTAAGCCGTCGGTCCCGGCTTTCATTTGTAGATCTTTGATAGTCGTTTTTTTTTTGTTTTTTTTTTATACTAAATTGGCTTACTCTTGACCTCGATCTAGTCCCGAGGACAGAGATGAGGTCGACGATGGAACGAGCTAACCCAAAAGAAGCCTATTAACTACAGGAAACTATGTTGGGGTCGGCGTCCAGTCTAACCGGTTACATGGAGCGACTGCCTATCTGACCTCCACAGCCCAGTTAGTACAGGGTAATACGATTCACCTTGATGAGACTGATTGTCAAACTTTCGGGCCACTGACTATCTACTACGACTGTCAAAGATCTAAAATTGACAGCCTGTACCTACGGCTTAACGTGCTTTCCGAGGTACGGAGAAAACTCGGTATGTTATGGGTGGTCACCCATTCACACCTACTTAGGCAAACTTGGTGACTTCTGCTTGTTAACTACTTACACAAGCGCTTTTGTGATTCCAAACCAAATTATTTAAGTATTTTTCTCGAATGTCCAATTCTCAATATTCAATACACAATTCTTTATTGCATTCCACAATGTAGGCTTAGGTGGTAGACATTTCCCCAAAATAAACAATCGTGGACCCCGTCGGGCTGAGCAAAAGAAGGACAATAATATGTGGAGATGAGGACTTATCATTTAAGTATTTTATAATCTAACTTATTCTAAAAACATTTTTGTTTATTCTAAACGAGTTTCATTTATCATTTAAATATTCGTTGACACTGTTTTAACATATGCTTATTAATAGTGTTCGTGAATAGATGGAGTTTTTTTTCTTTTCTTATTGATTCGGGTAACATATTGTATATTTTTATTGACATAACCAGAGGGCTTGTTGAATGTACTTTTAAGCGGGATGTTGGTAGGTTCTCCACCACCCGAAGGTCATTAAACCTAGTTTCTGCTATCTTTCGAAAGATACCTACAGTATACCATAATAGAAACACAAATAAAAGGTAAAACAATCAAGGATAGCGTGTGAAAGACTCATTAGGACCCGTCTATTTACTGGGACATAATAACAGACCGCCGGATTTAGGATTCCTTGGTCGGTTTTAGGTTTTGTTGGTTTATTTGTTATGTTAGACGAAGTTTTGTTCTATTTAGATTGAAGTTTCTTTGTTTGTTATCAGGTACCTACCATATTGTTTGGTGGGCACTAAGTGGTGAGGTCTATTTTGTCATGAAAATCGATTTCGTTGTAGGGACATATTATTTACAACACCCCTGAATGGATAAATTAAGAAATGAGTATATAAGAGGAAGTCTGAAAGTGGCGCCGGTGACTGAAAAGTTGTGTGATAATCGGTTGTCGTGGTATGGGCATGTGATGCGGAGGAATGAAGAAAATGTTGTGAGGAAAGTTTTGAGTATGAATGTGGATGGGTATACGAGTAGAGGAAGACCAAAGAAACGATGGATAGACTGTGTAAAGAATGATATGGCAAGAAAGAAGGTGTCTGGTGAGACGACGAGTAATAGAGAAGTATGGAAGAAGAAGACATGCTGCGCCGACCCCAAATGAATTGGGATAAGGGCAAGAGAATGAAATGAACCCCCTGGTATTGTAAATATGTTTCTTTTAACTGTGCAATGGCTTGGATTTGCATCAGTTATGTTGTACATGGTCTGACAATCAGTCTTACCAAAGGGTATCGTATTACCCAGTACTAATAGTGTTGTGGAGGTCAGATAGGCAGTTGCTCTATGCAAAATAATTGTATTCAGCTGCGTTCGGTTAGACTGGAAGCCGACCCCAACATAGTGGGAAAAGGCAAAATATGTTTTCTTTCTTTCTTTCTTACATGGTTTCTCAAATAAATTAAAATTATCGGTGACAGTCGTCACTTTGTCAAAACCCTCAGCTTTTTAAATTCAATAACCCTCCCTCTTTTTTTATAAAAAAAAAACTGTTGACAGTTAAGTCTTAGGTAAGTAAAAAATCAACTGGCTCATACATAACGTGCTGAGGCAAACAGCTAAGGTAATAAAATGGAACAGTTAAAATAATTTAACTGCTAACAACTGCGATAACTGTCAACTGTTGTTATTATTGTTTAGTTATTTATATTTATTGCTGTCAATTTGTTTGCTGTTTTTTTTTCTTTTTTGGGTATAAATACTCAGGTCTTTAGAGTGTTGTATAGACAGTTGTGCTCTTGAACAGACAAGAAGAAACTGCCAGGGCTGCGGGACTGTTCGAAAGAGATACCGTGGCCCTGGAACACAAAGGGCAAAGAAGGAACATGGATGGGTTTTAGTCAGTACAAGTCTGACACTCCGTTCCGCTCCGCCCCAGAGTGGGGGGGGTCATTTGATGATTTCCCATCCAAAAAAAAAAAAAAAAAAAAAATAATAATAATAAAAAAAGCGTTACACAAGGTGTCAGTTTCTTGCCTGTATATCAGTCTTCTTCCAAATCATACAGTGTGAAAACACCGACGCTAAAAAGGTTACCACGTATTCAGTATCTACATAATTCTGAACCCCTCCACAAAGAACTGTTTCCTACAAGACTAACTATAATACATAAAAAAAAAACTAACTATAATACACAAAACAAAATGTACGGAACAACAGTTTTTTTTAAATTACCGATGAAAAATGTCAATGTAGGGTGGGTCAGAATGATGTACTGATTACGTGGTAACCGTTTCAGCGTCGCATCGGTGTCCCTTTCAACTTGTATAGCAGTCTCTTTCTAAATCATATGTTATTAGATCACCAAGAAATCTAGCACAAAACTTTTCATACGGAACCACGCTCAAAATACTTAACAGAACCCGTAAGTACCGTTTCAGTCAAAGATCATTACAATCAAAAACTTATAAAGAACTATTTCTTTCCCTAATAGACCATTCGCTACCGTATTATTATTTTGTATTCAGAAACTAATGTATGAATACAAAATACAATTTTGATACAAATGATTGATTGAAAAATTATGAAGTATTTTTTTATGAGTTTCATTAATGGGTATTGAAATTACTGTAATCAAGGTAGAAAAAACAAAATTATAGCTGTAGAAAGAAACCATAAAGGTTTTATTAAAACATTAAAAGCAAAATAGAGACTGCTGTTTTCATGATATTTGTAATACCAAATGATTTGAAAAGACCATGGAGTTTCTTGCCGGTTCTTCTCCATAGGAAACGACCAACCCGAACCGTGCACCTTTTTGTCGACGTTTAATAAGTGCCCATTTAGACCTATGTGAAATAAAATATTTTGATTCTGATTTTGATTTTTTGACTAATTTAAAAAAAAAAAAGTGAAAATGAGTTTGTATGCTTGTTATGCTTTTACGGATTTCGACGAAAGGCATACGAATAAGTCGTGATATATTTAGAAATATGTCATTATATATTTTTTGTATTTTTTTTTTACTTTTCGTTGTGCTTGTGGTCACAATCGCGACTGCTGAGCATGAGGTTCTGGGTTCGATTCCCAGGTCAGACAAATAGGAATTTCTCAGTAGCTGCCACGGAATCTGGATTTGTGCCGGGTTGAAGTCTATAGTATCGCCCCCTTTTACATAGGACATAAACATAACTGGCGAAATGTGGGTTTACTTCTCTGCCTAACCCTTCGGGGACTACAGGCGTGATGTTACTTGTTTATATTTTTCTTTCACGTGGCACGTTCCTGTTGATTAATTTTACCTCCAAGCCACCGAAACCTCATTCAAAAGCTAATTTAAAAGTGATACAATATGAAAAAAAGATCAGAGAAAACCAAACGGGCTTCAGTCAAATTAATTTCTTTCCAAGCTGTTACTGCTATGAAAAAGCAGGAATAAAATACTTAATTTAATTTTGATCTGACACGAAGAAAGCTTCCTTATTAATAGCATAGCAGAGCATAGCAGCAGCCTATAATGTTCCCACTGCTGGGACACAGGCCTCCTCTCTATGAGAGGGAACGGGCTATAATGCACCACGCGGGCCCAGTGCGGGTTGGTAGATGTCACATGTCTTCGAATTTTTAGGTTCTAGGACATGCCGGTTTCCTCACGATGTTTTCCTTCACCGTTTTGAGAGCAGTGGTGATGAAATAAATTACACAAAGTAATGCGCCTGCCTGGGTTCGAACCCACGACTTACTGCTCGTAAGTCGGGACCGCCACCACTGGGCCACCGCTGCTCTCCTTATTAATAAACCAGTCTTTTTACAACTCTCACTCAAGGAAACATCGTGGCATAAGATTTTAACAAGGATCCATAACAAATATACGGGGTGTAGCAAGACCCTTAACGAAGCCGTCAACCAAGCATTCTGTCCATCATCATCATTTCAGCCGAAAGACGTCCACTGCTGGACATAGGCCTCCCCCAAGTATCGCCACATTGACCGGTCCCGTGCGACTCGCATCCAGCGGATCCCTGCAACCTTCACTAGGTCATTGGTCCCACCTAGTGGGAGGCCTTCTGTACATCAAACTAAGTAACTTTACGCAAAATTATTGCAGGGAAACGACTTTTTTTTTTGGGGTGAAAAATCACGTTTTACGGTAGGACTCAATGTAACGCACTCATAACATTGTGATAATGGATGGATTGAATAGTACGGGGGTCTTGGAGGTGTTTAAAGTAAAAATCTTACATTAAAAAAAATGTATTAAAAAAAAAAACTTACGAACAAGTTAGAACTTTGACCCCCAATATCTCCGTAACTAGGAGGTGCCCAGGTATGGTCTAGAACATAAAATGATCGCAATGACGGGGAGAACAAGTGCCTTTCGGCTTCGTTAAGGGTCTTATTACACCCTTTATAAATAAAACATCATAAACCTAGTTAGTACCGGGCAATACGATATCCCTTGGTAAGACTGGTTGTCAGACTTGCAGGCCACTGACTACCTGTAACGACTGTTAAAGATCTACAAATGACAGCCGAGACCAACGGTTTAACGTGCTTTCCGAGGCACGGAAGAAACTCGGTATGTAATGATTGGTCTCCCATCCACGGACCAAACTAGGCAAGCAAGGCTTAACCTGAAGATCGACCCGAGCGGCTGTTATTATTAAGCCACGAGCTCATCGAATCATTCAGAACGTGATTATTTTTCTCTTTCTCTCCATTTGGGCAAGAAAGACATGGGGGAGCCCATGCCCTTCCAGTAACTATTTCTTGAAGCAGCGGGTTTACGGTATAAAAAAACAGCTGTTTCATATAAAAGTGTAATACCTAGCTACCTACATAGTCAAAATGAATGGAACTACATTTTTTTTTATAATCCATAAAAAAATTTCAACTCTTGAAACCATGATAACAATTTGTTATGGCGTTCATTTTAATGAGCATGACATAAAATGGACACCAAAATAAAAACAAAATAAGACATTATTTACTACAAAACTTGTTCCCCACACACAGACTTGACAATTTTCACCACAAACTTTTATATTTCGCATCGTTCAATCCGATTACACAGTTCGTTACAAAATATCAAAGCGGAATGCAAATGGCCGCCAAAGTTTTTGGCTCCAACATTTCCTTTACAAAGTCCACATTTTATTTATGTAGTAGCTTTTACCGCGGCTTCACTCGTGTGCCTTTCCCGTTCATAAATAATTTAGACACAGTCAGGCATCCTACGACCTAGATACAATGAAGTCTGGTTCATCTAACTTTTTCTAGAATTATTTATTTGAGACGTGCAATGACTGGGAAAAATTGGGGTGGAAAGACTTTTTTGTTCTGGATATCTGTCTATCTAGATGGAGCATGTATGCCTAGGTATTCCAATATTCTCACACCATTCTTTCGTCATCTGTCTTGGGGTCCACAATTTGTATTTCGGATAGGTGCGAGTGAAATATTGGCTACCTGTCCAACAAAATAGACATTTTACGTATTACCTACATTTATTACAGTTTTAGGTATTTTATTTATTTCATTGTGATCATATGAAAAGATAGATTGCTTTTTACGGTTCTTAGAATTAATTTAGTTATACAATATGTGGGTGTTTTAATCAAAATAATCTGTTTCGAGAGCAGCGGTGGCCTAGTGGTGGCGGCCCCGACTTACGAGCAGTATTTCGTGGGTTCGAACCCAGGCAGGCGCATTACTTTGTGTAATTTATTTTCATCATCACTGCTCTCAAAACGGTGAAGGAAAACATCGTAAGGAAACCCGCATGTCCTAAAACCAAACATTCGAAGACATGTGACATCTACCAACCCGCACTGAGCCCGCGTGGTGGATTATAGCCCATTCCCTCTCATAGAGAGGAGGCCGTGTGTCCCAGCAGTGGGAACATTATAGGCTGATTATGGTAATCTGTTTCAGCTTGCAGTAATTCTTTTGGGTAACGGAAATTGTGAGGACTAAGACACCAAAACTTATGATTACATTTTTAACTTATGAGCATAACACCAGCCTGCCTGCGTCGGTGTTCCCAAGTTCATAAGACCCCAATCTATTTAAGTCACGAGTTAATAGGCTTCTATTGGGTTAGCTCGTTCCATCGTCGACCTCATCTCTGTCCTCTGGACTAGATTGAGGTCAAAAGTAAGCCCATGTAGTATAAAAAAAAATAACACTAATAATTCGCGGTGGATGTGGCGAAGTTCTGTTCTAACAGAATATAAAAATTGTCGTGTTGGTGAGCATTATACTTTCTTAAGAAAAAGAAAGTGTAGATTTTTTTTTAACAGAAACTGTAGAAAACTTCACTTATACTTACATAATGTGTTGTAGACCGACCGCTTTAATGAGTCCTCGCGAAGGTATCAATTTAAAGGGAATATTCTGAAGGTTGATCACTTATTGGTTCAATTAGTATCATAATACCTACGTGGATTATTATGGTTATTTTAAAGCAAATAAACTGTGGGATATTGATACTTTGTGGACGCTTAATGTGGCAAGGGTGAGGACTCATTAAAGCGGTCGGTCTATAGTTCCTAGTGTATGATACAAATATAAATCAATTTTAGTGCCCGTTTAGAATCGTAATAGAAAACCAAGTGGTACTTTAAACACCAAGGATATCATTATCAGAATAAAAATCACGTTAGGAACCATGAATGTGTCTTTTATTTTGAAGTTATTCTATTGCTTATATTAGGACACAAAGCCAGAAGGCTTAGACTTGGTATTACGTATTTTTGGGAAATAAGACGTGGGTGAAAATCATTCTAGGTAACCTAACATAACATGACATCACTCCTGTAATCCCCGAAGGGTAAGTCAGAGGTGTACCTAATAGTACACCCATATTTCGCCAGTTATGTTGAAGTCCATGTAACAGGGGGCGAGCTTATTGCCATCAACTGGGCACAAATCCGGATACTGGCTGCTCCTGAGAATTTTCGGATGGAAAAACCCAATAACTCTTTACCCGATCTGGACATCTAGTAACTCCCATATAATAGAGGGCGAGCCTATTGCCATCAACCAAAATCCAGACTCCGTGGCTGTTACTGAGAAATTCCTGGTGGAAAAACCATTAACACTTTCCCCGACCCGGGAATCGAAGCCACGTCCTTATCCTCAGCAGTCGCGCTTGCGACCACTGTATTAACAAGGCAGTCTACCCTTAAGCTGCTAGGGTAGAATTAACATTAGAAATAAAGATCACATTACCTCATTCAAAACACAATCAAATCACTCGCAAACACTAAAACTTTTTTATGTGCGACTAAAATGTCACATGACGAGGGACACTAACATTTAACAACATTATAAAGGTTACATTTTAGTGCCCCTACTATAAAACTTGGCCTGGTTTTTATCCCTTGCAAGAATTACTGAGCTTAGCATTACAAAAAAACAAAGGACTATGGGCTCTTATAACCCGTTGACGTGCGGTTTTTAGACGCGAGTTGTCGCGATTTAAATAAACGTCAGCGAAACGTAAATAATTGTTTTGATTTTTTTCTCCTGATGGATAAAAATGTTTTATCTCTTCGTCTTCAAGTGTGTTCATAGCGCACTGTTTGTTTGACATTATAGATAACTCAGTATTTTCTAAAAGTAGTGTTTGTTAACAAAAAGCATACTTAACAATTTTCCAAAGTCACTTATTTTTCGGTAGGTAGAACATCGAGAATCACATAGAAAAAGTAAAATCGTTTTTTATCCCTTGCAAGAATTACTGAGCTTAGCATTATGAAAACGAAGGACTGAGGGCTCTTATAACCCGTTGACGTGCGGTTTTTAGACGCGAGTTGTCGCGATTTGTATAAACGTCAGCGGAACGTAAATATTTGTTTTGATTTTTTTCTCCTGATGGATAAAAATGTTTTATCTCTTCGTCTTCAAGTGTGTTCATAGCGCACTGTTTGTATGAAATTATAGATAACTAAGTGTTTTCTAAAAATAGTTGTTTGTTACAAAAAACTTACACAGTTTTCCGAATTCCCTTTTTTTTTACCCACGACGACTGATCAAGCTATACGAAACTAGTTTATGCGGATCTCTCATTGTACGGGTAACCAAAGCGAGGCAATATTATTGCAATATTTGTATGGGTAGTTGTTCCGGGTCTGGCTGTTTGTGTATGTGAGTTTAAATGTTTGTAAACGCGCCGATACAGGAGAAATTCCTAGTGTGGAGCAACGGTGTTTTAAAAAAAAAATTAAAAAAAAATATACTGGAAATTAAAGAAGAAATAAAAAAAAGAAAAAGTATTTATTTGTTGCAGGGACATGAAAAAAAAAATTTTAAAAAAAGATGATGTGATGTGATGAATGCTGCTGGGAAATGCTTTAACTCTATTAATACTTGTATTTAATTAATGCTTTCATTTAGTAGAGAATCGAAACAAGTAAAAACATGAAAATTTACGAAAACTATACAAGATTATCACACGGATAAAAACCTTTCACGTCAGCCAAAACTTGCTATAATTTACAGCGTGTAATTCTCGCGCGACCAACAGTCTACTTTAGCCCTAAAATAAAATACCCTCTTTTATTTTAAATTTCCACCCGCAGTGTCTGTGTCCTCACGTCTGAATAATTCACGGTGTTAACATCAGCTGTTGAGAAATTCCTTTATCTCTGGGAAAAATTCAGGTTTCGCGAGTCTAGTCTAGACCTTTTTGTGGCTGGAATTACGTCTCTTTTAATTTATTTGAGCACTTTGTTTTTTTTTTAATGTTTTTGTGTAAGGTGGTGAGGTCTTTTGTTAATTAATGTTTTGAGTTATTGCTTTGGTCTGGATTTCGGGACTGGTTAGCTGTTTTAGGATCTCTGATTATGATTATATTAAACTTGATAATTATGTGTTTCATCTCTGTATTATTATTAATTATAACTATCAACCTAAGGGCTAGCTAAAAACTCATTGCTAAAACTGAGTGATTAAATCAGAGAGAGACACCTAGAACCTCATTATTCTGTCATTCATCATAATTCTCCTACACCTACCCCAATTTATTTATCGTCGGCACAGCATGTCTTCCTTTTCCCTTCCATACCTCTTTTTTACTTGTCATCCCATCAGACACCTCCTTTCTTGTTATATCATAATCATGAAATAGAAAAATAGGTAATAAGACTTCAAGATCAAAGGGGTAACATTTGCCTACATGAAGGATACCAAAATGTAATTGTAAAGGTACTTTTGGCAAAATTACTGGCTAACGATAAAATCTAAGCTTTTATTCTTCCATTGCCAGTCTAATTTAGATATAAATCGAGTATTTGTGCCCTACTTTTACTCCAAGACATAGAAAATGTAAATCAAAGAAGAATTATTCGACATCCATTCTTGACCTATATTCATAATTTTGTCAAATTCATGTAATATTACATCGACAATTCAGAAAAGTTTCGCTCAATAATTTTCTATAAATGTTTGTTTGGCATCGGACCCAAGAGATAGCAGATAAAACTACTTAAAAACTTCTTGACAGGTGAAAAAAATATTGCCACTATTCTTTAAGGTTTATCATGCTCTGCATAAGGTTCTAAATTGCGCAGCAATTTTTGCATTTGTTTTAATGGAGGGCCGTTAAGGGTTATTTGTGAAAAAAAGAATTATTTGATGAAAAAGTTGAAGTATTTTTTGGCAATAATAAATGAATGAAGATAGGAAAGTTTTTGTCAGTTATTGATGATACTTCGCTATAATTGGGCTTGTGAAATTAGTTCTACCGACTGTGAAACTGAACTGAATCATTAGTCATTCAGTACCATTAAAACTGCTTCGACTGTCTCGTTGGTCAAGCGTGACTACTGAGCATGTGGTCCTGGGCTCGATTCCCAGGTCGGGCAAAGTGATATTGAGTTTTTCCTTCAGGAATTTCTCAGTAGCAGCCACAGATCGGGACGGACAATAGGCTCGGCCCCTATTACATCATCGTCATCTGCCTAGCCTTTTCCCAACTATGTTGGGGTCGGCTTCCAGTCTAATCGGATGCAGCTGAATACCAGTATTTTTCTCAGTAGCAGCCACGAAGTCTGGATTCGTACCCGGTTGATGGCAATAGGCTCGCCCCCTATCACTTGGGACTTAAACATAACTGGCGAAATGTTGGTGTACTACTAGGTACACCTCTGCCTAACCCTTTAGGGATAACAGGCGTGATGTTATGTTATGTTATGTTACCATTACAAATCGATGAAGGCAATCAGCACGACATTTTAGTGTTCCGCATGAAAAATAAGGCACTCTTTGTCAGACATTTCCTTCGAGAATTATGTACCTAAGTCTTGAAACTTTTAAGTGTAAAACAAATTGTTTTAAGTACCTAGTAGACATCCTTGTGAAAGACTTTGTACTTTTAATAATCTAAAGTACACAGCGCAAACTTTAGGTGTTTTTGGTATTCAATCTATACAAATAAATAAAATGTTTGTAATATCAAAATAACAGCTTTTTACTGAATAGATATGAAAATATTTAGGATGGAATTTTTCAACGCGAAAGTACTATAAATACCGGAGATAGAAAATTTTACTCAAAGCAGACATTCCTTTATTTTTAAGGAGAAATAAATCTGCATTCAAAGATTTTCGAAAATTCGCTTGCCACACTCGGGAAGCGAACCGGCTACATTCCAAAAAAAATAACACCCTTTACTTTTATGACATCAATTGATAGGAATAAAAAACATGATTTTTAATTTCCCACAGCTATGATTATACCCCAAGATACAGATTCATTGTTGAATTTCCGACTTGGTGCTTACTGATAGGTAACTTGTAACTAAGCTATAGGCAATGTTATATTAAGCTGTTCATGTCGTCACAACTTCTATTAACTGTAACTGATTACTGTATCACCTGAACAATTAAAGCATTTTCTATTTCCATAAGTAAATTCTATGTAACAACTTTGTAAACAGGGAATTATTGGTAGCAGTGTCCACCTCTCATCAGAAATAAAATAAACTTAATGGTAGCATAACATAGCATAGCAGCAGCCTATAATGTTCCCACTGCTGGGACACAGGCCTCCTCTCTTTGAGAGGGAATGGGGTATAATCCACCACGCGAGCCCAGTGCGGGTTGATAGATGTCACATGTCTAAGAATTTTAGGTTCAATTTTAACTTAATGGTAAAATACCAAATAATACAACTCCTCTCCTCTTTCACAGAAGAGAAGACAAAGACCTCAGAGCCCAAGCCAGAGGAGCAAGCAGCGACAAAGATCCAGGCAGCGTTCCGCGGGCACAGGACGAGGAAGTCGATGAGCATGAAGACCAGCAAGCCTCAACAGCAGCCCCAGCAGCAGCAGCCGCAGAAGCTGCAGCAGCAGCCGCAGAAACAGCAGCAGCAGCAGCAGCCGGAGCCGATGCCGACCAAGGCTGAGCTGGAGGCAGAGTTCAGGGCTGACGATAAAGGTTGGTGGAATTTGAACCTTAAATACTGTAGGATAATACTGTCATATGCTGGCGGAGTCTGACAACTGGAAGGAGGTGACCTCGTTCTGTGAGACCGTGATGGTCCAAAAGGAGGCTGCCGAGCGGGATCGTGAGAGAGCCGATCCCAATAGGAGAAGAAGACGTCGGGGAGGCAACCGCCTCGCCGCTTAGCACGCCGAAACCCCGCCTGCATTACCTAAAGCAGGTGGAACACTGGGGTCACGGGCGTCCAGAGTGGGGACTCTGTGCGCTCACCGAGTGACCTTGGAGATGACCGGCATCACAGTGGTTATGTGCTGCCGTGCACACTTGCACTGCAAGGCTCAGGGGAGGTCTCTAAATAGTCGCCCCAGGGATGTGCCTTAACAGGCATTGCACAGAGGGGGCTCCGGACAGGTCTTTTAAGAGGAAACGGCCTTCTCTCATGTGCGGATGGTGACCACCGGGGTGGTTTTAGTGCGGTAAAAATCCCACACTCCCCGGTCTTATCCCCAAAGACCGGTCGCCTTTTGAAGATTTCCCCACGAAAATAAAAAAAAAATAAAAAAGAACGATAATACTGTCTGTGTATTTTGTGATTGTAGTGGTCGGTTTTACTTCAATCGGAATGCCCTAGTCCAACTACGCCAAGTGAATTGGAGCATTAGAATAATTGTCATTAGTCAGCTCTGTACCTAATTAGTGTAAAACAGAGTGCAACAAAAAAAAAAAATTACTTTAAGAGAATTGGGATAAGGAAAGTCACTAACTCCCAATGTTGTTGAGGTAAAATAATGACCTTTACAACTTTGGAATTTAGAGACTTCGCGATAACGTATCGTGCTTTTTAGTTTGAGAGGCTGACGACCCGAAATATTTTTTACCTACCTTTATGATTTGAAAGGATTTTTTTTCGATGTGCTAGCTTAATAAATCGTTTAATTCAATCAACTTGTATAAACAAAGTACATGATACGTATACAGGGTGTAAACGGACCCTTCACGAAGCCGTCAAGTGTATGCAGTGTAGCCGTATTCTGTAAATCAAACTAACGAAAAGTAAATCGAAAAGTAACTCTACGCAATAATTATTGCTGGGAAATGACTATTTTTGGGGTATAAAATCACGTTTTACGGTAGGACTCAATGTAACGCACTCAAAACATTGTGCTTATGGATGCATTAAATAGTACTCGTGTCTTTGACCCCCAATATCTCCGTAACTAGAAGGTTCCCAGGTATGGTCTAGAACAAAAAAAAGATTGCAATGACGGGCAGAATAAGTGCCATTCAGCTTAGTTAAGGGTCTTGTTACGCCCTTTATAACAATAACAGTAACTTAATATTTCGTAAATAAAACAATACAAGGCTGATAAGGCTATAATAACCAACTTGATTTCGGGGTTTGTTCTTCAAGTCTTGAATCTTCTTTGATCTAGCGGTTGACCTAATCAAAATACTCACTTATTCGAGAGGCATCTTTGCTGTCTAGCTTAGATTGTTCTCTGAACCTTTCTTTGTCATCAAGGGCGTTGATTGATTAAATTGCCTACGAGACTTGCAAAGATCTAGGATTCTAGGACAATCACAAAAGGGCAATACCTATGTCAAAGGTTTCTTTAGGAGGCTCATTTGAATATTTACACAATGCGTGGCTTAGGTTGGTAGATTAAAAAAGTTTAGGTAGGAACTTCACTGATACTTTTCGGCCATTTGACCTGTCATTTCTGAAACGTGGAGATTTTGCTGATGACTGTAGAATAAGAAGGAAATACTGTTTTAAGCTTTCACGGTTTACAACCAAACTTGTACTGTCACTTACGGGTTATCTTCCGTGATTGTTAATTATTTTTTTTTTGCAAAATGAAATAAATAAATACTTGAAAACTAGAAAAAAATCACCCTAAGTTCATTGTCAGTGGTCGCTGCGGGACTGTTCGAAAGAGATACCGTGGCCCTGGAACACAAAGGGCAAAGAAGGAACATGGATGGGTTTTAGTCAGTACAAGTCTGACACTCCCCTCCGCTCCGCCCAGAGTGGGGGGGTCATTTGATGATTTCCCATCCGGAAAAAAAAAAAAAAAAATTGTCAGTGGTCAACAATAAAATCGAAATTATAAAAAGTATAACAGCGCCATGCTGTACCACCCTGAGATCCCTTACCACTTGCACAGTATACAATAAAAAGTTCTGATTTTTAGGGTTTTTTTGAACTTTAGTGAAGTTTTAATTCACCGGAAATTGTTGTCAAAAGCAGTAAATTTTTTTTATTTTTTTTTATTAAATTACAACGGTTATGTTAAGAACTAATTATAGTAATTAAAATTATAAAAATAAAAGAGTCAATTATGACACATATTAAAATATACAAAATAACAAATTAAATCAACATTTAAAGTGAAAACATAAATAAAAGAAGGTTAGCAACACTTTCATAAATTCTCGTAAAGTAATTACGAGATTGGCTACCTACACTACTAACCAAGTAGAGACACTTACGAATTTCGATAGTATAAAACACGACACTATTTTTTTTTCACGTAAATCTAATTTACGTTCGTGCTACTGTTCTTTTCAATTTACGTCAAGAACTAGTTGACAGTAACGATCTTCAGAATCCTCCATTTTGTTTTCCATTCGTAACTCAGTGACGCTCACAGTAAACAATCCTATTATTTGTGTCTCAATTTATTGTTTCTTATAGAGGGGAGTTTCGACTTAAATAGTGGTATTTTCATCCTGCAACATAAAATGTGAATAATCATAGAATGGATTATATCCTAAGTGGATAATATTTAGGATATAAAGCCTGATTATTTTTTATTCAAACAAAGTACAGAAGGTACTCTGTCTGAACTACAGAAGGAAAACGTCGTCACAGTAGTTAGTATGCGCGCGCGTCGTTACGAGGCTCGTTCCGACTGGAGGTCATGGTAAGGGCAGTAGCCCACCAGACACAACACCCGCCTGGTCGGAGGATCCTCCCTTTTCTATGGGGGATGAAGAACTTTACACCCTGTTCTCCAAAACCCCCAAACTACTAATATTATAAATGCGAAAGTTTGTGAGGATGGATGGACGGATGGATGTTTGTTACTCTTTCACGAAAAAGCTACTGACAGGATTTGGATACAATTTGGCACACAGATAGTTTATAACCTGGATTAACACATATAAGGTCTATCTTTTCATACACGAAATATTTTAAGAGTAACTTCTATAAGTCGTAAAGTCGCCATAACAATGAAAACAATAAGGAGCATGTATTTATTTTGTGGGTCAAGTACTTTTAAATTATTTATTTGTTTATAAAAAAATATACTCAGAAAAAAAAACCCATGAAATGGCTTTGTTATAGCCGTTAGATGATTCCCTGAAAATATTTCATGTATGAAAAGTTAGACCTTATATAATACTTTTTATCCTGGTAGTACGATCCGTCAATTTCGGAACTCCACGCGGTCGAAGCCGCGGGCATAAGCTAGTTCTTAATATATTAATTAAGGCTGTTTATTATAATAACAGTAACAGAACGCGCACAAATCTCAACGAACATTGTTTAAGAATGATTGATGACGGTACCTTTCCTTGTTATTTTGTTAGGTTAGGTTAGTGGTCTTCCTTTTCAATCTTAATTAATTTATCATTGTTGAGATTATGAGCTGTAATGCTGAGTATGGAATAATACAAAACATAACTTCACGCCTGTAATCCCCGAAGGATTAGGCAGAGGTGTACCTAATTCTACACCCTCATTTCGTCAGTTATGCTTAAGTCCCATGTAATAGGGGGCAAGCCTATTGCACAAATAGAAAGAAAGAGAAAGGAAGAAAACATACTTATTTGGCCCATGCCACAAGTGCACACAACAAGCACAAAAATAAATATTAAAAAATTAAAAATCTTAAATTTATACAATAAAAATGTTAAAACAAATCAACAAAAAAAAGACATAATATTGTGTGTCTCACGGCGGCGCCAAATAGGCCCAGTTCAGCAAACTGCCGAGCAGCTTGTGCCCGACGCTGGCTTAAAGCTGGTTTAAATGCAGACACCGTAGCTGCTACTGAGAAATTTCTGATAGAAAAACCCAATAACACTTTGCCGGACCTGGAAATCATACCCAGGACCTCATGCTCAGCAGTCTACCCCACCCAAAGCAAGCTCAGTGTCTGCATATGAAAGTTACGTTGGAATGTGTAAAATTTTCCCAGAGATTAGCGTTCCGCCTCAAGGCATAATAAATTCCACCGTCGGGATCCCTACTGACGGCAGGAGGGGTTTCCATCGGCGTCGGGTCGACGTTGAAGTACCTAGGACTCGTCCTCGACAGCCGGTGGAACTTCGTGGAGCACTTCCGACGTTTGGCTCCCAAACTGGAACGGACAGGGGCTGCCTTCAAGCGGCTCTTGCCCAACCTGAGGGGTCCAAACGCCTCCTGCCGGAGGCTATACGCGGGGGTCGTGCGGTCCATGGCCCTTTACGGGGCCCCGGTGTGGGCGCGTTCTTTAAGGCGGCAAGCCGCCCACTACCTGAACGCGCCCCAAAAGGTGATAGCCATAAGGCTAATCCGGGGGTACCGCACGATCTCCGGCGAGGCGGCTAGCCTCCTTGCCGGATTGCCGACATGGGATCTGGAGGCGATAGTCCTCGCGCGCCTGCATGAATGGCGCGCGGAGGCACTACGTCGGGGGGAAACTCCGCTGCCGCGGCAAATTGCCGCTCAGCGGACAGACCTCCGGCGTGATATCATGGCGACATGGAGAGAGCGACTGTTGCAACCCCGTGCAGGGCACGCTACCATAGTGGCGATAAGTCCCCTCTTTGAGGAGTGGCTAGAGAGGCGCCACGGCGCCCTCACCTACCGCCTCACGCAGATCCTCACCGGACACGGTTGTTTCGGGAGGTTCTTGCACCGAATCGGGCGGGAGGAAACGCCCGGGTGTTTCCACTGCGAGGATCGTCCGGAGGACACGGTGGAGCACACCGTAGAGGTCTGCCCCGCTTGGGCGGAGCACCGCCGTGTCCTTGTAGCGGCGATTGGCGGCGGCGATCTCTCGCGTCCGGCCCTGGTTCAAGCCATGGTCCGGAGCGAGAGGGAATGGGAAGCCGTCACCACCTTCTGTGAAGCAGTCATGCTAGTGAAGGAGGTGGCGGGACGTGAGAGGGAAAGAACCTCACGTTCCAGCCGCCGCGGGAGACGCCCTGGGCGTCGGGGGTCACGTGGTGGCTCCCGGCCACCGTAGGCGCGGGCCTGTGGACGGCGAGTTATGGGCTAGCTCGCCGTCCGGCCGTCTTATGACGACAGGCCGTGTCGACGGCGCGTTCGTGTTCCACGCGCGCCTCAAAGAGATGTCAGCAACCGAGTAGGGGTCCGCATGGGCCGATGCCTGCCAGAGCTGCGGGACTGTTCGAAAGAGACACCGTGGCCCTGGAACACAAAGGGCAAAGAAGGAACATGGATGGGTTTTAGTCAGTACAAGTCTGACACTCCCTTCCGCTCCGCCCAGAGTGGGGGGGGTCATTTGATGATTTCCCATCCAAAAAAAAAAAAAAAAAAAAAAAGGCATAATAAATTGAAACTTTTTCTTGTAAATGTTATTGCGTAAAAGTTCGAAATTATTACCCCAAAATTTTGCCTTTATATACTTTCTTCGTGGAGTTTAATTAAGGGACTTACTTGGCTACGGGAAAATAATAAGTATCATGTTTTTTTCGCATTTATATACTTCTTTTAGGATGTGTCCTTTAAATATAATAGTTAGGGAAGTAATTAGTGTCTTTTAATATTTGTGTTTGCGTAAATTGTATAATGTATAATAATCATATTAAAATGTAATGAGGGAAATGTCGTGAGGAAAGTTTTGAGTTTGAATGTGGATGGGTATATGAGTAGAGGAAGACCAAAGAAACGATGGATGAACTGTGTAAAGAATGATATGGCAAGAAAGGAGGTGTCTGGTGAGATGACGAGTAATAGAGAAGTATGGAAGAAGAAGACATGCTGCGCCGACCCCAAATGAATTGGGATAAGAGCCAGAGAATGATGATGAATCATATTAAATTATAGGAGGAGGTTGAGGAGCTCGTGGCTAACTAATAACAGCCGCTCGGGTTCATCTACAGGTTAAGCCGCGTTTGCCTAGGTTGGTACGTAGATGGGTCAACCCATCTACGTACCAACCTAGGCAAACGCTACGTCATGATTTGATTGATTTGATTTGATTGGATTTGATTTGATTTGATTTGATTTGATTTGATTTGATTTGATTTGATTTGATTTGATTTGATTTGATTTGATTTGATTTGATTTGATTTGATTTGATTTGATTTGATTTGATTTGATTTGATTTGATTTGATTTGATTTGATTTGATTTGATTTGATTTGATTTGATTTGATTTGATTTGATTTGATTTGATTTGATTTGATTTGATTTGATTTGATTTGATTTGATTTGATTTGATTTGATTTGATTTGATTTGATTTGATTTGATTTGATTTGATTTGATTTGATTTGATTTGATTTGATTTGATTTGATTTGATTTGATTTGATTTGATTTGATTTGATTTGATTTGATTTGATTTGATTTGATTTGATTTGATTTGATTTGATTTGATTTGATTTGATTTGATTTGATTTGATTTGATTTGATTTGATTTGATTTGATTGATTTGATTTGATTGATTTGATTTGATTGATTACATACCGAGTTTTCTCACTGCCTCAGAAAGCATGCTAAGACGTTGGTCCCGGCTGTCAATTGTAGATCTTTGACCGTCGTTACAGGGAGTCAGTGGCCCGAAAGTCTGACAACCAGTCTTACCAAAGGGTATCGTATTACACAGTACTAACTGGGTTGTGGAGGTCAGATATGCAGTCGCTCTATATAAAATACTGGTATTCAGCAGCATCCGGTAGAATCCGGATCCGGCCGACCCCAATGAGTTTGGGAAAAAGCTAGGCAGATGATGATAATCATCATATTAAAATATAGATTAATTATCTTGTTAAGGAGACATCTACATCTGCATTAATTGTGTTTGCAAAAACCTCCAGGACACATGAAATGGAGGACTATATTGTCGAACAATATAGTCCAATACCCTTTTATTCTGACCCCTCCCCCTTATTATTTTTTATAACTAACTGGGTTGTGGAGGTCAGATAGGCAGTCGCTCCATGTAAAATACTGGTATTCAGCATCCGGTTAGACTGGAAGCCGACCCCAGCATAGTTGGGAAAAGGCTAGGCAGATGATGATGAAGACCCTTTTATTATGAGGTAGATCGATAGATCCTGGGAAAAAAGAGGTCACAAGCTATAATCATTCTAAAATCATTACAATTAAGTCCAATTTAGGTTAAGTTGCAATCTTAAAACGGCAATTGCCTCAAACAATACACACTAGAAGAGCCAGAGTACTAAGTAGACGTAATAAAATTTAATTTACAACATAATAGCTGAGCTTAAGGCTTTAGTCTTAATTGTCCATTTGAAACTAAATGGCATAATCTGCCTTATTCCTGCAGCCATTACAGCTTAATTTCTATTACCTGTGCTTTGTTTAGTTAGTTAATTATTGTTGGAAATACCACATTTAATAGGCAACATATTTTTTTCTTAACTTCGCTTTATGGGATGAATGAAACGAACATTTGTTCGTGAGACGCTTTTAGATAATTTGGATTCACGTGCTCGCTTATCGTTCGGTTAAATCGACCGGTCCACAATCTGGGCTGGCTGCGGACACTCGGACGTTGACTTATACGTTATCTGGCAGAATTCAGTGACAGGAATTCAATCCGCAGTCCAGGCAGTTTGACTCGGCGAACGTTCGTCGCGTAACAAAAGCTCGCGCAACGAATGTTCGCAAACATCGTGAACCTCGTAATTTGTATCCTCCATAAAGAAAAAGACTCCCACGTCTTACTGCACCAAAAATATCTGTTTTCGCTCCAAACTTTAGCAGAAATAATTCTTGAGCAACAACTCAATAAATTGTAAATATGGCATCGTTTATACATAATAAAATGGCCGCCTATATCGAACAGTTGGCAGTTTGGTCTCGAACTCAAATATTAATAGTACGGCACTGCCAAGGAGGAAAGTACCCAGAACTACCCTCTAAGCCCTCCTTCCAGTATAAGTTGACCTCGCTTTGTATAGATCTTCCACATAAAGAGAGGTCAAGTTGTACGGGAAAATATAACTTGAAGTCGTGCCACGACGCTTATAAAGCGAAAACTTCTTATTTTGCACGAAGAAAATAAAGTATGCAAATAAGTAATCCTAAATGTTTAGAAAAGTAGGGGATTTGAAGTCTCTGAAGGACTGTGTTTTCTGCGTAGGAAAATCGAATTTGTTTTTATTTTGAATTCTAATGACATAGTCTTCGTTTTGTATTTGCTTATTCGGTAAAGGTCGGATTAGATTTTGGTTTAAATAAGCCAACTACGGCCAACTTTTCTATTTTCTCTCTAATATTTTAAAAAAGTTCTTTTGGCGACCTCTAAGTAACACGTACGTAGCTTTTGTGGTGCAAACACTTAAGAAATTATTTAAAAAAAAACAGTTGTAACTCCTTTGTACCTACTGAAAAAAGAATTTTCTTGCAAATATTCTAGACAGAAGTGTTTAATTTCTAGCCAAACTATCACTAAACTATATATATATTTTTTAAATCTATTTATTTGGATCTCCAACAAAAGATACACAGATACAATATAGTACACAGTTATATAAAGGTTCTTTTAAGTGTGTTCCTTCAATTATAGGAGACCGCAGCTTGCACATGAAACTAGCTGTTAACACAGAAATTCGAAAAAAAAAAACAAAATAAAACCAAAATAATAAAAAGCATTTGAGGACCTTGCAGCTAAAGGGAGGCAAGTCCAAATTTCAAAACTGTTGGGTATTTAAAAAAAAGGTTTTTAAAAATTGAGTGATGTACTTATGTCTTATCGTTATATGGCATTATATAATATGAACATATATACACATTTTATTCATGATTTTAAGCAATTTGAAGAAGTAATAGAATTACTACGATTTTTTAAAGTTTGGATCTGCCTCCGTTTTGCACCAAGATTGAAGAAAAATACTACCCTATTTTGTATTAAGGATAATAAAACAAGTAAACACGGTTATTTTTTTATTTCAAGAATTAGTAATCAGTCCACAAAGAATTAAACAATCAAAAGAAATACAAAAACGAATGAGTGCTGAATAAAAAAAAAATTAAAGGTTAACTTCAGCTTGATCATCGTCGTCTTCGCTAGAAATATCATCTGTTGGTCCGACAGCTTCACTTTTAAGGGCCCTGTAGAAATATAGTTTATTTGGTGGAACATAGTTCTTTACCAACTGCATAACATCGTTGTATTTAGCCTTTTTCAACAGCAATGTATGATCATACAGCGGTTTCTGAGGCAGAACTGATAGTTGGGCTTGAGCATTTCTCATTATAGGAAAATAATCAAATACTGGCGTTCCCGTTGTAACACTGACTGCAATAGTTTCAATGTGGTCTTTACTATATTCAAAAATACGATATTGAGATATTTTGAATCGAATCTTCTCTGTATTTGTTATTACTTTTTTGAAATGACTCTCATAATGTTGGCTGAAGTTAAGTATCATATTTTGACTTGCATTTACAACTTTAAAATTTTTAGATGCTTGCGTAATACAATCGGCATATTCAGAAGTCGTAAATATGTAATCTTTCCTTCTATTAAACTTTTCTATTACGCCAAAACACCGATCACACGGTAAGAAGCTGTGTCCTGGTTCTGGAAATCGATGAACAATCTTCTTAAAAGATGAACACCGCATAAGCGTATATAGATACTGAACTAAAGTCGAGTTCTTATTTTGTGCTGCTGCGTTATCAGAAAATAAATACAGTACTTTAACTGTGCTTGGTAAAATGTCATTTATGTAGTGATTTATAAAAGATATGACTTCGTTTGGTGATTTTCGGCCTATGGTTTCGTCATATAAATAAAAGTGAGCAATCCCTGTTTTTGCTGAATGAATACAAAAATTATATGCCCAAAGTTGACGTTTATAAAATGCTTCACCTGCTGGAATTTTAGGTAATGGCATATTCTGCTGATAATCAAATGTTAATACTTCGCATTCTTCATTATTAAGAGCAAGTTGACTCTTCTCTTTTAAATCAACAAAAAAAGTGTCGGCCTTGGCTTGATGAAGACTCTTCTCTATCTGTATTTGTTGGGTTTCATCGCTATCCAATGTCTTATCTTTTAGTTTGTTAATCAGCATGTCGCACTTCTTGCAAGTATCTGAACGAGGTGACCCAAAACTGTATTTAAAATTTAAGTATCTGTAGTAAAAATCAAATGATACTATAGGCTTAGCAGATGCTTCAAGACCAAGCTCATGCTTTTTCAAATATAACTCGTACATCCTTTTAATGTTCAACTCTGGAGACAGATAATAACGTGAGCTTTTATTTCTACTGTAGTGTGACTCGCGACGTGGGAAACTTCTAATATGAGAGTCAACTTTAGAAACCCATTCACTTGGAATACGATTTGGTCTATTTTGATGTTTTCCACGATTAGACTGAGCTGGTGTAGTTACAGTAGGATCCCGATACTCTTTAGCAACATTGTCTACACGCTTTTTGGATATTCCATGGATAGATGCAAAGCCATTTCTGCAAACTTGTATATTTCTATTTCCTAATTTAATATAATATTTGTGTGAACAACTCCGTTTCTTCCCCGTACCAGTTTTAGATCTTTCCCTTTCAACATTCTCAGTTTTAATTAAACCGCCTAAGTATACGTTTTGCACATAGGTTTCTTCCAATTTATTAAAATTTTCCAAGATTAATTTCCTATCTTCTTCATTAATTTGAACAAAACACTTATACTTCTTACAACAACAATCCGGTCCAGTTTTTCTTTCGCCTATTTCACGGCCTTTATAGTTTAAATAGCCCTTTCCAGTAGCAATTGACTTCTTTATTACATTCCGTTTCCATTGTGATGGATTCGCGGATTTTCTTTTCTTCGGCGCTACGCCACTCGTCGATGGGCATGGATTATCTGTATTAAATTCATCCAAAATATTCATACCTTTATCGTTCGCCTCATTAGTTTGGTTTTGAAATGTCAACAAACCAACATCGCTTCCATCATCATCTGAGCTGGTTGAACATGACTCGTAGACAGGCGGCTGGTATATATCTGACGAGCCGCTACTAAACGGTTCAGAGTCACTCATTTTAATACACACTTAACGTATGAAACTTAAAACAATTATTTAAAAGAATAATACGCATGTCCTTTCGGGCCTAGCACAAAACGTGCACTGACTTGTTTACAAATGATGTAATAATTTCATTTGTTGCAAGAAGGAGGCAGGTCCGGACCTGCTCCCTTCTTGCACCAAACAGAATAAGGTAGCAGATCCAAATTTTGTTACAGCGCGCTTGTTTTTCGTCGGATTTGCCTCCTAAATGCAACAAACCATAGCAATTTTTTTTGTTTAAATTGTAGGTGAAAAAAAAGGTAACGGTTAAAATTTGGATCTGCCCCTCTTTTGCTGCAAGGTCCTCATTTGATGACAAGAAATAATAAGTAATAAAATTGTTTCACAAATTAAGTAGTAAAGAACACATCTATACTATATAATATTATAAAGCTGAAGAGTTTGTTTTTTTGGTTGAACGCGTTAATCTCAGAAACTACTAGTTCGAATTGAAATATTCTTTTAGTGTTGGATAGTCAATTTATCGAGGAAGGTTATAGCATCACGCTACGACTAATAGGAGCCCAGCAAAAATAAAACAAGGCAGAAGCGGCGGGCCTGGATTAATATACAAACAATAACAAACCTGTAATATAACTAAAATAGACCGTGATTATACCGTCATTTCCAATCTGTCTCAGTCCTGTCACCCACCTCCCACCACCTGACGTATCGTTTCTATTTTTAGCTGAAATCACAGGGGCTCCAACCAAATATAACTTCACATTATTTATGTTAAGGATCATTTATGCATGGGAGCGCTTTTGGTCTCGAGTTATTGGTCGAAGATAAGGTTTGACTCGTGTGGAGTCAAGAAAAAAAAACCAGTCAAGTGCGAGTTGGACTCGCGAACCGAGAAGGTTCCTTATAAACTTGTAGGTATTTTGCTCAGACTCCTTTTGAGAGAGTTCTTCCTTTTTTTTGTTGGTCTGAGGTATTTTGTTTTTAAACTACGTATTTACGGTTTTCAGATTTTTTTTTTCCTTTACATGTGTTAAACATTGCTTCTTGCCAAAATTAATATTTCTAGGTCAATGGGAAGTACTCTATAGGTTTTGATTCCCTTGTGAAATAGCAAAATATGCGACATAAGCAGATTGCGTTGACTTAAAAGTTTGATTTTTTCACTGCTTAAAGGGGTACCAGATTTGAGTATTTGCTATAAATTTCAGCTTGATACCTTCACGCGTTTGTGGAACAGCACCTCATTTAAACTCCAGGGCAGTGAATTTTCACCTAAGCAGGTTTTCCATGCGACCAACCTGGGTCCGGAGTCTATTAAATGACTTCCAGGTCAGCCATGGTAACTCATGTCCAGGTGTAAGATTTTCAGCTGGGGGAACGAATGGGCTAGGTAAGGATGCACTACCTCACAACAGTTTCGACAACAAAAAAAAAATTCTGCGGTAGTAAAACCGTAGTATTTTTTTAGTGTAATTGCCTGGTTACACCTAAGAGACTAGTAGTATACAATGTCCATTCTCGTCACAAAACTGGCGAAGAACCTTCTCCATATAACCGAGCCCTCACCCCCACCAACATTCATTATTCAACTAGCGTAACCCACGTAGACAAAGTTGGCTGCTTTCCGGGATTAAAAGTAAGTTGTGATGATTTAGGACAGAACTTTGTCTCCTGGTGACAGTCATAATACAATGATAAGTTGGCACGTTCAATGTGGACGTGGGATCGTGAGATACGAGGTATTGCAGGGTTAATGAAAAGAGGTGAGAATGACGTCAGTTTTGTAACTAAATAAAATTAAAGAAAAAACTTTCTGGTATTGTGGTAGAGCTCATTCTAATGTAGGTTTCATCTCATCATTTAGATAATTAATTCTGAAAGGTTTATTTTAATGATTTTTACGATCATATTACATTTAAATAAAAAAAATACGATCTTTTGTTAAGCCGTAGAAAGAAGCTCGTGGATTAATAACAACAGCCGCTCAGGCCGATCTTTAGGTTAAGCCGGGTTTGCCTAAGTTGGTTCGTGGATGGATGACCACCTATTTCACGCTGAGTTTCTTACACGTCAAGCTGTTGGTCCCGGCTGTCATTTGTAGATCTTTGACAGTCGTTACTGGTGGTCCGTGGCCCCAAAGTCTGACAACCAGTCTTATCGTTACCCAGTAGTAACTGGCTTGTGGAGGTCGGATAGGCAGTCGCTCCATGTAAAATACTGGTATTCAGCTGCTTCCAGTTAGACTGGAAGCCGACCCCAATATAGAAAGGAACAGGCTAGGCAGATGATGATGAAGTGAGAATGAAATCAGGTTTGTAACTTAATCAAATTAAAAAAAAAAACTTTCTGGTATTGTGGTAGAGCTCATCATAATATAGTTTTCAACTCATTATTTATAGATTTTTTTCCGGCAGGTTTTATGTATTAGGAAATATCGATCTTTTGTCAAATCGTAAAGCGCGCGAAGCAGGCTCACGGTGGAATATATGACCCAGCAAACCACTACCTACTATGGAGTGTACCCAAAACATCGATAAATTCAAACACAATTATAATTGAAAGCATTTTACTTCAGTTAAACTATTAGAATCGATCTTGAATTGTCAAGAAGTCGGTAATTAAGTCTGAATTTTGAAGGTATTTATTTAGTACCTTTACCTATACGATTTTGGTTTCACCGGTTGAACAGACCATGTCCCACTTGCTGCAGTGTCCTAATGGGCACTTAGGACTTATCAATTAACGTGTCCACCTATTGGTCTCACTCAAACAAAAATTTAGATTAGCCCTATGTCTGCCGTTAGCAAGAAAAGAACAAGAAGACCGGTTCATAGCTATTGCAACAAAGGTTCGACGGTGCGGTTGGCGCAGTGGCTGAGCGATTGACCGCTGAGCTGCGTCTCTCGGGTTCGATTCCCGCACGGAACAAATATTTATATAGCCTACAGGTGTTGTTCGTGAGCAGCTTTGGCACAGTGGTGGAGACCCCGACTTTCGAGCAGTAAGTCGTGGGTTCAAACCCAGCCAGGCGAATTATTTTGTGTAAGTTATTTCATCACCACAGCTCTCACAACGGTGAAGGAAAACCTCGTGAGGAAACCGGCATGTCCTAGAATCAAAAATTCGAAGACATGTGACATCTACCAACCCGCACTGGGCCCGCGTGGTGGATTATAGCCCATTCCCTCTCATAGAGAGGAGGCCTGCGTCCCAGCAGTGGGAACATTAATAGGCTGATTAAGCTTATGCTTATGTTGTTCCGGGTAAACGCACCCACAATACAGGAGAAATTCCTAGTGTGGGGCAACGTAAATTAAAAAACAAAAAAAAAAGATTTTATACGTGGTGTTTTGTTCAAAAGCAGCCGGTAGCCAATCGGCTCAGGGCTAAATATTAACCGCCGCACGGATCGATCCAAGGTTAAGCTACGCTTATCGAGGTCAGTCACGAGTTAAGCCGTTGATCCTGGCTGTCATTTGAATCAGAGGTATGAAAACCTGATAGCCAGTTTTATGTTACACAGCTGCTGGGTTATGAAGGTCAGATAGGCAGTAGCTCCGTGTAAATACTGGTATTTATCTGCAACCGGCTAAACTGGAAGCCGACACCAACATAGTTTAGAAAAGGCTAGGCAAATGGAATCGTCAAGATTAAATTTTTTTTCAGAATTTTTCTTCTCTTTAGAAATTAGAGGGGGCGGGACACACATTTTAGAAAAGAAAGAAAGAAAAAATATTTATTTGTCGCAGGGACATGACGTGCACCATATAAAATTACAAAAACATAAACTATAAATTCAACAGGACGGAACAAAAAAAAAGAAAAAAGTTTGCTGTTAACTTTTTTCTTTTTTTTTACCACTTTGGAAGTGTCTATCTTTCAAACGATTGACTTTCAGAAAAAATGGGTTTAGTATCCTCCATGTCATTTTTAAAGACCTATCTATTGACACCGGACGTATAGGTTTGATGATTTTTTTTTAGTTTCAGTTCCATGTAGATTTAAGGGGGGGCTCCCCACCATTAAGGTGGGGAGCCCCCCCTTAATTTTTGTATAAAAATCGTAAAACGGTTCACAAACTACATCTACCTACCAAGTTTCAACTGTGTAGTCCTAATAGTTTCGGGATAAAGTGACTGACATGCGGACGGACAGACAGACAGTATAATACAGTCAAACTGCAAATAGCTGCTATTTCATAAACAACTCTATTTACCCTTCCAGAAAATAAACTCTCCAATATCACATAATTCTTCCCAAAATATCAATTTACCTTCGGTCCAAAATATAATTTTCAGTGAAAATATCTTCCAGTTTCAGGCGAAACTCAACTAAATTCATTTACAATTTAGAGAAACATCTGCTTTAATAAATCCCATTTGAGTCGGGGTTCGGACATCTATTAGTGAAATGTTTATCTATTTTCAACGAAGATTTGTATATTTTATTCTAATTTCTGGGATACGAAAATAACTGGTACTTTATTGTAAAGAGATTTAGGGTTCGTTATTTTGGTGAATGATACTGTTTTTTGTGAATACCACGCTTGTAATCCTCGAAGGGTTAAGCAGAGGTGAACCTAATAGTACACCGACATTTCGCCAGTTATGGTTAAGTCCCATGTAATAGGGGCCGAACCTATTGCCATCAACCGGGCACAAATCCAGACTACGTGGCTGCTACTGAGAAATTCCTGACGAAAAAACCCAAAAACAATTTGCCCGACCCGGGAATCGAACCCAGGACCTCGTCATGCTCAGCACTCACTAAACCAACGAGGCAAACTTCTGCTATTATTATTGTCTTAAAAAGAATTATGGTCATCATTTTAGTTTTCAGGGTCAGTATACTGAACTGGCAATGGACTTGTTTCAGAGTGATAAAACTGAAAACCAGCATGCCTGAGAGATATTTCTTGAGGGCATGTTAAGCCAAGTCAGAGGCCCATGGGCGGCATAAAAACTCTGACACCAGGTTAGGATCTAACCACACGATAAAGAAAAGAGTGATAACAAGAATTAATTATTATTCTAGAATTTTGATACCCGGCCGTAATTGCATGGTGGATACTGTTCTACATCAAAATTAAGAGTTTGTTATAGTCTTGGCCAAAATTCACCAATCGCCATCTTGGTAAATACTACGTCGATACCTACGTCCCAACGGTTCTAAACTTTCACCCAGCGTCAATGTTCCAGGGGCCCAAGACTGCTATTTTTATAAATTCGTCATTCCAACACGATCCCATTGTCATTTTGCTAAAATTACGAAATCTCCTAAATTCATACTGGTCGATCATTGGTCGGTCAATGGTCTCGTAATAGAATTGTGTTATAATGACATTGCCATTATTATAAAACCCGTTAGTAGAAATGATTTTCGAAAAACTATTACTAAAGAACATTTATTCATGAAAGATTTCATTTATATATATTTTTACATATTATTTATTATTTATCAGATTACCATTCTATGCCATTTCAAATCAAATCAATAATTTATTCGTATAATATGGGTCTACATAGATGGTAAATAAATGTTACAATACACAATATAACATTAAGAATCCTCATAATAACCATTTATGGTATACGAAAAATAAAATAAAAGCTTATAATATAATATAATAACAATAAAACGGAATAATACGTGTCGAATAACGTGCCATAACTATACATTCATTCAATGGAGTGTCAGTGGTTGACCATTGTAAAGTCATAATGACGCCATTATATTAGTAGATTACCAAATTTGTCAAAATCGACAATTATGAAATCAATGATAGACCATTCTGACACAATTTTAATAGCAGACTTGAGGCCCTGGTAGTACACCTCACCGTCTCTCCGCGCGGCGCACAGCCAAGAAAATCTTCACCGTCTCTGCCCGACCACGCGGACGAGCGATGTCGTATGAGAATCAGTAGTATCATAGTAGTCATTAGTATTTTATATATCCTTGTAGTTTATCTTTGTAATTTTTTTTTTTTTTTGCAGATACATACAGGTACTACTGTTTGTCTCTGCATCACCCAAAGTTTGACTGGTAGAAAATGCTTATGGCATTAAGTCCGCCTCTGTACTTTGTGCTTGAAGTGTTAAATAAATAAATCACCTAAGAACAAACTCTCCACTTTAAATTTTAAACCCCTACATCACTTACAATAGATTAACTTGAGGTGTATCAAACAGAAACACTAATGTACTGGGTTAATTGGCAAGGGACACGTGTTTGAAAGATAATTTATTAGTAACAATGGTGTAGGATAGGTATGGAGGAAACCCCTGTAGAAATAGGTCTGTTACAAAATGAATATTAATGGTTTGCCGTGTCGACGGTGCGTTCGTGTTCCACACGCCACTCAAAGAGATGTCAGCAACCAAGTAAGGGTCCGCAAGGGCCGATGCCTGTCAGGGCTGCGGGACTGTTCGGAAGAGATACCGTGGCCCTGGAACACAAAGGGATGGATGGGTTTTATTCAGTACAAGTCTGACACTCCCCTCCGCTTCGCCCAGAGTGAGGGGAGGGGGGGGGGGGTTATTTGATGATTTTTTAATCACCCTTGAACGTTCGCACTGCTGGGACCAAGCCTCCTTCCTCTCTTTTAAGGGGTAGACCGTAATCTAACGTAAGCCCAGTGTGGGTTAGTAGATATTCCATGCAGAGATAGGGACTCGTACATGACCAATTTTAGTTTAATGTATGTCTTTTTCTTAAGCTTTTCTTATGTTTGTTATTTACATTTTTTGTTTTATTGTTAACTAGCTTTTGCCCGCGGCTTCACTCGCGTTAATTTAGAATTTGACAATCAATTCGGGTTGTACTCTTCTTCGGGTTGTATTCGAAAGACACGTGGCGCCATCTACTATCATAAGAACGATATTGTTGTTTTCCTCGGGAACAGTCTTTTTTTTCGGGATGATAAATTTCAAGATGATTGCTTCAGTGGTTTAGGCGTGAAAAGGTAACAAACAAACAAACTTACTTTCGCATTTATAATATTAAGTAAAGAAATAAGGATAAGGAAGTAAGGATAGTAAAGAAGTAAGAATAAGAAAGTAAGTTACGATTTTGATCATTTAAATAAAATAAAATACTATACTTCAAATAAAATACTTTTTCTTGCTATCTTTTATGTGCTTGAACTGCATGTCGAATTCTTCAAAGTGTTTTCTTTTTATTTCACTGTTTGCGGAGTGGTGGTGAAAACCCTAAAGTACTGAAAATGAAATGCCTGCCTGAATTAGAACCCATGATTTATGGCGCGTCAGTCGGGGCCGTTATCATTGCTCCATGTTAAGGTGGATCCCATTGAATTACTATTTCATGAAAAAGTCATTAAATAAACTTAGAGGCTTTTATTGATGATTTCAATGATAAAGTAATAATTGTTACGGTCGCGAATAATATTTTAATCAACATTTAGTCAAAAAGTATGACAACCAGTCTTACCAAGGGGTATCGTATTACCTAGTACTAACTGGGCTGTGGAGGTCAGACAGGCAGTCGCTCCATGTAAAATACTGGTATTCAGCTACTTTCGGTTAGACTGGAAGCCGACCCTAACATAGTTGGGAAAAGGCTTGGCAGATGATGCATGACATTGACCGGGAGCATCCATTTCGCGGACTACCCTGGTGGTTACACCTCAATGATATTTGTGAACTTATTCCGAACTATAAACTATTAAACAGCATCTTCTCTTTCCTTTAAATTTTCTAGAGAAAGACTGCAGTTTAATATGTAATTCACTATTTAAGCTTTCTTTATTGCTCTCCACCACTTTGGCTTTTTGCCAGAAGTCTTTCATTTTCGCCAATTTTAAAATCGACTCCAAAATAAAATTACGCTCACTTGTAAGAACGAATTTAATTTTAATTTATGTTTAAACGTAGAAAGAGTATACAGCAATTAATTTTAAATTAAATGACATCAGTCTTTGTCTGAAGACTCACTTACGGTATAGGAAACACGATGAGATGACTGTAATTATTACTAATTCCTTATTATTGTTATTAATTTATTCTTCTTTTTAATACCTACCCACAATCTGACTTAAATATGACTTTATGTATGTTTGTTATTGTATAGTGTTTAATACTGTTAACTGGACATCTGTATCATAAACTCAACAGCAAACCAGCATTGTGCTTTCCAGTGCCCTGGGTTCATGTACAACAACCGACAGTAATATGTAAAATCTGTGATGTGCATGAGAGCAAATTAATAAAAACGCCTTGTGTGAGTTGAAAAACATGAAAAACCATTACCAAATAGGGATTTAAGATTAGTTTTTTTTTTTGTTTTTATTTTATTCTTTTTTTCTGTATAGCTGTTAGTACAAATCTTTGACACTGTTTCCACTTGTTTCTGAATGTGAATATTAACTGAATCCATTTGGCTGAACCCTATCTTTTAAGATACAGGCTAGTCCTAGTTTAAAAGATAGAGTCTACTATTGCATCATAATGTAAATATTATTTTCGAACAATGTATACAGTGCAAAGTGCTATGTTTTTCGTGAAATAAATACTTTATTATTATTATATTATTATTATTATTGCCGCAGTCGACAAAAAATTGGTGGGTACTTGTATTTTTACACCAACCTGCCCGCGCAATTAGGTCTGTGTCCCAGTAGTGGGAACATAATAGGTGGGTCATGTTGTATTTTTTAACATCTTAGAAAATAACACGGTCGTGATGTCTAAGGACTAACTGACAGATACACCTTCTAACGCATAAAGCTTTCGTAATATACACATTTGTTTGTAATTAATCAAATTTTAATTTAGAGTCAAAACATTTTATTTGGTTTTTGTACAGTAGACGCTCAAAAGTGCAGTATCATGCTAAAGATTACATTGCTATGAACTGTGCGAGCGCGATACAGCAGTGTGTGTGCGTGTGCGTGTATGAGTGATGTCTCAACATTCCACACATAGCACACACTAATGAACTGTCGTCACACTACGCGAAATAGAATACACATCATAGTTATGACCTGTTCTTACCATTGCATTGTTAAAATTCGCGTAGTATTAACATGGGTTGGTAGCTGTTTGGGCTGAGCATGGGTTCACGATCAATGAAGTCCAAGTTCGAATCCATGTTATTACAATGTGTGGCTGTTTTTTGTTTCTTTGAAACCTTAATAATATTTGTATTTTAAACAGAAAGTCGTTAGGTATTTATGTTTATTTATAATATATATTATTATTTATTTTTTATAAGAAGTTAAATATTAGATAGTTATTGTATAATTATTTAACCTCATTAATTGATTTTTATTTTATGTTTTCGGTGTTGGAAGGTGTAAATAAAAAAATCATGCTGAATGATAATAAAAATGTTTATTCGTTTTATTTATTTATAAAATTAACAAACTTTTATGAGAATGTGACGTCACATTCCTATCTAGGCAAAAAAAAGTTCTCTTATCACCGTTCATAAGATTATTTGTTGTATACCCACTTAGTGAATTCATAATAAGAATAACATAACACGGAAAGGAAATTCTAATAACACAAATATAATTTATTTATTTATTTATTTATTTAGGATCTCCAACAAAGGATATACACAAACACATGAAATAAATAATCGACGACAAAAGTATTACGTAGGTGTACTCCTTCACTTACAGGAGACCACAGCATGCGTAATAAGATGTATAACTAAGCTAACACAGTTATAGTAGCATTTAAACATTAAAATCAAATTAAAACACAACACATTATGTAGTACTAAAATTAAATTTAAAATAATTAACAAAGTCATAATAGCAATTAAAAAAAAATGAAATACTGTCATCTGGAAATACTGTTGGAAAAATAAAATTTAAAAATAAATTACAAAGTCATAGCAGCAATAAAAGAAATCAAAACATATTTGGCAATAAAATTGGGAAAATTGTTGATACCCGCTTATTATAGGTATCAGTATTCAGCAGAGTTAATTGAATACTAATATATGAGTTAGACTTTATGAACGTGTTTTTTTAATGTAACGTCACATTGAATGTATTGAGGTTATAGCTTTTTTTTTTTTTTTTTTCCGGATGGGAAATCATCAAATGACCCCCCCCACTCTGGGCGGAGCGGAAGGGAGTGTCAGACTTGTACTGACTAAAACCCATCCATGTTCCTTCTTTGCCCTTTGTGTTCCAGGGCCACGGTATCTCTTTCGAACAGTCCCGCAGCCCTGGTAGGCATCGGCCCTTGCGGACCCCTACTTATTTGCTGACATCTCTTTGAGGCGCACGTGGAACACGAACGCGCCGTCGACACGGCCTGTCGTCATAAGACGGCCGGACGGCGAGCTAGCCCATAACTCGCCGTCCACAGGCCAGCGCCTACGGTGGTCGGAAGCCACCACGTGACCCCCGACGCCCAGGGCGTCTCCCGCGGCGGCTGGGACATGAGGTTCTTTCCCTCTCACGTCCCGCCACCTCCTTCACTAGCATGACTGCTTCACAGAAGGTGGTGACGGCTTCCCATTCCCTCTCGCTCCGGACCATGGCTTGAACCAGGGCCGGACGCGAGAGATCGCCGCCGCCAATCGCCGCTACAAGGACACGGCGGTGCTCCGCCCAAGCGGGGCAGACCTCCACGGTGTGCTCCACCGTGTCCTCCGGACGATCCTCGCAGTGGAAACACCCGGGCGTTTCCTCCCGCCCGATTCGGTGCAGGAACCTCCCGAAACAACCGTGTCCGGTGAGGACCTGCGTCAGGCGGTAGGTGAGGGCGCCGTGGCGCCTCTCTAGCCACTCCTCAAAGAGGGGACTTATCGCCACTATGGTGGCGTGCCCTGCACGGGGTTGCGACAGTCGCTCTCTCCATGTCGCCATGAGATCACTCCGGAGGTCTGTCCGCTGAGCGGCAATTTGCCGCGGCAGCGGAGTTTCCTCCCGACGTAGTGCCTCCGCGCGCCATTCGTGCAGGCGTGCGAGGACTATCGCCTCCAGATCCCATGGCGGCAATCCGGCAAGGAGGCTAGCCGCTTCGCCGGAGATCGTGCGGTACCCCCGGATTAGCCTTATGGCTATTACCTTTTGGGGCGCGTTCAGGTAGTGGGCGGCTTGCCGCCTCAAAGAACGCGCCCACACCGGGGCCCCGTAAAGGGCCATGGACCGCACGACCCCCGCGTATAGCCTCCGGCAGGATGAGGTTATAGCTTAAGTGTTCATTTTTTTGACGAAAAGAATATTGAAACTAAACCCCAATTTAAGATTATTAAATTTAAAATTTATTTCTTAATTTTTTTTATTTTTATTTACGGTTATGTTAATATTACTAAATATTTAGTTACCCGGTCTACTTACTTATTAAATTAAGTATTATTATTTTTTCGCCATAAATTAAGTCTTTGGCAAGACTTGAAAGTCTTCTCGTCAGAAAATACAGTCACCTCCCAGTTAAAATGTAAATAATCTCGAGCAAAACGTAGTCTTTCCTCCCTGTGTTTTTGTGTCAAAAATGGTTTTTAGCTGGCTTCCGATGATGTAAACCTTCAGCATGGACTGCATGGCGAACAGTCTGTAATGTAGTATCCAATTGCTCTGCAAACATTATAGTTGGAATGAAACCATTTGTTTCATATTCTTCCACCATAAAACGTCGCTGAGTCGGGTTAATAAGCGGCGGCCTTTCACTTCTTAGACGACTCTTCAGACTACCTTCTTCCTCAAACCTCTTTACCCAACGGCTAACAGAATTTCTAAAAAAAAAACAAAATATGATTACACACTTGCAACTAGCAATGTACAACTATCATCATAATAATTATAATTTTTAAAAATAACTTACACATTTTAAGCCAGTTTCAGTTGAAATTTGAGAAATATTAAGCCTATTTTTACGCAAAGTGACAATATTTGCCCTGTCATCAATACTAATATTAGCTTGCATCTTGAATAAAGACAATCAAACAATACGCTAATCGTAATAATAACACGAACGCTCGTAACAAAGTTCACCAACTAACAACGTCATAACTAACTACTTTGTTCAATCCAAAAGTTTATTTTGTTTCACTTTCACCCTCATCTTTTTTGTTAATAATAAGTTCCAACTAATATTTAGAAAAACATATCTCATCGGGTCTAACGTATCATTTATAATTAAAACACAAAAAGTGTAATGTCATTTGGATTCGAACGCAGACTACACCGTGCGAGACATTTTATCTATAGCGTTAACCGCTAAGCCAGATAGACACATAATTGTTAGTTTGAAATTAAATATCACTAACTTAATACTCCGTCGACATGACAGGTTTGTCACTAAGGCAAATGATCATTATATCGCACTCTTTCTGACTAGATAATTATGAAAGAGTGCGATATACGAGATCGTGTATGTGTGCAAAATGTTTGTTATGGAAAAAGGTCGTAAGTGCGACTTGTTTTGATGCGATTGTTTTGTGAAACTACTACTGCACTTATGGTCTCTACTGTACAAGATTATGTGATATGATAAACTTTATACTAAGTGTTTGTATTTTCAGCTGCAGCCCCCAGCCAACACAAGGTATGCCTTGTGTTGCTATCTGGCATTATGCTCAGCTGAGGCTCTTTTGCCATTAAAAACAAATAAATACACTTTTCTTTCTAAGAAAAGAAAGAGTTCTATAAAAATAAAATACATTGTGTTTTAATTCAGGCAAAATACCCATATACAACAAAAAATAATAAATTGAGATTAAATAAAAACAGTAAAGTAGAAAATCAAAGAAAAATATCATTCAAAAGTCTTTAAAATCATTCAAAAATCAATACAAAAATCAATTAAATAAAAATATCAATAAAATCACTCAAAAATTAAAAACATGGAGGTACGAGTATGATCCATAGTCTTCAAAAATAACAGATTCATTCTTTCGGCATTTTTTGTTATATAGCAAACCTATAGCAAACAATAAAATGGGCCAAGTCGATTAAATCATGACAATAATATTGTCAATACAGAGATATAAATACCTATTTGCTGAATCCCTACACGGTGAATTGGACCTAAGCAGTAGGCTTACAAGAGACATAATCATAAATACACAGTAATATTCGCAATACACACAATACTGTGCCGAGTTAACGGGATTAAGGTAGCGTTCACATTGGTGGAGTAAGCGACTACTAGCGAGTACAGTAAATAATGGTACAATTTCTAGTCCGATAGTAATACTCAGATGGGTATGATTGATTATGATTACGGTTTTGCTTAATTTTCATTTTGAGAATGCCTGCCTACACGTTTTGGACTGAACCGAAATGTCATGTATATTCGTTCGATTATGAATAAGGTTGGATTTTATATACTAACCAAGCATTCTGTACATCAAGCTAAGTTAATGCACGCAAAAAAAAAAACTTTTTTTTTGGGGTCTAAAGTCACGTTTTACAGTAGAACTCAATGTAAAGAACTCAAAACATTGTGCTGGTGGATGCCTAGAATAGTACAGGTGGAGGTATTTAAAGTTTCAATATTAAAAACTCGTACTAAATGAAAACTAATCGCAATAACCGGAAGAACAAGTGCCTTTCGGCATTATTTTTTATTTTCCACTGCCATAGTGTTGCTTTGATATCTTTATTGTTAGCTTGAACGATGTGTAAACTATTAACAGCTTTTACGGGTTCAAACCTGAGGTCTCGAAAAAGAAAATCAGCTGTAACCTACATTTTGTCGAGTTAAGCGAACACACACACACGTCATTCGCATTTGCATTTTTTGTGATTTCAGTTTTAGTGTAATAGAAAAAGTTTTTCATAATGATGACCCCTTGAGTGATTCAAAGTTATTTCAATTACACCATGATCATTTTACTAATAATCAACGTCACATACTAGCCTGCTGACTTTGGCAATGTGACCAAGCCCTAAGTCTTAACACAGTCATGCTAGAATTAAGCTGTTCCCAGTGTAGGTGTGATTGGCACGGCTAGGCGCACTTTATGACTACTGTATTTCAGTTTGATGTGATTCCTCTTGATTGTTGTAATTTCTGTGTTTCTGGGACCCTAGTACTTCTGATTCGTAAGAGAACCAGGCTGCTCAACAGCTCGTAGGTTGTGATTTGGCTCTTTTTTCCTGAATAGTGTTTGATATGCTTTTAAACTAATTAGTTTGCTACAATTTAAATTAGACGTTGATTTCTCCACGAATGGTGGATGGGGAGAACAAAATATAACTTACTACAGTGGGGTGTTTAACATGAATACGACCAATGATAAAAAAAATTGATACGACACGAAGACACGTAGTCAACGAGCAATGACGACACGAAGCACGTAGTCAACGAGCATTGACGACACGAAGCACGTAGTCAACGAGCATTGACGACACGAAGCACGTAGTCAACAAATATTGTTTCAATGCAGTTATTTAAACTCTGTCTAATAATAAACAGAGTTTAGAATTTATTTATTTTCAGGAATCAATAGAGGAATAATTCCTTTATTGATTCTTAAAAATAAATAAATAAAAATAATTATAAATGTCTGGTGTACCATTGATTTAAGAAATAAAATGAAGAACACGTAACTGCCTAATGTTAAAAAAAAAAACAATAAAATAAGCTATTCGAGTAGCAAAATACAGCATTAAAATTCCTCCTCAGCGCTCCACCAAAAATATAACTACAAAGTCCAATAAAAAACAATGAAACCTACCATCAAAAACGATGTTACCAGTTATTATTAAAACTTTCAACGAGGTCGATATGTACCCGAAAAGTTGCGGAATTAACTGCCGCCGACCAGCAGTGCCATATTTTATTCAGTAGCCGGGGTCGTGAAGATCTGTCGTTAAAATAGTGGGTAAGAACCTTCTGAAACTTTGAGAGAGAAATAATGTCTTTGGGGAAACTCGGTTTATTAGTAATGTCGTCTTGTATCTTTTATTTATAATAGTTTAGGCTTTTATTAGAATAAGGTTAAGTTTGGATGTTTTTTTGACTTCTACAAAATAAGGTGGTTATGTATTTACATCAGCATCTTTTTTTCCATGGATGTTCACCGTTTTTATCGTGATTGATTGTCCGATTTAAGTGATTTTTTTTTCATTCGGTAAAGGAAGTCGGTGGCAAAAAAGTCAAGGAAACAAACAAAAGTCACAGACTTCCCAAAGTAAAGTTATTTTCCATTTTTTTGTGTTTTTTTTGTTAGGAAGTCGGTTATATTTTTATTCGCAAAAACTTTTTTATGCAATAAGATCCTGGAGTTAGTAAAAAATTAGTGAATAATGTACTTTCTGTTTTTTGTACTCGGTTTCGTGTACGCGGTAATTTAGGGATTTATAAGAGCAACTAGCAGATACTGTACTAAGTCACACACATCATGACGGAAAGACGTCCACTGCTGGACATAGGCCAGGGTACTCACACACAATATGAACCGATAGCTTGTTAGTATGTACAACGGGTAAGTGGTGCATTAAAATCGTCCAACCAAATGAATTAATGAGCTTGCTTCAAACGGAAAACCATCGTGCCTTGCTAATAATAGATTCCAATACTGAAAATCATAAATTAAATTGGGAATCAACAAATCCACCGGTATTATACACATCTGCATTCATCTGTTTTGAAGTAAACCAAGGAATACAGATAAGCTCTCAAGATTTTCTCACAGAACTAAAAATCATTTGCCATTAATAGCCAACCGACAACAGCGGCCAGTCACATAATCCTTTTTTAACAAACAATCAGAGCTCATAAGCCTCACTCTCAGCTCTTTGCAGCTCTTGGCAAAAGGCCCAGAAAATATAAAGAAAGATTTGTCCAAGAAACACTAGTGATAAGTCACCAACGAGACTTTAAAAATACACTGAAGTAACTTACTATTTCCTTAACCGCCGTTAGTTCTTGGCCACACGACACGCGTCTTGCAACAGAAATAAATGTATTATGTAGTTTAGTGTATGCGACACGAGTCTTCGCGACTTAACGGTACTCACACGACGGGAACAAGCGATCGCGCATGTGTCTTGATTTTTACGTCGCAAGTTGCATCGCCCGATGACGTGAACGGGGCCTCACAGCCAACAGAATGTTGCCCTCCATTTTATATAAGCTTTCTTAACTCTTTAAAAACCTAGAAGAGACAGGGAATGAATTGTCTAAGAAACACTAATTTGTGTGGTAATCGGTTGTCGTGGATTGAGGAAAATGTCATAAAGAAAGTTTTGAGTATGAATATAATACTAAAACTATGGATGAACTGTGTGAAGGAGGATATGGCAAGAAATGAGGTGTCTGATGAGAAGTATGGAAGAAGAGGACATGCTCCGCTGACCACAAATGAATTGCGATAAGGGGAAGAGAGTGATGATGATGACTAGGGACAAGTTACCAAGAAGACTTTAGGTATACTTTCAATTAACTAACAATTTCTTTAACTGCTGTTAGGCGTCGTTCACTACTTCTGGCAATGCGACTTGCGTCAATGAAACGCTCGCGCGTCCCTTCTTTCCTTCGCGTGAGTTTCGTTGAGTCTCAAGTCGCGTGGAATTTTTTCGATAACCGCTGTTGCAAGATTTGTGTCGCTAGAGCGTGTAAGTCGTGGCCATTCACAGCTCTTTGAAACATGTGGCTCTTGGTAAGAGTTTCAAAGAGTGGTCCAGAAAAATAGTAAAGAGATTTGTGTTAGAAGCACTAGTGACAAGTTACCAACGAGGCTTTGAAAAGCACACAAAGTACCAACCAAGCTGATTTTGCCGGATTTTTTCCGTAATGATTTGTGACTTGCTCTAAAGAAGTTATTTTATTTGTTTGCTTTTTTTATAATATTACTAGCTATTGTCCGCGACCTTCGTTCGCGTGAAATTATTATGAAAAAAATATCTACTTCCCTTTCTAAATCGGATTTTGTTATCAATATCAAGGGTTTTTATTTTTTTTGCACGGAACCCTAATTAATATTCTTAAATAAAAGTACTGTAAGTTGTTCCTTCTGACATCAGCTTTCTGCCAGTAAAAATCCCATCAGAATTAGTCAGCCGTTTTGGAGATTAACCGGGAGCCCGGGACAAACAGACACACAAAAATTGAAAAATAAAATGTTTTTGTTATAATTGCTGTATATATTTTCATATACATTCAGTAAAAAGCTGTTATTTTCTTATTTTTTTTTATACTACAAACAGACACTTCAATTTTATTTATTTCTTTAGATAAAAAAAATTCACCACCATTTTTCGTTTTTTCTTTGCAGTCGTGGTCGCAAGGCGCGTATAGCTGACCATTTTCAGCTCATCAATAGCCAAAGTTTCAAAGAAATATACAAAAAGATTTGTTCAAGAAACGCTAGTACGCACGACGGCCAATCAAGCTATAAAAAACCAGTTTATTCGAAACTCTCATTGTATATGAAATCTATACAAAGCGAGGCCAAGTTATACTGGAAATGTACAGCTCTTTTTTTTTTTTTTTCGGTTGGTAAATCATCAAATGGGCGGAGCGGAGGGGAGTGTCAGACTTGTACTGACTAAAACCCATCCATGTTCCTTCTTTGCCCTTTGTGTTCTAGGGCCACGGTATCTCTTCAGACCTCCACGGTGTGCTCCACCGTGTCCTCCGGACGATCCTCGCAGTGGAAACACCCGGGTGTTGAAATGTACAGCTTCATGTGCCGCCGTGTGTACCAAGCCACCGACGAAAATACCCTGAAGTAACTAACAATTTCCTTTGCCGTCGTTAGTGTAAAAATACACTGTTTCCGTACAATGAATATTATCTAGAATTCCTTTGAGACACATACAAAATACCAAGTTTGCGACGCTCGACAATATTTCTGAAAAGTTTGCAGATAATATATATTCTGTAACTTAATTTTGTCTTCCAGCGGCGTTTTATTTTTAGGTTGTTTTATTTTTAACCCCCGAAGCAAAAAGAGGGGTGTTATAAGTTTGACCGCAATGTGTGTGTGTGTCTGTCTCTGGCACCGTAGCTCTTAAACGAGTGAACCGATTTGGATGCAGTTTTTTATTTGAAAGCTAGTTTCTTGGCGATGGTTATCAGATAAGTTTTCCAAAATCGGTGCAGCTACTAGTTATGGGGGATGAAAGTGGGTATGAAAAATTGAATGTTTTCAAATATACCCAAGTGGGGTATCAAATGAAAGTGCATGATGTGTATATTACAATTACAAATCTTTAATCAAAAGTTAATTTTTTTCCAAAATTTCTTCCAAATGTGTTTCGATTTTTTTTTTTTTTTTAAATTGCTGTTATGACTTTGTTAATTATTTTATTTTTCTAATTTTAATTTTAGTACTAAATAATGTGTTTCGATTTTAATTTTTAAATGCTATACCTTTGTTGGCTTAGTTGTACATCTTATTATGCATGCGGTGGTCTCCTATAAGTGAAGGAGTACACCTACGTGATACTTTTGTCGTCGATTTTTTATTTTCATGTGTCTGTGTATATCCTTTGTTGGAGATCCTAAATAAATAAATAAATAAATAAAACCGGCTCAGCGATTTTATTGAGTTTTCAAATGTTTGTTCGCTTTTATTTGTTGCGATGGGGGTTTTTTAAATTTATACAATTATATACGTACGTATATATATTAAGTTTAGTGCATGAATATGGTTATATAAGCGAAACATAATGAAGGACCTCGTGGCTAAATAATAACAGCCGCTCGGATCGATCTTTAGGTTAAGCCGTGCTTGCCTAGGTTGGTCTGTGGATGGGTGACCACCCATTACATACCGAGTTTCCTCCGTGCCTCGGAAAGCACGTTAAGCCGTTGGTCCCGGGTGTCATTTGTAGATCTTTGACAGTCGTTAGGTAGTCAGTGGCCCAAAAAGTCTGACAACCAGTCTTACCAAGGGGTATCGTATTACCCAGTACTAACTGGGTTGTGGAGGTCAGATAGGCAGTCGCTCCATGTAAAATACTGGTATTCGGCTGCATCCGGTAGACTGGAAGCCGACCCCAATATAGTTGGGAAAAGGCTAGGCAGGCAGATGATGAAGCGAAACACAATAATTATAATATTGCCATGATCGAAAGTACACGATGTCCATTTGTTTATTTTCAGTTGAGTTAATCAAAGAGGTTGTTAAAAAGACTGTATTGATACGGGCCATGTAATGAGGAGAGACAGATCGCATGTGACTAAAAGAGTGATGAATGTAAATGTTTATGATGGAGAGGGAGAGGAAGACCAAACAAAAGATAGATGGATTGTGTAAGGAATGATATGAAGGAAAAAGGAGTAAATGATAGCGTGACGATTGTCAGGCAAGTTTTTTTTTAAATGCAAGTTTTTATTGTTATAACTTTACTTTAAATACCTTATAGATCCTCGTACTATTCAATGCATTCATCAGCAAAATATTTTGAGTACGTTACATTGAGTTCTACCGTAAAACGTGTATTTTCTCCCAAAAAAAAGTAATTACGTAGCAATAATGTTTGCTTAACGTTACTTAATTTGATGTACCGATTGAGTGACGACGGCTTCGTGAAGGGTCCGTTTACACCTTGTATACATAAATAAGAATTGTGATTAATATACATACAATTTTAATTGGTTATCAGTTTGATAAACAATTAACTATACACCACTGATCTGTAACCAGTCAACAAGACATAGCTTCAAGGTATTTCCCTAAGGGGTGAGAAGTAATCGCGTGGTAAGACATGAACCAGTGCACCTCCGTTAATTGCTCCAGTGATTTGTGTGTATTAGTTAGATCGTGAGTTCATTTTGTGAACTGACATTAATTCGTACAACGTGTCATTATATAGACACTAGCTTTGGCCAGCAGCTTCGCTTCGTAAATTATAACGTTAAGCCATTGATCCTGGCTGTCATTTGTAGATCTTTGACACTAGTTACAGGTAGACAGTGGCCTGAAAGTCTGACAACCGAGGGATATCGTATTATGCGGTACGAACTGGGCTTTGAAAATCAGATAGGCAGTCGATTCATGTAAAATACTTGTATTCAGCTGCATCCAGTTAGACGGGACGCCGACCACAAAGTAGTTGTGGGAAAGGCTACGCAGATAATCACCAAGAAATACTAATAGATACCTACACACCTTTTGACTAAAACTAGGTCAGTAAGCGTTAACTCTCATCAATCTCAACATGAATGATGTAACCAAGGTTTTGTTAAAGTATTCTGATTTAAAAGAGTGTCCATGGTGTTTCTTGCCCGTTCTTCTCCATAGAGATCTACGTTAGGGAATGGGCAACTACAGTACTTTCACAGTTTTTGTGCCTTGTGACTGGGACTGTAGCTATATTTTACTGTTGTCTTTGTTTCGATAATTCAAAAGTGCCTGTAACTGGCCTACTTGAAATAAATGCTTTGATTTTGATTTTGATTTCAATACAGACTCAGATCAAAGACAAATACTAATTATATATTTGTCTTTCATCTGTTACTGGAGAGTATCCTATTCTGCAATTGCATAAAATTTCCATGAACTTGTTTACAAAGCTTGATGATAAAGGAAAATGGTTCACAAGGACGATACAAAGTGACATTCAACTATCGAAAACGTTATTTAAAAGCCTCGAAAACGTTATTAGATGTCTTAATTGGTTAAAAAATCCGGTGTACTGAATCGCAGGTTCAAACCCTGCTCGCACTAGAATTTTTCTTTCCATGTCAAAACAGCTATAGTTCCCTACGCAGGGTTTACGTTTAAAAATATTAAAAATTACGTTATTTAAAAGTCAAAAATGTATTGGATTATTATAATCTACTGAGAGAATAAGATATTTCTCGACGGCATGTAAAACCAAGTCAGAGGCCCATGGGCGGCATAAAAACTCTGACACCACAGATAAGCTACTGAAAAACTTCCGTCAATCCAGTTGCATAACACATAACATCACGCCTGTAATCCCCGAAGGGTTAGACAGAGGTGTACCTAATAGTACACCCACATTTGGTCAGTTATGTTAGGTCGTTTCCATGACACAAAACATTGTGGTCTTGTCTTTAAAAGTACACTAAAATAAATACTCATCATACCCTTTTCATAACTATGTCGGCTTTCAGTCTAAATGGATGCAGCTGAACATCAGCATTTTATATGGAGCGACTGCCTATCTGACCTCCACATAACCCAGTTAGTATTGGATAATACTTTCCCTTTAGTAAGACTGGTTGTCAGACTTTCAGGCCACTGACTACCTGTAACGACTGTCTAAGATGTTCAAAAGACAGCCGGGAACAACGGCTTAACATGCTTTCACAGAGAAACCTAGGTATGTAATGGGTGGTCATCCATCCACGGACCAAACTAGGCAGGCGCAGCTTAACCTAAAAATCGACCCGATCGGCTGTTGTTATTTAGCCACGAGCTCCCCCTAAAATAAATACTATTTCACATTGTATCTTCTTACCAAATCTAAAAACTTATACAACATGTAACGTAATTAACGCACACCCTCAGACACCCCAATTAGTATATTATGTTATAATCATAATACATACACTGAATTTTTAGTTAAACATATATGAGCATTGATTATTGATTGATTTAGTTATACTAATTCCGGAAGAATGTTGTGGTCACAGTACAAATCCATGAACGCAGACAGTCGCACACGTAGGTATGAGGGTCTTGTTAGCCTAGTAGGTATTCGCTCGCGTTCGAAACGAGATAACGAGTTTTTACTGTAATTTAAGTAGTTTTAATTATTTTTGGGAAAAAAAAAAATACCTATAATAAAAATTATAGAAATCGATTCAGTAAACGATTCTGAACAAACTAATTTCAGGATGTGCGTTAATTATGTTACATGTTGTATATCATCATCATTCTCTTACCCTTATCCCAATTCATTTGGGGTCGGCGCAGCATGTCTTCTTCTTCCATACTTCTCTATTACTCGTGATCTCGCCAGACACCTCCTTTCTTGCCATATCATTATTTACACAGTCCATCCATCGTTTCTTTTGTCTTCCTCTACTCATATACCCATCCACATTCATATTCAAAACTTTCCTCACGACATTTTCCTTATTCCTCCGCATCACATGCCCATACCACGACAACCGATTACCACAACTTTTCAGTCACCGGCGCCACTTTCAGACTTCCTCTTATAAAAACTCATATATATGTGATCACTATAAGTGAGCTAAGCGGATTACAATGAGCTACCGAAATTACGACACTTAGCTCTAACCTTAAGAAGTGCTTGAGAAGAACTTGGTATATTGGATATCTTCTAAGTAGTAGTTTTATTGGCTCTTTTATTATTGTTTTCTAGGAGAATATAATTTGATTGCTTTTGTTATTTCATTTAGGTAGAATCTTTTTTTTATCAAAGTATAATTTGATTTCGTTAAGCTACGGTCATAAATAAAGTTAACAACATTGTTGATTGTAACATGAAAACGTCTGATATTACTATTTTTCTTTACTGTTTCTGTGAACTTGTGTCATCCCACTGCTGGGCAAAGGTCTTCCCTCATGACCTAAAAATCTTTTAATCCTGGGCCAATCTGGACCATTGGTCGTTGGTTCTGTTAAGCTCGTCACGCCATCTCCAGCGAGGTCTACCGCGTCGCTTTCTGACTATTTTTCTAAATCATTTCGTTTGTAATTAGTTTTTTTTGTAAAATCTACTATGTGAACCTATGTGTGTCAAAATCTCAACCATTTTTTTATTTAAAGTATGACAAATGTGCGCTTCAAACCCTTCATGAAACTTTTCTCGATAAAAATTTCGACATTTCACCTGAAGTGAAGTGTATTTCGGATTTATCAATTTTATACATAAGCCTAGCATAATCAGCCTATTAATGTTCCCACTGCTGGGACGCAGGCCTCCTCTCTATGAGAGGGAATGGGCTACAATCCACCACGCGGGCCCAGTGCGGGTTGGTAGATGTCACATGTCTTCGAATTTTTGGTTCTAGGACATGCCGGTTTCCTCAAGATGTTTTCCTTCACCGTTTTTGAGAGCAGTGGTGATGAAATAACTTACATAAAGTAATACGCCTGGCTGGGTTCGAACCCACGACTTACTACTCGTAAGTCGGGGTCTCCACCACTGGGCCACCGCTGCTCTCAATTTAATACATCGCGTCGTTAATTTCCATTGCATCAATTTTATTTCGCGAATTTATTTTATTTAACAAAAGATACATAAAATCCACTTTACCTACCTTTTTCGACTTTTGTTCTTTCATTACCTATGTAAATACATGCTCCACAACTGGCCATTTCCACTGGCACTTTTTAATTCAACCACCCCAATGAATCATGAATTCAATTGATAATGAAGAATGTTAACAGACATATATCAGTGGTTTTTATTCCATCCATATTAAACATTCGTGTTCTCGTTTCAGCCGGAAATCCCTTCGTTAATTTCAGAATGTTGAATTTTTCATGCAGTTTTGTATTTCCTTTGGTAACAAGTTGTACGGCGTGCGTTGTAATGTCGTTAATAAAATATTGATAATAGAGGGAGGAGCTCGTGGCTAAATAATAACAGCCGCTCGGATCGACCTTTAGGTTAAGCCGTGCTTGCCTAGGTTGGTCTGTGGATGGGTGACCACCAATTACATACCGAGTTTCCTCCGTGCCTCGGAAAGCACGTTAAGCCGTTGGTCCCGGGTGTCATTTGTAGATCTTTGACAGTCGTTAGGTAGTCAGTGGCCCAAAAAGTCTGACAACCAGTCTTACCAAGGGGTATCGTATTACCCAGTACTAATTGGGTTGTGGAGGTCAGATAGGCAGTCGCTCCATGTAAAATACTGGTATTCAGGTGCATCCGGTTAGACTGGAAGCCGACCCCAACATAGTTGGGAAAAGGCTAGGCAGATGATGAGAGGGAGGAGAATGAAAAAGACGCATGTACAAAAGCATCACACTGCCGAGATGAAGATGCTGGATGAGAGGTGGTCTGGAGGCGTGACGACACTGGACAAAGTACGGAACGAGCATATCCGTAGTAGTTTAAAAGTCGTTTCTATACCAGAGAAACTAACCAAAAGCCGTCTCAGATGGTATGGTCACGTGATGCGAAGAGACGAGGAACATATAGTGAAGAATGCATTGCAACTACCTGAATATAAGACAGGCAGTGGATGACAACGTGGTGGACTAGCATGACGAAGCTCTTATTGGAGGAAGAACTGCTCGTTTTGACAACCCAGGAGTGATGGCGGAAAATAAGGAGAGCCGATCCCACCTAAAGTGGGATAGAGCTAGGAAGAAGAAGAAGTATTATTAGAAAGAAGAAAAAACGAGTCTTTGCATATAAAGATTGCTAGTTTACACCCGTTTCATTTCAGGAAAAAATCAACCTGTGTGTCAAATTTCACGGAAATCCCTTCAGCCGTTAAGGCGTAAAAGGTAGCAGACAGACAGACAGTGCTACTTTCACATTTATAATATAAGTATGGATTGGATAGACAAGGTAATTGGAAGAAAAAGACGTGTACCGCCAACCCTAAGTAATATGAAACAAGGTCTGGAAGATGATGATTAGGTAGACTTCCATAAACTCCTTTGAATTTTTAGTCTCATAACTGGTTCACACCGCTAAATCGTATTAGCTATTCCTAAGTGTGTTGCAGTAATCCTTTAATGCATCCGTATTCAAATTACAGACCCACATAAACCAGTGGTCAGCAAAAACAATTCAACCGACCCCATTAGATTTAAGGCGCATGTTCCTCTGACAATTCCGTCCCCTAATGCACCGTTTTGCGACCAAACACTCCTAAATACTGTTCGGAATACATGGAGAGGCATTCACATGAGCTCATTACCAGAATAGCCACTCCGACTTCCCCTTAAATTCTGGCTAACGAGAGCGTTTAATGAACGGGCACATTTTGAGCTAGCTCAACCATTGTCTCATATGTTGGGTTAGTAATTGGATCATTGTGTTATGACAGCGCAATGTATGGTGTGCGTTTTGAGTTGATCATTTTTGACATTCATGGTTATTGGAAGTTGGATGGTCTAACTTTATTCACTGCTTGACCATGAGCTCAAGTAACAGGCGTGTTGCGACAGTGATGGAGAAAACTAATGAAGGAAATTGCTTAAACCTGCCATAGACGATAGGTCATACATGTGCAGTTTTCAGGTATAACCGAGCCGAAATAGATATTTTTTCGGCTCGGTTATACCTGCCCAGAACGTCTGCAGCAGGTTGCGTGCATAGCTCTCAGTTCTCAGTTGTTTTCTATCTTTTGTAATAAGCTCACTAAAGAAACCATATCGTCGTGTGTTGCCGGTGATGGCACGCTTGCAAATGAGCCAACTAACAGGCTTGCAATTACGTGTACGTGTATTACGTGTGGAACTCGGTTTTGCACGCAGGATTTGCATGCACATTTAAAACTGTTATGCAGAACCTACCGTCTATAGCCGGCTTTATAGGGCATGCTACGAGTCACGCGACGCGACGGTATGTTCTCGCGGAAAACAACATGTGCGCCACCGTGCGCGCCGCTTCACGCAAATCGGGTCGCCTGAAGTAAAGGACGGAGCGTTAAGATACCGAGTTCCTTACATAGGGTTAATGGAGGATATCTTGTCAAAATTTATTTTAGTGTTTCCTAGTTACATATTTCAGAGTAGGCCCCTAATCGATGAAACAAAAAAGAAGATTAATGAACTGCAAAAAAACTTAAAAGTTTGTAATCGGATAAGTTAAAAAGAATAATATTATAAAGAAATAATCCGGTTTCAAAATAATATAGGTATACATAATTTATTGGAGCCTTCGGGTAAAGCGAAAGTGCCTATCGAAGCAAAGTTTTTGTTGACGTCAACATAACTTTTAAGTACCTCCCAATGAATTTATTTATGATGTAACATTTTCCTGTTTACCATTAGAGACAAACAAAAAACAACTTTTAGTCCAAAATAATAAAGATTGGATTCGACTAAAGTTGCGGGCAAACCGATTGGACCAGACTGCGGAAGGTACTCAGACACCGATATTTTGACAAATAATGTACTGAGTTATGTGTCAAAGTCGATCATGGTGAGTGTAGGTAGGCCCAAGAAGCACTTCCTACTATCGACAGCCGCTTCACCAAACAGGTGCTTCCGCCATTACTGGACATAGCTGTTTTAATAAACAGCTCTTTGTCATTGGAGTCACAGACAGCCCACTGTGCATAGCCTGCATGGAGGAGAACGTGACATCAGCCCACGTGCTTCTACACTGCCCAGAGGTTGCCTCATACAGGGCAAAGTACTTCGGCAACCCAGTTACTCTCCGCGAGATCATCAGCATCACCAACGAGCTGCTGGCCTTATACAATACAATGTGTCAAATTCTTGTGTCCGTGCCTGTCTACTATACGGTCGGGTCGGTGTTCTTCTTCGTCGTGTTAGTATTAAATGAGATTCGACTGAAACTCTGCCACCTCAATAGCGTTATAGTGGCCTCGGACAGATCCTTTAAGGTGCAGTTGGGGTTGCACAGGGTGCAGGGCAGGAAGTGGGTCAACGTCTGCGATGGGGCTTCACGAGAAGAGTCTCCCCGAGCGACCTCCAGGCGGTTTAAAATGGCCGTTTTAGCAACATAATAGCATAACAAAATCACCCTATATCGTTCCGACTGTTGGTACACAGGCCTCCTCTCTATGAGAGGGAATGTGCTATAATCCACCACGCGGGCTCAGTGCGGGTTGGTAGATGTCACATGTCTTCGAACTTTTGGTTCTAGGACATGCCGGTTTCCTCACGATGTTTTTCGTCACCGTAAGCAGAATCATTATAGGATAATATAAATTACGTAACAATTCTTAAAATGGCCACAAAGTGAAAATTCATCATATTAACTGCGTCTGTGACCATTTTAAAAATATTAACATAATCCATATTATTATACTTTCTTTCTTTTTCTTTTTTCTTTTTTTTTTTAAACGAACTACGACGACGACGACGATACTATTATGATGAGAATGGAATTGTAATGCACATAAGTATATCCTCTTCTGCATATCTCGCTGTCAAAATTTGATTTGCTGTAAGAATAACCAATTCTGGGTTAAGCTCGCCATTGTACATAAGCTATATTATTGCAATTTGTATGTATATTTGTTATTTTGTGTGCAATAATGAATAAGAATAAGAATGATTCTGCTAAAGTGGCCAAAAACGCCCGTTAACCCTGGTTACAGCTGGTACTCAGTATCGCAGAGTCCAGCTGGACAATTTTCCCCCCACAGTGATCCCCCCTCGGTTTAACTGCAACTTAATCTTAGATGTCCGATCATAGACTGATATTGGCTATCAATTTTTGCCCGTAGATTAAGCGACTTCATTATCTTCGGGCAGCTCGGGTATACCTAATCGGTAGATATCGTTAACCAGATTACTGCCGAAAATGTTGACCTACTTTCTTGGACCAAACACTGCGTATTTCTGATAATATATGCCCTTTTCTTTATTAACCTAGCAGCTTATTCTCGTGGCTTTGCCTGCGTGGAGAGGTGACGTGCGGGGGCTGGAGTTTTTATAAAAATAGCATTCTTAGCTAAAGTAAATATCAACAATTCATTCTCACTCAATAATAATTGACAGTAATTGGATAATTGAAACACAAATGCAATTGATATCAGGAGAAATTTGCATTGGCCACTTTTCAGAGAAAATTCGCTAGTTCGCATATAAACGTTGTTGTTTTATTTTTACTTTGGCAGAAAGATAAGTTTGTTTATTGTTTACTTTTGTTATGCAATTAAAGTAACAATATATTTATTATTTATTTATTTAAACTTCATGTATAAGAGTGGTACATAGGTGGATTTGTTTATTAAAGTGCAGGTACCATCTAGGAGATGACACCCACTAACATTAATAATATAAATAGTGGTTATTGTGAACGAGATCTCACACTAGTGCCACCAGTGCTACAGTTCGGTGGTACTAATGGGAACAAACGATATTTCATTGTAACTACGTTTACGCAATTATTCAATTTTTAGCCTACATTGAACTGAATTTCTTATATTTATTAAACCTTCGGCTTCGGACGAAGATTGTGACGATAACCGAATAATCGGCTGAGCCAACCGACGGCCTTGAAGCTATGTATGTGTCCTCTACGGAACCCGGTTTTGCAGCTTAACCTATCGTCTATGGCCGGCTTTAGTCGCGTCGCAAGTTACATCGCCTGATGTCGTGGACGGGGCCTAATATCAGTCATAAGAAAAAGTTAGCCCCAAGTTATTTTCGCCTTGATCTCAGTAATTGTTTGATTGATTGCCTATTGTTCTTTGTACAATGTTGGAGCATTCTTTTGTTTTCTTTTATAAAAGAATTGAAAGGCTAGTAATTGATACAGGCAATAAGTCTTAGAGTCGAGCATTATGGATCCTGGATTTTGCTCAGTGATATTTTTTCTTTTATCTCTTAAACTGGAGTACTATCATATTTTCTTGATTTTTTCTCTATTACTCGTCATCTCAGTCACCTCCTTTCTAGCCATACCATCCTTCACACAGTCAATCGATAGTTTCTTTGATCTTCCTCTATAAATATAATATCTACGGCAGAATATAAATAATATCAATCATCTTTTCATAATATGCACAAATTATAAAGAGTCTAACGAAGTCGAAAAGCACTTTTTGTCCCCGTCATTGCGATATATTTTTTTGTTCTAGACTTTACCTGGGAGGAAAGAACCTTCTAGTTACGGAGATATTGTGGGTCAAAGTTCCAATTTTGCACAAGTTTAAATACTTGTTTTTAATGTAAGATTATTACTTTAAAAACCTCCACGACCTATTCAATTCATCCACCAGCACAACGTTTTGAGTGCGTTACAATGAGTCCTACTGTAAAACCTGACTTACGATCCCAAAAAACAGTCGTTTCCCAACAATATTTTTTACGTAAAATTATTTAGTTTGATGTACATAATGCTTGGTTGACGGCTTCGTGAAGGGTCCGTTTACACCCTGTTTAATTAATTATTTAAAAATTGGCAATATCCGTCCAGTACAATTCGGTTTCATGTTCCACTTCCAATTTTAATCAAATTATTGACTGTTATTATGTCAGCTACGTAAAATACAGGTATTCTGCTACAGCGGTTAGACTGGGAGACAACCGTTAGACGTTTTGCGACCTTTTTTATGCCTTAACGAATTTGGATGAAATTGGGAACACGGATAAACCTTGGTCTGGGTTAGGACCTTCCATCTCTGTAAATATGCAATCTGTGAAATAATTACCGCGCAAAGCCGCGAGCTAAAGCTAGTACTAACTTGGTTTTCGAAGGATTCATTCGTTCATGAGCTATCATATCAATTTAACATCCTAAACGGCGTAGATTTCTCACAGTCAGCAGTTTATGGTGCAGAGGTGGAACATTTCCAATAAACTTTAAGTGTTCAAAATTGTTTCAAACTAAGACTAGTTTCACCCATTTCAAGGAATGTCCCCAATTACAAATCACCCTGAATATCTACTCACTTCTCAAGCATTCAATGAAAACAGAGCTCACTGAATTACAAGAACAGTTATATTTAGATTTTCATTACATCTTCACAAGATGCGGGTAGATTCACAACTTTGTTCTCAACTCCTCAAACATAAGAGATTAGTTCGGAAGATATCATTTCATGAAACTTCAGCTCATTGCCACAGATATTACAGAAGGTCGGCTCCATATAACGAGCGAAAACAGAGACACGCACAAATAGACGTGTAAGTACAGAAATCTCAAACAAATGACGGTCGCGAGTACGCTCGCACTCACTGTACGTGAAGCGTGTGTATGTGTGCGTGGATATATAAAACAAAAATGACAGTCGCGAGTGCGCGTGCACTCGCTGCACGTGAAGCGTGTCTATGTGTGCGAGGAGATCTAAAACTAATGACAGTCGCGAGTGCATTTTTCTCATTGTATGAAGTCGGTCTTCTGTACCTACCTATTCTGTACCATTGTGGAGGGTAGTCAAGTATTTCACTGAACAACAATAAGGTAATGTGTTTTATAAAATAAGTTCGAGACTTGCTTTGTGTTGGTAATTTATTAGGGGAGTTCTTTGAAGATAGAAGGGAATTTTGCTTAGTTAGTAGGTAAGGTAATTTTTAACTCAATTTCTTAATCGAATGATATTGTGGGTGATTTAATAAATGAGCATTATATGTCCTAAGTTTCGCTTAACAATGACTTCACGAAACGACTAAAATTATTTCCCACGTAGACTTCATATCCATCTTCCACATCTTCCATACTCATCACCATGTTTTTTCTGCGCTTGTACCAATTTATTTGGGGTCGGGCCAATATTTTCTCTTACCATACTTCCATACTAATACGTTAGAGCGTAGCTAGTTATTTAGGTATTTCTCAGTAGCAGCCACGGAGTCTGGATTTGTGCCCTGTTGATGACAATAGGCTCACCCCCATTACATGGGCCTGGCGAAATGTGGATGTACTCTTAGGAAGATACCTACACCTCTGCCTAACCCCTCGGGGATTACAGGCCTAAAGTTATGTTTTGTTTAGAAAGTAGCTCGATGTGTCTGTTTGTCTGATAATTGAAAGGATTCAAACTTTCACTTCTACACGAATATTAATAAAATATGGTGACCAAGTACGCCATCATCGTGACCAAGATATAAGCCAGGCCATACAATACTTTTTATCCCAACACGAGCAACACTGCGTTCAGAATCTAGTACCTTACAAATCCTCTTGACAACAGCTCTCCAATACCAAATAACGTTTCCAAATATCTTCAAAAAGAAATCTTGTCACAAATACTTTTAGCTCAATTTAACCGTTGGTAGCATTGAATCAGAATTTCAAATGAATCTCGTAATAATACTCAAACAAAATAAATAAGAAACGAGAAACCGATCCCTTGCGGTTCGTTATCAAGTTGCTAACTATTCCATAAGTAGATTACCAATATTTCTGTTCTGACATAGAATAAAAATGTGTAGAAGTGAATATTTTGACACAAACACGTTAATGCCTACAGAGTCGGATCGTTCGACTTACAAATACAGTCAAGGCTTTCCATTGATTGATTACTAGCTAGTGGTGTGACCGTCGACCGACTGCCAAGTCCAAGTCATGGGTCTCAAGTTCGAACCCAAGACACGCACCTCTGATTTTTTTCTTCGGATTTATTAGCGTATTGTATAATTATCACTTGCTTCGGTGAAGGAAACCAGCGTGCCTGAGAGATATTTCTCGACGGCATGTAAAGCCAAGTCATAGGCCCATTGGTGGCATAAAAACTCTGACTACAGGTTAGGCACTAACCACACGATAAAGAAGAAGACTGATTTAATCGAGTCTTTCATTTAAAATCTCAACCTGCTGCCATCTGCAAAGATGGTCGCTCCATCTAGCCTGAGAGCGACAGTTCACGTTGACGTTTGTCGATTTGCGGTCTCCATTAAATGGTTCGTAATTGGTTCTAGGGTTTCCACTTCAGCTTGCTTATTATTATGTGAGCTATGTATATCGAGTAATTTGGTTGGCTTTACCGATTTATATAATTCTGGATTCGGCTTCACTGAAACTTAAAATATACAGGGTGGAAAGTACACCGACGCGAAAACGGTTAGCAAGTATTCTGTACATCATTTTGAGGCCCTACATAGAAATTTTTCATCAGTTCATCATCATCATCATCTGCCTAACCTTTTCCCACCTATGTTGGGGTCGGCTGCCAGTCTAACCGGATGCAGCTGAATACCAGTATTTTACATGGAGCGACTGCCTATCTGACCTCCATAACCCAGTTAGTACTGGGTAATACGATACCCCTTGGTAAGACTGGTTGTCAGACTTTTTGGGTCACTCACTGCCTAACGACTGTCAAAGATCTACAAATGACAGCCGGGACCAACGGCTTAACGTGCTTTCCGAGGCACGGAGGAAACTCGGTATGTAATGGGCGGTCACCTATCCACAGACCAACCTAGGCAAGCACGGCTTAACCTAAAGATCGACCCGAGCGGCTGTTATTATTTAGCCACGAGCTCCTCCTACTAAAGTGTACTTACACGGTCAAAATGTATGGAACCCCTTTTTTTTTAAGTAACCGATGAAAAATTTTTATCTATCGTGCTCAGAATGATGTACTGAATACTTGGTAACCGTTTTCGCGTCGGTGTCTCTTCCACCGGGTATAGCCTATTTCTTAGCTCGCTTTAGGGCCAACCGTAATGTAAGTTCCAACTTCTCGGCTCTGTAAGTCATAAAAAGTAAAAGAAAGAAGAAAGAATGAAAGAAAACATATTTATTTGGCCCATGCCACAAGTGTACACAACAAGCACAAAAAAAAACATAAAAAAATTAAAAATCTTAAATTTATACAATAAAAATGTTAAAACAAAACAACAAAAAAAAAGGAGATAATATTGTGTGTCTCACAACTGCGCCAAATAGGCCCAGTTCAGCAAACTGCCGAGCAGCTAGTGCCCGACGCTGGTTTTCAACTGGACCTGAGATGGTGATGTGACGAACATAAAACGCATTGATTAAGGACCTAAATCTTTAGGCTCTGTGGAGAAGGTAGGATTCAGGCTAGCATCTTTGTTCAGTTCTATATTTATTTCATATTCTATGTCCCCCGGTTCGTTATCGAGTTCCTAACTACTCGATAAGCAGATTCCGCTTATTTCCGCTCCGGGAACAAAATGGCGGAAATTGGATGCTAATATTGTTATTAGTTAATATTAGTTTAGGAGTCATTAGTCGGGTTTGTTTGTTTTATTTGTATATGTTTGTTTTTGGTCCGAATTTATATGGAATTACCCGCTTGGAAATCCAATATTTTCCTATGATTTGTCTGTTTATATAACATAATATCATGGCTTGGAATCTCCGAAGCTCACGTTTCGCCAGTTGTGTTTAATTCTCATGTTACTGTGGGCGAGCCTTATTCCATCAACCGAGTACAAATCCAGACCCCGTGGCTCTTAGTGAGACATTTCTGATGGAAAACACTATCACACTTTGCCCGACCTGGGAATCGAACCCAGACTCCATGATCAACGGTAATGGGCAAGCATTACCGTTGATCACGGAGTTTGGGTTCGATTCGACCACTAGACCATGTTTTCTAAAATAATGTGGTAATGGTTGCATGGTTTAATTTTATAATTGAGGAAATTAAGCTCTTAAAAATTACTACTAACGGGTATAATGGGTGTACAAGTACCCTTAAGATCGTTTACGACCTACGACATTTCGTACAAAATTTCAAGTTCTTTTTTTTTTCGAAATTACTGAACCGATTTTAATTAAACTTCATACGCATAAGCAGGATACATAAGTCTAAAAAGTTATCAGAGAACATTTTCGAAATTTCTTTTTAAAAAAACGATAAGTACTTGGAAATTTCTGTTTCCATGGAAAATCTGTCTAATTTAGCTGTAACACTATTTTTCGAAAATGATCATCATCATCATCATTTCAGCCGAAAGACGTCCACTGCTGGACATAGGCCTCCCCCAAGTGTCACCACATTAACCGGTCTCGTGCGTCTCGCATCCAGCGGATCCCTGCAACCTTTACCAGGTCATCGGTCCACCTAGTGGGAGGCCTTCCAACGCAACGTCTTCCAGTTCGCGGTCGCCACTCCAGAACTTTCCGGCTTTTCGAAAATATTCTCTGATAACTTTAAACCTATGTATCTTGCTTAGGCATACGAAGTTTCATTAAAATCGGTTCAGTCATTTATTTTGATGGCTTAGTGAAGGGTCCGTTTACACTCTGTATAGAACTACTAAATCTAATTAACAATTTTGCTTCGTCAAGTCGTTCATTTACTTCAGTTAATTATAATCCATACAATACATTTAATTAAAAATCAATGCGGACATCTATACTAATATAAAATTAAAATTTAATTAAAATCAAATTTGTACAACTATTTTCATTGTGTTATATAAAATTAAATGATTTATAATTCAAATAATAATTAAATCAAAATTGTATTAGCATTGGACTACTTTAAATCAATGTATATTTTTTAACTTTTACTGCATGAAATAAAAGGCTTCTTTTTTTTATTATGTCGACAATAGAGAACTGCTTATCACAATGCCTTCTTTTTATACAATGAGCTAAAGAAAAGTAAGCAAAGAATACTTTATTATAGGCGATGTAAGAACTAAATATACAGAAAGATATCGTCTCTTATAATATACGTATGATTGCCTTGGCAACGATACCCTAGCAGAGAATATCACACAAACACATTAGTATTTATATCTCAAGCATAAAAAATAATAATATAGAAAACGACTAATAATATTTTTCCTTTATTTTCAGCGAAAGTTTATTTGTTCCTGAAAATGGTTATCTACTTCTTTATCTACACTAATATAATAAATAGGAAAGTTTTTTATTTTTTTTGTTTGTAACGAATAAACTCAAAAATTACTGGACCGATTTCAAAAATTCTTTCACCATTATAATGCTACATTATCCCTGAGTCTTGCGAAGTCGGGACGGGCCGCTAGTTTGGTATAAACGGCATCATGTAAGGTTCTTTTGTATTTTCTAATCTTATTGTATAAGCCATTTTGAGGATAAAGAATTGGTACACTGCAACAACAATAAAGATATCCGTATTTTAAAACGATTTTCTTTGTAGTAAAATTTAAAAATACATCCGTAAGACACAAAACTAATAACCACAGTGCTTCTAAACATGTTTCTTCAAATTCTACTTTTACTTTAGCCAAGTGTAGCAAACATAATGATTGCTACGGCGTAGCTAACACAATGATTACTACGGCGTAGCGGACCGTAGCAAAACGCTACGCCGTAGCCAACGACATGATATTACTACGACGGCGTAGGTGAGTCGATATCGTTGCTACGAATAATGTATGCTTCACCAGCTACGCATTCGTAGCGTGAAACCCGAATAGGTAGCTACGTATCGAAACCCTTAGCCGCAAATCAAACCTTGTATCACGTGTACTGATTGGTCAATTAAGCGAAATGAGACGCTATGAAATGGAATGCGGTCAATACCAAAGCATATTCAATTAGGACCGGGATAGGCAGAGGTATACCCATTAGGACACCCATATTATTTTCGCCAGTTATGTTTAAGTCCCATATTGTAATAAGGGGCGAGCCTTTTACCATCAACCGGGCACAAATCCAGACTTGCGTCGCTGCTACTGAGAAACTCCTGATGGAAAAACCCAATAACTCTTTGCCCGACCTGGGAATCGAACCCAGGACCTCATGCACACCAGTCAATATTTGTCAACGAGGCAGTCAACAAAACAATATATAAATTTAAAAGCAAACAACACTCCTATTTTCCTAAAATACCTTATTATCTAAAAGCCTACTCCACATTATCCTAAACGACCACTTTTATCGAGTATCAAGTAAAAGAAAAACAACGACATCGGCGATGTGTCGATACACAGACCCTAGTAAGCCTGGTCCTACAATATTGTTAGGCACCGTAATGGTAGTTTTCCTAAGCTAAATTACCCCAATTTTGTTGACACTGCTGACCGTCTGGGGGTTTGTTAAGTTGCCGTTTGTTTTTTGTTTAGTCTAGGAGCCTAGGTCCAGACGGGTCTGGGTTTTAGGGTTAAAAAAGGTCTAGTGACGAAGTGATAACAGTTATTTCTAGTTTAGGTTTATTTATGGACTTTGTGTATTGTAATTGGTAGTTACCCAAAGTATAAAGGCGGCTTCAGCATCAGGAACGACGACTTCTAAAGTCCCAAGAACACCTGGCTCCCGGCAGTGAACTACAGTGGTCTATTTGGAAAACTCTGAATCCTAAGTAGGCCGCTGCAAACATAGTCTGGCAAAATTGGATATTATTGGTTCCTTCAACACCGAGTGCGAGTACGGCGCTCCGGATCAAATTATGCCCCATCTGCTAGAGTGTTCCAGGTATCCGTTTACATGCACTGTTAACGACCTGAATAGCGCCTCTGCCGCTACAATAAACGTGGCCACCTACTGGGCCCAAACCGTGTAATATGGAAGGAACATCGATACGATAAGAAGAATAAGCATCAGGAACTGATGGACGCGACCGAAAGCGTCAAACTAGTAGCTCAGTTCTGGGCCGACAAAATTTAGATTGCCATCGACATGCTAAGAAGAAGAAGGTAGCTAGCCACGCAATCTGGGGACCACACTTATAGCTCGCGTACATTGATTGCTTTAAAAATACCCTCGAAAGATAGATCCCATCTTTCCTCTCTTCATATATATTTTTTGACGTTTGTTGTCCCAAGGCTCGTCAAAGGTCTCCCCAAAATCTTCCACAATTCTCTGTGCAGTTTTCGTGGGCCCCTCATTAACGTGTCTATACAACATTAGTTTTAGTATATGCGAAACCTGAAACACGTGTCTAGTATTCTTATGTAAAGAATCTATGTACAAAATTTCAAAACTGTACCATGAAAAATCATAAAGTTATAGGCTTGCTCTGATACCTGGTTGTCCGCACAAAAACGTGGTCGCCATGCGGCGCCGCCGCGCGCGCGCCTTGAGCTCATTGATAATAATAATTTGGCAGTAGGTACCTAAATGATTGCGATAGGTACTTAGTGTCGCTCGGTGTCCAACTTGTAACTTTTTTAAATATTTTTGGGACAAAATATAACATGGTTTAAAAATTATTGGAATCGATTCAGTTACTTATGCTGAACAAACTATATTCAGGTTCAGCATATACTAAAAATAATGTTGTATGTCGTCAAGAGAGCGATTTTTTAAATAAAAAAATAAAGTTCGTTCTATTATATAAGTAGCTTACTATGTACTTCTTGTATACTTGTCCTAAAAAAACTACTTAACTGATTTTAAGTAATACTTCTGTCTAAAATGAAACTTCGGCAGCTCTGAAAACTGTAACGAAAAATGAAATAATTTCTATACATTTTGTTTCCAATTAAAACGAACGTAACTTCAAAGTAACGACGTTCAGAAAACACTAACTACGTTTTCAGCCAATTTCAAATACATTTGTTCCCAATTAAAACTTCTACTAAGATATAATCAAAGGCCCTCATTACAACATTCATGTTTACAAGTAAATATACTTCAGTTCAAAATTGAAATTTGCATACAATTCCGTGACTGTTCGCAGTATAGTAAAACACAGCTTATTTACAACTCTATCACGATTAAGATAAAGCACTACTTTGCATAACAAGCTATTTTAGCTAGTCGGTGTACAGTAAATTCATGGGGTATCCGTCGTTGAAACAATTGCACGTCGCAGAGTAATGGCGGTGTGTTTAAACGAAGAATATTAAACGGAATGCATTTATTTATTTAGCTTTGGACGCAGTCGCGGGCAGTTAGGTTATTATTTAAATGTTAACGCTAAAACGGCTAACCACGTATTCATCATTCTGAGCCGTCCCACATAGAAATTTTTCATTGGTTACTAAAAGAAAAATCTGCTGTTCCATACATTTTGACTGTGTAGGTTTTCACTTTGATAGGAAACAGTAGATTTTTTTTTTTATAACCGATGCAAAATTTCTATATGGGAGGGCTCAGATTGATGTACTAAATACGTGGTTAGCCGTTAACGTACATTTATAATTTAAAAATTACTTAAAGAAGCAAAATTAACAATAAACTAAAAATGGCGTCAAAAATCTCATCAACTGGTAATGTCCCTAAGAGACAGGCGGCGTTGCCACGTTGTATGGCAACGCGTAGCCTCTGGCCAAGGTAAAATCCAGGCCAAAATTTTACTTCTATTATTTCAAGCAGTAATGTATCACCAAAAACTGATGAACACACTAACATAATATTATTAAATTAAATTTATATAAAAGAGAGCTTCGAAATACGAAATTCGAATATAAAACTCGAAAACCGTAAAAGTAATTCTATTTTAGTGTTCAGTAAAATATCAGAAAATATTCCTCCTTTATTCTGTGTAACATTTCAGTCAGTTGTCAGTTCGCGGGATAAAGGGGAGAGTCGGGGTATATCGGGTTACACAAATTCCCGATAACTGACACTGAGTGACTGGGCTGAGAGCATGCACAGAGGAAATTTGTTAGGGGAGAATTGATGTTAGAGACATAGTAGTGTGCATTTTGATTTACCCTGTAACGCCTTATTTTACACTAGTTTTTTCTTGCGGTTCGCTCTCGTTGTGTACGGAAATTAACCCACGAGAATATTTTAATATAGCCTATGATACTCGGACATAATGTAGCTTCATGTTAGTGAAAGAATTTTCGGAATTGGATCGTTACTTCGAAAGATTACCCCCTACATACGAACTTTGAAACAAATTTTACCTCTAATATTAGTATAGATTTAAAACGCTACGCGGAATGGATAACTACAGTACTTTCACAAGTTATTATGCCTGGTGACTGTGACTGTAGCTTCGCATTTTTTTTTTGTTTTTCTGACTTTCAAAACTGCCTGTAGTGGTCTAATTGAAATAAATGCTTTGAGTGTGAATAAAACATTATCAATAAAAAAAAATAGGAAACTCGCTATTCGTGTTGTACTTCGAATTAAAAAGATCACAATGAATCACGGCCTATGTTCCCGGTGGCCCTAAATACCCTTACCTTCATAGAACAGTCCAATAAATTCAAAACCCACTGACCTCAATGCCTGGGCAACTATCAAGAAGCTGGGGGCCGCCGGCCGGGGCAAAAACACAGAACTTTCGCCAGACTACGTGTCGCCATGGCAGATGAAAGGGGAAGAGGGGTTATAGCCAATAGTTTTGTTATGTTGGCCACATTTCAACTTCCCTAGTCGTTATTTTGTTTGTTAGGTTTTCTTGTGACGTAGGTTCTGGGAGGGAAATATTTTGAGTGGTCTAAATATTGATGATTTTAGAGTTTTAGGGTTCTTTGTCTCAAAAGGACAAATAAAACCATTATGGGATCACTTAATTGTCCGTATATTAAATTAAAAGGAGATCGGGCAGACCTCTATAGACTCTGGTCCAATAAGCTTTGTTGCTTCTAGGGTACTTCTAGAATCAACAAATTCTAGGATTCTCCTAGCGATTTGCTTATGTCCTTAACAAAGAAAAACCCTCTTGTAACAAGATTTAAAATGATGTATGTCTTAAACACCGAAGCCATGTGTAAATAATGCAAACGCTAATTACGTAGTTCGTTTTAATGTTCAATAACTTTTTTTTTATGGAGCAATCTGTTTGGCGTCATAACAAAAAAAGATGCTCTTTCAATCAGTTTCAAGAAAATATAGGCCTCGTAGGCCTCGTTAACCGACGCCATATGGACCGATTCCACCTGTATGTAATATAGAGTAGTAACTTTTGCTGTCATTATTTATTGCATGTTTTTTTTTTTTTCGGATGTTAAGTCATCAAATGACCCCACTCTGGGCGGAGCGGAGCGGAGTGTCAGACTTGTACTGACTAAAACCCATCCATGTTCCTTCTTTGCCCTTTGTGTTTCAGGGCCACGGTATCTCTTTCGAACAGTCCCGCAGCCCTGGCAGCATTCTTTGCATGCTTCTAAGAGATATTAGCTTTAAGACCTCATTTTGTAATTTGCTCTGTTACAAGATAAAGTTTAAACAAAACGGTTTGTAAGTTGATCATAATCATAACCATTTATTTGCAATAAGTATTGGTACATTCTGGTCTTAAAATCAGTTGAGGTTCCTAATACATAGTCAGATATAGATGACTTGCAAAATTTTACAATATTTGAATGTTAACAAGAAATACATATTAATTTCATTAAATGTCGGTCATTATTATTACAAAACATTAAACATTCATTATAGTTACATTAATTTCAAATAGATTAATCATTAACATTATTAATAAATTCAACAATAGAATAACGAATAATTAAACGAAACGAGCGAGCGAGCGAGCGTTAGTTATGCGAATGAGGATCCGTTGTTTGTAAATGTTTGTCAATACTAATTTAAACCAAATCGTCTTTGAAATATCATCAATTTTGAAAGCACTATCTTCGCGTGTGGAACAATGCATTTGGGAATCGATACAATAATAGGTGCAATACGAAATAAGCGTGTCGAAACGTAGTTTGGTTCAAATCGATTCCATTGCTGTAAATTGTCGGAAATTCGTCGATAAATTCTGGGGAAAACCATTTTTATTCTCTACGTCATGAATGGTGTTTTTTAATCAAAAGTTTGTTTATATTCTTCTAAAATCTAATTGTATGTCCAACGCTCTTTAGGCAATAGCTCCAGAACCTGTTTCTAAATAGTTTATACACCATAAGCTATTTATTTGCTGACCAGCACGAACAGCACAAACATACAAAAAAAAGAAGAATTATAAAAATAGACATCTAGGTCAATAAGTATAAAGTTAATACTAGAAACAAAGTTACAATAGTTACAACATATAACAAACATGCTCAGTCTACAATACAAAACAATGGCATAGTTGACATCAATATAGAAATTAATTAAACATTTCCAGCTAATCCGGAGCTCAATGCAGTGAATGAACAATTATTGGCTCACACCGCAACATCGCACCTTATGCGTGTGTGCACACATATGTAAGAGTACTAATACGACCACGCTTTGACGAACACACACACAATACGCAATGTGTGTGCACTTTGAATATCTGCCAATTATTGTTCTACTCCAAGATAAAGGCTCCTTCTCATGCCGAGAAATCTTGATTATTAAATAAATAAAAATAAAATCCATTTAATTCAGGTTCTTCCATTTTAAAATCACAATTAAAGAAACACGAAATAAATGCAAATCACAAATTATTGATCACCAAACTTGCTCAAGGAGAATTCATGATTGTGTGCTTCCTTTATTATAACATAACGCTTGTAACATAACATGACGCCTGTAATCCCCGAAAGGTTAGGCAGAGGCGTACATGATAGTACATCCACATTCCGCCAGTTCATTAAAGTGTGCCATGTCATTGGAAGCGAACCGGTTCCGGTCAACTGGGCACAAATCCCTGTTGGAAAAACTCAATAACACTTTGCCAGACCTAGGAATAGAACCCAAGACCTCATGCTCAGCAGTCGCGTTTGCGATCATTAGACCAATCAGGCAGTCAGTGATGTCTACGTTAAACTTAAATGCACATTATATTATTACTAGAATAAAAAAAACTCACACACAGTTTTGAACCCGAGGCCGCATGGAGAAGTGATCCTTTAAGCTCTGGGCCACCCCAACACTCAACCACACACGCACATCTATAATAAAACCTTATTACAGATAAATAAGAGAACTTAATTGGCCCGCGTTGCCAGCCTCCATATTACTATTTATATGACGTAAATGTGAATATTAGTTGGCTTTCCCTGTTTTCCGACAGGATATTAACAGTAATTTGAACTAAAAGGCAATATTATACTCTGTGCTACATTTATGAACGGAAACATTCACGAACTTTTTCGAATATTTTTTCTAAAGGGTGTAAACTTAAGGAAGCCGAAAGATTCCCCGTCGTTGCGATATTTTTTTTTCTAGACCATACCTGAGAACCTTTTAGTTACGGAGATATTGGGGGTCAAAGTTTTTTCACAAGTTTTTTTTAAATATATGTTTTTAACGTAAGTTTTTTTTTTGTAAACACCTCCACGACCCCCTACTGTTCAATCCATCTATCAGCACAATGTTTTGAGTGCGTTACATTGAGTCCTACCGTAAAACGTGATTTTTCACCCCAAAAAAAAAAGTCGTTTAACAGCGTAAAGTTACTTATTTTGATGTACATCATGCTTGATTGACGACTTCGTTAAGGCTATTGTTACAACCTGTATAAGATTGAATATTATAGGTCTTAGGCACTCAAAACTTCACTCTTCAAAAATGTTGTCATTATTTCCACCTGCCAAGTTTGATCCTCAGTTTACAGAAAAATTACTGTCAGAATTTTTCAGCAAGCGACGGCCCATCTTATTCTAAGTGCACATGAATATTAACGCAATTCTCAATTCAAATATCTCGGGCAGCTATTTTTAGTTTTTAGTTCGTACCAAGTTAATTGTGTAGGTACCCAGTTCATAACATAATATCACGCCTGTAATCCTCGAAGGGTTAGGCAGAGGTTTACCTAATAGTACACCCACATTTTGTCAGTTCTGTTTAAGTTCCATGTCATAGGGTCATAGCCTATTGCCAACAACCGGGCACAAATCCAGGATCCGTGGCTGCTACTGAGAAATTCCTGATGGAAAAACCCAATAACACTTTGTCCGACCTGGGAACCGAACCCGGGACCTCATGTTCAGCAGTCGCACTTGTGACCATTAGACCAACGAAGCAGTCGACCCTATTCATTATTTTGTTTTTTTTTAAATAATACACCACGTCTGTGATTCAAACCATGTCTCTGTCTCCACCGAAGACAAAAGAATAGCACATAAACAAAAGAAAACTAAAAAATAAACAAACAACAACTGCAGAAAAGTAGGTCTTCTTTGACATTTACTTAGCAAAACAATTATGTTTGAAAATAAAACAACAGATCGTACCCACGACGAAACTTACAGTTATAAAAACTAAAATGGAATTCTGTCGAAAATTTTAGGGTTCTGAAGACGTGTGACCGCAACGCTATAGATGTGGCGACGCTGTTCGTTGAAAGCGTCGCCACATCTACGCCAAAAACGCTAATTAATCGCTAAAGTATCGATGTCAACAGTACCTACTTGAGATAATAATACCATCGGAATAAATGACCGAAACGTCATAAAGATAAAAAGGTTAAGTCTACAATCTCGTATGCAACTGTTTCACTACCGTGATAGCCGAATATTCAATTATAATGTTTTTTTTAGTCATGAACTTTTCATGGCGTCCTTTGAATCATTGGAACTTTTAATTGTAATCGTACAGTAATTACTTCTTACTAACACGCGTAATGAGAATATGGAAAGGCAAGAAGACATTAGACACGCCGTTTGCATCGCCGCCATCTTGTCCCTGGCGTCAATAAAGCGTTTACGGTACGGAACCGGCGCTCACATTACTATCGTACTTGTCCAGTTTTATTTTCTGTCGACAAAAAATGTAATCTTATTTTTTTGTCACGAGTTTCAGATTAAGTACCGTTGAAGAAGATTTATTTTATTTACATGTTTTCATGTTATCGACCTACATTCCTAAGGACCTTGAGCCACATTTATTATGTATTTGGGAGTAAATGCAGCTGTATAAGCCTATGTACTGTGAAAGGGAGGAAGTTAAGAATGTATTTGGCAAGGATTTGTGTATTTCGTTTCCGTAGTCATGTATATATTGGTTTAAGAGGAATCTTCTCCGTCTTTATCGTGTGGTTAGTGCCTGACCTGGTGTCAGAGTTTTTATGCAGCCAGCACTCTGACTTGGCTTGGCTTTGAAACTGTATTAAAAGATAACAGAGTTTTAAAGAAAAGTTACTTTTAATATTTTATATGCAAACGCTGCGTAGGGAACTACAGCTGTTTTGACATGGAAAGAAAAATTCTAGTGCGAGCAGGGTTTGAACCTGCGACCTTCCGATTCAGTACACCGGACGTCTTAACCAAGACCAGTCGTCTTTCGAGAGCTGTGAGCAGGGTGCGATGGTTTAATTGGTTAAGACGTCCGGTGTACTGAATCGGAAGGTCACAGGTTCAAACCCTGCTCGCACTAGAATTTTTCTTTCCATGTCAAAACAGCAAAAGTTACTTTGTTAGTTATAATGCAGATGCTGTTCTTTGAAAGCGAAGGTAATAAAGAAGGCATTGAAAGAGGATTTTCGTGTAACATATCCGTTGTCGTTAATATGACAAAAAATCAGGCAGACAGATCTCATCAGCATTCTCTTGCCCTTATCCAATTTATTTGGGGTGTCTTCTTCATCAGGCAGACGGACATGAAAGTAATCTTTTAAAAGCCTTCATCATTCTCCGACCCTTGTCGCAATTTATTTGTGGTCGGCGCAGCATGTCTTCTTCTTCCATACTTCTCTATTACTCGTTATCTCAGCAGTCACCTCCTTTCTAGCTGTATCATCCTTCACACAATGCATTCATCTTGTCTTTGGTCTTCCTCCACTCTCTATTAAAAACTACTCTCAATTATATAAAAACCATCATACTTCGCAAATACAGCTGTTGATTATTTCTTAAACAGTTTCCAAAAGAGGTCCAATTCATCATCAATAAAAATACTTCAACCGATCCTTGTACTAGGGATACATAAGTAACAAGTATGTCTTCGTAACATGTTCATTTCATTGAGTAGTCATTACCCTGATGGAAACCGTATGGTATTAACTCACCCGTAGGTAGGTTTAGCTACCTACGAGTTCACTGACGCCGGACCAATTTTCAATCTTATAACTTAGGACATAAGGGTGAAAAGTGAAAAACCGTCAGTGAGTTCAGTAGTACATAGAAACGGAATGCAGTAAAAGTAACAAAATTAGTTAAAAACACTCTGTGGAAGCAGTTGGTCTCTAATGTGATTGAATTTCTAGTTTTAGTTTTTTTTTTAAAGTGAGTTTTATACCGATTCCATTTTTTATTTATTTTTTTGTAGGAGTGTTAGTTTGTGTGATGAAAAAATTGTATATGAAATTGACCCCTAATATCTCCTTAACTAGAGGGTTCCCAGGCATGCTCAAGACCAAAAAAAAATATCGCAATGACGGGGAGAACAAGATGTGCCTCTCAGCTTCGTTAAGGGTACTTTTACACCTATTGGATAACCTACAGTGGTTCCATTCCTGCTAAAGTCTGAGTCTAAAAAGCCATTTCATTATAGTTTCCCTTTCTGCCCATACCACAATTTTGATACAACACTAATCTGAGTACCCACTAACTTCACAATTAATTTCTACTTACATTGTATCTGTAATAACTGCAGTACTTCAAGAAATAAATAAAACAAGCGATTCCGCAGCAGATCATTAGTTTTCCCGCGGTCGACATGGATTGTTAACCGAGTACCGTCAGCACAAAAGGCCTTGTTTCATACATTTACAAAAATTTACGTTATTTTTTTCCTCTTTTTCTGGGGAATATAGAGATATGTTATGAGGTTTGTTTTTTATGCGTATGGATTATCATAAAGTGGTAGCGTGTTTTGATATTGGTATTTTTTTTGTTATTACGTCAGTAAATATCCGGCTAAAAATAATTCCTAATTTTAAGTAGAAAAATATCAACTGTTTTGGATTTACAAAGTTAAAACAGGTTATATCCTACTTCCTACTAATATTATAAATGCGGAAGTTTGTAAGGATGGATGAATGAATGGATGGTTGTTACTCTTTATGAAATTTGGCACACAGATAGTTTATAACCTGGATTAACACATAGGATAATTTTATCTAGGTAGAACGATTCCGTGCTACAATTACAGAGCTCCACGCCGGGCTAAGCTGCGGCTAAGCTAGCTTTCATTCAGATATTCTCGAATGAAAATAGAATGTGTGAGATATTTACCCTATGTTCTCTTTTTGTTTCAGGTAAATTTTTAAAATAACTTTTTTCGGAAACCTACACCGGTATCACCGAACGTCTGATGACTATCTCCAGGTAATATTTTTTATAACGTTAAGTGCACAAATACAATCATAATAACACACACATAAAACCGCTCCAGGCTATAATCCCCGAAGGGCTAGGCAGAGGTGTACCTAATAGTACACCCACATTTCTCCAGTTATGTTTTAATTCCCATGTCCACATGTCCCATGGGCGAGCCTATTGCCATCAACCGGTCACAAATCCCGATTCCTTGGCTACTACTGAGAAATTCCTGATGGATAACCCAAATAACACTTTGCCCGACTCGGAAATGTAATCCTCATGCTTAGCAGTCGTATCATAATAACATAACGTAGTAAACAAGAAAAAAAACTGGTCAAATGCTCGCTCCAAAAAAAGCTTTAAAAAACAACATAAAAATGCCAAGCAAGCATTGTACCAACGAACAATATATCAACTTAATCTACATATTGCAAGCCATTACCTCTAAAAGGTATTGTAAGTATTCCAAAATTATTCCGCCATTTTGTAGAAAATGGCCGCCGTTAAAACGCTCGGTCACCTAATGACTCGCCGTTTTTTGCTGACGCTACGGAATCCAGGTACAACCGAAATGAGTTTAGTTTTTAATAATGTATAGTACGAAATTGAATACCATTAATTGAAATTCTCTGGCTGAACTGGGACATAACATTAGCATGCTAAAAATGTTTCTGAATTAAGTCTGTTTTAAATAGTCTTTGTGGAAAAATAGCCTTGAACGAAATATGCTTTCTTTAAATTCAGGAGGGGTACGCAGGCATTCTAGGTTCGTAACATCATATTGTATTGTACGGAGAGGGAGTGGGGTGGGAAAATCTTTGCTTTCAAAGTGGCTTGCAAAAAAAAAATGGTTTACCAATCTTCATTAATTCTTATACAAAATTATAAAGGGTTTAACAAGACCCTTAACGAAGCCGAAAGGTACTTGTTCTCCCCGTCATTGCGATCATTTTATTGTTCTAGACCATACCTGGGAAGGTATCAGGACACTAGCACGAAAGACATTTGCGCGAAGGACACTTGCGCGAATCCACATGCGCGAAAAGACATATGTGCGCATGGACTTTTGGGCGATTAGACTTTTGCGCGAATGGACCTTTGGGCGCATAGACAGTTGCGCGCATAGACACTTGAGCGAATGGACTTATGCGCGAACGGACATTTACGCACAAAGACACATGCGCGAAAGGACTTATGCGCGAATGGTTAGGTTAGGTTAGCTGTAGAGTAAACATAACACTGAGGTTCTTCTAAATCGGAATCGATTGATTATTCTTTTTTGTACAAAGTAACAAGAATGTTCTATACATCAATATACATTTGTCATAATAGACATTAAAACAACTGAATGTCCTTAAAAATCGATATTAATGAAACCCAAAAGCTTGAACAGAGAGTAAAATTATTTTGTTCAAAATCGATATTGTAAATCGATTAAACAATAATTATATCTGGCAACACTATTCATGGTAGATACGAAAAAATAATTTGACATGTTTCTCGGGCAGTGTTGCCACTTCTCTCGCTCTATCTCATTGAAAATAAGAAATAATATGATATAATAATAATAATAATAATAATAATAATAATCTGTGGCCCGAGTGTCAAATTGACAGCACGAATTTTTACGATACTGAATTTTAATTTAATGTTTTTATCGATTTAACCCATATTTAAACAATAATATATTAATTACATCAATAACAATGATAAGAAAAAAAAAACAGAAAACCTATTTTACAAAACCGGACCCTAAATTTTTGGAATATACTTTAAAATATACATGAATGCTGACAAGAAGCCGGGCAAAACATCAGGCACACCCACCATCTCCGGACTCGTCGCTCAGCTCCGCCTCGCAGCCGCCGGGACGCGCCTCAATCGTGAGTGCTGTGTCTCCGATCGCTGCAGTTGCGTCGAGCTCGAGTGACGAGTTTTTCTCCCCGCCGTCGACCCCATCACCACCACGACGACGAGGAAGAGGACGGCCACCAGCGGGCTTGGGACCTCGAGGCCAACAGGCCCCGAACAGGGTCCCCGCTGCCGGTGGAAATGTGTCGCGCATGCGATGGACTCAGTCCATTAATGAGAACGTCATGCGCGCATATTATGGGGCTACTGAGGGGGGAAGCAACTTGACTGCGTACCGTGGTCGGATGCTCTCTCTGTTTCAGGTGCTTGAGCCAGGTGTCAGCGTGTCGGCGCAACGGCTGTCGGATCAAGTGCGGGTCATACAGCGTAACCACATGTTGGATGACACCGTACTTGAGCGACTACGCTTCGATTCACGGAGTAACCTAGTTATACCTGCTTCGCCAATGATTGCGGTACAGCTACAAAATGTATCCAGTGCTCCACCGCGATCCGAACACGATGGTGAAGAAGATGATGACGAAGTTATATCCGTGAGTACCCAGTGCAACGCACAATTGAGGAGCGCTTTGGAGGGTGCATTCCGGGAGTACCGATCCACACCGCCTGAACTTAGGCCACGTCTACCTCGTTTACCTATGCACAAGAAAAACAAGGCGCTGGTGTGTGCTTTAGATTCGCAGCTGTCAAACTGCTTTGACAGCAGCAAAGACCTCACCGATACCCACTCAATATTGTACTGTGGAGCTGTAGCGGCATGTCGTGTAGCTCACGTCAAATTTCCCAACAACGACAGAGCTACACGACCAAAATTTGCTGTTCCAGCTTGGCAATGCAGGATTGAGCGGCGTATCGGTGAGGCTAGAGCACTCATCGGCAAGTTAATCTGCTTCAGGGAGGGCAATACTCGACCTAGAGTGATGCGCTTTGTGAAGCGGGCGTTCTCGGGAACTGATGTTAGTTTTCGAGACTACTTAGCCCGCGTCACAGAGCGTATCGACTTCCTGAAGCAGAAGATCTGTGCATGGGCAAGCCGTATTCGTCGGTACAAGCGGCGAGTGGAGCGTTACACTCAGAATCGCACATTCCGAAGTGATGAAAGGTGGGTATATAGGGCTTGGGAACGACCGGACCAAGGTGTGACTGATACGCGTCTACCAGATGATGACGCCATGTGTTCGTTCTGGCGCAACATCTGGTCGGTGCCTGTCAGTCACACTGAGGGTGATTGGACCCGGGAGGTTGAACGAGCGTGTGATTCGATACCTGAAATGAGGGCAATTATCATCAGCCCCCAAGATGTAGCTCGTGCAGTCCGTCCGTTGCCTAACTGGAAATCTCCAGGGCCGGATGGACTGCACAACTTCTGGATTAAATGGTTCCAGAGATCACATGTTCGCTTAGCATCCCAGTTTCAGTCAGCCTTAGAGTCAGGGTCGCTGCCCCAGTTCTTGACGACAGGAATTACCCACCTGCTCCATAAATCAGGTAGTACTGCGGAACCCAAAAATTATAGACCAATCACTTGTTTACCAACGGTCTATAAAGTTCTTACATCCATTTTGAGAGCTAAAATCAATCATCATATTGATAGTAATTATATCATGTCTGCCTCTCAGAATGGATGTAGGAATGGGTCCCGCGGTACTAAGGAGCTGCTCCTTATTGATATGGCCATTAGCCAACAGGTTCGCCGCTCGCGAAGGGATCTGTCTACATGTTGGATAGATTACAAGAAGGCCTATGATTCTGTGCCTCATACATGGCTCATGAAGGTGCTGGAGTTGTATAAAGTTGATGCAACTCTGCGTACCTTCCTGATGTCATGTATGGGGCACTGGAGAACGGTCCTTCACTATCCAGGATGTCGACAGATCCAGGGGAACAGCGAACCGATAAAGATTGAGCGCGGTATATTCCAGGGTGATAGTCTGAGTCCATTGTGGTTTTGTTTAGCCTTGAACCCTCTCAGCACACTGTTGGAGGGTTCAGGTCTAGGCTATCGGTTGAGGAGAGGTGGTCAGGTCATATCTCACCTTCTTTACATGGATGATCTGAAACTCTTTGCCCCCAACAACTTGCAACTGATGAAGCTACTGAAGGTAACGGAAACTTTCAGTAGCGCCATCAGGATGGAATTTGGTGTGGACAAATGTGCAGTCATGCATGTGAAGCGAGGGGAGATTATGGAATCCGTGGGAACTCAACTCTCGGATTCCATACACCTTAGATCCCTCTCCTCAACAGAAACCTACAAGTATTTGGGTATGTCGGAAGCATTAGGTATCAATACTGCCGACATGAAACAATCATTGAGGGACCGCTTCTTTGGCCGCCTGAATAAAGTACTAAGCAGTCTTTTGTCAGGTGGAAACAAGGTGCGCGCCTTCAATGGTTGGGTCATGCCGGTTTTGATGTATTCTTTCGGCATACTCAAATGGACTCAGACGGAACTTGATGCCCTGGATAGGAGGGTCCGCGCACTGCTGACCGCAAATCGAATGCATCACCCGCGGTCGTCGGTGATGAGACTGTATATCCCGCGGAAGTGCGGGGGTCGTGGCTTCTTAAATGCTAAGACCCTGCACAACCGTGAGATATGCAGCCTCAGGGAATACTTCCTAGAAGTCGACGAGGGGATGCACCGAGATGTGGTCTCAGTGGACAAGGGCCTCACCCCGCTCTGTCTGGCTAACGAGAACTGGCGCAAACCTAGAGTATTAGACACTAATGATCGCAAGGAGGTATGGCAGGGCAAGGAGCTTCACGGACGCTTTTACCGGGCCCTACATGGACCCGATGTAGACTTCTTAGCGTCCGTATCTTGGCTGCGTTTCGGTGACCTATTCGGCGAAACCGAAGGTTTTGTCTGTGCAATAATGGACGAAGTTATGATGACGAATAACTACCGGAAATACATTGTCAAGGATGGCACGGTTGACATATGTCGGGCATGCCACCGTCCGGGAGAATCGATCCGACACATTATTTCTGGGTGTTCTCGTCTGGCTAACAGAGAGTACTTGCATAGACACAACCTCGTTGCCAGGATTATCCACCAGCAACTTGCTTTGAAGTACAACCTTGTGGAATCAGAAGTACCATACTATAAGTATGCGCCCGACCCAGTTCTCGATAATGGTAATATCACGTTGTATTGGGATCGATCTATCATCACTGACAGGACTATTGTTGCCAATAAACCTGACATTGTGGTGATAGATCGATTGGAGCGTCGCGCAATGATTGTTGATATAACGGTTCCGCATGACGAGAACCTCGTGAAAGCAGAGAAAGATAAACAATTCAAATATCTAGATCTGGCTCGCGAGGTTGTCGACATGTGGGACGTGAGTACAGCAGTCATTGTGCCGATAGTCGTGTCGGCCAATGGCTTAATAGCCAATAGCCTCGACAAACACCTGAGGAGGCTCTCGCTTGGCAGCTGGATCAAGGGCTTGATTCAGAAAGCAGTACTTCTGGACACGGCGCGTATTGTTAGGAGGTTCCTCTCTCAAGAGCCCTGACCACCGGTATTTCGGACCCTGTTCCCGATACCAGTGGGCTACTATTTTTTATATTTTTAAATGTTTTTTTATATTACTTTGTATAGAAATATTTAAAAATGTAAATTATATTTATAGAAATGAATAAAGGAAATAATAATAATATAATAATATATTTATTCAAAAATTAGAATTGGCACAGTAAATACAACACGTATATGTTTACTCTACAGATTAACCGTAGCCAGTCGCGAGTAAATCTAGTCGCGGATGTGTCCTTTTGCGCAAAAGTTCATTCGCGCAAGTGTCCATTCGCGCAAGTGTCTCTGCGCGCATGTGTCTATGCGCGTAAGTGTCTATGGGCGCAAAAGTTCATTCGCGCAAAAGTCTAATCGCCCAAAAGTCCATGCGCACATAATTGTCTTTTCGCGCAAGCGGGTTCGCGGAAGTGTCCTTCGCGCATATGTCTTTCGCGCAAATGTCTCAGATCCACCTGGGAACCTTTTAGTTACGGAGATATTGGGGGTCAAAGTTCCAACTTTTTCACATGTTTTTTTTTTTAAAGTAAAAATCTTACATTAAAAACACATGTTTTTAATGTAAGATTTTTACTTTAAACACCTCCCCCGCACTAATCAATCCATCCATCTGTACAATGCTTTGAGTGCGTTCCATCGAATCCTACCGTAAAACGTGATTTTTTACCCCAAAAAAAAAAATCCTAGCAATAATTTTTGCTTAAAGTTACTTAGTTTGATGTACATAATGCTTGGTTGACGGCTTCGTGAATGGTCTTGTTACACCCTGTAATAAATGCGAAAGTAACTCCGATCTTTGTTTTACCTTTACACGCTTTAATAAGTCGAAAAAAAAACAGAATTCGATCTTTAGACAAAGGACTCCTTTTATGCTGGTAGAATATCCCTGTGGGATAATTTGCTCCACGCGGACAAAGCGGCGCCGGCGGGCTAAAGCTAGTATTACATGCCAAACTAGATGATAAATGTACAACGATCTATGAAATAAACACAGGCAGTTTCAGGGTCAAAAACACAGACTAAACCGTTTAAAACTAAATAATAAGTCTGGACCCAAATAATATTATTACGTCCTGTACATTTACTGCCTTATATTATCTGTGTAACTTTTAACACAAAATAACTGACTGACCTGATTGCCTCGTGGGTCTAGTGATTGCAAGCGCGACAGCTGAGCATGAGGTCCTGGGTTCGATGTCTAGGTCGAGCAAAATATTATTTGGCTTTGCCATCAGGAATTTCTCAGTAGCAGCCGTGAAGTCTCGATTCGCGCCCTTTTACTGGCAATATGCTCTTTAAGTCCCATGTCCTATAGCATAGGATTTAATTGGCGAAATGTTGGTGTACCTGTACAGTCACGAGCGCCAATATGTATACACTTTCCTAAATTTAAAAGCAATTTTCGCGAGAAATAACGATTGTAACTTGGATATCTCCAAGTTACAATCGTTATTTCTTTTTTGGTTCTTTTTCATAAAAATATGAGTTCCCGAATACTATCTTGGTAACAACATGAAATTTTACACAGAACAGTAGGAGAAAAACACTTTTAAAAGTTAAGTGTTTACATATTGTTGCTCGTGACTATACTATTAGGTACACCTCTGCCTAACCCTACGGGGATTACAGGCGCAATGATATGTAATGTAATAAAGTCTAGACCAAAATAATACCTGTACCTAATGCCTTTTGTGGATGGCTGTGTAACTTTTCACACAAAATAAAGGTAATCGTAAACTTTTACAGCACTTGTGGTATCATAATCGCTTTATCGCTGTCATAGTTTGACGAAGTGAACAAAATTTTTGTGGATTTTTCGTCATTTTTTCTTAAAAAAATTTCTTAAATGTACAAACTTGAAGAATTCTTGTTGACTCTGGGGAACTCCTCGAGGAAATAATTTAAAGAAAACGAGGAAAAAGTTTGAAAGTTGGTGATTTGTTGAGATATTCAATATACAGGATGTTTGAATCGTTTGTATTGTTTTTCGATGGGGGTTTCGCGTGTAGTTTATTACTGTTTATTTTTTCTTTGTTACTATCATTAAAATTACCGACGTTATACAAGGGTGGAAGGGACTTCGACGCACAAACACTTACCACATATTTAGTACATAATTATGAAAATTATCGGTATTTTTTTTTAAATCAGCCGTTCCCGACATTTTCACCGTGTTGGACTGTAGGTATAATACTTTTGTAGGACACAGCTTATTTCTTTTAAATTACCGATGAAAAAATAATTTAAAAAACAAACACAAACGCTTATCACGTATTCGGATACGTGATAAGCGTTTGTGCATCGTTGTCGCTTACACCCTGTATTTTGGTTTCGTCAAATACTATGCAACTTCGAGAGCCAATTTTCCAACCACCACACGCTTGCAATAAATATCATCATCTGCCTAGCCTCTTCCCAACTATATTGGGGTCGGCTTCCAGTCTAACCGGATGCAGCTAAATACCAGTATTTTACATGGAGCGACTGCCTATCTGACCTCCACAACCCAGTTAGTACTGGGTAATACGATACACCTTGGTAAGTTTGGGCCACTGACTGTATGTAACGACTGTCAAAGATCTACAAATGACACCCGGGACCAACGGCTTAACGTGCTTTCCGAGGCACGGAGGAAACTCGGTATGTAATGGGCGGTCACCCATCCACAGTCCAAACTAGGCAAGCACGGCTTAACCTAAAGATCGACCCGAGCGGCTGTTATTATTTAGCCACGAGCTCCTCGAGGTTGCAATAAATACATGGGATTGAAAAGGGGAAATGCGGCTACTGTGTCACACACATAAGACCTTTTAAAGTTTCCATTTATGTCCAGTTGACCACCTGCAAAGTGGCACTCTTTTCTGCTCCATACAGTACTCGGAGGAAATAGGTTTTTGAAAAGAGCACTTCAATGCTTTGCGACAAAAATGTGAACATAGATACATTCTTTTCTGAGGGGTGTTACATAATAACAGCCGCACGGGTCGATCTTCTCGGTTGAGCAACTTTTGCCGAGGTCGGTCCGTGGATGGGTGACCATAATTACATACAAAGTCCCTCCATGCCTCGGACAGCACCTTGAGCTGTTGGTCCCAGCTGTCATTTGCACATTTTTGACAGTCGTTACAGGTAGTTACTAGCCTGAAAGTCTGACAGTCCACTCCAGTCTTACCTAAGGGTATTGTGTTACCCAGTAGGTACCTGGGTTTAGGAGGTCAGATAAGCAGGCACTGCGTATAAAGTACTGATATGTAGCTGCGTCCGATCATACTGGTAGCTGACTCCAACATATTTGTGGTCCACGAAAAGACGAAACAATTATATTTAATAAGATCGCCAAATAAAAAAAAGGTCACTAAAAAACTTGTAAAAAATACTAGAAATTAATAATAACTATGTTCTGTGGAGCATGAGATCCTGGGTTCGATTCCCGGGTCGAGCAAATTGTTATTGGGTTTTTCCATTCCAGGAATTAGGCTCGCCCCCTATTACATGGAACTTAAACATAGCGAGATGTGAGTGTATGATGTTGTTAAGTTCCATATAATAGGGGGAGCCTATTGCCATCAACCTGCCAAATCCAGACCCCGTGGCTGCTACTGAGAAATTTCTGTTAAAAAACCCAATATCACTTTGCATGACCCGGGAATCGAACCCAGGACCTCATGCTCAGCAGTCGCGCTTGCGACCACTAGACACGTAGTATTATATTATCTGTGACTAGACTAACGGAATAGTCTATGCGTAATGATATTTATGAAAAATAATAGAACTGTACAAGTTTAAAAAAAAATACATTTACTTCCTTTTTGGGCAATCGTGTAAAAAGGGTTTTCAACACATTCAAAATATTTCTCCGTCGAAAACGATACGTGACGTCATCTCCCTGCCATTCAACTAAAGTAAGATGTTCTAATTTGTATACGTCTCCCTGAAGCACCATGTGTGCTTTCAACGAGTAAGCGTTTACTGGAATTTACTCTGTGTTAAATGTTCCGTTTTTGGTGGAATAGAGACAAGCGTTGAAATACTGTGTGTAAAACTGGTATTTCTACGCTGGTTATGGAAAGAAGCGGTTTTCTATAAGTTGTAAGTAATTGATGTTCATATTTTTCTACTCTTTATAAAAATATTGCCATGACCAAAATCTTGGTTTTATTTATTCTAGGGTTTTTTGGCCCGTTGCCACTAATTTACTTTTATAATCTGAATACTGAGCATTCAATTATGAGCAAATTAGGGTCGGTAAAAATTTTAGTGTTAATACTGTTAAATGGTAAAAAATATTTTATAAAAATCAAACTTGTCATAATTTATGTTTGTTTGTCATAATGTTCGTTCTCTCAGTATTTAATGGAATATATCTTATGTTCTCCAGCTCCTAAAATTATGACTTATTAATCCGGCTCGAAGGACCAAACTTATGTCTGGTACTTGTAATGAAACCACGAACTGTTACACGAACACTATATTATCAACATGAGCACTTATGCTTATTACACTGTTTTATGAATATTATAGACTTATAAATTATTTTTAGACATATATATTGAATAAAACAATGTCCGATGTAAGCGTGCTGCTTAGAGACACGAACGGAAGAGAGATATAGTTGAAGTAAGAATGAGACAACAATTTAGTAGTAAGAATACTAAACACTTAAGCTGCCGCTGTTGCATGCAAAATACATCACTTTTTGTTCACTTAACAACTACAAATACTTACAATATACAGTTCCCAATACGCCCCAACCATACTCCATAAAAACCAGACTCCATAAAATAAAACCAAATCGTTGCGAAGCCTCTTCTTTCCGCAGTTCTGCTGCCGGTCTTAAAAAATGCAAGAGCACAATAAATTTAAAATTCGAATTAAGAATTAATCTCTCAATTCCGCCTTCAGACCCCTACTCGGCTTTTTTAACGATACTAATAAACGTTGATATAATTTTTATAGCGGTACTTAATCGACGAATTGGCTTTGTAAAAGAACTGGCATAAAACAAAATCCGAATAAAAAAAAAAGGAACAAGGACAAAAATGTTTTGACGCTTGAATAACGTTGTCTAAATTAAGGAAGGCTGTTGTCGGTAAACATTCCAAATTCAAATTATTTATTTGTAAAACCTAGTTACAATATAATAATATCAAATTCTAATGTCAGGATCGCTATGGCAAAAACAGCAACTGTTTTGTGAAATTGTATTGAAAAACTAAATAACATAACATATATTTATTTAATTTGACAACATTGGTCCACTGGTTAGTACAAAAAAACAAACTTATCCACTACGTGTTAGTATTAATTAATTAATTAAGTACACATGAATTATTTTTCATCCCTGCCGCACGAGCAACCGAAACCAAAATGGCGGCGTTACAAAAAAAAAAAGAACTACGCAGCACAATACAAGGAGTTTTTGGCCCTTGATATTATATGAAAGTTTAATGAAATAATATAACAAGTGTTAGTTCTGATTTTTGCCACGCGCCTAAACACTCTTGCGCTACTATACATCTATTGTTTAGCTGCTATGCCAAATCTTATTATTCCATAAAATGAATAATGCATTGAATAACAGAATGTGTTAATTGCACTAGCAGCTTTTTATTCAGAAAAAATCTCCGTTCCGTTTTTCTTTATTTATCACAGTTGAACAAAGTAGGGATATATTTTATCTCTACTTACGCTTTACTACTTGAGATATTTTTAAAAGCTAGAATAGAATATGAGGTAGTTTTTTCACAAGCAAACATTAAATAAGAGACACTGTTTTAAGCTTTCACGGTTTACAACTTAACTTATACTGTCACTTACGGGATACCTTCCATGATTGTTCATTATTTTGAGCTCCCGATATTCCGACGCTGTTGTAAGCGCTATGATCGCGGGTTCACTGGAGAATGCGGGTGCATGGAAAGTAAATTATTAAGAGCAGACAAATCTGAACAACAACAAAATAAAAACAACAACAATGAACAATCACGGAAAATATCCCGTAAGTGACAGTATAAGTTTAAATAAGAGATGTTTTGCGAGTATTAAAGGCCTTTAGAGTATGGAATGGAAGAAGAAGACCTGCAGCGCTGATCCCAAATAAATTGGGATAAGAACAAGAGAATGATGAATACCTACATAGAACCTGAATCATCATCAGCCTAGCCTTTTCCTAGTTGGGGTCGGTTTCCAGTCTAACCGGATCCAGCTAAATACTAGTACGTTACATGGAGAGACTGTCTATCTGACATTCACAACCCATTCAGTACAGGGTAATACGATACTCCTTGGTAAGACTGGTTGTCAGACTTTCGGGCCACTGACCACCTGTAACGGCAGTCAAAGATCTACAAATGACAGCTGGGAAACTCGGTGTGTAATATGCGGCCACTCATCCGCGGACCAATTTAGAAAAGAAAGAAAGAAAGAAAAGAAAAAATAAAGGAAAGCGCGGCTTAATACATACAACACAACCCTAATGACCTAAGAAAAGACCGATTTACACACAAATTTTAAAAGTCGACAACACTTTAGATAGTATTCGTTTTTGTCTATATGTTCTCTTGTATTGTAAATGCACTCCATTTTTTAAATCCTAGACAAAAGAACAACAAACAAAAAACTCCACAAGAGAAATTCCCAAATTCATAACTTTTTTTTATCAAATAATTCAGACCGTACATTGAATCCCTGGGTAAATTGGGCAGCATACAAATGGTGGAGGCTCCCATTGTAAATTGTCTTGGTAATTGGAAGGGAATCCGTCAAGGCAGTGGGGTGGCGTGGTAATGGGGAACTTTGTAAGATAACCATGTTTTGAGTGGGATAAAATTATTTTTTGAAACCTCGAGTTTTCTTGATTTGTTTAAGTTAGCTGATATACGCTTCACTTTCGATCACGTGTCTTTCATTAGGCATCTTACACCAGAAATGAAACGTCTGAACACAAAATGAGTCAGAATTCAACATCGATCTATCGCGCTCCAAATGATCTTAAAATTAAATTAGCATAAGAACTTTAATTTTTATGTAAGATTGACTTTGTGATGTGAACGTGGAATAAAACAAAAATGAAAAAAAAAGTGAAGCGTTTGACATCAGCTTCACTAAGATGATGAATAAAATAAAAATGTCACGCTTGTTAACAATACTTAATATAGTACACCCACATTCTGCTAGTTATGTTTAAGTCTATACAGTAAGTAATCAGGGGAACGTTTATACTTAAATAAAGGGTGTAAATAGACCCTTAACGAACCGAAAGGCAATTGTTCTCCCCGTCTTTGTGGCCATTTTTTTGTTCTAGACCATACCTGGGAACCGCCTAGTTACGGAGATATTGGAGGTCAAAGTTACAAGTTTTATACAAGTTTTTTTTTTTAAATACATGTTTTAAGTGTAAGATTTTTACTTTAAACACCTCCACGACCCCCGTACTATTCAATCCATCCATCAGTACAATGCTTTGAGTGCGTTCCATCGAGTCCTACCGTAAAGTTGAAAAAGTCGTTTCCCAACAATAATTTTTGCTTAAAGTTATTTAGTTTGATGTACAGAATGCTTGGTTGACGACTTCGTGAAGGGTCTGCTTACACCCTGTATTTACGACTATTCCTGGAATGTTAAGCATGGCTGGAGATATTGGAAAATACCTTTTTAATTAGGTACGCCCGGCCGAGCGTATTAACTAGAATCCAATTAAATCTCGAGGAGAATCCTGAGCATCCCAAACCGCTCTTAATTTTTTTTCCTCCGTAATTTCCGGAGCTTTTCTATATTGTAAAACCACCTGCCGCAGTAGATACTAATTTACTACATTCTTTAAAATTCTACTCACTCTGTACGGAACACACGTGGGTATTTTTCTTTATCTGCAAAACGGCATTTCTGTACTGTACTGCTAAGCTGTCAGTTTACAATGCAGCCAGTTATTAGTTACTGATTGAATTAATAGCACCTTCATTGAACATAAGTTGTTACTTCTCATAACATCAGCTATCTGCTAGTAAAAGTCCCGTCAAAATCGGTCCAGCCGGAACAAAAAGACAGACAGAATGACTGACAAAAATTTAAAATATTTTTTTTTACTGTTGGTGCTAAATAATTATACTGACATACGCATTTAGTAGAAAGCTGTTACTTTTTTTACTTTATACTCTGTAAACAGAAATAGGAGCCCCGCTCAGCGGGGGTTCGTCGACTACGCCTTATCTACAATCTAGTGATTAATAACCTTGTTTTAAGTTTTTTACAGGAGTCCTTGAATTATCACATAATCGTACTGAACAACTAGTAACTCAAATTTCTATTTTCAAGTCGCTGTTTTAAACATTAGTATTAGCCCACTGTTTGTCGCTCACTTAGTATTTCAGTGGCCCATTTTCAATATTTTTGACACCTTTAATTTGAATTTATGTTCGCTCGTTTAAATACTACCCCTTTTAAACTACTTACAGACACTTCAATTTTATTTATTTGTTTAGATGTAGATTACAGTACACTACAAAACCGCTTAGTCGGACCCGGAATACCAACACCCAAGATATAACCTACCTCCCACCCTACCTGAGCTCTTTTGTAGTTTGTTTCACACAACCTTCATTTTCTTTTTTTTAACTATTTTTGTACTACGTAAGTACTGATGTAATAGCACCTTCACTAACATTAAAGAATTAGCGCTAACCTTCACGTCAGGGTGTGGGTTTCCTATATGAAGTCTCAGCCGTAGTGTACACTCCCTGAGAATTAACTTCGCTGAAGTGGGTCAACAAACACTAGAAGGATGAAACTGTTTTAATAATACCTCTTACCGGAATATAAAAAAATGATGAGTATATGAATTTTTGCGATAATCTTTTAAGATACGTAAAACAATAAGTGAGTTTAGGGACCTACGAAGGATAAGTCCTTCGTATTGTCCTTTGTATTCAGTTAGTAGTAATAGTCAGTAACAACAAAAATAAATAATAAAGGTATTTATTGCTAACTACTCAAAATTTCTTGGTCGCGGTGGAACTAAAATATAGAAATATTTAATGCTAACAATTCTTGGAGCACAGCGGAATCAATGTATGAACATAAAAAATATGATAACAATGGCTTTTGGAGCGCAGTAAAACTACCTAAATGAAAACTGTAATATAACTTTATTTTATAAAAAAAAACTTGGTTTAGTCCGAAATAACCCCAAGAGAACGTACTACCGCGAATAAAAACTGTCTTACGTCTTACCCCAGGCCATGGTTTTCAGATGTACCAAATTTCATCAAAATCCATTCAGCCGTTAAGGCGTAAAAAGAACAGACATGGTTACTTTAGCATATTTTAAACTGCAGTAGGATAACGCAAAAATGGTCTACAAAAATCTCACTTTTATCAAAGGAAATGTAAATCATTAACAGCATCATTCTCCTGCCCTTCATCATCATTCATCATTCTCCTGTACTTATCCCAATTTATCTGTGGTCAGCGCAGCATGTCTTCTTCTTCCATACTTCTCTATTACTCGCCATCTCAGCAGTAACCTCCTTTCTAGCCATATAATCATTTATCATATTTCTTTTTCTAGTGTACACAAATATACTAGAAAAACAAACTCCGTAGAATCCACCTTCAACATTACATCGGAGACATTTTGATGACAACTACTCACGCACTCGCTTCGTCTGTCTAGATCTAGGCAAAGATTTCAGGTCAAGGACCTTTCAGACGTAACATCAGATAGACTGGAAATTTATTACAGTCTGGATTACGGGTAGCTCCATTTTGATAAGGTTTTATCATATTTTAAGGAAATACGAAGTAAAGTGAAGTTTATTTGGCAATTTGCTTACATATTTATGATTGCCCACTGTTTTTCTTATAATTTAGATTCTTTTTAATGCAAAAATAAGGAATCTATACAGGGTGGAAGGGGAGGAGCTCGAGGCTAAATAATAACAGCCGTTCGGGTCGATCTTTAGGTTAAGCCGTGCTTGCCTAGCTTGGTATGTGGATGGGTGACCACGCATTACATACCGAGTTGCCTCCGTGCCTCGGAAAGCAGGTTAAGCCGTTGATCCCGGTGTCATTTGTAGATATTTGACTTCGTTAGGTAGTCAGTGGCCCAAAAAGTCTGACAACCAGTCTTACCAAGGGGTATCGTATTACCCAGTACTAACTGAGTTGTAGAGGTCAGATAGGCAGTCGCTCCATGTAAACTACTGGTATTCAGCTGCATTCGGTTAGACTGAAGCCGACCTCAACATAGTTGGGAAACGGCTAGGCAGATGATGATGGCAGGGTGGAAGCGATACCAATGCACAAACGGTTCCCACGGCACGTATCCAGTACATCATTCTAAGAACAGTCTCTGACAGAGAATTTTAATCAGTAATAATAACAAAAATCTGCTGTTTCTTACAAAAGTGCAATACCAACACGTCAAAATGTATGGAACAGCTGTTTTTTATTAATAACCAATGAAATATACCCAAATGATAAAAAATAAAAAATATATATATTGAATATAATGAATGATAACAGCATATATATGTATATATGCTGTTTTGTACCCTATTACAATGTTTCCTTTTTATCCCAAAGGTTGACTGGTAGAGAATGCCTTGTGGCATTAAGTCCGCCTATGTATCACTATTGTACATGAAGTTTAAATAAATAAATAAATAAATATTCCTACGTCCCCATGTTTAAAATTATGTACTGAATACGTACCGTTTTTGCGTCAGTGACCCTGTATATCACGTAAAATTTCGAGTAAATGATGGAAGAAAAATAAATGTAAAATATATTATTAATCTGTTTTTTTTTTATATTGCAGAGCAATTACCGGTTCTCATACAGGGTTGAATCCTTGGTCTCTGTATTCAGTTTATTCCTTTTTGTTACGTTTTAGGTTGGTACTGTTTTTACTTTATCATTCATCCAGCCATAGAGACGTAATTGTAGGTACTTAGATTAATTTTGGAATCACTTTGGGCCCTGTCAAAATACCAGCGTTGTTACATTTTTTTTTAAATTTTACAGCAGCAGTTTTTACTCAGATTAAGGCCTTTTGGCCTTGTACGGTACTAAATTTAGTCTATTGTATTACTTATTTTTATTTTTTTTGCTTAAGTTTACTCTTTATTTAATTTTGTGTTATTGTTAATTTAATTGTCCAGAGACAAATAAATCCTTTTTCTTTCTGTTTTTCTTTCTAACTTCCCAGTTAAACATTTCAAAATATTTTACATGTGAAATTAATTTTAACATCTAACCCAAAGGTCATATACAACTTGTAAACCGTTACCAATTTATATATAGTTACCCGAATCCAAAAACAAATGTCGCATTCAAAATACCAAACCATCCCATTTTTTACAAATCGTCGGGTCAGCCAGTAATGTTTTAAAATAGGACGGTCCGGTCAGGCAGTGATGAATGGTCACCCTAGCCCTTAGAATCTATGAGCCAATCGATCTCTGCGACAAAAAGGGACCCTTTTGATAGAAATAAAGTCTTTTTGAATCTTTGTTTGATTCGAAACGATGAAGTCAATTTGTATGTGGTTTGGGGTAATGTTGCGTGTAAAAGGCAAGAAAATTGGATTGATGTAGTTTAAGTAATCCTTGTAGGGTAAGGTAGAGAAATTTCAAACTTTATGACGGCTCGGAAGTTAGCTGCGAGTGACGATCTGTGCATTATACAGTCAAGACGATGCGCCCTCTGCGCCCCGTTGATACCTAAAATTGTGTTCTGCGCAGCTGTACGTTAGATGTTCCGAGCCGCCATAAAGTTTGAACCGTTGTACCTGTGCAGACTGTCAATCGCAGCTAACTTCACAGCCACCATAAAGTGTGCAAAGAACTATATGTGTAAAAAGATTAAAAGATTTTAGCGAAATAAATTCACAAGTGATGTTTGTCGGAAGAAGATCACTAAACTTTATATCTTCTTTTGAGTCTGTTAATAATGTTGGGGTAATTTTAAAAGCAGTGCAAGTGTAGATAATGCTCCCCTTTATTTTGTCTTCTTTAAGACGATGTGTCACTGACAAGTCAAGAATGTTAACTTCTTCTTAGCGTGTCGATGGCATGATGATTTAGCCTAAAACTCAGCCATGCGAACCCCACTCACTGATGCAGTAAGCAGATCATCAAGTGTGCAGGTGACAGGGCACGCGGTGCAAGATGGAAGGTCCGCCATTGTCTGTGGGGAGACGCCGCATGCGCACTTGAGGTCTGAGCCGTCCATAAACCCCCGTCTGCAGAGATTGTCTTTAATCCGGCCGACTTGGGTTCGAAGTCTGTTTAAGGATTTCCAAGTCAGCCACGGCAACACGTGCCCAGGTGGACGGTTTTCTGATGGATCGTTGAAGTTGTTAGGGGGTTGAAACCGCTCCCGCCAGAGATTGCACCTTGCTGTGGAGGCGTTGAAAATGTTAACTGTCAAGCTTAGAATGATGACTGACTAAGTTAAGAAATTTAACCTCACACACTGTACCTATTTATAACAAATGCTTTTTTTTTCTTTTTCACGTCTGTTTATTAAAAAAGATGTCAAGATGTTGATGTCAGCAACGATGTAGGGGTTCGCAAGGACCGATGCCTGCCAGGGCTGCAGGACTTTTCGAAAGAGATACCGCGGCCCTGGAACACAAAGGGCAAAGAAGGAACATGGATGGGTTTTAGTCAGTAGAAGTCTGACACTCCTTTCCGCTCCGCCCAGAGCGGGGAGGGGGGGGGGGGTCATTTGATGATATCAAATCCAAAAAACAAAATAAAACACTGTAGTTTAGTAGGTGTCCAATATTTCTGTAGTAAAGCATAGTACTCGAAAATCAATTTTATCGTTTTCAGACTTTAATATCTACTGAGCCACGTTATGGACACTGCGTTTTATGATTGGTGGCAGTTGCATGAGTCGTAAAGTTGACCAATAACGAGCGATAAAATATAAGAACCCGGACTTGCGAAGCTCAATTTTTCACCTACTAAATCATAAGAGGGTTCAAATAACAACAATTTTATTTGTTTTCAGATACAAATATTTGGTTCGCTACAGGCATGCATAGTTATCACGCCAGCACACTTGCGATACCTCAGCAGTCATGCTAGTGAAGGAGGTGGCAGGACATGAGAGGGAAAGAACCTCACGTCCCAGCCGCCGCGGGAGACGCCCTGGGCGTCGGGGGTCACGTGGTGGCTTCCGACCAGCGTAGGCGCTGGCCTGTGGACGGCGAGTTATGGGCTAGCTCGCCGTCCGGCCGTCTTATGACGACAGGCCGTGTCGACGGCGCGTTCGTGTTCCACGCGCGCCTCAAAGAGATGTCAGCAATCAAGTAGGGGTCCGCATGGGCCGATGCCTGCCAGGGCTGCGGGACTGTTCGAAAGAGATACCGTGGCCCTGGAACACAAAGGGCAAAGAAGGAACATGGATGAGTTTTAGTCAGTACAAGTCTGTCATTTTATGATTTCCCATCCGGAAAAAAAAAAAGCACACTTGCGATCACTATACCAAGAGGCAGACAATTTTATTTATTTTCTGAAATAAATGGTTTCCATCGTAAAAGCAAACTGTTTTCACCGTTAAAATCCTACTAATATTATAAATGAGAAAGTTTGTGAGGATGGTTGGATGGATGTTTTTTTGTTTTGACTGTTTTCCCGCAAAAATTAATAACTGGATTTGGATGAAATTTGGCACATAGATAGTTTATAACCTGAATTAACACATATAATACTTTTTATCGCGGTAGTACTATCCCGTAGGACAATTACAGAACTCCACGCGGGCGATGCCGCGGGCATAGGCTAGTATTTACATACAAACAGCCCGCATCAGCTTTCTATGTATGCACGTAAAAAGAGCGTGAATTACCAACTTTGTTTTATATCGCGTGTGCAACATGTGATAGCAAACAGTTGAATGTTTACACTTTTTTGTTTCCATTTATGGAAACAAGTTTCAGTGAGAAAAACGTGCGATATTTTACACTTATGTTGTTCGTCAGCGACCTATTATAATGTAGGTATTGATGTCTTAAACGAGGAAGAACTTAAGGAGCTCGTGGCTAAATAGTAACAGCCGCTCGGATCGATCTTTAGGTTAAGCCGTGCTTGCCTAGGTTGGTCTGTGGATGGATGACCACCCATTACATACCGAGTTTCCTCCGTGCCTCGGAAAGCACGTTAAGCCGTTGGTCCCGGCTGTCATTTGTAGATCTTTGACAGTCGTTACAGGTAGTCAGTGGCCCAAAGAGTCTTACCAAGGGGTAACGTATTACCCAGTACTGGGTTGTGGAGGTCAGATAGGCAGTCACTCCATGTAAAATACTGGTATTCAGCTGCATCCGGTGAGACTGGAAGCCGACCCCAACATGTTGCGAAGAGGCTAGGCAGATAATTGATGTCTTAAATCTTTGAAATTAGCGTTGTCTCTAGATTTAGGTAAAACGTAAAAAATGGCATTAAGGTACTACAGGGATAGGAGGAATAAGGTGTATAGTTCTTCAACCCTCATATGAATGGGAGGATCCTCCGACTAGATGGGTGTTATGTCTGGTGGGCTCTTGCCCAACAGTTGTTTTCGAGTTTTTCTATCGTGGATAATTTGTAACTGCGCGATTTAGGAATTTGAGTCATAGTGTTAGTGTCATAGATGGCGCTGTAGTAGTTTTTGTTCTAATTTCCTGTAGTAGTTTTTGTAGTACCGCTACAGTACTACATAACTGGTAATAGTTTACGTTTGTTCTAGGGGCCTAGACCATTGATAATAGCTTTTTACTCCTTCTGTGCCGGGAACCCACCTGGTGGGTTCACTCAAGTCGCACTTGCGATGCCAGGATGGGTTCCCGGCGTCGCAAGTGCGACTTGAGCGAGCGTCCACTCTCCACTTGCAATATGTATGGTGGGATGGCACATGTGCTCTATGAAACGGAGGTGGACACGAATGTGAGTTTCGTGTTTCTACAAAAACTCATCGGGAATTCGGGATTGACTGCTTTTCAGTAGCTACTGTCAATTCAATACATTTTGGACTTTACTGTCATCTTTATAGAGGGTAGATTATCACTTTGTCTGGGCCTTCCAAAGCCGAGTTTTCTCTGCCCGTCTATACAAGCAAAGGCTGGTAATTAATCAATTTATGCTAAGTATACTTACCTACTTAGTCTATAGGCAAAGTCAACTCTGCCGGAAGCGGGCTCGGTCAGTAACGTAGAAACCTAATTACCAACTTCCACTGATAGTTAATTTTATATCTTGATAGCGGAAATTAGGTTTTAAAAGGAAAGAGTTTTTTTGCTTTGGTTCCACGACTGGCATGGAGTTGTTTGTTGAAGGTATCTCCCTAGCCTTTTCCTAACTATGTTGGGGTCGGCTTTAGAGGGGGTTTTTGGAGTCCTACTTTACTTAGCTGAATAACATTATTTATCATGGAGCGACCGCCTATCTGACCTTCACAACCCAGTTAATACTGGGTAATACTAATCCGCTTGGTAAGATTAGTCGTCAGACTACCTGTAACAACTGTCAAATATCTTCAGATGACAGCCGGGACACCCATCCACAGACCAACCAAGGTAAGCGCAGCTTCATTTGAAGATCGATCCGGCAGTTATTATTTAGCCACGAGCTCAATTTGCTGATTGATTTTACTAGAACTAATAGTAAAATTGTTGTAACCCAATATCAAATGATCAGAAAATTGGTATTTACGAGTACGATATACTATCAGTAGCCGTGTCTAAAAGTTTAGTTTTATGTAGGTCGAATTTGTCAGGATTTATTCCGTTAGGCTCGTACATCATGTGGGCAGACGATGAGTTTCGTGCAACAAAAATACCCTGGGTGCGATACAGTGTCTATTAAACTAACAAATTACTTGAAAAGAAAAATTCCAGTGCGAGCAGGGTTTGAACCTGCGACCTTCCGATTCAGTACACCGGATGTCTTAACCAACTAGACCATCGCACCCCGCTCACAGTTCTCGAAATTTTCGTTCCATTAATAACGTCTTAGGTGACGTTAGCGCCATCTATTTAAGAAAGTATCGAACTAACTTAAACCAACACGTTGACATTGCAGCCAAATCAATGTTGTATAGAAGTCGCCATACCAAACTAATTTTTTAATACTAATTTTTCTTTCCATGTCAAAAACAGCTATGTTCCCTACGCAGGGTTTGCGTATAAAATATTAAAAATTACTTGAAATTATAATTTAACACAATAACACGGGGCACAATGAATCGGGTACAGTTCCAGGACGTCTCAACTCCACTGCGATCAGACGTTGACTGTCGTCCTCGCCTTGAGCTGTAAACATTAGGGCTCTGTAGAAGCACGCTATGGTATGGGTAGACTGGTAAATAGGTCGTGTGATGTCACCCCTGACACGCTTGCAAGTCATTTTATGTCTGTACTAATGACCGGATCCGACATGTAGTTATTTCGTGTTTCTTCCTTTTTTTTATCTGTTTTATTCCAAATTAGGGAGTAGGTATCTAGGTTACCGGGTACCTGCAACTCAGTAACTAGGGTGATCGAGGTCTGATAGGCAGTCGCTCCATGTAAAATACTGGATATCAGCTTAATCCGGTTAGACTGTATGCCGACTCCAACATAGTTGAGAAAAGGCTAAGCAGATGATGGCCATTCCAGACTAAAATCTCAAGGTTTGTAACACTAACTGGATAAAGAAACCACCCGTAAATAAAACACGAAATGGTACATTTTCCCGTGAGGAAAATCTTCTCAGTTAAGAAACTCCCTTCTGTGATCAATAACTTGACAAACGACGCAGGTGTCAAACAATCCATCATTGCATAAAATAACGATATTATCAACCTTCTGGCTATAGACCGAATATATTTTTGGCATTTACTCGTTAAATATGACATCAAAAACGTAAGCGATTTATTGTGATTTTACAAAGATTCAAATCGTTAGATTCGCCCTTTCGTATCAAAAAATTGTTAGGTTTCTTATCAAATCAAATCAGTTTATTGCAAACATGTTGTACAGAGGTGGAAATAAGATAAATTAAGCATTTAATTCAGATGAAAAATCCATAAATTGTTAGTGATGACTGACAACTTAATATGAAATCTAAATCATCATCTGCCTAGTATTTTCCCAAATATGTTGGCGTCGGCTTCCAGTCTAAACGGTTGCAGGAATACCAGTATTTTATATGAAACAACGACCTATCTGACATCCACAACCCAATTAGAATTGGGTAATACCCCTTGGTGATTGGTTGTCAGACTTATGTGCCACTGACTACCTGAAACGACTGTCAAAGATCTACAAATGACAGCTAGGACCAACGGCTTAACATGACTTCCGATGCGCGGAGGAAACTGGGTATAAAATGAGTGGTCACCCATCCGAGATTGTTCCGAGCGGCTGTTACTATTTAGCCACGAGCTAAATAAATCCTGCATTACAATTTTTTCCTTGCACTGTTCTTAACATCTCGAAACACGCTGCAATTTACTAAAGTTATATTTATTTTTGTTACAGGTAAATACTGTTTCACTCGTGACTGTATATGGGTATGTAAAATGGACCGTGTGAGATATTAATTCCACTACTGCAAGGTGTAATTTGTTGCTACCATAACTGTCGGCGGGTATCCAAGTTCGTTAAAACGGTCACAACGTAGTGGGTGCTTTATTTATTTTTACGCGTTCCGGGTAATGCTGGGGTTGCCGCGCTTCTGTAGCGCGTCGGAGATGTTCGCGGTTCGCGGCGCCTGCGCAACCATGATGAAAAATAGAGACATATCATAAATTAATCCATCATACCCCTTTCTATAACTAATTACTAATTTGTGAGCGCAACCAATGGTTGCGCTTCGAGGAATAATTTAGTAGCGCTTAAAAATAGTTGCGTTCTGAGGAATACCCCTCTTAATGTTAGGAAACAACGTTTTTTTTTTGATACTCAAGAATATAAAAATAATTCCTTTGTTTTTCGAGTGCTTGTTTGTGAAAAGTTCTCCAACTGTAAATTGGAGTTAGCCTAAAAGCTTGGTTTTGATCGGTGAAAATGACTGAATAATTAAAAAAGAAAGTTTGAAAATTGTGCCCGAACTTTTCAATCCTTTTTAGGGAACGAGCCAACGACTTTTTGGGTGTTAGCGATGCGTGATCCGAAAACTGGGTATTGACCTAGATTTAAACCCTACTCAACCCGTTTCTGGCCGTTTTACTGATGTTTTAATACCAGATATACATGCATAGATACACTGAAATACTTATTTAGCAAACACGTTATAGAATATTACTGCCTTGTTTGTGTCTTGTGGTCGCACGCACTACTACTGAGCATGAGGTTCTGGGTTCTATTCCCGGCTCGTCCAGTGTTATTGGGTTTTTCCATCAGGAAGTTGTTGCCCGGAGTCTAGATTTGTGCCTAGTCACTGGCAATAATCTGTTCCTCATCTGCCTACCCCTTGGGGAGTTTAAGTTTGATGTTACACAACATAACATTACGCCAACAATCCCCGAAGGGTTAGGCAGAGGTGTACCTGATAGTACCTACATTTCGCCAGTTATGTTTAAGTCCCATAATAGGGGGCGAGCCTTTTACCATAAAATCCAGACTCCTTGGCGGCTACTGACAAATTTCCGATGGAAAAACCCAATAACACTTTGCCCGACCTGGGAATCGAACCCAGAACTCAAGCTCAGCAGTCGCGCTTGTAATCACTAGAACAACGAGTCGGTCGATGTTACCTATAACTATGTATGTTATACATATCTGAAGTAGAAGTTTTCACCCCAAAAGGAAACTCTAATGTAACACACAAGTTGAAAACAAACTTCAACAAAGATGTCACTGTGATAGAAAGCAGGCCTTCCATCACATTCCATCCCTCTCTAACACCCCAAGAGTGAAAGAGAAACACATACCGCGAATTCTCCAAATGGATTAACGCAAGGAGGGAAGGAATTATACATGATGTTCTCATCCGTCACGTTTACTGGCGGCCATTTTGTTGAATTTATACATGGTGTAGCGTTTCGTACATACGTTACTCCCTTCAAAGTGAATACACCTTGTATTCACTTTGAAGGGAGTAACGTATGTAACATTTTGTAGATTAAGAAATAATGTGTCATTCGTCATATGGGACGTATTCGACCTTTGTGTCGGTGAAAAAAGGTTTTTCGTTAGGACTGACACATATTGTTCCTATCTAGCTAGGTATAGTAAAGTTCATCATCTGCCTAGCCTTTTCCCAACTATGTTGGGATCGGTTTCCAGTCTAACCGGATGCAGCTGAATACCAGTATTCCACATAGGACTGACTGTCTGAACTCCACGACCCAGTTAGTACCGTATGACTGGTTATCAGGCTTTCGGACCACTGACTACCCGTATTGACTGTCAAAGATCTACAAATGATAGACGGGACCAACGGCTTAACATGCTTTCCGAGACACGGAGGAAACTCGGTATGTAATGGGTGGTCACCCATCCACAGACCAACCTAGGCACGCGCGGCTTAACTTGAAGTTTGATCCGAGCGGCTGTTATTATTTAGCCACGAGCTCCAATCACAAATAATTGTTGCAGACATATTTTCTAGTCCTTCTGCATCATAGTAGACTTTTGCCCTGTTGTGCGTTTTGTTCTGTTGTGCTTCCTCACAAGCACAATTACGACGTAGCCTGAAGAATAGCCAAACTTAAGTGGCAGTGGGCAGGGCACATTGCTCGCAGAACGGATGGCCGATGGGTCCGGAAAGTTCTGGAGTGGCGACCGCGAACTGGAAGACGTTGCGTTGGAAGGCCTCCCACTAGGTGGACCGATGACCTGGTAAAGGTTGCAGGGATCCGCTGGATGCGAGACGCACGGGGCCGGTCAATGTGGCGACACTTGGGGGAGGCCTATGACCAGTAGTGGACTTCTTTCGGCTGAAATGATGATGATGATGAAGCACAATTAATATTCACCTTGGGTTCAGAGCACACGGGTTTCCCTTGTTTTCTAACCGCCTGGCCACGACCTACACGCTTGTGCGACATGAGTGTTGCTAGTGTTTCAACAGCGACTGCGGAAAGAGCACACCACGAAACAACGGTTCTCACACAAAGGTGACACACGCGGGTGAAAGCGCCAAAGTAACCCGCGAAATTCAAATTTTCTTAGGTTTTTTGCAATTTGTAGGTCAGTGTCAGGCTGTTTGTTGAACAAATATAATTCGCGACCATAACACGTACATTCGTAGTTACAAAATTATAATCATCAATACAACCCTCGTAGTTCATTTAATCCCATTCAATGACTATTTCATAAAAAAGTCATTCAATGTGATTAAATGACAATCAATCTAAGAAAATTTGAATTTTGCGGGCCTCCCTGGCGCTTTCACATTAACGCAAGCTGTATATCCTGAGGTCGTGAACGGGGTGTGAGTAAGGTAATGGCTTGCCCGCACTTAAGTAATTCACTAGTACTTAAGTACTTCGCTAATGGCCTGGCGTTTGCTCCTGATCTTATCTTGATGTATTGTCTTGATACTTCAACACTCATTATGGGCAATGTATCGGAAAATGATTGAAGTAAAAGCAATCTTAAAGTGCTGAGTTTTTGGTTGAGACTTTACTAACTGTGAGAGATGCCACTACTCTTCACGATTTTAGGGTTTCTGAACAGCCTGCTTGCCATATGGGCTTGCCGTATTGTTATTTTTTTTGTTACGGATATAGTCAAACATGGTCACCCACCTACCCACACGACATAGGCCCTGTTGTCTACGGTCGCATTTACCTGGACCGCTGTCGATTTTTAACAGCCAATCAGTGTTTCTCAAAATTTCTGTCTTTAAAATAATAGCTTGTAACAAATTAATGATGGATGTATTAAAGAAGTGTGGTATCTGTGATGATCAGCTGACTGATGGAGTGCGTTGCTCAGTATGCGGAAATGAGTTGCATTTCCAATGAGCAACCATCACTGAAGCTGGCCACCGTAAGCTGGGAGACAGGAAGCACACACGGCGATGCATGAAATGCAAGCGGACGGGCACTCTCCATCCTCCTAGCTCTCCAATGTATCCGAGGTTAGAGATGGAATCTGCAGTATTACTGGAGCTTCGAGCATTGGCTGCAAAGTTGGCTCCTTTGGAAGGTCTGAAGGACGAAATCCTGACACTAAGGAGTGAATTCGCCGACATGAAAACCTCTCTAAACCAGCAATTCAATGAAGTTGTCAAGGAGTTTAATGCAAGGATAAGTGGCATGGAGCAGCGTGTTACTCAACTGGAAAAAAGTCAGGGTCAGGTGGATCAACTTTGGGCACGTCTGGTTAAACTGGAGGAAGAGTCTGACAATAAGGTTCAATGGTCGCTGAAGTATAATGTGGAGGTGAAAGGTTTGTCTCCATCAAATAGTGAAAACCTATTCCAAATCATCTCCAGTATTGGTACTAAAATCAATTATCTCATTGTCAAAAGTCAGATCTACTTTATTACCGGAGTACCTACGCGCGAAAAAGATTGCATAAAATCTGTCATTACTCCGTTCTGCTATCGCTATGTTAAAGACGATTTTGTTGCTGCAGCCAGATATGTTTCCAAGACATCGCCACTAACAACTAGCCAATTCAGAACCAGAGAATGTATATATGTCGGATACGGTCATTAGTACGGACATAAAATGAATCGCAAGTGCGCTGGTGGTGACGTCACGCGAACTACTTACAAGTCTACCCATACCACAGCGTGCTTCTACAGAGCCCTGATGTTCAACTCGAGGTGAGGGCGTCAGTTAATGTCCGATCGCAGCGGATTTGAAATGTTCTAGAACTGTACACGATTTATTGTGCCCAGTGTTATTGTTTTAATTGTGATGCCAAGTAATTTGTGTATCACAACCAGTGTATTTTCATTGCACGAAACCCATCTTCTGCCCAAATGTCGTACGAGCCTAACGAAATAAATCCTGACATATCCGACATATAAATGACCATCTGACGACGAAAAATAAAATGTTGTTGTCGAGAACTAAATAGTTGGTGTCCGTAACGGATTTTCAGTACAAAATGCTTGGTTGAAGGCTTCGTGAAGGGTTCGTCTACACCCTGTATGGTTAGTAATTGGTTCGGGTTGTCTTTGTTGTTCGACAAAATAGCTGAATCGAATGTGCAGACATGAACTATGACTCTTTTAAAGAATTTTTACTCAACTCAGCAAGATCAAAAAGGCATTTTCAAGACACTTTTATTGCATATTATGAAATATTGTCCCATTTTTCTTGCTGTTTCTACGACAAAAATGTAGCGGCATAGTAAATTAAAATTGAAAGCTAGATGGCCTGGTTAGGGTACTTTAAAGAAAATTGCTGTTTTTAGTTGAGGCAATTTAAATAAAATACTCTATTTTCTGTACAGGTAAGTTACTGTTGTTATACTCTTTTTAGATTCCCCTCTCTCTTTCACACACTGTTCTATGTTATAAAGAGGTAAAATTTGTTTGTATGCTGGGATGGTGGGGGGTAATCTTCGGAACTACAGATGCGATTCCAAAAATTCTTTCACTAACGGGAAGTTAGATTATTCCCGAGTGTCATAGGCTACATTCAAAACGTTCCTGTGGGTTAATTTCCGTACAAAGCAGCAAGCAAAAGCTAGTTATTGATAAAAGAAAACAAAAAAGAAACGCATTTCAAATGCTTTTTTTTCAGTACAGAAAAAATACGTTGATACACAGATCAAATATTAATTCCAAATTCAATTTTGACTAAATTGACTGAACAAAGCCAACAAATCGAGTGTTTCCAGTCCATTTAATTTTAACAAACTTTTTTTGAGCGTCGACTACAAACAACCAGAAAGCCGTTGAATCAAATAGATTGGCTTTAAAAGTAACTATTTGTATGAGGTCCACAGAATAGTGAATGAATAAACAGGACATGTCAACATTGTTATTGTTTATTTTTTTTATTGTGTTTCTTACAGCTAACAATACAAAAATTGATAGTGGTAATGAACGACAAGGCAATTACAAGCCTCCACAGTTAACAGTAAACTAATGTCGCACAAAATAATAACTAAGTATAATAGAATACCAACCCGCACTGGGCCTGCGTGGTGGATTATAGCCCAATCCCTCTCATAGAGAGGAGGCCTGCGTCCCAGCAGTGGGAACATTAATAGGCTGATTATGCTTATGCTTATGCTATAATATAATAACAAAGAATATGACTTTAATATTAAATTAAGTACCTGCACAGGCAGGAATGCAGGCGTAACCACATTTAGAATTCATCAGAAACAATACAGCTATCCCTAAGCAGCTTGCAAACAGATTGATAGTCGTGACTGTACACGAGGGAAAACAAGTAGAGACAGCTACTTTCCTTAAATAATTTTGAATTAGATTCCATGTTATTTTTTTTTATTTTTTATTTTTTAAATTAACGTTGCCTCACACTAGGAATTTCTCTTGTATCGTGGGTGCATTTACAAACATTTAAACTCACATACACAAACAGCCAGACCCGGAACAAATACCTGTAGGCCATACAAATATTTGTTCCGTGCGGGAATCGAACCCGCGACACGCAGCGCAGCAGTCAATCGCTCAGCCACTGCGCCAACAGCGCCGTCAAAGGTTATTGGTTCCTGTCTTTTTCTACCAACTAACAGACTACAATTCAAAAGAGTCTGTATTTTTTTAAATTAAAATATTTAAACTAACTTTGATTACACATCTATGTGTAATCAAAGTTAAGAATTCTGTTCTTGAAAGAGTTAACCGGTTTTATTTTCATTCTTTAGGTAACATAAAATACAAGCAGTATTTTTTACAATCATCATCTGCCTTGCCTTTTGCCAACTATGTTAAGGTCGGCTTCGAACACAACCCAGTTAGTACTAGGTAATACCATACCCCTTGGTAAGACTGGTTGTCAGACTTTTTGGGCCACTGACTATCTATAACGACTGTCAAAGATCTTCAAATGACAGCCGGGACCAACGGCTTAACGTGCTTTACGAGGCACGGAGGAAACTCGGTATGTAACGGGTGGTCACCCATCCACAAATCAACCTAGGCAAGCATGACTTAACCTAAAGATAGATCCGAGCGGCTGTAATTATTTAGCCACGAGCTCCTCATAATTTTTACAATAATTTTCAAAATAAAAAAAGGGTATTTCCATCAGGCATTTCTCAGTAGCAGCCACGAAGTCTGAATTTGTGCCCGGTTGATGGCAATAGGCTTGTCCCCTATTACATGGGACTTAAAAACATAACTAACATTTCACCAGATATGTTTAAATCCCATGTAATTAATTTATTTTAAACACGACATTTTCCCACACTGTTGGAAATCTTCTACAATTCCACACATTCATTGTGCGACGAGCTTGTATGAAACAAACTCGTCCTGTATCTTTAAACGACAGTAAAACACAAGAACTCATAATATTCAAAGCGGTACGTCGTAAACCTCGCATGCATCTCACGAAATATACCGCAGTGTACAGCACAAAACAAGTTAGAAGTTACATCGACAACATTCTTCAAACGCAATCACATTTCACGTTGTGTGACTTGAGTTTAAATAAACTTAGTTTTCAAATGGTAAAGCAAGTTCAGTTTAAAAAAAAGTGGCGACACTTGGGGGAGACCTATGTCCAGCAGTGGACATCTTTCGGCTGAAATGATGTTGATGATGATGCTGTCTAGTTTAAAAAAATATTTATTAATTAATATAATTTTAAGTTTTTTTTGCAATCAAAATACAAAATAAATATCATTTAAGTCAAACCATGCACCATTTTCCACAGTCAGTATCCCTGACAACACTATCAATTGATTACAAAACAATGTCAGTTTCATTATTTTAAAAAGATGACATTAGTCCCGGGTGTCATTTGGAGATCTTTGACAGTCGTTAAGTAGTCAGTGGCCCAAAAAGTCTGACAACCAGTCCAAGGGATATCGTATTACCCAGTACTAACTGGGTTGTGGAGGTCAGATAGGCAGTCGCTCCATGTAAAATACTGATATTCAGCTGCATCCGGTTAGACTGGAAGCCGACCCCAATATAGTTGGGAAAAGGCTAGGCAGATGATGATGGTCCGCATATTATGTCAGATAGGCAGTCTTTCGGCAGCTAGACTGGAGTCTTAAAGGCAAAGCAGATGATGATGATATTTGTCTGCGATGTCGGAAAAATACGTGTTTTACAAACTGTTAAACCTTTTTACTCTACTAACATAATAATGTAAAACATATTTGAGTGCCCTAAACAGGTAAAATATGGTTTGTGCACACATCACCAACTTTTATATCGGATAACACCTGTATTTTAAGCAAATATTTTTTTTTTTTTCTTAAAGATGTAACCTTTACATCGTGTCGTACTATACTCTCTGTACTCGGAATTTTATTTGGCGGACGTCTTATTGAATTGTGTTGCTTTCAATGTAGATGGGTTCTGTCGTCGAATTTTATTGTTTTACTGGATATGTCATTAGGTTCTTGGGTTGACATTTTGTGGGATATAAGGTTTTAGTAGCTAATAATTTTATTTATATGCGTATTGCTAAAGGTTTTATTACGTCATGGCTTTTAGAGTATGATGTTGTCAAGGAAACTCTTAATTAACATAGAAATTAGTCTGACTTCTCGTGTCTTTAAGGCAGACTTTTGCTTAGCACCGAGAAAAGAAAGGAGAGTATTACTTTCCAAGTAGCTATCATAGGTCTAAAAAGGCCGCTTTAGAATTATAATGGGATAGTAATATGGTTTACCTTTACAGTTCGTAAACATGTCACAAAGTGACAATTCAAAATATTAACTGCGTCTGTGACCATTCCATCTGCCTAGCCTTTTCCCAACTATATTGGGGTCGGCTTCAGTCTAACCGGATGCAGCTGAATACCAGTATTTTACCTGGAGCGACTGCCTATCTGACCTCCACAACCCAGTCAGTACTGGGTAATACGAAACCCCTTGGTAAGACTGGCTGTCAGACTTTTTGGGCTACTGACTGCCTAACGACTGTCAAAGATCTACAAATAACAGCCGGGATCAACGGCTAAACGTGCTTTTCGAGGCACGGAGAAAACTCGGTATGTAATGGGCGGTCACCCATCCACAGACCAACCTAGGCAAGCACGGCTTAACCTAAAGATCGACCCGAGTGGCTGTTATTATTTGGCCACGAGCTCCGTCTGTGACCATTTTAAGAACTTAAACGTAATTCATATTATTATTTTATTATGATTCTGCTAAAGCAGTCATTTTAGGCCCCCAGAACTGTAGAAATTAAATTTAGTTCTTTTCTAGAAAGGACTATTTTTAACGAAACATGTGTGAATAATACAGGATACAGGAGAAATTCCTAATGTAGGGCAAAAAAAAAAAAAAAACTTGAAACATTTTTCGACATTCTTGATCAATGTTAAGTCTAAATCTTTAAAGTCTTCAACATTTCCTGTCCTTATCCCAATCAATTTGGACATACGTTTCTATAAGACGTCTCAGTATAATTCCCTTTTTTGCCATATCATTCAAACACTTCAAAATCATAGTCTAATGGTGGCACTACACTTGGCAGATCTGGCCGAGTATTCGCCTTCTATCATTAAAACAAAGTGAACTATATCGCAATAGACATAAAAAACATTTTGTTTTGACAAATACGCCAAGTGAAGTGCCAGCATTAAATGAATGTAGTTTCTAAAACCCACTATTTAATATCCGTTTGTTCTACAAAAAGTGAAATAAAACAAACACAATCTTGTGCTAAGAAAGAAAGAAATTAAAACACAATTAGTTACAAACAGCACTCGCTGTACTTAATGTTTCGATTTCCGGAAGGCGCGGCAACACGCGACCTAGCACTTTGGGAAATAAAATCTAAGACTTTGTATTTTGTTTGGGGAACTTAAAGAAAAATTGTGTTTTGAAAAGATGTTGAGATTATTCTAAAAGGTGTAAAAAGACCCTTAACGAAGCCGAAAGGCACTTGTTCTACCCGTCATTGCCATATTTTTTTTGTTCTGGACCATACCTGGGAACCTTCTAGTTACGGAGATATTTGAGGTCAAAGTTCCAATTTTTTAACAAGTTTTTTTTTTTTAATATATTTTTTGAAGTTATAAATTGACTTTAATTACCTCAATGACCTGTTTACTATTCAAAGCATCCACCAGCACAATGTTTTGAGTTCGTTACATTTAGTTTTACCGTAAAACGATTTTTCACTCCAAAAAAAAGTCGTTTCCCAGCAAAAAATTTTTGCGTAGGGTTACTTAAGTTTGATGTACAGAATGCTTGGACGACGGCTTCGTGAAGGGTCCGTTTACACCCTGTATTATCACTTATCGCTGCATTGACCAGTAGAGGAGCTCGTGGCTAAATAATAACAGCCGCTCAGATCGATCTTTAGGTTAAGCCGTGCTTGCCTAGGTTGGTCTGAGGACCCATTAAATACAGAGTTTCCTCCGCCCCTCAAAAAGCACGTTAAGCCGTTGGTCCCGGCTGTCATTTGTAGTTCTTTGACAGTCGTTACTAGTGGCCCGAAAGTCTGAGAACCAGTCTTATCAAGTGGTATCGTATTATCTCGGTTGTGGAGGTCAGATAGGCAGTCGCTCCATGTAAAATACTGATACTCAGCTGCAAACGGTTAGACTGGAAGCTGACCCCAACTTAGTTGAGAAAAGGATAGATGCTGATTGCAGGTAGTGTAGTTACTTGAAGTTATGTAGCATTTCCGTATTTCCCAAACTCCACTAACATTAAACTTAAAGTATATTTTCCTTTCGCGCAGTAAATGCAGCTTGTTAGTTAGCTTATGTATGCACCATTACATACTGCGGTATGTGGGTCGTGGTTCTCAAATTAGGTTAAAGAAAAACCACAGACCGCGGGCTATGTTAGTGCACGGAATTACTGGGATTTCAGGATGAACGTGAAGTCTTAGCTATTCTAGTCGCGTTTTGTTTCTTTGTTGGTATATTTCCGTGTTAATTTATATAATTAATTCAACGCTAATTGTATGTCTTTAATATAAATGCTACAGAATATTTTGGAATTTAATTTTGTTTTGTTTTGTGGGTTGTCGCAAGATAATTTATGAATGAATTGTATTAATATTTTAGCTGATAAATAAAATTTAATGAGACATTTTGAGGTGTAATTTGGTCCAAATTGAGAATCTTTTGTGTTTCAAATGAAATTAATAACAAAATAGGTATTTTCTGAATAAGAGAGGTTTTATTTTCATTTCTACTTCATTCATTTTTCATTAAATTCATTGTTAACTTTGAAAAGTTATATTTTTTTCAGGAGAAAACGGTAAAATACAAAACAACAGAAACCAAACATCTGCTATCACCCTCACACCCGCTTCAAGCTCTTTTTCTAGCTCAGAAAAATATATAAAGTTTTAAACAACAGTTCTTAAGAGATGCTCCGCAAAATACAGAACATACACCTTCAAGTGTTTTTCATACAACATTTATACTCTGAGTATTTACTCGGAGTATTCTCAGAGTATTTACTCTGAATTTACACTCTGTGCGCGGTTACTCGGCAAAATGTTTTGCAGAAGACATAAACGCCTTTATTTACTAATAGTTTTTTAGAACAGAAGCACACAGAAGCTATATACTAGCTGTTGCCCGCGAATTTCCTTCATCCGCGTAAAATTATGATAAAAATATTACTTTTCTATTTGAATCGGATGTTGTTAACAATTTTATGGGTTTTAATTTTTTTGCACGGAACCCTAATACATTTTCTAAAATAAAAGTAGGTTGCCTAAGTTACTCCTTATAATTCACTCAAATCAGTTATCTACCAGTAAAAGTCCCATCAATTTGTCTAGCCGAAACATACAGACAGACTAAAATAAAAGATAAAATGTTTTTCGATATAACTACTGTATATACTCGTAATTTCAGTTGCATTCAATAAAAAAGTTATTATTTCGAAATTACAAACAGACACTTTATTAGATTTAGACAAGTTTATTTATTTGTATAGTTTTAAAAACTGTTTAAATAAATTATATTATTTTTATTATTGCGGAGGAGTTCTTCGATGCATTTTTATAGTTTGTTGTTAGTTTATTTAATAGTTACTTTGTTAATTAATAATAAATTATTGCGTATAGAGTGAACAAGATTTATTGAATAACGAAGCGTAAATGACTTTAAAAATTCCCTCCCCTTAAGAAAAGAAAAAACCTGAAAAGCCTAAAGAAAATACCTCGTTCAGTTCAATGTATTTCCTTTATCCTTTTCTGTAATCACCTTAGCGAGAATGTATGGCTGGCTTAGCTATCACAGATCTTTATCCTAGCCTGTAATCGTAGGGCATTAGTCACACAGTCGAAACTAAGGGATTTTTGGCTTTTTTGTTCACTTAGGGTTAGGCAGAGGTGTACCTAATAGTACACCCACATTTCACCAGTCATGTTTAAGTTCCACATACTAGAGGCGAGCCTATTGCCTATTGCCATCAACCGGGCACAAATCTAGACGCCGTAGCTGCTACTGAGATATTCCTGATGAAAAAACTCAATAACACTTTGCCCGACCTGGGAATCGAACCCAGGGCAGCAGCAGTGGCGCGACCAACGAGGTGGTCAATATTAGCCTAAGCAGGTCAATATTTATAATTCAATCATGTTTCTAAAGACACGTGGCGCCATCTATTATCATAAGAACGTTATTGTTGTTTTCCTCGGAAACAGTACTTTTTTTCGGGATGAAAGGTATCCTGTGTCCGTTTCTGTACACCTGACAACGTATATGCAAAATTTCAGGATGATCGGTTCGGTAGCTTAGGCGTGAAAAGGTAACAAGCAAACTTACTTTCAAATTTATAATATTAAGTAAGGATCGTAAGGATGTTATTTGATTGACTGTTAAAAGTATATTTAGAAACAAAATACCTTTGATAGCTGATCCTTTAACAAATTACGATTATTTACAAAGTTTTTCGTCGAATCATTGATTGGTGAAGTGAGCTTTCATTTAAACCAATTATCGGAAAATGTAAAGTTGCCTTTGAAAAGTATTTTGTTCAACAATTTTCATTGAAACATTAAGCTGCTTCCATGAATTTATAAACAATTTAAGGCGAAAGCGATAACGTTACCCGCGAATTTATCCTATTGACAGACTATTTCCTGAAATCATGGTATTTGAAGCATTTCTATAATAATAATATTATTAAAGGTTTTCATCAAGCCGTAAACCAAGCATTCTGTACATCAAATTAACTAACTCTACGCATAAATGATTGCTGGAGAACGAGTTTTTTTTGGGTCAAAAATTAAGAAAGAAAGAAAAAAATCACAGGGACATGACGTGCAATAAATAAAATAACTTAACAATAATCACACAACGCATAACAAATATTATAAATACAAAAGGAGAGAAACGAAAAAAAAAAAAATACAAGTTAACAGCTTGCACGTCGTGACTGCGACAAGCATGATGCTGTGCTATGGGGGCCCACAGCACAGCGCTGGTTTCCAGTGCTCACCCGTGAAAAAAACGTACGGAAACCAGACAGCATAGAAATTTGATAACATAAAATAAGAAAATAAAATAAACAGTACTTGGATATTAAAATACAAAACAACTATAGGAAATATAAACACTACCAAAAAAATTAAAAGTATGAGCGCAGGCTAAACAAAATAAACATAAATACAAAGCAAACACAGTTTATTTTTTGTTTTTATTTACGTTATACTGTAAGACTCAATGTAACATGGCGTGTCAGAACATTGTGCTAATGAATGCATTAAATAGTATGGGGGTCATGGAGTCTAGTCAAAAGGGAAGCGCCAGGGCAGCCCGCGAAATTTAATTTTTCTTACGTTTATTGCAATTTGCAGGTCAGTGTCAGGTTGTATGTTGATTAATATGATTGCTGGCGCTTCTACTTCAAATGCAAATTGCAAAAAACTAAAGAATATTGAATTGTGCGGGGCACCTTAAGAGCTTGTATACCTACAGAAAGTGGGCAAGGTTGCAAATAGCTGTTAAATATTTCGCTGTTTTGATTAATTTGGCAATATTAATCTACGGAAATAAGAAATATGGCTAACTAGTGAACTTAAATATTTATTATGAAATGCAATATTGAATATCGTAACACCGAATATTTAGTTTTAAATGTAAAAAAAGTACACGGATACTTTCTAAATGCCTTTTTTACACCTAAAACCGTTACAACAACAAATTCAATGTTTTTATTGCAATTCATTATTAATATTATAGTTCACTAGTTAGCCATACTTTCTTATTTCCGTACGGTAATATTGCCAAATTAATCAAAACAGCGAAATATTTAACAGCTATTTGCGACGTTGCCAACTTTTTGGATGAACGCTCTTAATTTCCAAGATCTATTTTGAATCAAAAACTTCCATCTACCTCCCACCTTCTGTCACCAAGGTCACCATTAGAAAACTACGAAAAATCCTGTTTTCTATACCCACAGAAGTTTTATTTAAATTTCTTATGGAAGATTAATTAAGTCCCCGTGACGTTCACTTTATCCTCTTTGTTGGGACCTTTTGATATTAAACAAATTAATGACCTCCGTGCGCCTCTCTTTTAGAACCTTTGTATGACTAAAAGCATTTTATTGTGAGCTTTAATGTGTGTGGAATCTTTTTCATCATTAAATTGCTTTATTTAGGCTTAAAAATGTGGGCTGCGGTGACTGTTCGAAAGAGATACCGCGGCCCTGGAACACAAAGGGCAAAGAAGGAACATAGATGGATTTTAGTCAGTAGAAGTCTGACACTACCTTCCGCTCCGCCTAGACATGGATGGGTCATTTGATGATTTGCCATCCGAAAATAAAAGAGGCTTCAAACTGTAGTCATTTTCCAATAAAGAAAATTAGACTGATGACTGAAGATTATCTGACATTCTGACAACCAGTCTTACCGAAGGGTATCGCATTACCCAGTACTAACTGGGTTATGGAGGTCACATAGGCAGTCGCTCCATATTAAATACTGGTATTTAGCTGCATCCGATTAGACTGGAAGCCGACTTCAACATAGTTTTAAAAAGGCCTGGCAGATGATGATGACGACTGAAGATTATTATCGACACAGCTAACTCCTTTTGAGCAATATCAGTAATGTGGGCTGTTATGCCACCTCTAGATACATTCTGGTTCATTTAGGTGCCAAAGAAGCTCATGAAAACCTCTGTTTCATTAGTTCCTGTAGTTCTGACATCCAGTCCTACCAAAGAGAATCGTAGTACCCAGCAGCTGGGTTAGGTCAGATGGGCATTCGCTTCAAGTAAATTCTGGTATTCAGCTGAATCCAGTAACACTAAAAGACTCCTCCAACATAGTTGGGAAAAGGCTAGGTAGATGATGATCTGCGTCTGCAATTTTGTATCGCAAATGATTTCGAAATTCGAAGGATGTCTCGTTCGAAAACCGCGATTGTTTATTTTTAAAACAAATGAATTCGCTTTCGAATTGCGTGCGCTCACTTGAGTGAGTTTTGAAGTGATTATAGAATAACTTTTCAATCCGCAAAATATTATCACTTGAACGTTGAACGTAACAAAATCGATAAGCCTTGAGCTAGAAATACATCGGCATTATGAATTATTCACTCTACCTGTATGACATTATTAACACTGCATATTTTTCGCTGCGATATTTTTAACCGTATATCGCCACCCATACAAAAGTATTCATAACATTTTAATTAACAACCCAGCTTGTGCATATTTTACTGGAATATTTTATTCATTTCGCTCTAAAAATACGAAGAAAATAGTCTAGTCTAATTGAACGTTTCAATGTATTGACTTGACGTTTATTTTCCGGAATTAAAAACAACAGCGGAATAATAACAGCCGCTCGGATCAATCTTTAGGTTAAGCCGTGCTTGCCTAAGTTGGTCTGTGGATGGGTGGCCACCCATTACATACTGAGTTAAGCCTTTGGCCTCGGCTGTCATTTGTAGATCTTTGACAGTCGTTACAAGTATTCAGTGGCCCAAAAAGTCTGAAAACCAGTCTTACCAAAGGGTGTCGTATTATTTAGTACTAACTGGGTTGTGGAGGTCAGATAGGCAGTCAGCTCCATGTAAAATACTAGTATTCAGCTGCATTCGGTTAGACTGGAACTCGACCCTAACATAGTTGGGAAAAGGCTAGGCAGATGATGATGATGTGAATCTAGCTGCAAACTTATGTCGATGGGATTCAAATATCAAATATGGCTGAAGGACTTTGACTTTTGACACATTAACACTGAAATAAGTTAGTAAATGTTGTTGAAACTAAGTGAATCAATCCTTTGAGCCTTGCTGGATACTAAAAGTAACACAAGAGTCAAAAACGTAGATAATACCTATCTAAATCTATTACCACTGCTTTAAACAAAAAAACAATCGTACCTACGTACAATCAACCTAAATCAAAAAAAACATTAGGTACCTAAAAATAATCAAATAAAAAATTCTTCGCAAAAAACAGAACAACTCCAAACGCTCCAAAAAACAGAGCCCATTTATAACCTTTTTTACATTTAAAAAGGAAACGGTATCGATTCGCCCCAAAAGGTTCCGGTTTCGACCCTTCTGTCCAAGGTTATGCGTGTCAAGGTCATTGCTCAATAAAGCCACACCCCTTGAGTGATCACCTTGAATGTTAGATAGAAGAACGACCTTGGAATAATAAGTAAGGATTTATTTTGTGGTTGTAACTTTAATAAAGTAGAAGGGGTTGGTTTGTTCCTCACATAAGTTTTCGCATTTAGGTACTAGAGTACTAGTTATGACACACGATTACTTAACACATATACACACAAATATACACACACATAACATATCTCTTCTACTCTGCCGTCGTAGTACGGAGGGTAGTTATTTAATTTGTTTGTCACAAAACTAGCCAATAAGTTTCATATACCCACCATCATCAATTGCAAAATTGTTTTTTTTTTCTACGCGATATGAACATAAATATTGTTGTAAAATTGTAAACTTAGGCTAAGTTTAACGGAAATAAAGATTTATTATTTTTCTCTTTATTTATATTTTTACAAATCATTTACATTTTTAAATATTCCTTAGAAAAAAAAAACAATATAAAACATTTAAAAATATAAAAAATTGTAGCCCACCGGAATCGGGAACAGGGTCCAAGCTACCGGCGGTCACGGCTCCAGAGAGAGGACCCTCCTAACAATACGAGCCGTGTCCAGGAGTACCGCTTTCTGAATCAAGCCCTTGATCCAGTTGCCTAACTAGAGCCTACTCAGGTATTGGTCGAGGCTCTTGGCAATTAAGCCATGGGCTGATACAACTATCGGCACAATGATCGCTGAATCCACGTCCCACATGTCGACAACCTCGCGAGCCAAGTCAAGATACTTGATTTTCTTATCTTATTATTATATATAGATACACACAATTTCCTCAGTAGACAGTGCGTCAGATGAAAGATGCGAATTATGGAGGAACACACATCCTACCTCTCCTCACTTCATCAATCCAGCAGAACATCTTCCTCCTGGACAGGAACTGCAGTGGCCAATCTGGAAATCTCTTAACCGTTTGCGGGCCCAGGGTTGGCCATTGTAGAAATAATCTGGCCAAATGAGGTATCATCAACACGGCCCGAATACAATGTATGTGTGGAGCCCTGCAGGATATGCCCCACCTTCTTTCTTGCTCATTCTGCAGTCACCTGCACCTTCCAGGATTTAAACGAAGCCAATGACAGAGCTGTGCAGGTGGCAATATACTGGTCGGGTATTATTAATTTGAGCCTATCGACAAGCAAAGAACAAGACTAGTAATTTTTACCTACGGTGTGTGAATTCATATTTAGTCAGTGATGCTGGCAACATTACTGTTTTGTTAATCTCAAATCGCACCACCTCCACCATCCTGTGTAAGAAATATGATAAATGTTTCTACTTTTATTTTAAACTAGCTTTGGTCCGCGGCTTCGACCGCGTGGAGTTCGGTAATGTCCCACGGAATCGTATTACCGGTATAAAAAGTATTCTATGTGTTAATTCAGGTTATAAACTATCTGTGTGCCAAATTTCATTCAAATCTTTTAATCTTTTTTAACTTAATTTCTCATATTTAGAGCTCTTAGCTCCTCTCTGACTCTGAATAGACAGAAGTCGCCAAAATAAGAAATGTTCTTCTTAAAGAGATCTATCCATTGGTATATATCTTAACGCTATTGGACGCTAACGCAATTTTGCCCATTCTCCTTTAATTCAAATCCGGTCAGTAGTTTTTGGGTGAAAGATTTACAAACATCCATCCATCAATCCTCACAAACTTCCGCATTTATAATATTAGTATTAATTAGTAGGGGTAGGATATTATTAGGACTTACAAACGTAATCCCCAGTCACATATTACGAGGCCCACGGGTATAATAATAGTATCAGAATGAACATAAATAACAGTACAAGTATTTATTTTATATGTGTATATTTGTATGTATGTTTATTTTATATAGGTAAAACTTTGTTTGTTCCCATTTCAATTTTCCTTTTTTGTCTTTTCTACACACTGTGTCTACATTTCTAATCCTACTTTCCTCTCGCAGGTCTGCTGGAAGAGATTTCGTATGAAATAAGCAGTACCTTTGTGCTCTTCTATCTTAATGTAATGTCTTGTTAAGTATTTTGTGTGTACATAAATAAATAAATCGTACCACATTTAAACGTATCGAAGGCAAAAATTCCTGAAGATATACCAAAATCGCGTTTAATTTTTATTTTCTGGCCTTCTTTCTGAATGCCTAGACAAGTTGTAATAGCTTTTAGTACAGCGTTATAGCGTTTCGTATTTCTACAGCGACTCTTAAGGATGATTTTCACCAAACGGCTAGCATCGCATCGGATCGGAACGGATTTTACAATCTTTAAACGCTAAATCGTGTACACAGTATTAACAGTCTATAATTATTACTAAGCCGCGCACAGTAGCTTAACCGCAGGCGTCTTCCGCGACACGCGATCGTAGCCGAAAGAATGCAGCGCCGCGCGATCGGCTCCGTTCGCTAGTCGTGGTATCCGATTGGTCGTCAACAAGGTAGGAATCAAACTATTTGACTAGGCTCAGAAACGGATACTTTCTCAAGCGACGACGGTACGGCGCCGATCGTATTCATCGGCATCCGTTCGTTTCCTTTCCGATCCAATGCGACACGTGTCCGTTTTGTGGAAATCGGATGATTTCCATAACATAGAATTTTCGTTATTATAATGCTAATCATACAAGATAATTTTGACTTTTCCATAATCAGTGTCGCTTTGTCAAGACCCTCTGAACTTGGTTAGTCTGTGAATTATCCCTTTGAAATTTAACCCTAGGTTTCCCATCATTTATTTTTTCCACCATAAGTCCAGACTGTTTTAGAAAGTAAATTAAACCACTCAAATAATAAAACGCACTAACGCAACGCTGTTATTCTTTAACTAGATAAAATTGAGTCTGTTGTTAAATTAATGAAAAAACCGTACTTCAATTTGCAATAAAAACAATTCGTAACAACCATTTTTTGCCAATAACACTTTGACCCACGTATAAAAGGTAATTGCCGTGAACTTACCTAACCCTAAAACGCTGTATACATCTATAAACAGTGTGTAAGAAATGTGTAGTCAAAAAGGGTACAGACTATAGACTCTATAGTAAAAATGTTCAATTTGATATTTTATACTCTATAGTATAAAGTACCCGCCCCGGCTTTGCTCGGGTGCAATATATATATATATATATATATAAACCTTCCTTTTGAATCACTCTATCTATTACTGAAAACCGCATCAAAATCGGTTGCGTAGTTTTAAAGATCTAAGCATACATAGGGACAGACAGGCAGCGAAGAGTGACTTTGTTTTATACTACGTAGTGATAAAACATCAAATTGAATATTTTTCTATATGGGACTAACATTTTAATCGCAAATAATCTGGCTTTCTCATTTTTGCCATTTTTCGTGGAGTACCTAGAAATTGTAGTTGGAATTGGTTTTCAGTCTAACTAAATACAGCTGGTATCTTACGTGGAGCGACTGCCTATCAGACCTCCAAAATCCGGTAAGAGGGTAATAATAAACCCCTTAGTAAGACTGGTTGACAGACTTTCGAGTCACTGACTACTTTTAACGGCTGTCAAACACACATGACAGCCGGAATCAACGGCTAAAATGTATTGAAATTTTTGTATAGCTGATTTTTCCAATACAATAGAGAAAATCGTTCAGCTTGGTCTGTCTGCTATTTCTGAAACACGCTGTATACAGCTCTATAAGGCTTTTAACGTAACATATACAGGGTTAGCTACAGTTAACGTAATCAGTTTGATGCATCTACGATGTACTTAGTAGTCTAGTTAATCTTAGTATCTGATTAATGCATTGGTAGTAGTTGTAGTTAGATCGATAGTTGTTTTAGACGGATTAATGCTATTTAACATATAACATCACGCCTGTAATCCCCAAAGGGTTAGGCCGAGGCGTTATGTTTAAGTCCCACAGGCCCCATATACAACATTAGTTTTAGTATATGCGAAACCTGAAACACGTGTCTATTATTTTTATGTAAAGAATCTATGTACAAAATTTCAAAACTGTATGATTAAAAATCACAATGTTATAAGCTTGTTCTGTTACCTGGTTGTCCGCACAAAAACGTGATCACAACGCAGCGCGCGCCTCCAGCGTCATCTTGAGCTCATTGATAATAATAATATGGCAGAAGGTACCTAAATTATTGCGATACGTACTTAAATTCGCTCGGTGTCCAATTTTTAACGTTTTAAAATATTTTTGGGAAAAAATATAACATGATATAAAATTGGAATCGATTCAGTTACTTATTCTGAACAAACTATGTATATTCAGGTTTCGCATATACTAAAAATAATATTGTATAATAGGGGGCGACCCTATTGACATCAACCGGTCACAAATCCAAAACTGCTACTGAGAAAAAAACCCAATAACATGTTGCCCGACCTGGGAATCAAACCCAGGATGAGGTCCTCAGCAATCGCGCTTGCGACCACTAGACCAACGAGGCAATCGGCGGATTAATGGTGTTTCATAGTCATTTGTATTGGATAGTAATAAAGTATATTTAACCAGTTTTATCAAGATGTATTTCCAAAAGATTCTTAGTGGCACGCCATCATCATCTGCCTAGCCTTTACTCAACTACGTTGGGGTCGGCTTTGAGTCTAACCGGATACAACTGAATATCAGTATTTTACATGGAGCGACTGCCTATCTGACCTCCATAACCCAGTTAGTACTGGGTAATAAGATACCCTTTGATAAGACTGGTTGCCAGACTTTCCGGCCACTGACTACCTGTTACGACTGTCAAAGATCTACAAATGACCGTCCTGCCTGTCATTTGTATTATATTTGCAAAGGCTTAACGTGATTTCCTAAGCACGAAGGAAACTCGGTATGTAATGTGTGGTCACCCATCCACGGACCAACCTAGGCAAGCGCGGTTAACCTGTAGATTGATCCGAGCGGCTGTCATTATTTAGCCACGAGCTCCTCAACGCCAGTTAGTGGCACACCATCGAAAAATATAATGACACCCTTCAATTAGATGGTTACCAAAACCGTGAAAATCTATAATTACGTCAATGATCGGCCATTCCAGCAACATTCCATTGCGTAAGACTTGGGCCCCCAGGAGTTTTGAATTATTTTAAATTCATTGAGAATTTCAGTTTATGTCTTAAAAATACAGTGTTTTAGATCGTAGCGTTTCCTCTCTTTAATCTGGGGAAGTCTCTGGGGCCATGTTCTATTTTCAAGCTATTTAAATTTTGAATGTACGAAGGCAATCTAGAACGAGGTTTTCGGGGAAAGAGCCATTTTAGCTTTGAGATTAAAGATCAAATTAATTTTTCAGTAACGTGGCACAGTACGGTATTAAGCACAACGCGTCAATGGAAACGAAACCGATAAAAGTAAGCAGGCGATAAGGGCAGCTTTCATTTGAGAACCAGTAACTAAGCGAGGTCAGTTCATGTTACCACTGAAGTGTGGACTTGAAAACTGAACTTCGACAAACGGTAGTACGGCAAGATTTCATTCCGACTATATGGAACTCCGACACGTCTTCATTTTGTGGCCTGCTGTACCTGCTGATTTTAACTATTGTTGTAAATTCGTGAGACACAAATTTAAAAAAAAATATATTTCAATACACTTTCTCGAAAACTGGTTCTTATCGCACTACGATTTGGTTCAACATGCAATGTATTGCACACATGTGGATTTTTAACATTTTTCCACACACGTGCCGGAGATAAAAATTTCCACAGATAACTAAACTTATACTAAGTCCAAATGGGTTCAATGACTTTAGTCGGCTAAATAAAATCATAGTTTAATAAAAAAGAAAATTAAATAATAGTTTCATAATAATTCCTGACAAAAATACTGTCCATTATAATATTTTATTTCTTCGAAAGTGTATTGATAAACGTCGTTTGATACGCATGGGGATTTGGTACTACAGTTCTCGACTCCCTAACAGCCTCACCTGCGGCTCGGGTGTTAATTCCGCCTCGATTGCAATAACAAATTATCGTATTACCCAGTACTAACTGGGTTGTGGAGGTCAGATAGACAGTCGCTTCATGTAAAATACTGGTATTCAGCTGCATCCGGCTGTATAGTTGGGAAAAGGCTAGACAGATGTTGATGATGATGCAATAACAAATTTTCCCCACTTATATCAAAATGTACTATGTTTCGAATTTACCCGAAGATGTTTCGCCCCATACAATACTGTCTTGATCAATTGATCATGGTCCGAAGACAGTCAATTAACCGGTTTTTTTTTCTGTCTACCTTAGTTTGCCAGACAGCATTAATATCCATCAGATCATAAGTTCATACATCCACATACCCAGGTCTAAATTCCTCAGTTATTTTCACTTGAATACATGCAACACGCCCTAAGGCGTCTCTCCCGGAATTTCCGGCGGGAATTCACTAAAAGCGATCGGCGACAAACCGCAGACAGGCTTCCGCTGTGTCATCGTATATGCTTGGCTTAAGACGACGCTTGTAAGTACAGGTCAGGAGGGAAATTCGGTGTTTGCATTTTGACCTTACACTAGGCCACTAGGGGTTTACGGTTAAGGAAACCTAGTTCGTGAATCTGTAGTTCAATGCTGTGGTTTTAGGGGTCTGCCTTTTTGGTCTAGTATTCGCAAACATTACTGTTGAGCATGAGGTGTTGGGTTTGATTCCAAGGTTGGCCAAGGTATCATGCGGCTGTTCCAGTTTTAAGGGTATGACTGTGTAAATGTGTCGGTATATGAGTAGAGGAAGACCAAAGAAACGATGGATGGACTGTGTAAAGAATTATATGGCAAGAAAGGAGGTGTCTGGTGATATGACGAGTAATAGAGAAGTATGGAAGAAGACATGCTGCGCCGACCCCAAATGAATTGGGATAAGGGCAAGAGAATGATGATGACTGACTGTGTAAACAGAAGCACAGGAGACATTTCGGGCAACAGGCATCAGCTTAGACATGGAGGTGGACAAGACACTTGGCTAGATGAGGAAGGATGGGGGACCCTAGTAGAATAATTGCGGAGAGATGGTAGAATGACCGGCACACCAGCACCCAGATGGGTGTACGACTACGAAGATAGCGGAGAAGACCTGACGGCCTAGGCAAGAAGCAATCGCTTTCAAATGATTTCGTGTTTCTACAACGGTATTTAAGAAATTGACAGAAGGTGCTGATTGTCCACCACATTTTCGACTATTCCAGTATCGTTACGTCTGACAGAATGACACTTTGTCTGGGCCCTCTGGATGGGACTTGCACAGACTAAGGAAAAATGGCAAATAACAATATTATAGTTTAAAAAAACTGAAAACACACACTTTAGAGAACTTCTTAGTTGTACCAGGTACCAGCTTGAAGTCGGGGTTTGTTTCCGATTTGCCCTCTATTACATGAAACTTGAACTAGCGAAATGTAAGCGTGCCCAAGAGCTCCACGAGCTCATTCCACCATCTCCCTTCTACCATCGGGAGTCCAGACGTACTGCAGGTTATCACCCATACCTTGTCGATGTTCCACATATTCGCACGAAGCGCTTTGCTGCATCATTTATTATGCGCACAGCCAAGTGGAATTCCCTGCCTGTGTCGGTGTTCCCAAGTTCATATGACCCCAATCTATTTAAGTCGCTAGTTAATAGGCTTCTTTTGGGAAAGCTCGTTCCATCATCGACCTCATCTCTGTCCTCTGGACTAGATTGAGGTCAAGAGTAAGACCATTCATTATAAAAATAAACAAAAATGTGGAAGCACTATACAAGGTGTAACGGACCCTTCACGAAGTAGTCGACCAAGCATTCTGTACATCAAACTGAGTAACTCTAAGCAAAAATTATTGCTGGGACACGACTTTTTTTTTGGGGTAAAAAAACACGCTCTCAAAGCATTGTGCTGATGGATGCATTGTACGGGGGTTGTGGACGTGTTTAAATTAAAGTTATATCACAAAAAAACTTGAATTAAACAAAAACTTGTGAAAAAGTTAGAGCTTTGACCCCCAATATCTCCGTAACTAGAAGGTTTTCAGACCATACGGTCTAGAACAAAAAAAAGATCGCAGTAACGGGGAGAACAAGTGCCTTTCAGCTTCATTAAGGGTACTCTTACACCCATTAGGTACAGCTCTGCCTAACCTTTTGTGGATGCAGACGTGATGCTATATTTGTGTTATGTAAATTGAAAGTTATTTCACAAGGGAAATCCCCCCGGCTATATATTTACATGGACTAATAACCGTTAATAGTGATTTTCCCCACATTTGTGGGTATTACGAACATAAATTCATTACTTACCAATAAGCTGTGTGAGCAAAATGGAACTGTGTCCCACTCATGTAGGTTGACCATGATAAACGGAGGACAAGCAAAAGAAGGTGTGACTTTGCAAGAGCTTCAAAAGATTGCGTTTGCTCGTCATAAAGAAGACCTAAAAACCATCTTGATACCCTGTTTTATTCAAAAGTGGAAAGAATAATTCTGCTCAGTAATTAGTAGCTGAAACTCCTTAAACTGTACAATACAATATCTTTATTATCTCTGTTCACAAAGGTTTACATAGTTATAATAAATATAAATGTAACAATAACATTTTAACAAAATGCATAAGATATGTTCCGACTGATGAGAGACTGGCGTCCAAACTAGGATACCCAGTGTGACGGATCCCCATCAACTAGTCTTTTTTTTATACATTACGATAAAATTGATAACCGACATACCCAAAACAATATATGGAAATTTGTTCCGTATTTGGTGGCTACCAAGTACGTAAAACTAATGAATAGAATTAATCAAGAAAGCAGCTATTGTTAACTCATAGTCAAAGACTGGAGCAATACTTATACAGTAAATAAATTAACATAATACACCCTAAAGGTACTTTCTTTTCCGCTACTGGCACTGAAAAATGAACTAAATCCTATAAAATCTCAAATCACGGTAACCTCAAAACTCTCTATAGGCAGGACACAGCATCGACAGCTCATAACTCACAGATAGGTTCGCGATTAAACAACAGTGATTTATAACCCCACCCTTTACACCCGACGCTCAAAATAAATACAGGGTGTATTTATTTTGTAGGTGCAGAAGAAAATCATTTTTCATACCTTTCAGTCTATTGAGCGATCTGGAAAGAATTTTATTAGAAATAAGATTTAGGCGAATTTGATTTGATGTTTTTATTAGTTCTAAGGGAAAATTGGTATTTTTAATTTACTTGGAAAGTATCATTAATCTTGCCAAATTGAATTAATTTAAAATGAATAATACATTGCTTACAGATTTAGAAGACTCATATAATAACTGCTTTTTATTTTATAATTTTGTATATTGGTTACCGTTACTTGGGGAAAACCGAAAAGTTTGTAATTTTTTTTTCCTGGCAATATTGTCCCACAGCAAAATCAAAAATCAAAATCAAAGCATTTATTTCAAGTAGGCCAGTTACAGGCACTTTTGAATTGTCGAAAATAGCTGGGCGAAGACCTTCTCCATAGTCTTCCATTATTCTCTCTGTGCGGTTTTCTCCGGCCAATTTGTCACGCTTCTAAGTCGTCACGCCAGCGTTTTCTAGGCCTGTAAATAGTGTTTAAAAAAATTCAAAACAGTAAATTTAAGACAGCATTTCAGAGACGGCATGAATGTACGAGTACAAGCACCTACAAACTATTAGTTTTAAACAAACATGCAATGAAATTAAACCGACGTGTCTTAAATTAAATTAAATCGAAGGCATTTGACATCCACCAATTCCATCTCTCGAGGTGGATTACGGCCCACTCTCTCTCAGACAGAAGGGCTTCATCCCGTCGGTGGTAAAATTAACGGCTGATTGTAATTATGCTTACTTAAATTTAAGACACCACGACTGCCTCGTTGGTCGAGTGGTCGCAAGCGCGACTGCTGAGCATGAGGTCCTGGGTTCGATTCTCGGGTCGGGCAAAGTGTTATAGGATTTTTTCATCAAGAATTTCTCAGTAGCAGACACGGAGTCTGAATTTGCGCGCGGTTAATGGCAATAGGCTCGCCCACTATTACATGGGACTTAAACATAACTCTCGAAATGTGGGTGTACTATTAGGTACACCTCTGCCTAACCCTTCGGGGATTACAGGCGTGATGTTATGTTTTATCTCTTGTTTTCTACTCTCCGTCAATCGATACTCAAAACACATAGCCCAAAGTAATATCCTTTTAGTTTAACTTCTGCATTTACGCCAACTAATAATCTAGTAAATTAGTATTATGCATAATAATAGCCATAAATTCGAAACTGCCGTAAATTCTAACTACCTAATGCGATACTTGGACTCAAGCCATCGTTGTGAGAAAACTAAGGTTTATAACGCACTGCGCGATTAAACTGCGACGTTTTATACGTCGAGATTATCCATGTTCTAAAAGTTCTAAGCGACTAAAAGCAGAAGTGTTTTTCTACATACAATCAAAACTTTATTCAACTGCCAAGTGGGGTGTGTAAGTTTAGTTATAATATTAGGGGTTAAAGTATGAAATTGCCGATTTGTACGGACGATTTCGTGAAAAGTAATATTTCCATACTAACATTTTTTTTTATTTTTCTTGGAAACGTCTCAACCGATTATGATGCAATTACAAATTATAGTTAGAGTGAAAAAAGCTGCGCTGCATTACGTATCTTAATTTTCAGTCTATGACAAAAATATACCTACTTGAAGTAGTAAAACCGACGGCACATTGAAACAGGTGTTTTGACACACTAACTTAAAAGCTAATATGCAACTACTAGAACAGTTTTAAACTCTAAAAGGTACGTAATGTAACAATTAATCAAATAAAAATGGAATTAGGAAAAAATATAACTATACGTGAAAGTTACAAACTGAATAAAATGTGAGAAAAAAATGGCAATTTCATAGTTGAAGACCTATTATTACAAATGTGATGCAAGAGAATCCAATTCCTTCGATTGGCAACGCTATCAGCGTGGCTAATCTTTAGGAACTTGACAAAAATAACATAATTAATTATTCAATCACGTTTTAGTGTTGAGAGTGTAAAAGCTGGATCTTCTTTCTTATTTCTTAACCGCCAGTTTGAGCCCAGTGCGTTAACTGCCTAACGTATTGCAAACGACACAGAACTAGTTTCAATAATTTATCGCCGATATTCTATTTAGTTTTCAAAATTTTTCACCGAAATGGCTTACTCCGCTTATTTACTATGAATAAGTTTCAAGTGTAATATTAAAAATATTTATGGTATTTGTGTAAATAGAAAGTATTTATGTTGACTGCAGTAATCATTATTGCTCATTTTTGCACTAAATTAACTTGTATATTAATTTAATAAATATTAATTGTATATTAATCGTAATGCTACAAAATTTTTGTGCTTGCAGTTCAAAATTAACTTTAAAATAAAATGAAATCTTTTTATAATTATTTTTAATCCAATTTAAACTTGATAAAATCCATTTACCAAGTTTTTAATTAAAATAAATCTCGTAAACAAAACAAAAAAACGTAATTGGCAATTACGTTTTACACAACTATATTTTAAAATGGAAACATGCAATCAAAATAATTAACTAACTAAAATTGTCTATTAGTCCAAATTAACGTCAAAACAGGCTCAAAACTATTGGCAAAATTAATTTTCGACTAAATAAACTCGTAACAAGCCAAATGTTTGAACATTACGAAAGTGCCAAAGTTTCCATGAAGGATAAAAATTATGGCAATTAAGGTAGGACTAATTTTGGGGCGGCTATGATTTATAATAGCTTACTTTATGGACAAGCTTAATGGGTTTAGATTCGTTCTCTTGGACATTTCTTTTGAATAATTAAAAGCAATAACTCAGGTTTACGTTACTAACAAAAAAAAAAAAAAATAGGGTTTATAAATTAATGTTTGTTTCTCCGCATAGGTATTATGGTGGGTAAGCTTAAGGTTTAGCAAACATTATCCATAACTTTAATATAATTACATTTACTAAGTATATTATACATGTTGGATCCGGTCATTGGTGCGGACAAAATGAATCGCAAGTACGCCAGTGGTGATATCACGCGGCAGACTTACAAGAGTACCCTTAAGTGTCTGATTGCAGCAGAGCGGAGACTTCCCGGAACTGTACCTGATTCATTGTGCTCGGTGTTATTGTGTTAAATTGTAATTTCAAGCAATTGGTTAGTTTACTAGAAACAGTGTATCGCACCCAGTGTATTTTCATTGCACGAAACCCATCTTCTGCTCACATGATGTACGAACGGAATAAAGCCTGACAATCCGACATACACATTAATTTGGCAAATAACTCAGATACAGAAAAAGTATGATTAAGCAAAAAATTGGCATGATGAATGTAAGAGAAAATGGTGTTAAGAAAGCCAAGTAACGCAAAAATTGTTTTCAATTCATTCTTCATATTTTATCAATAAAATGAGACTGATAGTGTTATCAAATAACACCACAACAAATATGGCGCTATCTCAATAACGTTATTTTATTAAAGACTAATCACTACATAGTATAAAACAAAGTCGCTTCCCGCTGTCTGTCTGTCCCTATGTATGCTTAGATCTTTAAAAGAACGCAACGAATTTTGATGCGGTTTGCAGTAATAAATAGAGTGATTCAAGAGGAAGGTTTATGGGATGTAAGGGACAGCCCTCCTCAAACTGATAGGGTGAATTCAGTATATCATACTAAGATGACCGGTACAAAAAAATTTTTCAGGAATGTTATGGGATTCCAATAAATTTGATTTGTTTTATTTCCTCATACGCAATGTATCGTTACCGTGGCAAAATGCACGCAGAGAACGGCAAGTGCGACGACGAGTTCGATGAACTCTGCGTAGCTAGGCAGAACGTGAACAGATTTCACGCGGCGTTCGTTATAGTATTTCAACATCCATTTTTGGATTTTTTTTATTTTAGCCGCATTATTTACATAAATGGAGTGCTTGCGTACAGGGAATGTAATTTCACATTGAAATAAAGGAACAGCAAGTGAAAAAAAAAAATTAAAAAAATTAAATTTTCCGGAGAAAAATTCCGGTGGAATATGATTCAAAATAAGGAGCTGAATGCACCCTGCCAGTTTGTGGAGGGCTGTCCCTTACATCCTGTATATTGCACCCGTGTGAATCCGGGGCGGGCCGCTAGTCTAATATAAACAGATCCGTCATTCCATTTATCCTGGAGATTAATTCTCAACCACGAACGGACTAAGGATAATATTTTCAAACCGCTCTTTGACTGAACATTCCTAAGTAAGCATCTCATACAAATATGAACCGTATCTGTACAAATTTAGTATTCATTTTCGAATGCAACGCTTGCTCACATTCGCTGAACATTAATTTATTTATTTAAAATTATGGCATCAAAAACACTGATGTCTTTTTTTTTAAATGTTACATAACAATGCTGTGATCGGGTATTCTGGCCACGAACAGTACCTATTTATTTTAATGTATGTATTTTTATTTCGTGTCTCTTTTTATTTCATTTTTGTTTTGTCCTGTGCGTGTCTAATAAATTAGTTTCTTTCTTTTCAAAAAAGACACAAAGAAAAACAAAGAATTGTCTTCTATGAAACGCTTACATCACTGACCAATGGTGGCTCCGTGATAACGGCCCCGACTTAAGAGTATACAGGTCCTGGGTTCGATCCCAGACAGGCGCATTACTTTGCCTGTTTTATTAACACTGCCCTCAATACGATACAGAAAAACATCGTGAGCAAACCGGCATTTCCTAGAACCAAAAATCTGTGATGTGTGACATCTACCAACTCGCACTGGGCCCGCGTGGTATAGCCCATTCCTTCTCAAAGAGAGGAGGCCTACGTCCCAGCAGTGGGAACATTATAGGCTGATTATCGTACTAATATTCCTTTTATTATGAAAATTCGCTCCAAGAATTAAAACATTATTTATTTGTTTTAAGTTATGACTGGGTACAGTAATTACTACATTAAAAGCACGAAGATAAGGTTCATTTTTCGTTAACCGCCTTCTTTCAAAGTGCAATCTGCGAATCTTTGCCCTAAGCGCCCAAACATCGTTGGAGTAAAAGTGTTCCGTTAAACGAAAGCAATCAATACGAAGCAGTAACATTTTATTTCAATGAGGGAATCTCGTAAAAGAGGAATAAACTTTAACAATTATTAGCTTTGGTTAAATGAGCTTTAGTTTGGGAAGGAAATCAATCAGTAGGGGCTTTTTTTCTTTGCTTTTTAGCTGCCTATTTGGTCGTAGTCTTGAGTGAGAACCTAATGGTGTGGCCGTCGGACTACCAAGTCTCAAGGTCTCAAGTTCGAACCCAAGACACATCATCATCATCATCATTTCAGCCGAAAGACGTCCACTGCTGGACAAGTCCCCCAAGTGTCGCCACATTGACCGGTCCCGTGCGTCTCGCATCCAGCGGATCTCTGCAACCTTCACACCTGGTGAAGGTTGCAGAGATCCGCTGGATGCGAGTCGGTCATCGGTCTACCTAGTGGACAAGACACGCACCTCTGATTTTTCGGATTCATGTGCGTATTGTATAATTATCATTAAATTCCCACTTAATAAATTGGCGAATAATGTACTAATAATCTAGAACCTCAGACCAAATAAAAAACCAAGACACAGTGCTATCAACAGTGACGTGAAACCGGTTTCGTAAACATGTGTGCACTTTTTGAGCGTAGTTTTGAGCGTAATTTGATGTAAATGTGTGCGTGTGAGAGTGTATGCACAGAGCGAGGCGTAGTTTTGCGTGCATGCTTTACTGTATGGTCAGCAGCGCTGTCTGTTTTTTATGTGGCCTGAGCCTAAGACACAAAGATTTATACTTAAAGTATAAAGAGGTAAAGTTTTTAATTTTGGGTGTTACTTCATTCAAGCCTCATTAATCATAATCTTTTTAATCCATAAAACTCCTCATCAGGTTTTTAAAATTCGTTCACATATGGAAAGCTATTCTATTACCGAGTGCCATAGAGTGTGTTTTTGCGGGCGAATTCGTGAGTAGAAGTTATTAGGTAATCATTTTGTTATCACTATTCTCTGCCTCCTCTCACCAAAATATAGGTCAGGTAACATCTGCCACCTGACCTACATCGCTATAACCTCACACGATCGACCAAACGAAACGACCTACAAATTTCGCAAGGCGCGTCACGATGACTCACGATGATTCCCGATGTCCATCAGTGGTGAACAGCGACAAAATTTTTAACAAAAGTATTCTCTTTGTCCAAAAATGGCGGGCAGAGACACAACTTATTAATTATTATTTTTTATCGAGCCACTACTGGTAGACTAGCCGATGGTGGACTTCGAGAATCATCGTGTGTCTCTGAACAACTAATTTCATTTGTTTTTTTCCACTATCGTTCTCAGGCGCGTGATGCTTGAGCGTGTACGGGACGTCGTCCACGGCGAGTTTTTGCATCGATCGATCCAACCCCTATTCTGTCGCTGGCTGTGTACCCTCGCCTACCTTACCACGATTCTGTATCACTACTTTCACGATTCTGTCGCGCTTCAGTCGCAATGCTGTCGCTATACCCAAACGCGAATCAGTCTTGCCTCAGATGATGATGTAGTCAGAAATAGTCGCGTGTTTGTATCGATTCAGAAACGCGTGACAGGATACCTACAGAAAGTCGCCGTACGTAAAGGGCCTAAGTCGTGACCAAGAGGTTACACGACCTACCAAAGCAAACGACCTACAAATTACATTGGTACAGCCAAGATCGATTGTTGACCAGACTTTTATTGACTTCGACGCCGTGCTTCGACTAACAAGCAGGTTCTCATTCTATATCGCAGGGAAAAGGTCGTATTATTGATGGCATAGAAAGGCACATTTTTATGCGTCTCTTATTTATTTTATATTTGATCTAATGCGGTAGAAATGCGGTAACAAAATAACATGAAATAAGTGCACAGATTACATCATCATCTGCTTTCTTTTTTCTCGCATCGTCTTCTACTTCTTTGTGCCGCTGGCAGGACATTCATCAAGTTTTTTGGGCCACTTCAGCATTACGGAGGTCGACTCCCAGTCTTCCAGTATTTCACACGGAGTGACTGCCTATTTGACCTCCACATACTGGCATTTCGTGAGGAACCCGATAGCTTTCGTAATATCAAAGTTTTTCTTACTTACATACACTATTGTTAAAGTTATCCTTTAAAACTAATAAACATAATATCACGCCTGTAATCCCCGAAGGTTTAGGCAGAGGTGTACCTAATAGTACACCCACATTTCGCCAGTTATGTTTTGAAGTCCTATATAATAGGGGGCGAGCCTATGGCCTTCAACCGGGCACAAATCCATACTCTGTAACTGTTGCTGAGTCATTCCTGATGGAAAAACCCAATAACACTTTTTCCAACCCTGGAAGCGAACCCAGACCCCAACCAAAATCCCCAAAAAACCAATAATCCCCTTGAATCCAATATAGTTGTGGTAGGTACTGCTTTTATTTTTCTTCATTTATTAGCTACATAGCGTAAAAGTAGTGTGTGTAGTATAATAAATAGGTATATTCCTACTTTGACACACACAGTTAACAGTTGACATCAGTCTTTTAATTCTTCTCAGGTGTAGGCACTAGGAATAACTCATGTCATTATGATAAGATAAGCCAATCAGAAAAATTGGTAAAAAAAAACTGACCTACTTTGCCTTATTGGTAAAAACTGGTCCTAACTACGGTGGCAGTATGGACAAAAGATATCTTTACTCCTAGAGGCTCTTTAACATTTTTTGATATTTTCGTCTCTTTTCTTCGAAAGCCAAAAATAAACGAAGAAGCTAATCTTTTTCAGGTGAAATACAGTCGACGCGACGACGCGAACGATTCTACGTATTTCACTGTGCCAATTATATCACGAAAAATATGCCCGTAGAATAAAGTTTCTGCGAATATTTCAGCCTGAAATTCTTGCAAAGACTCGTGTAATATTTCAGGACCCGTTAAAATTACGTCGGGTTTTAGTTATACAAGAAAATGAAATAAAAATGTGGAGCATACTTTGTTATAATTAGGCTTTATTAAGGGGAGGAAAGTTCTAACTTTGTTAGTTTCATTTTGTACTTATTTCGTTTCGATTCGGCTTAAAGTCACCCATAGAGCAATGGAGAGGGCTATGCTCGGAGTTTCCTTGCGTGATCAAATCAGAAATGAGGACATCCGCAAGAAAACCAAGGTTACCGACGTAGCCCGAAGAATAGCCAAACTTAAGTGGCAGTGGGCAGGGCACATTGCTCGCAGAACGGATGGCCGATGGGGCCGAAAAGTTCTGGAGTGGCGACCGTGAACCGGAAGTCGTTGCGTTGGAAGGCCTCCCACTAGATGGACCGATGACCTGATAAAGGTTGCAAGGATCCGCTGGATGCGAGACGCACGGGACCGGCCAATGTGGCGACACTTGGGGGAGGCCTATGTCCAGCAGTGGACGTCTTTCGGCTGAAATGATAATGATGATGATGATTCGTTTCGAAGTGAGCATTATTTCATTTGAAAGTAGAAAATCACATATTAAGGACCGACTTTGATTAAATCCCTATTGTGAAAAATGTATGTGTGTGTTTTGATCTTAGCCTTTCTTTAGAAATATTGTCATTGTGTATGTTTTTTTATTTTAAGACCAACCAAACATGCTTGATTACGAATTTCTCAGTAGCAGCCACGGAGGTTATATTTATGCCAGGTTGATGGCAATATCTCGCCCCCTATTATAAAACATTAGTTTTAGCATATGCGAAACCTGAAACACGTGTCGAGTATTTTTATGTAAATAATCTATGTACAAAATCTCAAAACTGTTATCATAAAAAATCACAAAGTTATAAGCTTATTCTGTTACCTGGTTGTCCGCACAAAAACGTGGTCACCACGCAACGCGCCCGCGCGCAGGCCTCCAGCGTCGCCTTGAGCTCATTGATAAACATAATTTGGCAGTAGGTACCTAAATTATTGCGATAGGTAATTAATGTCGCTCGGTGTCCAACTCGTAACTTTTATTAAATATTTTTGGGACAAAATTTAACATGGTTTAAAAATTATTGAAATCGATTCAGTTACTCATTCTGAACAAATTATGTTGTATAGGACTTAAACTTAACTGGATTTATGTGGGTGTACTATTATGTACACGGGATTACAGGCGTGATTTTATATACATATGTTGTTCTGGAAAGCAAGCCAAAAACCTAATATAATAGCAAACTTTAACAATGATGATAGATCGTTTTCGCTTCTCATAGGCCCGTTCATATTAACGTTCAAAAGGTTACTCTCGCTCTATCAATCTTAGTTCTAGCTAGTTTGTGAATCTTTGAGCCTTTCCGGATGGTTTGTGGCGAAAAGTGCTTTTTATGAAGTTTACTCGTATTGGCCGCAAAGTCAAAGAGTATTAGTGTAATAGAGTTTGATGAACTTATAAAACTTAGAAAGGAATCAAATTGTTTCATAGATTGGCAGAAATTATAATATTTAATAGTAGATGTACAAAGTACAAATCTATTAGGGTAGTATTTAAACGAGCGAAAATAAGTCCAAATTAAAGGTGTCAAAAATTTTGAAAATGGGCTAGTAAAATACTAAGTGAGCGACAAACAGTGGGCGAATACAAATGTTTAAAACAGCGACTTGAAAATACAAATTTGAGTTACTAGTTGTTCAATACGTTCAATGTAATAATTCAAAGACTGAAGAAAACCTAAAATAAGGTTATTAACCACTAGATTGTACATAAGGCATAGTCAACGTAGCCCCCCTGCGCGGGGCTCCTATTTCTGTTTGTAGGCTTTTAAGGTTACCTAACACGAAGGGGATTCCGGGGTCTTTGTTCGCTCACTAGACCCCGCCATCCAATTCGAACCTAACCTGTCCGTGTCGGGGTGCCACAAGGCTCTCTCAGCCTTCGCTCGCTCTTGCTTCCTATATTCTCCTTGCCGCAATGACCGGATAAATAGTTACTTACTTGGTACAATAGTCGCCCATTCAATATATTGGTCGCCAATTAAATTGTTATTCGCCCGATTAGTAATTTCCCAATCTATAATAGTAATAAATATTTCTCAGACGTGTATCGGTTGGAGTGCGGGGTGAGGCAAGGGGGGCTCAGCTCCCCCAGGCTCTTCAACCTATACATGAACCAGCTGATCCTTGAGCTCAGCAGCACCAGTGTCGGATGTCATATTGACGGGGTGTGCATTAACAATATTAGTTATGCTGACGATATGGTGTTGCTGAGCCCATCGATCGGTGCTCTGAGGCGACTGATCGCTATATGCGAATGCTATGCGGTGAATCATGGGCTCAAATATAATGTCACAAAGAGCGAACTAATGGTTTTTAAAGCAGGAAATGTGACATATTCATCTATTCCGACTGTCGCTCTTTGTGGAGAACCACTGCAAAGGGTGGACAAGTTTAAATATCTGGGCCACTGGGTCACTGAGGATCTCAAAGATAATTGTGACATTGAAAGGGAACGTAAGTCGCTGGCTGTCCGTTGTAACATGCTGGCTCGCAGGTTTGCACGTTGTACGAAGCCAGTTAAAGTAACGCTTTTCAAAGCTTACTGCCAGTCCTTCTACACGTCCAGCCTGTGGGTCAACTTTACTCAGCGGACATACAGCGACCTACGCGTTCAATACAATAATGCACTGAGAGTGCTGCTGCGGCTGCCGTGGCATAGTAGTGCGTCGGGGATGTTTGCAGATAATAATATTGATGGTTTTGCCGCCATTATTAGAAATAGATGTGCATCCCTGATTACTCGTGTTCGCGGCAGCACCAACAGTATTCCTGGTGTGTTCGCAGATCGGTGGGATTTCCCGATGTTGCGAAGGTGGATGCGGCTCCATGCTGTATTTTAACTTGTATATTTTCATCTGTGTCTGTAACCTACTAACACTAGAACTTAAGTAAAATTGTTACTAACCCTATGGACCCTGGTCTGAAATAAAAACTTTCTATTCTATTCTATTTTATTCTAATAAAAATATGTAAAAGTATCAAAAAGGTTACAGAGCGTCAAAAAGTTCGTCCACATTGCTGTCAACAGGAAAAGTGCCCAGAAGGCTGGCAGCATTGCCACGTTGGATGGCAGTTTGTAAGAAAGATTGTCTTTTCGTGGAAGGCCGCACGGCTTGTACGAAATAACAATATTCCTGTATACACAGGAGGAAACGCTCTCCCAAAACAACAGACGCCTCCATCTAAACGTTACTAACACAACACGACCACGGAAATCCTAAACAATCAGTCTGAGCCCTTATCACAAAGGGCTATTAATATTCTAAGACAATTATTTATTTAATACGGCAAGAAGCCACTGAAGATATAATTTGCGTTGCTAGCTCACTGAAGATTATATATAAGCCAGCATTCGAGTAAATTCTTTACTTTAAAGTTTCAGCTGTAAATCTATCAATCGTTAGTTGGAGACTGACAAATCGATAGATAACACATATATTATACATGGTGTAACAAGACCCTTAACAAAGCCGAAAGACACTTGTTTTCCTCGTCATTGCGATCATTTTTTTGTTGTAGACCATATCTGGGAACCTTCTAGTTATGGAGGTATTGGGGTCAAAGTTTCAACTTTTTTTAAAGTTCTTTTATAAATACATGTTTTTAATGTAAAAACTGTACTTTAAACAACTCCAGGACCCCCGTACTGTTCAATCCATCCATAAGCATAATGTTTTGAGTGCGTTACATTGAATTCTACCGTAAAACGTGAATTTTCACCCCAAAAAAACAGTCGTTTCCCAGCAATATTTTTATGCTTAAAGTTACTTAGTTTGATGTACATAATGCTTGGTGAAGGGTCCGTTAACACCCTCTATGATAGAATACAATTTTGGCCCTAAAAAGGTTATCGAGGGCGCAATAAGATTTTTAAACTTATCTATACAACTTTATCCGAGGAATAATATTTATTTAATTTTAAACAGTTATTGCCTTAAAAAACCGCACAACGAAAATTCAATCTACCGATTAAAAACAATCGGGCGTAAGAAACAGCATCATCATCTGCCTAGCCTTTTCCCAACTATATTGGGGTCGGCTTCCAGTCTAACCGGATGCAGCTGAATACCAGTATTTTACATGGAGCGACTGCCTATCTGACCTCCACAACCCAGTTAGTACCGGGTAATACGATACCCCTTGGTAAGACTGGTTTTCAGACTTTTTGGGCCACTGACTTCCTAATGACTGTCAAAGATCTACAAATGACAGCCGGGACCAACGGCTTAACGTGCTTTCCGAGGCACGGAGGTAGCTCGGTATGTAATGGGCAGTTACCCATCCACAGACCAACCTAGGCAAGCACGGCTTAACCTAAAGATCGACCCGAGCGGCTGTTATTATTTAGCCACGAGCTCCTCCTAAGAAACAGCCTTGAATGAATTAAATCGCACGAAAAGTTAATAAGTACTAAGAATGTATTTAAGATAAAATCTTCCAAACTGATTTAAACGACAAGAAAACTTACTAAATTAACTTACTTAAGTAAAAGGTTTAATTTATATCCTCTCATCTAGTGAAACTTAATTACTACTGAAGAGTTAGCAGAGTCTTTACCCCGGGTATTATAAGCCTCAACTTTGCACAACCTAGATCCGAAATAGTTTGACTCACAAAATAGCCTTGTTTATTAGAGAACATCCATCACTATTTACATTAGAGCTTAGGGGGCCTACCATGACGTCTTAAAGCAGGAGTAATACCAGTGTGAGAAAGAGATGGCGCTAGTCGACCTGTATAGCTCTGTCTCTTTCCCACACTGGAATTACTCCTGTTTTAAGACGTCAAAAACCCCTCAGATCGCGAAATAGAAGTCATTTGTATAATAAACCTAGCCAGTCAATATAGAACTACCCTCTTTGGGAAAAATGCGTTTGCTATGGCCGCAAAGATGTACAATAAGATAACTATTGATATAAAAGAATGTAGCAATATTAAGGTTTTTAAAAAGAAATTGTTCCAATTTCTTTTAGAAAATTGTTATTACTCTGTTGCTGAATTTTTAGCTACTAGAACTTTTTAAACGTTTCATGTCCGCTCGACTTTAATTAATTTTTTTTTTTTTAACAATTTATGTACACACTAAATACAGGAAAGAAGAAAGGAACAGAAGATAGTACAAAGGTGATGCTTATTTCTAAAGAAATCTCTTCCAGCATATCTGCGAAAGGAGATACTAAAAAAAAGATGTAGACATAGTGTGTAAAAGAAGAAGAGAAAATGGGATACATAAAACGTTAAGCAGAACTATTTAAAAATAATAATAAAAGAATATACTAACATACGTATAATATAAAGACATAACATAACAATACTGTAAATACAATAAAATAACTAATAATAAATACTTATACAACTATGACGAAATGGAAAGATAATGTTCTTTCACTCTTCTTTTGAAAACTGCAACAGTTTATTGTTGTTGTTTGTTATGTTAATTTATATTTAATCTGAAATGGAATTTTATCAAATCATTGGAATTTTAGACTCAAATTTTCATTATCTTATTTATTAATTTGTATGCCCAAGTGGCTGATCGTGGAATGAACATTATTATAATATAATTATGTAATGATAATCCGTAAGAGAACCAAGGTTACCGACGTAGCCCGAAGAATAGCCAAACTTAAGTGGCAGTAGACAGGGCACATTGCTCGCAGAACGGATTGCCGATGGGGCCAGAAAGTTCTGGAGTTGCGACCGCGAACTGGAAGACGTTGCCTTAGAAGGCCTCCCATTAGGTGGACCGATGACCTGGTAAAGGTTGCAGGGAGCCGCTGGATGCGAGACGCACGGGACCGGTCAATGTGGCGACGCTTGGGGGAGGCCTATGTCCAGCAGTGGACGTCTTTCGGCTGAAATGATGATGATGATGATGTAATGAACACCTGCATGTAACCTATGTTTTACAAATAAAAGATATGATTTGATTTGATTTGAATAGTTTTGTAGATATAAAATAGGTGCTCTAAAGAAGTAAACTAAACCTAATTATAATCATAATAGACCTTAGTCTTAAATATTTAGAACCACCGCAATCCCCTTTCATAAAGGATTCTGACCTAATTTCTCCATTCACAGTAATCTTATTAAAGTTTCTATGGTAATATCCAGATTGAAAATGGGGCAACAGCTGGCTTTTTTTCAATGCATATAAAAAGAAATCTCAGGAAATTGGGTCGTGAGAAAAGTAAGTTTTTATATTTCCACTTTGCATGAAATTATCCAAGTTAAAAAGGTAAATGTAGGGCTATTCCGTAAAGTTCACTTCGAATCTCACTCGAGCCCACATAATTTGAAAGTCAATTCATAAATAAATATTTTAAAGTTAATCATCGCGTATTCGCAACAACGTGACACCGATGTCTAAGGTGGAAGCGCCAGGGTAGCTCGCGAAATTCATATTTTCTTAAATTTTTCTAATTTGCAGGTCATTGTCAGGTTGTATGTTGATGAAAATATGAATCGCGCCAGTAACACGTATTTAGTTACAGAATTCATCATCTGCCTAGCCTTTTCCCAACTATATTGGGGTCAGCTTCCAGTCTAACCAGATACAGCTGAATACCAGTATTTTACATGGAGCGACTGCCTATCTGACCTCCACAACCCAGTTAGTACTGGGTAATACGATACCCCTTGGTAAGACTGGTTGTCAGACTTTTTGGGCCACTGACTACCTAACGACCGTCAAAGATGTATGTAGTTACAGAATTATGATTATAATTCTGTATATAGTTACATAATTATAATCATTAAAATCATCAATACAACCCTCTAAGTTCATGTAACCATAAGGATTAAATGAGATATGAGAATGTAGAAATGTCGAATTTTGAGAAGGTCGGTATGACTGAATCATGTTTTTAGGGTTCCGGTACCAAATGCCAAAAAAGGAACCCCCTATAGATTCGTCCTGTCCATCCGTGTGTCACAGCCATTTTACTCTGAAACTATTGGCACCACACAGTTGAAATTTTGGAGAGCAGGTCCTCTATGAACCGCTACACTACGCTACGACTAAAAAAGACGCACTTGGCCGGTTTTTTTTACCAGAAAACAGTGGTGGTCCCTAAAGGTATAAAACAGCCATAAGATAAATCAGGGAAATGCCTTGTCTGTACATCTATAAAAATAAATAAAATTGAAGTGTCTGTTTCTAATATCAAAATAACAGCTTTTTACTGAATGCATATAAAAATATATACAGCAATTGTAACAAAAACACATTTTTGTCTGTCTGTCTGTTCCGGCTAATCTCCAAAACGGCTTGACTATTTTTGACGGGAATTTTACTGTTAGATAGCTGGCGTTATAAGGCTATTTATATATTTAGAATTAGGGTTCCTTGAAAAAAAAATCCCTTGAAATTGGTAACAAAAAGGGAAGTAGGTAATATTTATTATAATATTTCACGTGAACGAAGGTCGCGGGCAACAGCTAGTATAATATATACGAAGCCGTTAACTTTTTTGTTACAAAAAGGTAAATGTAAAGGGGAAAAGGTAAGATTTTTTTAATTTTTTTAGAGGGTGAAAATACAGCTTTTATTCTTGTCAATTTGAAATAGTGTTAAAAACAATCCACAAAAATAGTGTTAAAAACAATCCACACAAACATTGTTAAAAACAATCCACACGAATAGTGTTAAAAACAATCCACAAAAATAGTGTTAAAAACAATCCACACAAATATTGTTAAAATCAATTCACACGAATAGTGTTAAAAACACCTAGGGGAATTTCTATTATAGGTGTTAATTTCCATCACAACAACTTTTTTTTTACATAATGGTGAAAACAGCTACGTATGAAAATTCAAATGAGCCTGGCAACCGGTTTTATGAAAGTTCACACGTCCTCTCAAACACGTACGCCTGTTTTAATATCGTTTTATGTAAAGAATTATTCATTCGACAATAAATATGACGATGTAAATATCTACTAAAAAAAGCCAAATATACAAGCAAATACCGGGTGTAAACAGACCCTTCACATATCCGTCAACCAAGCATTCTGTACATCAAACTAAGTAACTTTACGTAAAAGTTATTGCTGGGAATCGACTTTTTTTTTGAGGTGAAAAATCACGTTTTACGGTAGGACTCGATGGAAAGCACTTATAAGCCGTCGTGGAGGTGTGTAAGATAAAAATCTTACATTGAAAACATGTATTTAAAAAAGAACTTGTGAAAAAGTTGGAACTTTGACCCCCAATATCTCCGTAACTAGAAGGTTTGGTCTAGAACAAAAAAATGATCGCAGTGACGGGGAGAACAAGTGCCTTTCGTTTATGTTAAGGGTCTATTTACACTCTTTATATTTGGCCTTTTTCAAAAATATCTATAAAGATGGCCATATAGAAATTTTTCATCGGTTATTTAAAAAAAAGCAGCTGTTCCATACATTTTGACCGTGTAGGTATTGTACTTTTGTAGGAAAAAGCTTTTTTTTTAAAATAACTGATGAAAAATTTTTATGTGCTCAGTATGATGTACTGAATGCGTGGTAACGGTTTTCGCATCGGTGTCCCTACCACCCCGTATAGCTCATAATATTTCGTTGTAAAAAAAGTTTTTACACTAAAATATTATACCCACAGTAACGCCTTATTTCGACAACTGCAAAAAGTTCCAAACCACAAATATAACCTTAACCACCTTCACCAAATACTCAAAACAAATGAGCTATAACCATACAAAGGTCATACAACTTCTTTACGAACGATAAAAATCTAAATTACTCTTATGATTTATTCGCGTGCTACTGCTATGCCAAAAGGATTGTGTTTCGTCAAAATGTTTGAGCTCGTAAAACTTATGAGATTATTTTAACTGCGGTATTGGGGACTAGTGGCGTTCACTAGAAACACTAGTTAGGGTTTAGAATAAAACCACCAAATTATCAGTAAGTAGATGAACTACTTTAAGGGTACGTGTACTCGCTGCGCGGAATAAGTGAGGACCAGTCGAGACGGAACCTTAAAGTTCACACTACGTTTATTAGTATGTCGGATCCGGTCGTTAGTATTGACATAAAATGAATCGCAAGTCCGCTGGTGGTGACGTCACGCGACCTACTTACAAGTCTACGCACACCACAGCGTGCTTCTACAGAGCCCTGATGTTTAGCTCAAGGCGAGGGCAACAGTCAGTGTCTGATCGCAGCGGAGTTGAGTCGTCCTGGAACTGTACCCGTGTAAGTGTTTAAAATTGTAATGTCAAGTAATTTGTTAGTTTATTGTAAACAGTGTATCGCACCTAGTGTGTTTTCATAGCACGAAACGCATCGTCTGCCCACATGATGTAAGAGCCTAACGGAATAAATCCTGACAAACCCGACAAGTCATCACATCTTTTATGACCGTGTATGGAATCGATTAGCATAAATGATTTTTAGTATGCTTTTTTGCCATAATAATACGGTTTACTTTACGGTTGCATATGAAACTTTTACGGGAAAAAAAGTGGTTAGTCATAAAGCTAAAAAAAAGTAAAGTAAACAGGCCGTTTTTATTTTTAGCCTAGCTTTCTCAGTGCTTCAAATGAATACCTTTATTATTATTAGGATTTCTCGTTCAAAAACTTGATACACAAGCAAGATTGTTTTAAGTTTTCACGGTTTAAAACTTAACTTATACTGTCACTTACGGGATATCTTCCGTGATTGTTCATAATTTTGAGCTCCCGTTGCAAGCGCCAAGGAGTTAACCCGCAATCATGGCGCTTGCAACAGCGTCGTAATATCGGAAGCTCAAAATTATGAACAATCACGGAAGATATCCCGTTAGTGACAGTATAAGACAAAAAATATTATTTTTTAAATGTTGACTATCTGGATTTGGAAAATCCATTCTGAAAACTTATACATACACACACACACACACACACACACATACACACACATACTTATACATTTAATAGACCCTACAAAATCCTTCTTAATTCTAATACCATAAATGTGAAAGTTTGTGAGAATGGATGGATGGATGTGTGTTACTCTTTCACGCAAAAACTACTGAACGGATTTGGATGAAATTTAGCACATAAATAGCTTATAACCCGGATTAACACATGTGATTTTTTTATCTGGATAGTATGCTCATTTGGGACAATTATCGAACTCCACGCGGGTGAAGCCGCGGGCATAAGCTAGTTCACGATAAAGAAACGTAAATCACCATGAAGTTTTTATTCAATCGTAAGTTTCGTTAATCCGCCCAAGTTTTCCTATTACTGTTACCTCCTCATTTAAGTTAGGGTTGGTCGCAGCTATTTGTGTAATGGTTTCCACCACGCAACCTTTCTACCAACCACTTTAAATGAATTATGAGCCCCTCACAGGTTTTTGCTTGTTTGAATTCTAAAGGCGCTTGCGGTCAGACGTTATTTTCTCGAACTAATTACTTATTTCAACACCTCTTGATAAGTTAAAGTTAAATTATGGGGTAAAAAAATTGTTTTAGCGATGAAATGAAATTTTTACTTCTGCTAGTAAATAGATCCACCTACCACTGTTTGTCTCTGCATCGCCAAAAGGTTGACTGGTAGAAAATGCCTATGGCATTAAGTCCGCCTCTGTACTTTGTGCATGAAGTGTTAAATAAATAAATAAATAAATACTTACGAAAGGGGACTTATTTTCACTTGTTTTGCACGTCTTTTGTTTAGTGGGCGAAACGAGAAAGTTACCAAACGGGATGTACCCGATTGACTTTAAAAACAAATGAGTTCGAGGTCGAATTGTGTGCGGACACTAGGGTGAGATTCCAAGTGAACTATACAAAATAGCACTCATAAATGCGATTGAATATCTTCTTGTCATCACGGAAATCGAGCCATCTGACTTTCGAAACCCAATTACAGGAGGAAATCGATTTCGTGATGCTAATTCCTTTGCTTGACTTTCTCGGCTATTATACGTCAGCAGTGCGGAAGCGCTCTTCACAGAATTTTGATGTACCTACAAACCAGAGTCACAGATCAATTAATTACAGAAACTACTGTGCGGTTATTTTAAAAAAATAGAAAACCTGGAATTTATTTCCGTATAATAAAATTTGTTTATAGATCAATTATTGCACAAAACGACGCAAGACGCCTCTCTTTGAGAAGAAGAAGGGTTGTTATACACCACGTCTGCGCAATGTTTGCTAGATGTCACATCATGTCTTCGATTTTTTGTTTCTAGAAAATTTTATTACATTATGTAAAATGCCTCGTTCTTCTAGTGATCGCAAGCGCGACTGCTCAGCAAGAGATCCTCGGTTTGATTCCCGGGTCGGGCAAAGTGTTATTGGGTTTTGCAATCAGAAATTTCTCAGTAGCAGCCAGGCTCGCCCCCTATTACATGGGACTTTAACATAACTGGTGAAATGTGGGTGTACTATTAGGTACACCTCTGCGTTACCCTTTCAGGATTACAGGCGTGATGTTATGATACGTAAAGTGCCAACCCGCGACCAACAATTCGTAAGTAAGCCCGCCACTGACAAACGACTGTAGTCTATATGTACAGTCAACAGACTTTACATATAGGCTACAGTCGTTTGTCAGTGGTGGGCTAATGCGACACAATTAACAAATTGTGTCGCATTAGTTTCACTTGTGTTATCAAGACACGTGTTAGGTACACGTGTCTTAATAATTTTTTAAAAGATTATTTGTGAATGTGTGAACATTGTAGGCTTTGTAGATTCCCGGCTGCTTGTTAACTTTTGTTAAGTTTATATTTTGTTTTATATCTTTTGTGTAGTCCCCCCCTACTTAAGTACAAATGCTGTATCCATGATAATATTATAATACCAAATGATTTGAAAAGAGTAACCCTGGAGTTTCTTGCCGAAACGACCAACCCTAACCGTGTACCTTTTGTCGACGTTTTATAAGCGCCCATCTAGGCCTATGTCAAATAAAATATTTTGATTTTGATTTTGTCTTGGTAAACATCTCTGAAAATCTTTAAAGGTAAATAAATAAGCTTTTGGTTTTACTATAAATTCTCTCTAATTCCTTCTTCAAATAAATAATTAAATCACAAACAATTAAACCGTTCCAGTCTGCAAGACTCCAGCTACCTTCATTATTTACGAAAGTTTGGAACTTTCCACTTTGTATACAGGGTGCTCCCGTTTCTGTAACCGCCGTATTTTAGTTACGAGCTCGTTAACGGCTGTATAAACTCGTGTGTTCTTGAGGGTAAGCAGAAATCAAAGTAAAGTGTTTATGATAGATTTTAATGGGAAACTTTGATGTTTTAGTGATCGAAAACGTCAAAGTTTACCATTAAGCTTTGATGACGGTCATGTGGAGAGGATGAGTGGTCGCAGTGAAGTCTGGCTCTGACGGGCATTGTCGAGTCACCGATATCCTGACAAAGAAGGGCGTCATAATACGTGCATACAGCAACATATTCCCGCTTCCTGTCTCTTCAACACCATGTTGAAGACTTCGCTTCAACACGAGAAATATGTTCCTGACGTCAGATCGGGCCATACACCACACAGCGAGCGCGAACTTCCCCCACCAACCAGTCGCTTGCTCGCCGTCACCTTGAGCGTGCGCACATATCGATCGTTTCTTACCACAACCCAAGAAATACAGTCAATTTTAAATGAAATCGTTTTTTGACATGGAAAGAAAAATTCTAGTGCGAGCAGGGTTTGAACCTGCGACCTTCCGATTCAGTACACCGGACGTCTTAACCAATTAGACCATCGCACCCTGCTCACAGTTCTTGAAATTTTCGTTTTATTTTATTATTATTGAATAATAAATTTCGAGAACTGTGAGCAGGGTGCGATGGTCTAATTAGTTAAGACGTCCGGTGTACTGAATCGGAAGGTCGTAGGTTTAAACCCTGCTCGCACTAGAATTTTCCTTTCCATGTCAAAAACAGCTGTAGTTCCCTACGCAGGGTTTGCGAATAAAATATTAGAAATAGTTTTTATTTAGTCAAGACCACCAGCAGCACACCTGGAGCTTGATATCCAACAATGAGTGAAAGGCGACTACGTATATGACCAGATGAATGAACGTGGACAGGAATAAGGAGTATCTAAGGACTGAAGTAGCAGGTGGCGTTCTGTGGTTTTTACCTGGCCCTGGGAAAAAGGCGTGAGTTTATCTAAAGGGTGTAAATAGACCCTTAAGAAAAAAAAAAATTGCAATATTTTTTTTGTTCTAGACCATACCTGGGAACCTTCTAGTTACGGAGATATTGGGGGTCAAAGTTCCAAGTTTTTCGCAAGTTATTTTTCAAATACTTGTTTTTAATTTAAGATTTTTACTTTACACACCTCCACGACCCCCGTACTATTCAATCCATCCATCAGCATAATGCTATGAGTGCTTTCCATCGAGTCCTACCGTAAAACGTCACCCCAAAAAAAAAGTCGATTCCCAGCAATAATTTTTGCGTAAAGTTACTTAATTTGATGTACAGAATGCTTGGTTAACGGCTATGTGAAGGGTCTGTTTACACCCTGTATATCTAGGAATACCAGAACAGGGTTTAAGTTTTCCTCAAAATCATTGGTAGCTGAAGAGTTTGTTTGTTTGGTTGAACGCGCTAATCTCAAAAACAACATGTTCGAATTAGTTAAAAAAAAAAAAAAAATGTGTTGGATAGCCCATTTATCGATGAATGGCTATACACTATGTAACATCACGCTTCGATCACATTAATAAACCCTCTCTCTCTTTCTTTCTTATGTGACGCAGACGAAGTTGCGCGAGTCAGCTAGTGTATAAGCAAATACTTCTCACTAGAAACTGCGAACTAAAAACTTTTTACATTAACAAAAAATCTCTTTTGTGTGTTCACAATGTTGTACACTGTATTTCACACTACAGTAACTTAAATTAAAGTGGTTAGCTCAAGGAAATTTACCAACTCTCGTAGTTTAGAATACAGCTACTTCAGCGTTGATAAAAACATACAGAGAGATGGTTCACTTGTCTGGCACGCCGCCAGAGTTGATATATCTAATATCTGATTGGTTGGCATCTCTGTGGGTCTTGTATGTTAAGAACACTACTCATCATCTGCCTGGCCTTTTCCCAACTATGTTAGGGTCGGCTTCCAGTCTAACCGGATGCAGCTGAATACCAGTATTTTACATGGAGCGACTGCCTGTCTGACCTCCACAACCCAGTTAGTACTACTTAATACCCCTTGGTAAGACTAGTTGTCAGACTTTTTGGGCCACTGACTACTTGTAACGGCTGTCAAAGATCTAAAAATGTTAGCCGGGACCAACGGCTTAACGTGCTTTCCGAGGCACGGAGGAAACTCGGTATGTAATGGGTAGTCACCCATCCACAGACCAACCTAGGCAATCACGGCTTAACCTAAAGATGGATCCTAGCGGCTGCTATTTAGCTATATTTAGCCACGAGGTCCTCGAGTGGTGATTTCTGTACTGATGTACCGTTTTTGTATGGAATACAGGGACGCCAAGTCTCCTAATAAAATTGTGCTAAAATTGCCGAGCATTAGCGATGTAATTGTTGATTTTGAGAGCTTTGGTTATCTTCTTAAGGCTGGTTTTCAGATGGTCTTCATTGTTATTTTGAGATGGTGTGCTACTGACAATTCATTGGTCTGTTATAGGCATGCTTTTTCTACAATAAAAGACTATCATGTGTTCATAATGAATTTTACAGACTACGAACATCAATATATACGAAAATATCTAGATAGGCCAATCCACTGAAATCCTGTCAAAAGGATTGTACATAGTTATCTATTTACGTATATTTTTTACTTACTGTTCTGTATTCTCTAATCGAAATACAGTGTTTTTCGATTCTTTTCTTCTTTTGTTCTTTTCAACAATAGCTATTAAAAAGAACAAAAGAATAGAATGTCAAAAAGATTGCAAAAGTGAATAATCTAGAATCGTCCACAAGCATTGAGCAAACGTAAAACAATCGATTTCAATTTCAGTAAATACATAATTATCTATCAACGTATCCATTCAAAATTAATCAAAGCCCACAACCAACCTCTTGTTTTCGAAGCCAGCTTTATTCACCGTTACCTTCCAGAATCGTATCGCGCGGCCGACTCCTACCGATGCGATCTTATCGATTAGATAGCTAACCGAGTAACCGCTGCCTCCACAGAATCGATGGCGTGGAAGCTAATTGAATCGGTAAAATTACAATCTCGATGGTTAATCGAATGGTATTTTGTAGCTTTCCAATCGGTTTTATGAAGTGGCGTTGAGTTTTATTTGTATATTGGAATGGAATTTGACGGCACGGTTGGCGCAGTGGCTGAGCGATTGACTGCTGCGTTTCGTGTCGCGGGTTCGATTCCCGCACGGAACAAATATTTGTATGGCCTAAAAGTAGTTGTTCCGGGTCTGGCTGTTTGTGTATGTGAGTTTAAATGTTTGTAAACGCACCCACGATACAGGAGAAATACCTAGTGTGGGGAAAGGTTTTAAAAAAAAATTATTTAAATTAGTAGATCGTACAGTTTTTTTTTTGTATAATAAAGAAGTTTGTTTAATTGAATTATTGGCTTCGATTTGTGTAAGGGGTGACTGCACTCGGATTTATGTATTTACATAACATAACATAACATAACATCACGCCTTGTAATCCCCGAAGGGTTAGGCAGAGGTGTACCTAACAAGTACACTCACATTTCGCCAGTTATGCTTAAGTCCCATGTAACAGGAGGCGAGCCTATTGCCGTCAACCGGGCACAAACCCAGACTCCGTGGCTACTACTTAATATTGAAATTCCTGATGGAAAAACCCAATAACACTTTGCCCGAACTGGGCATGAATTAGGAACAGAGTTAGGCAGAGCTATGTATTTACTGAAATCGAAAAATTGTTTGAGGGCAAAGAAAGAAATTCATCTATGACGTTCGCTCAGTGCATGTCCATGATTACCGGTTTCCTCAAAATGGTTCCGTGATTGAAAATCCATAACTCTGATTTATATTAAACTTAGAAAGTATTAGTAAGTCGTGGGTTCGAAACCAGCCAGCCGCATTACTATGTGTAAGTTAATTCATCACCACTGCTCTCAAAAACGGTGAAGGAAAACATCGTGAGGAATGTTCTAGAACCAAAAATTCGGAGACATGTGACATCTACCAAGCTGCACTGGGCCCGCGTAGTGGATTATAGCCCATTCCCTCTCATAGAGAGGAGGTCTGCGTCCCAGCAGTGGGAACATTAATAGGCTGATTATGCTATGCTTATGCTAGAAAGTATTCAATTACTTAAAGTTAAAAACGGATTTTTATTAAAAAGAACCGTGAAACTTTAGGCCAATTATTTTTTGCGGAAGAAATAAAAAAATACAAGTCTTCAGTTGTAACACCCAAAACATTACTATTTTCAACTCTATCTCAATTATTTTTAAGTGCAAAACCGACTAAACGAGACTCCATTTCAACATTGGTTCTTTTCTCTCATTCCGGTACATCGTTTATCATTGGTAGGAAAACAAAGTGGGAAGCACCACACTCTATTTGTCATGAGTCAGCGAGTAATCAAGTAGCGAAGCTTATCGGTAGTGGGGCTAATAAACGGAGAGGATAATTTGATTTCTGGTCCGTAGATATAACAGACGTATTCCTTAATTGGCTACTAGTTTATGCCTGTGGCTTCGCCTGCGTGGAGTTCGGTAATTGTCCCACAGGATCGTTAAGTATTCCACAAAAACAAACTAATTAAACTATTAAACAAAAACAAACAAACAAACAAACTAAAACACAAACAAACAAACAAACAAACTAACTAAAAAAACAATATCAAACAAAACAAACGTCATAGAGTTGTTGCAACGTTGTACGTTGTTTTTTTTTGGCAAACTATCTGTGTGCCAAATTTCATCCAAATCCTTTCAGTAGGTTTTGCAATATTGTATATAAAGCGACTGTCTATCCGAACTACACAACTCAGTCTATGGGTCCACGATATCCCTTGCTAAGAATGGTTACCTGTAATAACTATCAAAGATAGACAGCCGGGACCAATGCCTCAAGAGGCCCTTCCCGGTCCGTCTATCGTCAGCGCGAGCATGGTCGAAAAGCTTGTTGTTTTATCCAGAGCAGAGCGGGGATCTTCTTTCAACTCCCCCGTCTCACCACGCCCCGACCCCGCACGACCCGTCACCTCATACCGCCTAACGCGATAACATTGCACGAAAAATAGTGTTTGAAAATTTCATAGAACTTATTCCAGGAAATACGTGATTTTGAATAAGCCTTAGAAGTCTGTAAAATAAATATTTATCATTTAGAATCTTCATTACATGTGCAAGGTTTCTATCAAGATGTTTTCTTTACTTTTACAATTTATGAGTGCATTATGAACGGCCAAAGTTTAGGTAAAATTTGTGCATAACAGCAGTTTTATGGAGGCTTGTACTGAATTTGTTTCTACAAATTTTTATTTTTGCTTTGAAAGAAACCTATTAACCTATTTTATTGGTATTTTTCTTATTTATTTTTTTGTACTCTATCTTAATGCTGTCCTATTTGACCCAAAGGTTGACTGGTAGAGAATGCCTTGTGGTATTAAGTCCGCCTATGTACCACTCTTGTACATGAAGTTTAAATAAATAAACCTATATATACTGCAAAAAATACCTATTAGTTGAATAAAAAAAAAGATTACAACGGAATAATCTCATAAGAGCTTTTGTATGAAAAGTATGACGGGTTGGCCGCTCTTAACGTCAAACAATCAGAGTAATTAACATTCATCCGTTTATCTCAATCTAAATGTACCAATTCTAGAGAGATGATCACTCATTAAACTCGATTCAGAATTTGATTTGAATATAGATTAGAATTTAATCTGTTCCAGAATACGCAGCAAGAATTTTGATCGTAAAATGGATTCAAATTCGCTTTTCCCATTAAAACCATGGGGAACTGAACGAAATTCCCTTGAAACAAAGAACAAACTTGGTAATATTTAACGCATGGACAGCTTTCGGGAGGAAATTGGATTGTGACGCCGTCCGTCTCTCCAGTCATATATGCTGAGTTTGGATTGATGAGAACTTTGGATTAGTATTCGTACATACATACATAGGTACTTATAATTCCTACACAGGGTGTTAACAGACACTTCACATAGCCGTCAATCAAGCATTCTGTACATCAAACTAAGTAAAAATTATTGCTGGGAATCGACTTTTTTTTTGGGGTGACGTTTTACTGTAGGACTCGATGGAAAGCACTCATAGCATTATGCTGATGGATGGATTGAATAGTACGGGGGTCGTGGAGGTGTGTAAAGTAAAAATCTTACATTAAAAACAAGTATTTAAAAAATAACTTGCGAAAAACTTGGAACTTTGACCCCCAATATCTCCGTAACTAGAAGTTCCCAGGTATGGTCTAGAACAAAAAAAATATCGCAAAGACGGGGAGTACAAGTGCCTTTCGGCTCTGTTAAGGGTCTATTTACACCCTTTATATCTGTATCGCGAAACGCGAGCCGTACATTGTCACATACAGAATGAGATTTTGGTGTGGGCTTAGTTTTGATATAACGGGGACTACAGCTGCTGTGTGATGCAAGGCTGATGACGATAATGAGGACTACAGAGGTTTCCAAGGAGTCATACCAATGATTTTGAGGAAAACTTAAGCCCTGTTCTAGTATTCCTAGATATAAGACAATAGGGTACTATTGTCTTGTCATCACGCGAATCTAGTTGCATAATTAGTGACCTTGTTTGTAGAATATTAGATATTGGATAATTCTTACGAATATAACTCTTTTCAGACTCGACAGTCGGCAACTGTAAATTCAATTGATTTTACAATTTGCAAAACCGTTAGTAACTATTGATTTTCATCAGACTGAGTCTTGACTTGATGCGTATCTAAAAGATTAAAAAAGAAGCCTATAATTGGAAATTTTCCAACCATAATTATATTGGAACGTAATCTAAGACGTCAATGGCCGACCCACTTTAACTAAAGAATATAAAATTCCATTCACATTATTCAAAAAACTTCTCGGGAATCTAAAAATGGCTTAACAAAAAAAGCTCAAACTAAACTAATAAAATGGTATCAAAGGTTGCCCGGGCAACCCCAAGTTAGGCAACGCGGAGGAAAGCCGGGCAGGGGCATGGCTCGAATTGTAAACTTTATTAAATTTTCATTTAATCTGCTGAAGAGCCGATGTTCTCGAGTTTTCGAATAAATAAATCATAATGCTCTGGATGATGACTTTGTTGGCAAGTTTTTTGTATCTCTTTTTGAATTTTTATGCTGCAGTGAGAGGTTTATTGAATCTATATATATAAAATGGTAAACTGGCTTACTGACTGACTGACTGACTGGGTGATATATCAACACACAGCCCAAACCGCTGGTCCTAGACACATGAAACTTGGAATGTGTGTTCTTTGTGTAGAATAAGTATCCACTAAGAAAGTATTTTTGGGAATTCCACCCCTAAAGGGGTAAAATAGGGCATGGAAGTTTGTATGAAAGTCCATCAGTTTTGAAGTTAGGATCTTCAAATTTTGTGTTTAAGCTGAGGATTAAAAATTAATTTATACGTGTCTCAGCGTTTTTGATAATTCTACCCCCGAAGGGTTAAAAAGGGGGATGAAGGTAAGTAATCGGATATTTTTCGACATCCACGCGGGCAAACCCGCGGGCAAAAGCTAGTAAAAGAATAATTATGTGAGGTATAATGTATTTGTAGTTGTAGAAGCGACTTGTTGTTCTTAGTGTGTCTTAAGTGTGACGATGTCAGTCTAATATTTTCGGTACAATATTTCTCAGGACACGATGTCTTCTTTTAAGAAAGAAAGAAAGAAAAATAAATAAAGGAAATAATAGGAACGAATGAATGAAATGGTATTTAGTTAATTTTATTTACGTGGAAAGGCATTGGTCTCAGGGTGAACTTGGACAAAACCCAGGTTATGTTCAACGAACACGTCACCCCAGGACCTATTGTTGTCATTGGCGGTCCTCTCGAGGTTGTTCGAGAATATGTTTACCTCGGGCAAACTCTGCAGTTTGGTAAGAACAACCTTGAGAGGGGACCTTCGATTCGATCGAGACTTGGGCTGTACTGCAGTCTCTCCAACGGTGCCAAATTGACTATCGGTACATCGAGGTGTTGAAGTGTTTGTACAAAAACGCCACCTGTTCCCTCTCATAGAGAGGAGGCCTGCATCCCAGCAGTGGGAACATTAATAGGCTGATTATGCTTTATGCTTATGCCACCATGTCAGTCCGACTTCAGGACCAGATCTCGGAACCTATCCTTCTGTAGCGAGGTGTGAGACAGGGAGACGTCATACCTACGAAACTGTTCACCGCTGCACTGGAGGATGTCTTCATGAACGGATGGCCGATGGGGTGGAGTGGCGACCGCGAACTGGAAGACGTTGCATTGGAAGGCCTCCCACTAGGTAGACCCATGACCTGGTAAAGGTTGCAGGGATCCGCTGGATGCGAGACGCACGGGACCGGTCAATGTGGCGACACTTGGGGGAGGCTTATGTCCAGCAGTGGACGTCTTTCGGTTGAAATGATGAACCTTGAGAGGGAGGCTAACAGAAGAATCCAGCTGGGCTGGGCAGCATTTGGGAAGCTTTGCTGGGTCTTCTCGTCGCGTATTCCACAGAGCCTAAAGACTAAGGTCTTCAACCAGTGCGTCCTGCCTGTTATAACTTACGGGCCGAAACGTGGACACTCACGGTACGGCTGGTTCATAAATTGAAGGTCGCTCAGCGAGCTATGGAACGCGCTATGCTTGGAGTCTCTCTGAGGGATCGCATCCAAAACGAGGTGATTCGACAGAGGACCAGAGTTGTCGACATAGCTCACAGAATAAGTAAGCTGAAATGGCAATGGGCCGGTCATATTAGCCGTAGAACCGATGGCCATTGGGGTAGACATGTTCTTGAGTGGAGACCGTGCATCGGCAAGAGTAAGGTGGGACGTCCTCAGTCTCGGTGAAGTGACGATCTTTGCAGGGTGGCTGGTAGCAACTGGATGAGAGTTGCCAAGAATCAAGTTAAGCGGCGTGCGATTAAAGAGGCTGTTAGGGTCTCGGGCTCTCGTACCCCCGTCGCCCGCGCAACCGCCCGACGCCTGACGGAGATAACCAACGGCGCCCAAACAGAGACCTATGTCCACAAGTGCACTGTTGTAGGCTGATGATGATGAAATCGAAAGAGCCTTTTTTATTTATTTTTTTCGGATGGGAAATCATCAAATGACCCCCCCCCTCCATTCTGGGCGGAGTGGAAGGGAGTGTCAGACTTGTACTGACTAAAACCCATCCATGTTCCTTCTTTGCCTTTTGTGTTCCAGGGCCATTGTATCTCTTTCGAACAGTACCGCAGCCCTGGACGTCGAAAGAGCCTGGAACTAAAAAATCTATACTATTATGATCGCTGAATTCAAGCACCATTAAAAAAAACTACCGTCACCGACCTACAGGTTTGACTAACACGCAAACCATAAATTATAATCAAATTGATTAATGTTTTGGCAGAAAAACTACCAAACATTTAAATAACCGAATCAAATCTATGTTCCATAAAACATTTTACAAAGAATATTAAAACCAAATTTAATATACTGTTCATAATTTTACACGCTATGTGGTTTAAGCAATGAATATTACATTTCATTTTTGTACTCTTGCCAAATTTGGTATGGCATTACATGTTGCCATGATTAATCCGTCAGGGGAAATTAATTGATATGTTAAAATATTATTATAACGTGAAGCCACACAGTTAATTGGGGTATTCCTCAAAGTGCAACTATTTTTAAGAGCAACCAACTAAGCCCAACTAAATTATTCCTCGAAGCGCAACCATGATAGAAAAAAAAATAATGAATCCATCGCACCCCTCCCTATTTTTCATCATGGTTGCGCTTTGATTAAAAAACAGATAATATTTTTTAATTTGAATTTCTAAGCGCAACTTATAGTTGCGCTTCGAGGAATAATTTAGTAGCGCTTAGTTGGTTGCACTTAAAAATAGTTGCGCTTTGAGGAATACCCCAGTTAATTTTCACTGTTGAAAATTGCTTTCACAAATTAACTGTTGAAGGGGAAATTGCCGTGATGCCTGTCTGATTAATTAGTAATTATAGCGAGTTGTTTTTAAAAAACATGAGAACTCAGAGATTCCTTCGTTGGTCTAGTACTTGCGACTAAGTGCGACTGCTGAGTACGAAGTCCTGGGTCCGATTCCCGGGTCAGGCAAAATGCTATTGGGTCTTTCCATCGCGAATTTCTCAGTAGCAGCCAAGGAGTCTCGATTTGCGCCCGGTTGATGGCAATACAAACGTGATGTTCCTGATGGAAAAACCCAATAACAATTTACCCAACCCGGGAATCAAACCCAGGATGTCCAGCAGTCGCGATTGCGACCACGAGACCAACGCAACGGGGCCAATCAGATCTGTTCATATTTGTTAACATTCCCCATTACATTAGCTGTGGAAGGAAAAACCCATCAGTAACCTAAGCTTGATAACATTTTCAATTTCTTTTAATTTTTCAATCAGCTTACCTCACAAAAATATTTACATTCCAAAAGAAAACAAGAGCCTTTCAGCTGAAATAACAAAAATTCTATTAAAAATTAATTCTTAAATACCCCTCGCGAAAATTGCTATCATTTTCAGCGGACTTAGTTGATTGATAGCACTGAATAGCTGGGTACAGAAGGACAGCTCCACACAGCGAGCGAATACGCACGTACACATAGACACGCTTCGCGTACAGCGAGTGCAAGCGCACTCGCGACTGTCATTTGTTTGAGATTTCCACGCACACATAGACACGCTTTACTTACAGCGAGAGCAAGCGCACTCGCGCCTGTCATTTGTTTGAGATCTCTACACACACATAGACACGCTTCATTTAATTTTATTCTTTTACATCATTTGCATATGTATCATACATCTGGTGCGCAATATTTTTTGACATACATTATGTATGGCAAGCTTAAAAAATATTGGGCACATTTTAAAATAAATTTTTACTGTTGGATCAGCTCATCTCAATATACTCGGGAAAAGGCCACGCAGATTATGATTGGCAGTGAAGTGCAAAAGCATATAAACATAATCAGCTAATAAAGTGTCCACTGCTGGGACACAGGTCTCCTCTATATGAGAGGGAGTGGGCAATAATTCACTGCCAGGGTTCAGCGCGGATTCGTAGATGTCACATGTGTTCTGGAACATGCCGACTTTTGGTAAGTTGAATATTTTGGCTTGCATACCAAGAAGTTTACTCGAGTGTTCGTACTTGACTATTATGTGTGTGCGCCTGTTTTGCTCGTTGTGTGTTGATCCGGCCTTCTGTACATATTTATTCTGTGACAACCGTGTGTACACCAAGCCATTTCAGGCTAGCTAGCTATTATGTTACTTTCGTGGCGTGGGAACAAAGGGCTGTCGGTAAAAATATGTACTTTGTCGATATTGAGTCGCTCGATAGTATTGTGCACAGCCATTTTGTTGTATTACTTTTACTTCTAGTTCTTTAAGTATTTTATTTGTGAAAATAGAGGCATTTTTAGGATTTTCAAGGAGCCAGCTAAAAGACTTGTTTAAGACTAATTTTAAACCATCGTTTTTCAGCGACTAAAGCGCAACTAAGTACCCGTCCACGACTTTATGTTATGCCACGGCACGACCTGTCAATAGCTGCGGTGACTTATCAAACCGCGTTCTCCAGTCACACCCGCTCTGAAATCGCGTAGGCCTTGGCCAATGAGTAACTAAAAAATTATATTCTCAAGAAATTATTGATTAAACATTATCATTAACTCAACCTCCAGCATAATTTTCAGAGATACATTCATCAAATAGTGACACATTTATTATACTTGCGCTGACAAGTAATTTACCAACGGTATGTTTAATATTTTGTGGAATATTATTGATGGATGAGCTTCGAATTTTAACAACAGACTAGTACCATTTCGTGCCTATGCCTGTTATTTGAACTATCAAGAGTTTAAACAGTGACCTCGGAGGCTTAATTTTAGTACTACGTTGTGTCAGATAAGACACTCAGAACTATTAACTCCTTCAAATCGTAGTTTTGGACATTTGATAGAACAGCTTGTTTTGAAAGCGCTTATAACACTAAGATAATGTCAAAACTCGATTGTCTACAGTTTGCCTTCAGCGTATTCCGGCCACATAATGCGAAGGGGAGAAAGCAGCCTTAAAAAGCTGGTCATTGTTATCAATACCGAAGGCCAGAGAGCACGAGGCCGGTCGCCAACACGATGGTCCGACCAAGTAAAAGAAGCTACGTCCTCAAGCAAATTTCAGCAGGTGGTGATGGCAACTTTGGACAGGAGTCGATGGAGGCAGATTGTCCGTTTAAAGGGGTCCAGTGACCACGATCCTCAGCAATGAGAGACCGATTGGAGAAGATAAAACAAATTTTTAATATTTTTATACGCAAACCCTGCGTAGGGAACTACAGCTGTTTTGACATGGAAAGAAAAAATCTAGTGCGAGCAGGGTTTGAACCTGCGACCTTCCGGTTCAGTACACCGGACGTCTTAACCAATTAGACCATCGCACCCTGCTCACAGCTCTCGAAATTTTTTAAGATAAAACTAAGTTTTCACTATAATTACGGAAGAAAACTGAAACAGAAAGAAGAAAACTTCATATAAGCCTGCTGTGACTGTTATCGCTATATTCTGTAATCATGTAGGTATTATCATCTTCTGCCTAGCCTTTTCCAAACTATGTTGACATCAGTTTTTACTCTAACCGGGTGAAGCTGCTTACCAGAATTTCACATGGCGCCTCGAATCTCACCTCCACAACCCAGTCACTTGGAAGCACAATACGCCACAGTTTGACTGGTTGTCAGACTTTCGGGCTACTGACTACCCTCATAGCGATTGTTGGCATAATCAGCCTATAATGTTCCCACTGTTTGGACACAGGCGTTCTCTCTAAGAGAGGGAATGGGCTATAATCCACCACGCGGGCCCGGTGCGGGTTAGTAGATGTCACATGTCTTCGAATTTTTGGTTCTAGGACATGCCGGTTTGCTCACGATGTTTTCCTTCACCGTTTTGAGAGCAGTGGTGTTGAAATAAATTACACAAAGTAATGCGCCTGGCTGAGCTCAAACCAACGACTCACTGCTCGTAAGTCGGGGCCGTCACCACTGGGCCACGCTGCTCTCATAGCTACTGTTAATGATCTTAAAATGATAGCCGGCATCAACTGTTTAACGGGCTTTCCAAAGCATGGAGTGCACTCGTTATGGAATGAATGGTCACACATATCCGGATCGATTCTCAGAGGGTTAGTGGGTATCACAATACACCATCCTTTCGATTCCCTATCGCGAATTAATCAAATAAATAAATAAAAAACGCAAACAAACAGGTGTTCAGAAGTATTGCGGCCGCGATATTTATGTAAATACTCATTTACATAGAATTGTATAAATTGTTGACGATTTATCTCTTCCCTTTCTGTTTATTTTTGATACAAGGTAGGAATAATATTGATTTAGATAAATAGCCGCCAATTTGTGGTATTTTACAAAATACATCGTCGCAGGAAAGTTTTCCATTTTATATCAGAATAACCGCTCAACTCCATTATTGTTTACAAGTGACTCATCGATAACTTTTATTTTAAAACTAGCTTATGACCGCGGTTTTGCCCGCGTGGTGTTCGGTACTGTCCCACGGGATCAATAAAAAATATCTTATATATTAATCCAGGTTATAAACTATCTGTATGCTAAATTCCATCAAAATCTTTTCAGTAGTTTTTGCGTGAAAGTGTAATAAACATCCATCCATCCAACCTCGCAAACTTTCGCATTTATAATATTAGTAAGAAAGTAGGATGTATTTATTTCTTCAGTTTCAGAAATAGTATATTTCTTGAATGTAGAATTGTGACCGCACAGAGCCTCTAAAGTTATTTGTACCTCATGCTTAAGTTGTAACCACTTCAGGCTTGGATTTATATAGCTTTACATCCAATAGAAAACCAGAATAAAAATTCATCCATTTTTCAAACAAAATGGCAGTTAATGTCGATGATAATGCTTTACGATGTCATTTTATTGGCGGGAATCAATACATGTTCTGTTTATGGCGGCCTATTTAATTGTTTTATCTCGTGTACCCCGATGTTCGCCCTTACCCTACCCTAGCCTATATCCCTTACCCCAAGTTTATTGATGAAGCAATAACCGCCCAAAACAAGGGTAATTTATTAACTATACTTATAGAGTTTCAAAAGTATTTGACCGAATTACATTTTATTTTCATGGAATCATTTTATGTTCATTATTAAAGTATAAGTTATATGTAGTAATTAACATTTAAAAGGTACTTTAGTACCTAATTAGAGTAATTTTTAGGTATGGTATTTTAGTTTTATAGCCGTTTATTAGTAGTTTTAAAAATAACGGTGCTTCTTTGAGTTTTTTACCAAAATTACTTTGTTTTATATTTTCCAAGGTAACTTACAAAACCGTGCCTTGTTCCCAAGGCATGGTTTTGTAAGTTACCTTGGAGATAAAACCACTTAATTGCGAATGCTCAAGTTTTAAGAAAAAACTTTATTACTGATGTAGGACCTCGGAAAAGATAAAATGAACAAGCTATCAATTTGTTTAATCCAGTTAAACTCCAAGTTCTATGAGAAAAGAAGAACATCATCATTCATCATTCTCCTGCGCTTATCCCAGTTTATTTGGGGTCGACGGAGCATGTCTTCTTCTTCTATACTTCTCTATTGCTCGTTATTACATTAATCAGAACAAAATATTCTTTAAAATATTGACAAACACTTAAATATTTCTAATTCCATCCCCTGAACTGTAGGTAAACATTCACTACCAACCACGCAGTGATATAGCTACACATATACACTTCATCCAGGTTTCCGTTTAACTGTGTACACTGAACAGAACCAAACTACGTTATCGCAAGCACAAGATAGGCACAGAAGGCCAGAGGAACTAAAGTCTAAACAAAGTAACATTGAATTAACGATAACGATAACGCAAAAATCAAAATCTGTCGTACTGTATGGATCGGAATGCTGGGCTGTGAAGAAGATGGATGAAAAAAGATTGCATGTAGCCGAGATGAGAATGTTGAGGTGGATGTGTGGTGTGACAAGAATGGATAAGGTAAGGAACGAGTATATTAGAGGAAGCTTAAAAGTTGCGCCAGTTACAGAAAAGCTAAAAGGGAATCGACTGTCTTGGTATGGGCATGTGATGAGGAGGGACGAATCGCATGTGACTAAAAGAGTGATGAATATAAACGTGGACGGATGGAGAGGGAGAGGAAGACCAAAGAAACGATGGATGGATTGTGTGAGGAATGATATGCAGGTGAAAGGAGTAAATGATAGCATGACGGTTGATAGAGGAGATTGGAAGAAAAAAACGTGTTGCGCCGACCCCAAGTAACATGGGACAAGGGCAGGAAGATGATGATGACGCAAAAATCAAAACACGTCTGGAACTGACTTGAACCTCCGAAATTTTTATGTCAATTTCAGATTTTGAGAGTCGAACACGAAACGCTTCGTAAGCATTTGTCACTTTTCTACGCCCTCAGCTCCATCCTGACGCCTAAGTCACAGGTATTCCTACTTTAGGAGTCAGGGTTTCAACTTCTGTGCGCCTTTAAATATTGCGAAGTTTAGCTAGATAGTAAGCATAATGTAAGGAATTGTATCAATAAAGTATATTATATTATATACAACAATCGAAAACGCACGCACACATAGACACGCTTCACGTACAACGAGTGCAAGAGCACTCGCAACTGACATTTGTTGAGATCTCCTCGCACACACAGACATGTTGCACTCGCGACTGATATTTGTTTGAGATCTTCACGCACACATAGACACTCTTCACATACAGTGAGTGCAAGCGCACTCGCGACTGTCATATTTTGTTCGAAATTTTCACGCGACACAAGCGTCTATGTGTACGTGCACCTGCTTTTGGTCATTGTATGGAGCCGACCTTCTGTAACAAAATTTTCTGTAACACGAGCCTGTAGGGGCGAATCGAATAAATAGAGCGAAAATTGCAGATTTTTACAAATAATACAGAGGGTTGAAACAGTGTCTGCCTGTGGCTGTGTTTTGTTTCGATTGGCGTGTTGTGTTGACAGTGTTTTGTTTATAGTATGGTGTGGTTATAAATAAAAAAAACAAAACAATGTTGTTTTTCCTATCTGTGTTTAGTAAAACACCTACGATATAGAAAGCCGTTCGTAACGTTATTTATTTAATGTTAGTTATTAATCATATGGGACTCGTTCGTGAATTCGTGATGGATCAGCCACAGGAGGGAAAAGAGAAAGATAATGGAAGTCTTTAGTTTGTCAGTTTTGGCTAGTAATGGAACGATAGAGGTTTTTTAAAACATTTTTAAACAGAGCAGCCTTCATTTGTAAGGCCTGGGATGTCTGTGTGAGAAAGACAGTTAAGTAAGATGACAATAATACTGCTAAAAGAAGTGATGGTAGGATGATAGATCGGATTATTACTATTACATTTTCTCAAGATCAGAGTTCAGAAAAGAAGACATTTCACCGATCTCACGAAATTACTTACAGCAATCACCATATCAACAATCTAACCTCAAGCCTCTTAATCAAGCCTTATCTAAAACCAATCTCTATTTATAACACGGACTAACCTAAGAGCAGCAATTACCCAAACTCCTTACGCCCGGTTTACGAACTCAACGCGACTTGCGTTTTTGGAAACGCACGCGCTTACCGTCACCCGGCTAGTCGCTTCGCAGCAAGTCGTGGTAAAATACTTCTTTCATTTGATTCCTCCGCAGTCGCTGTCGTTGGATCGTGTAGTTCATGGCCACAGCAGTGATAGCTTAGAGGTGTGACCGTCGGAGAGCCAAGTCATTGGTCTCGAGTTCTAACTCAAGACACGCTCTTTTGATTTTTCGGGTTCATGTGCGTATTGTATAATTATCACTTGCTTCGGTGAAAGAAAACATCGTGAGGAAACCAGCATGCCTGAGAGATATTTCTCGATGGCCTGTGAAGACAAGTCAGATGCCCAAAGCGGGATAAAAACTCTGACACCAGGTAATGCACTAACCACATGAAAAAGAAAGAATAGCGCCACAGGGTAATCTAGGCGCAATTACACAAAAACAGTCTATCGACGGACGATAAGTCTCGGTAGCCGCAGTCGGTATCTATGAATAAATAACAGGGGGACGTCGGGTACTACCCTCTCTGACCTACGTTCGATAACGAAGGTATTGCAGAGTTAGGGTTGACAGGTCACGTTAGTATTTTAGGATACAAAATTGGGACTCCTTTTTAGGTGTCAAGCTGAAAATGTATATTTTATTTAACTGCAAAAATGGTAGCCTTAACTGATTGCTTATGTTTAAACTTATGTAGTGTTAAGTAAAGAATGCAAAAATAGACGTTGTTCTTCAGTTTTCTACACTTAAAAGGGTAAAGAATTTAAAGTCATTTGAATAATATAAGGTCACATTAAAATGAATAGACAAACTTTTAGAAATCATTCAGAGCACCAAAATAAGGAGAATAGTAAAAAATAAAAATAAAAAAACGCATTAGATACTTACAAAAAAAATCTGCTAACGAAAATACACTAAAAATGTTGGTTACCCAATGCATAAACACATCCATGTCTTTGTTATCTCATAATTCCGATACTACAAAATGTGCGAGTGCTAGTACCTACCCATAATGGATGTACTTATTCTAGAGTGCCGCAATTTATTATTTTAGGTCAATATAAAATCACTTTAGTCAGTGTTTTTTTTGCTTGGATATCTTTGGTTAGACCTACTGAACGCTGTGTTAAAATTTGTCCATCTATTTTAATAGGACCTTATGTGGTTGTGGTTGTGACAGTATGATGTCTTTGATAGATCTGGTCTGGTCTGGTCTGCTCTAGTCTGGTGGTCTAGTCTAGTCTGGTCTGTGTGATCTTCACAAAAATTACAATCAATTATCGATAAGCTATAGGTAACTTCACAAGTTATTCATAAGCAGGCCTATTCCTCGAAGAATCGATCGACAGACGATGACACATGAAGTTTTGACACGTTCAAGAAAACTGCCACATCACGCCATTCAATTGCCCCAGTTAGAAGATGAGCAACGATATGTATTCCATACGTGTGTTCAATTTTGTTTTCCATTTCCACAAATGGTGGCAGGAAACATCGCATGTTTCATGTGTTTTCATGTTAGAGAAAATTGTACGATGTAATATCTTCGGATGGTGTAAATCCGCGATACTACCGTACGTAAAGTGCGCGTATGTGCACTATGAGTAGGTTTACAGGGGAAGGTTATAAGCTTTTTTTTTTTCAACGATTTTTGACCTCATTTTTATATGAATAGTAACAAAACATGTGTTCTATGTATTGTTAACAGTAGAAATCTATTAAAGTCATTAATGTAGTCGCTACGACAATGCGTAATTGAAATTGGCTACATCTGTCAGATACGCGGAATTATCCAATGCTAGTTCCGCGGATTTGCACTATCCTCGACGATATGTGATTCCTATCTACCTTCAGCTTCTTGTGTTTGGTCATGAATTGGTTGGCAAACTTGTTAGCTGGTTGATCATAATTACTGACTGTAATCAAATTTGTAAGTAATTATAAGATTGAAAAACATAATTGGTGAAAAAAGACGCTTATCGAAGACGAGAGTCAATTGTTCTTTTCGTCATTGTTAGTTTCTTTTTTCCTTCTCGACCATTATTGAAAATGAGAACTTTCTGAATACGGACATATTGAAGTTCTAAGTTCCAAAATTTATTTACATTTTTAAGAATGCGATTAGAGTCTGTAATGGGAATTTCACACGTAATATCACGCCTTGTAATCCCCGAAGGGTTAGGCAGAGGTGTATAATAGTACAGCCACATTTATGCGGTTATGTTTAAGTTCCATGTAATAGGGGGCGAGCCTAATTCCATCTACCGGTCATAAATTCAGACTACGTGGCAGGTACTGAGAAATTTCTGATGGAAAAACTCAATATCACTTTGCCAGACTCGAAACCAACCCAAGACCTCATGATCAGCAGTCGCGCTTGCGACCAGTAGGCCACCGAATCAGTTGAGGCACTCCGCGATTTTCAAAGCCTGTATAATATTTTGAACAGGCAATTAAAAACTGTGGCCTAAATCTTGAGCAACGATAACTTTCCTGAAATCTGTCAGGTAAAAAAAAACTAACTGCAATTCATAAACCAAACAATTCTTTATTTGAAACGAGAATCCTGGCAATCAAGAAAACCTCCATTCAGCCTTATAAACCTGCCAAGTTGGTAGTAAAACATTGTGCGACGTGCATGCCTTGCGTGCCAAGTCTCCTCGAAAACAAATGACTGCAGTTTCCGAGGAATGGGATAAAATTGAATGCTCACAGTCAATTTTAGAAATGGTCTCGTTTATTTTGTGTAAAGCACAAAACTGATGCATGATGGTGTGAATTCAGTATATCATACTAAGATGACCGGAGTAAGAAATTATTTCAGGAATGTTATGGGAATCCAATAAATTTGATTTGTTTTTTTTTTCCTCATACGCAATTTATCGTTACCGTGGCAAAACGAACGTAGCGAATGGCAAGAGCGACGACGAGTTCGAGTAGTAGCAAATGTCAGTTTAAAAATCAGCAATATTTCCTGACAACCTTGTAGCCGCAATCTATCCGCTGTCAGCGCGGATTAGCGGGCTCTGATGAAATTCCGCGAGAGCTCGCGTCCGTCCGAAATGTTTGATATTGTCGGAAAACACTCGGAGATGATACTGTTAGTTTCACTGTTTATTATGAACTAAGGCGGTAATAAGGTTTTAAATTGCGTAACTATTTAAAGTGAGAAACTTATATTATGTTATGTTTCAAATATGAATGACTAGCTTTTGGTGCGACTTCGCTAGCGTTTATTTAGAATTTGACAATCAATTCGGGTTGTACTCTTCTTGTAATAATATAATCCAATCATGATTCAAAAGACACGTAGCGCCATCTATTATCCTAAGAGCGCTATTGTTGTTTTCCTCGTTAGGTAATAGTACTTTTTTTCAGGATGAAAGGTACGCTATGTCTATTTATGTACTCCTGACAACGTATATGCAAAATTTCAGTAAAATTTATATATGACAAGAATTTGTGTAGGATATCTCAACTAAAAAGGGTAAAATAATCCACTTCCAAAAAACACTAAAAAGTGAAAAATAACTTTACTTTCGGAAGTCAGTGGCAAAAAGTCAATGAAACAAACAAAATCAAAATGTTTTTATTTTCAGATCTAAGCAAACTTCCAAATCCTACCTCCTCTGTAAGAAACACATCAGCTCCAAGCATACAGCATCATTTTCTCTTGCCCACAGAGCTATGCAGCGCTGCAACTAAGATCCAGGCGTCGTTCCGAGGCCATCAGGCTCGCAAGGAGAAGGAGCAGGCCGAGGCCGACGCCGAGCAGGCTGTTAAGGATCAAGAGCTGCAGGATAAGGTTCGTTAAAGTATTTGACCTTTGAGAGACGGAGAGAGAAGTTTAAAAGGTGTATACGCTTTTTCGTACGAACTTCGACTATGCTATGCTTTGAGCATACAAGTGTATCATCATCATCATCATCATCATTTCAGCCGAAAGAAGTCCACTGCTGGACATAGGCCTCCCCCAACTGTCGCCACATTGAGCGGTCCCGTGCGTCTCGCGTCCAGCGGATCCCTGCAACATTTACCAGGTCATCGGTCCACCTAGTGGGAGGCCTTCCAACGCAACGACTTCCAGTTCGCGGTCGCCACTCCAGAACTTTCCGGCCCCATCGGCCATCCGTTCTGCGAGCAATTTGCCCTGCCCACTGCCACTTAAGTTTGGCTACAAGTGTATGTGTTACGGCTAATAGCCGAAGTGCGGCTACACCTAGTGTACGGTGCAACCGCACATTCTGCAATTCAGCAGATTACTTCACATTCATTTCAACTCATAATATTTAGTTCAGTTCGCGTTGAGTTATCAAGTCAGCCAGGCGTTCTCGTTGCAGCCAACAAGGGCCGCGTCAATCACTTCATTTCCACACCATCAGTTCATTAAGCTCATTTTACCTTTAGTATGTTTCGGACAATACAGTAGTGTTTTAAAGTACTTTACCTTCTTTCATTCCAATCACCCATCATGTAAAAGTAATGTATGGTCTAGCAAGGGATCATACACCTAGTTTTAGCCGGGTACAACTAGGTGCAGCCGGTTAAACTTAGATGTATCCTACTTATCTTCTGTTAGAACATGCAACCAATTTGGCTGTAGCGCTCGCTCGGCTCGCGCGCGTTTGGTTAAACATTTCTAACCTAACCTAATCCATTTGATCGGTGCTTCCTAGCAATAAAAAGGATACACAGCTATTACCGGCCGCACCTAGGTTTAGCTGGCTAGAACTAGGTGTAACCTTACTTCGGCTTTTAGCCGTAGCATATGTACTAAAGGATCAAGGTTCACAAAGTTCTGCGAAAGGCGTGTCCACACCTGCATCACGTGCATCTTAGGAACATAGTATGGACACCTTTGGACGTGTTCGCGAGCGATCAACGAGCAGTTCGCGTGCATGTTATAATATCCCCTCACGAACACGAACAGTGAGGTTCGCGTGCATCTTAGGAACAGTCATTTACTCAAAGAACTTTCAACGTTATAATCATTTATCGCAATTTTCTCGTGGATAATTTTTATAACTTTGACATAAGACCTAATTCACAATAATATAGATTATAAAATTGCATGTTTGGAACAACAGTACAAGAAGGCTTTTAAAAGTTGCTAATTGTATACGTATTAGAGTGCTCGTCGTACGAGTGTCAAGACACTCGTACAGCCAACTAACGAGAAAACATGTTTGAATTTCTTGCGCTGTCGGTAACAAATGCAAGGCTCGTGCAACACATAACATAACATCACGCCCGTAATTTTATTTTATTTATTAGGGAAAACAAACGATTACACATTAAGGATAACAAAAAAAAAAAAAAATAAGATACAAAAATGATACAAATGTGAAATCAACCACGTTTTCCACAGATAAACAATGAGACAGTATGGTAAATAACAAAAAAAGATTAATACAAATAGTGAAGCATCAACAACACTAACAATGAAGCTATTTAGTGTTGCTCAATGAAATTACAAAGTCATATTAGTTTTTCAATAAATCAAGCAACATTTGTCTAAACCTTCCCTGGGGTAAAGCAAACAGATCTAAGCTACAGAATTTTTTATTATAATTGCTCGTAAGGCGACGAATAGGTGCACGCAAGCCGGCATTCGTACGACTGGTAGTAGTGGCGAATACAGGTCGTGCCCGCACCTGTCGTCTCTGGCATGTCCTGGGAACTATATAACATAGCCTGTTACTAATATCTAAGCAATCATACAAGTTATTGCACAAGTCATACAAAAATTTGGTTTCAAGATAAGTACGCCTTGAACTTAAGGAAAGCAGATTGTACTTTTTAAGTAGCTCACTATAAGAGAGATAACAACTCTTTAAGCAACGGTAATGCATATACCTCAGAAATTTGCGCTGTATGCTTTCTATACACTCACTGTATTTATTGTAGTAGGGGTTCCACACGGGTACTGCATACTCCAATTGTGACCTTACCAGTGATCGATACAGATATAAATATGTACTAGGGTGCTTAAAATCCGTGGCTGATCTCATCACAAAGCCGTATATGCGATAAGCATTATTGATGATTTTTTCTACATGAGCGTCTAAGTGCAGTTTATCATCCAGTAATACTCCCAGATCACGGATCAAACTCTCCCTTGCCAGAGTTACACTATTTATTACATAGGGATATTTAAATATATTTTTATTCTTAGTAAAGCTAATACAATAACATTTAGAGATACTGAGTTGGAGTTTGTTCTCAGTGCAATAATCTGCAAGACGATTAAGATCTTCTTGAAGCAATTGACAGTCACGTGTAGTTTTTATGGGTCTAAAGATTTTAAGGTCATCAGCGTAAAGTAAATATTTTGAATTATAAAAGTACATGCCAATATCATTTATAAATATAATAAATAACAAAGGGCCCAGTATCGAGCCTTGGGGCACCCCTGATGACACAAATATGGATTTGGAAAGGAAACCATTAACTACCACTTTTTGCGTTCTATTTGTAATATAAGAAGTAAACCAACGATACAAGTCCCCTCGAATTCCGTTGAATGCAAATTTATCCATAAGTAATTCATGATCGACCTTGTCAAATGCTTTACGGAAATCTGTGTAAATAGAGTCCACCTGTACACGTGTGTCTAAATTATTGAATAAATAATCAGTATATTCAATCAAATTTGTAGTTGTAGATCTTTTCTTGACAAAGCCATGCTGTTGCTTGATAATCTGTTTATGAACAATTGGGTACAGCTGATTGTGGACAAGTCTCTCGAAAAGCTTTGACAAGATCGGCAGAATGGAAATAGGACGGTAGTTCTCAACTTCATACTTTGAGCCCGACTTATGGATAGGGGTGATATTGGCTCGTTTCCACACTTCTGGGAAGGTTCCCTGGCTCAAACATCTATTATGTATAATGTATAGCGGGAGACTTATCGTGTCAGCAGTATTTTTAAGAAAAATTGGCGGGATACCATCGGGTCCCGGTCCTTTAGAACAGTCCACGGATTTCAGAGCGCTGTGCACTTGTTCAATATTGATCACAAGATTGCTAACGAGACTACTGTTGCTAGCATAGTCGGAAGTCTGCTGCTGCACGTTATTGAGAGTGGAAGGCTCATAAACAGAATGAAAGAAGTTTAAAAAGAAGTTACAGATTTCATCTGGATTGTTGGACGACTGTCCTTCGTAATGCATAGTTGAAATCCCCGAAGAATTAGACAGAGGTGTAACTAAAATAGTACACCCACATTACGCCAGTTATGTTTAACACTCATGTAATAGGGGGCTGGCCTATTGCTATCAACCAGGCGCAAATCTAGACTCCGTGGCAGCTACTGAGAAAATCCTGTAAAACCCAATTACACTTTGCCCGACCTGGGAATCGAACCCAGGACCAGCCCCCGTAGCATGACCACCGTAGACGGAAGAATCGACAAAATGACAGATTTCTTTTGTTCATCTGTCATTTTGTCGATTCTTCCGACGACATAATTCATTTCTACGCTGGTCATGCTGCGCTTGCTGGCTCCCAGCAAATAGTAGAAAAATGTTTTCTTTTTAAATGAAAAATAAAATCACGTATGCACTAAATTGGTACGACTGATATAATATACTTTCGTGCAATACAATTCGTATCCAAATAACCAGCTAGACTGAAACTGGATTTCCCTGTAAATTGCTGTTGGTATGTTGAACAAAAACTGGGCCAAGTTTAATTCGAAGTTTCTAGAACAATCTTGAACTCTTAGCAATCAATCAATTAAGCCTATCGCGGTTAGCTAGACATCTGCTAGACGTAGGCCTCTTCAAACTTAGACAAAACTTTCATTAATCACGAGCGAGAGTGACATAATCGTTGCCCATTTATTGGCAAATAGATTTTATCTTCGAAGTTAAGAGGTCTTGTTTCTCTCTCGTTAGTTTAGCGGTTACAAGTGCGACTGCTGAGCATGACGCCCTGGGTTCGATACCAGGGACGAGCAAAGTATTATTGAGTTTTTCCATCAAGAATTTCTCAGTCAAGAAGTCTGAATTCGTGCCCGGTTGATGACAATAAGCTTGCCCCCTATTACATGTGGGTCTCTTATTAGGTTTACCTCTGTCTAACCCCTCAGGTTACTACAGTTGTGATGTTATGTATTTAGGGTATTTTGTGAAAAAAAATGGTGTAACTGAAACTGATAAGCTACTTACTGATTTAGTGTTATTCAAAATCTGGTACCCTAATTAGGAGCACTCTTTTAATAATGAGTTTCTATAAACTTTTTAAGGAAACCCATTTCTTTATAATTTTACTCTTCGTTTCAACAACTATGCAAAGGACCAGAGTTTTTCTAATTGCTTATAGTATGAAAGCAATTCTGATAAAAACTTTGTTATTCAAATGAAGTGTTGTAACACCTATAAGACTGGTATATCTACAGGGTGTTTGGTTAAACGTGGGCAATACTTGAAGGGAGTGAAGTACTCATACATATGGGCAACTATGGGGCTAACTATGAAATATTATTTAAAAACTGCTGTTGCCTACATTTTTTCGAGTTACGCGACCAATAATGTGTGGAGCAGCTGATATATTATTTCATGGTCGGTCCCATAGTAATAGTTGCTAATTTTCATGAGAACTAACCGCCCCTAATGTATTGCCCACGTTTTAAAAAACACCCTGTATATAATATTATAAAGCTGAAAAGTTTGTTTGTTTGGTTGAACGCGCAAACCTCAGGAACTACTGGTTCGAATTGAAAAATTATTGTAGTGTTAGTTAGTCCAATTATCGAGGAAGGCTATAGGCTATATAACATTAAGCCTATAGGAGCCGAGCAAAAAGAAAACAAGCCAGAAGTAGCGGGTGAAACTGCGGGGCACAGCTAGTTATGTTTATATCTGGTGGTAGGGTGGGTAGCCTTTTTTTTTTTTTGTTTCGGGGTGGAAAATCCTTTTGTCTTCCACCCTGGGATGGGCGGAGGGGTCTGTCAGACTCAAACTGACTAAAAACCACCCCGCTGTTCCCTTCTCACACTTGCACCGAGGATCATGGGAAGTAGTGCGCCTTCCACGATCCTCAGCTAGTGCCAACCCGCGTCTGCGGGCCTCCTCAAATCGGGAGGAGTGAGGTGTACACCCCCCGCGACTTTCAATAGGGGCGCGCGTGGAACACTAAGCGCCACCGCCTCGGGTCCAGTTATATGGCGGGGCGGCGGACGTCCCCAAGTCCGCCGTCCCTCTGCACCGGTTTAGGGGGGCTGGAAGAGGGCATTGTCCGCCCTCCGCCGACGCCCGGCACGTCTGCTGCGGGTCGGTAGAGTGGTCTCGACCTCCCTCATCCTTTCCGCAGCCTCCTTCTGTGAGATGACGGTTTCACAGAAGGAGATCACCAGCATCCCACGACTCTGCGCTCCCGATCATCGAACGATTGACGGCCAGTAGCGACAGGTCGGAGGGTGGGTGGCCTTCCCCAACTCAAAATCTAAATGAAGAACACATTGTCACATTGTCTTTTTTATCTTTACAGGAAGACATCGAAAAGATTGACCTCTCCGATCCTAATCTCAACAAGGCTGCGACTAAGATCCAGGCCTCCTTCCGTGGTCACAAAGTGCGCAAGGACGTCAAATAAGGTGACCATGCGGTCTACACAGGGCAGGACCGTCTATGGCTTTGCAAACACGATATTAATAAATAAAATCCCCCTTCTTAATGATGCTTAAAGAAATATGTATTGGACTTCTCCACTGATTTTTTATTTTCTAGCAGTTTTTAAGTCGTTTCCTCAAAAAAAAAACATCTTGTAAAAGCTATGTAATTGACTGTCAACTTTTTGTCAGGATTCAACTGTCTTCGAGATATTTGAAGATTTACGCCTTTTTCTTAGCGTATCAAATGGCAAAAATCCCACAAAATTTGCAATGAAAAATTTGAGGAAACATCTTCGAATATTTCGGGTGTGTAAATTGTTAACTATGTATATTATCGATGTGTAAATTGAACCGTTAACGATTGCTAACATATTGTCTACGGATAGATGGGTTGATCGTCCACCTATTCATTTGTCATCTGACAAAGTGTTACCAATTATTGCTGTTCTTTCGAGTGTATAGGTACGAATATCTTTGGTAAATGTTTAGTCAATAAATGGTACATCTCTAGCATAATAGTGATGTGCTTTTTAGTCTATGGTGAGTGAAGAATTATGAATATATATTTTGTTTTTCCAATTACGATTTCGTGTTTGCGAAGTCAGCACGTGAAATGTTTACTAGTAAAGTAAAGTGAGTAATCGTGTAGAGTATGTCAATTCTCTACTGTTCAATATTGTCAATTTATGTCTCGTACTTATTGTTGTTAAATATCCAAAGTGTTGTGTTGTTTTTCCAAAAAAAGAAATCGTTTTATTGTTGAAAATGTATGTAAATTAATGTTCCATTTTTTTTGTTTTTTGATAAAGGTTTTCCTTAAAAATTAAGCAACAGTATGATTTATGTAAAATGGTTTCCGTGACAAAAATATTTTTCCTTTTTTTATCTTTTTTGCAAAAAGTATACATTATATCTTTTTCCTAACAATGTATTTGGCATTGGATTGACGTGTCTCATGAATACCAAAGAGTAGAAAATACTGAAAGGAGTGAATTGAACTATTTATAACATAATAGATATCTATCCCGTTTTTTCTATTATAAATTTTGATCACACTACTTCGTGTACCTATTTAAGTAAAATATGGGCATTTTTTTTATTATTTAATTATTTAAATAACATTCCATCTTCTTTCAATGTTTGTTGAAAAATTAATATTTTAATTTAGATTAATGTAGTTTTAAGATTATATAGTTTTAGTAGCATACCAAAAAGCTTCGTTTTAAATGTATTGTTTTAATAATTTATTTTGTTAAAATCACGATAACTTTCAAGTAATTTATTCGTTTATAAAAATATAATATTTGTTTGTTTATTATTACACAATTTCGCTGGATTCCTGTAAATTGCTGGTAAATTTAGGGTTTATATTAAATAAAATATTTAATATTCGCCTATATTACACGTTCGTTTTATTTATCGTCAAGACAAGAACATTTAGGTTAGTTCCTTTAAGTTGTTGTAGCCGTTGTTACCTGTTACGTCGACGTAGGAATAGTGGGTAAAATAATAAAGGTGGTAAAATTTAAAAAAAAAAAATCTCCGCAACATACCTCGCGGAGATACAACAATCGAAAGAAATAAAATAAAGAAATATGATCCTTCGACTACTGAGACTAGGATCATATTTCTTTGGAGCCACTGGGTTCCAAAGCATCATCTGCCTTACCTTTTCCCAACTACGTCGGGGTCGGCTTCTAAGCAGATGCAGCTGAATACCAGTATTTTACACGGAGCGACTGCCTATCTGACCTCCACCACCCAGTTAGTACTGGGTAATACGATACCCCTTGGTAAGACTGGTTGTCAGACTTTCGAGCTACTGACTACCTGTAATGACTGCTATAGATCTATGAATGACAGCCAGGACCCAACGTCTTAACATGCTTTCCGAGGTACCCCCTTGGTAAGACTGGTTGTCAAACTTTTAGGCCACTGTTTACTGACTGGCTGACTGGTGACTGACTCCAAAGATAGACGACATAATTACAAGTCACACTTTACACTTCTAGCAAACAATTTACGATTTTGTTCGTGTTGTTCCATCATCGTAAGTATATGTGAATGTCTTAGATTCTACATCAAGGGAATGAACATCATCTGATGAGCTGTATCACCATCCCCAAAACATGGTAATCACCACGTTTTTAGATTCAAGTAAAGTTTTGTTACAGCAATTATTCCTAGGATTGTAAGCAGTGATCTTTTTAGTGTTGTATGAGTTTATTGGTCACATGCGCAACTGTTACATGAGGTCTCGGGTTCGATTCCTGAGCCGGGCCAGTGTTATTGGGTTTTTCTATCAGGAATTTCTCGGTAGCAGCCACGGGGATTGGATTTTTACCCGGTTGATGACAATAGGCTTGCCGCCTGGTACATGGGACTTACACATAACTGGAGAAATTAAATGAAATATTTAATTACCAGATATAAATCCACATGCAGACACCTCAAACCTCAAATGAAAACCAACCAGCAACACCACCACCACCGTCTGAAATGCGAGTATACTATTAAGTATACCTCTGCCTAACCCTTCGGGGATTACAGGCGTGATATTATGCAAAAAATAGATAGATTATTGATTGGTTAGATTATTTTTTTTATTTTTGTTTGGCTTGAAAATGGTAATATTATAACCTAATAGAAGTCTAATAAAATAAACAACACGAATAATTGAACTCTCATAAAATAATAATATCTGCCATGAACATTATGTGCTTAACATCGTTTACCAAAGGGTGGATTTTCCACCCATATCAATGTCAGTTCTCCAATTGAATGTTTGCATTATTTTCGACTAATTGAAACGAAAACCTCAAACGATTCTCTCACTAACACAGTAAAATATAGAGCTGAGAATTGCGTGAATGATTCACATTCAATAAATGTAAGCAAATTTTTAATTATAGCAACCAATTGGTAGTACTTTTGTTTGAATATGAAAAGGCATTGTTTTATGTGCTCATATTTCATTAGTGTTCCACGCTAGAGTAATTAAAACGAAATTAAAATAATTTCACGCTTTCAAGCATTTCATACCTACTAGTATGAATGATGTAGGAGATGAACTACATAACGTTCATTATCGTCATCATCTGCCTAGCCTTTTTTCCCAACTATGTTAGGGTCGGCTTCCAGTCTAACCGGATGCAGCTGAATACCAGTATTGTACATGGGGCGACTGCCTATCTGACCTCCACAACCCAGTTAGTACTAGGTAACACGACACCCCTTGGTGAGACTGGTTGTCAGACTTCGGGCCACTGACTACCTGTAACGACTGACAAAAATCTACAAATGACAGCCGGGACCAAGGAGGCACGGAGGGATGTAATGGGTGGTCACCAAAAATCAAAATCAAAATCAAAATATTTTATTTCACATAGGCCTCGATGGGCACTTATAAAACGTCGACATAAAGGTGCACGGTTCGGGTTGGTCGTTTCCTATGGATAAGAACCGGCAAGAAACACCATGGTTACTCTTTTCAAATCATTTGGTATTACAATATTATCACGGATACAGCATTTGTACTTAAGTATGGGTATAAAAAGCCAGCTGCTTGTTAACTTTTTATATGGTAATAAAAAGTTAACAAGCAGCTGGGAATCTACAAAGCCTACAATGTTCACAAATTCACAAACAATCCCACCCATCCTCAGACCAACCTAGGCCAGCACGGCTCAACCTAAAGATCGATCTGAGCGGCTGTTATTATTTAGCCACGAGCTAGGCAGATGTTGAACGGGAGCTAAGCCGCGAGCAAAAGTTAGTCTCTGATAAAATATCAAACAAACAACGAAGGTCCATTAAAATACCATCATTTTATGCTTTGCACAATATTATATTATTTAATTAAGTAGAGTAAACTAACTAAATACATTATTAACTAAAAACTATTAAATAATCTAAAATAAATAAACTAAACTAACAACGAATTATAAAAGGGCAACAAAAAACTCCTTCTCAACGCTGTCAGCTGGTAATGTGCCCAAGAGACTGGCGGCGTTGCCACGTTGTATGGCAACACTTAGCCTCTGGCCAAAGTAAAAGCCAGCCCTTGGGTCACGGGAAGCGTCTACTAGGCGTTTCTAAATTTCCATAAACAGGCTATGAGTACTCGGACCCCACGACCCCCGAGTTTCAACTCCAAACTCGCTGTCAAAAGCCCGAAAATATAGTTATATTTTTTATTTTTTTTTTAAACGTTGCCCCACACTAGGAATTTCTCCTGTATTGTGGGTGCGTTTACAAACATTTAAGCTCACATACACAAACAGCCAGACCCGGAACAACTACCTGTAGGCCATACAAATATTTGTTCCGTGCGGGAATCGAACCCGCTACACGAAGCGCAGCAGTCAATCGCTCAGCCACTGCGCCAACCGTGCCGTCAAACAGAGTTAGCACAAAGGTTTCTAAATTTTGCACAATTAATTTGCTTTTTTGTTTGGTGCCGCCACCATTGCGCCTGGCCATTAACTTAGGAGCTTAGTCAAAAAGTTTATTTAGTTTCGTTTTTAATAAGTAAGTTGACCTGTTACACAAATGCTACAATTCTATAAAAGACTTCCTATCAGACAAATCACTGCTCCAATACAGTCTCCCTCAGTCATGATGCGTTCAGTAGCCTTCTAATGTGTATGTATGTATTTACTTTTCTCTCTATTATATGCTCTGTGAAATTTTTAATAACTTAATCATTTGTAATGTAATAAAGGATTTTTAATGTATTTGATTTAACTATTGTACGTGGTGTGCCTTTTAAGTTTTGTCGTTTGAACAAAAAAAAAACAATTAGAACCTTATAGTACTTTTTATTGTTCTTAAAAGTATTCACCACGTAGTTTAAAACACTTTTCCATTCGCTCGAACCAGTTATAAAAACATTTATTCCACTCCATAGTAGAGGTGTTCAGTACACTGATTTGAAAGCGTCGACTGCTTCTTCACCGGACGGGAACCTTTGACCACGAAGAGTATTCTTAACTTTAGGAAATGTTAAGAAATCATTGGGGCTTAGGTCAGGACTGTATGGAGGATGGTCAAGAATTTCTAAGTTTTTTTTTGCTTCAAATACTCAATCGTTTGACGAGCGCTGTGTAAGCTTGCGTTGTCATTGTGATGGTGATGCGTCGCTATGGGTTAGATTTCCGAAGTTCGGCGATGACTTGTGGTAAACAAACTGTGGAATACTACTCTGCATTAACCGTTCTACGATCTTCAAGTACACTCGTCGCAACATGACCGGTTTGGCCACGAACGTAGCCACCATCTTCTTTGAAGCGCTTCGAGAGCGAACAACTTTAATTGGCTTAGGCTCGTCTTGGAGGGCCCAGATTGTGGATTGTTGTTTGGAATCAGGATCGTCGGCATAGATCTAAGATTCGTTACCATTTATGATGTCGTAGACGTGATTTGACTTTTCTCGGTTAAACCTTTGAAGAGTTTTCTTACACCAACTGACGCGGGTCGCCTTAAGATCGTCAGAAAGCAAATGCGGGATCCAACCGGAAACTAGCTTTCTTACACCAAGCGCCTCATGCAAAATCTTTTGAATGGTTATCGCTGACAAACCTAATAACGCCTCTATCTCCCGATATGTCACGTGACTATCTTCGAAGATTAGTTGTCTCACAGCAACGATGTTATGTTCAGTAAAGGTGGATTTTGGACGTCTTTTACGAGATGTATCACTAAGACTAGTATGTCCACGCTGGAATTGTTGGATTGCTTGTTGTTGTTGTTGCTGATTGGATGGCTCCAATCAGCTAACGTTGAAGATAAATCCTATTTGTATATCAGATTGGCGAGCAGGGGGTACTTATACTCCGCGCGGTAACGAAACCATAGCGACTTTGAATTTTTCCTGTGCTGCCATCTATCGTACTTTGTACAACAATTATTTTATTTCTTAAGTAATGCCTTGTGGACAGTACCAAGAACTTTATGTACAAATGTTTAGGGTGTTGAAGCTTTCTTTCTACACAGTTAAAGCACTGTCTTGAAATTGAAATAAGATTGGTAAGTCTTTTCTCTTTTCTTTCATAGACACGGTAGAAATAACTTTATTTCTGTAAGAAATAAGTTTTAGTCCTACAGGCACTCGGCAGGGATTTTTTATTTAGTTTTTTTTTTTAATAAATAATTCATTCACGTCTTACACAATCTATCTAAAATATTATAAAGAGTTAAAGTTTGTAAGTTTGGATCATGCAGGAGGTAATATTGAAAATTCTTTCAAGAAACGAAAATTCGTGCGGCATACAGCGCTCTCCGGGTCCAGTTCAACAACGAGTTCAGGGGCAGTGCGCGGTGTTGAGGCTGCCCCGCTGCAGCACCTCTGGCATGTTCGCAGAGACGCGCACTGACTGCCTTCACGCGACGATGCGCGTCTCTGGTGCGCAGAGTGCGGGGCAGCGCCAACACCGTTCTGGTAATGATCGCTAACTGACTGGATTGCCCTTATATCCGGCAATGCTGTAGCAGACATATTGTTACCTTGTGAGTGTTCGTTTTTGTCTGTGCTTGGTATCCAGTCTGTATCCTTTTATGTATCTGTTTGTTATGAGTCTTGTTACTTGAATTAAACTAATTTTATTTTTATTTATTTTTATTCGAAGCTACATTATCCCCGAGTGTCATAGGCTATATTAAATAAGTTCCCGTGGTATAATTTCCGGCTATAACGCGAGCCAAGTCGCAGCCGCCGTAGTGAGAAATAAAATAAAAACTCTAAGACTAGACAAACATTAAACAATTATAATTGAAACTAATACAATTGAAAAAGCTAAGCTAGTTAACTAAGTAAGCTTTTTTATTAAGCTATACAGAGTGGAAGGGACACCGACGCGAAAACGGTAACAAGTATTCAGTATATCATTCTGAGAAATTTTTCACATTTATAAATTTTTCGTCGTGCAATAGCTAAATGATCAAAATGTATGGAACGACTGATTTTTTTTTTAAATTACTGTGTTAAGTTTTCGCGTGTGTCCTTTCCACCCTGTATACAGGGTGTAAACAGACCCTTCACATAGCCGTCAACCGCATTATGTACATCAAACTAAGTAACTTTACGCAAAAAATATTGCTGGGAATCGACTTTTTTTTTGGGGTGAAAAATCACGTTTTACGGTAGGACTCGATAGAAAGCACTCAAAGTATTGTGCTGATGGATGGATTGAATAGTACGGGGGTCGTGGAGGTGTTTAAAGTAAAAATCTTACATTAAAAACATGTATTTAAAAAAAAACTTCTGAAAAAGTTGGAAATTTGACCCCCAATATCTCCGTAACTAGAAGGTTCCCAGATATGGTCTAGAACAAAAAAATGATCGCAAAGACGGGGAGAACAAGTGCCTTTCGGATATGTTAAGGGTCTATTTACACCCTTTATACCAAACTATTATTCTATCAACGTATATATCGATAACCAGGATTAACATATGGATAGATTAACGCACCATTGACACTTATTGGCAAAGACGAAGTTGCAAAAGGGTTCGCTGCTTTACTGATCACATCAACTTTATTCCCATCTCCTATGACGTCATCAAAACTTCTTCTAATATCTATATCCAACGGCCCGTAAGCATCATTAGCCTGGTCATTCTTACTCTTTACTTCTATATCTTGCCAAGTCCTGTCAGAGGTATTTTCTGGATGAATTTCTGAACCAACTAGACAAGGAACTTCGTCAATTTCTGGTTGAGGTTCATAAGCTTTTAGGGCGTAAGGATATTCATTTAAATCTGCGTCAGTTGGTGGCTTTCCGTTGGGATAGTATGGCAGAATGATTTTAGATTCAGTTGGTTCGATGTTTTGCTGGTCATAAATATAAGGACTGATTTGTATTGCACCATAGTTTCTTGGGTCTATAATTGCTTGTCTATGAATATTTGGCGTGTTTTGGGCTCGTCCATGGTTCTGACGATTTTGGTCATAGCGGTTTTGGTAATTGGCACCGTAGTACGGATTTTGAAAGTAGTTCCAAGTTTCTTGATTTCCGTCGTTAAACGTCGGTTGGAAAGTCAGTGGAGGTGAAATTGGAGAAATTTCTTCATAATTATGATTTGTTATTGTAATGCAGTCGTTTTTGTCTGAAACATTAAATAATAACTGAACACATGCAATTTGTTACCTAAGATGAAAAAATATTGAAACCTTTGATTTGCTTATGAAATTCATCATCAACCATAAATAAATGATTAACCAGTGCAAAGTAGTTTGCGAAGATTTACAATTTTAGCTCAGACGCTGTCACGTATTTTTATATTACTGACATTTTTACTTCTGTCACTTGGTAATAGTCCATTAATAGCCCATTCCCTCTCATAGAGAGGAGGCCTGTGCCCCAGCAGTGGGAACATTTTAGGCTGATTATGCACTTGGTAATGCAATAAAACTTAACAACGTTGAAAATTAAGCCATAAAAGAAGAACTAAGGAACTAGTATATTAGTTAGCAGTTTGAAAGTTGTGCCTGTTACAGAAAAGTTGAAAGGGACTCGACTGTCTATGGTCCATACCAAGACAGTCGATTCCCTTACAACTTTTCAACCACGTTATGAGGAGGTACGAATCGCATGGGACTAAAAGAGTGATGAATATAAAAATGTTGATGAATGGAGAGGTAGAGGAAGATCAAGGAAACGATGGATGGATTGTGTCAGGAATGATACGAAAGAAAAAAGTGTAAATGATAGCGTGACGGTTGACAGAGGAGAATGGAAGAAAAATACGTGTTGCACCACAGGAAGATGAGGAAAGAGGAACTTACCGAAATGAAACTAGTCTTATTGAAAAATTACGCTACTTAAGATCTTCATCACAGGATGGCTGTATGCAAGCACTGACAGCGGCCATGTCCTGAAATTATAGGACAAGTATATAAATAGCGAAACAATCAAAGACTAGTTTCATTTTCAGTATTAATAGGAGCTCTTTTAAAAGCACCTGATCTAGGCAAGCACTTCTATCATTCTTATTTCTACAGCCATCATCATCAGCCTAGCCTATTCCCAGCTATGTTGGGGTCGGCTTCCAGTCTAACCGGATTTTACTTGGAGCAACTGCTTATCTGACCTCCACAACCCAATATGTACTGGGTAATACGATACCCGTTGGTAAGACTGGTTGTCAGTATCTTTCGATTTGAAGGGTGTTGGTACCGGTGTGGGGTCAGCTTCCAGTCTTAACTAATGACCTCCAGCTTAGATTGGCAGTTGCTGTTGCGGACAACTCAGGTCACTGAGTAGAACATTTTAGGTTTATTCCTGGGACGCACTTGCGATGCCTCTATTATAAATATTACTCATAAACTAGCGAGGATCACTTACTTACCATCAGGTGGGCATTGGGCTAGAATGCTGAATTCCTTTATCATAGAAAGTTAAGTTTCACTTACCTTTTTCCTCCTTACTCTTATTATCTTTAAACAGAAGCCCAGTTAACCCCACAGTTTTGTCTTTGCCTGTGTTGAATTTCTCAGTAATGGTAAACGTATGTTTCTCTGGTACCTCTTCTACATGTTTTGGTTTAGGTGGTTCCTGATTCACGATTCTTTCTTCAGTTGGAACAGTGAGTACTTCTCCATTGCGTGATAGTAAACGTTCAGTTTGAAACTTGTCAGGATTTTGAATCTTTTTAATACTTATGAGATGTGTTCCATTTGATATCCGTACAATGTCTGGGTCTTTATCATCATCATTGACATTTAATTGTTTTCTAAAATCTTCTTTCTTAGATTTATTAGCCCCATTTTTAACTATTGAAATTTCTTTCAGTTTATTTATAGTTACTTCTTTACTTTGAAGAGCTGTGTCTTCAAACATTTGCTGTCTTCTGAATGATGGTGGTAACGGTTCTGGTTCGTCTACGAAGAAATGAATTGGTTTAATCTCAGTTGCTTTTTTATCTAAATTTAAAGTAACTTGGTCATCTTCACCTTCGTTTAGAGAATTATTACTATCCTTAAGTTCAGGAGTTTTTCCAACAATACCTGAAGTTTCTGTACCATCTTTATTTGAAGTTCCATTACTTTCAGGATTCGAATTTTCATCATTGTTAGGACTTAAGCCACTTTCTGTCCTACGAGACATTTTATCTTCTATGATAAAATTTGGTATAACGTCTTTCACCGAAGTTGGTGGGGCAACGTTATTTTGATACAAAGCCTTTTCTTTATTCGCATTTGATATTGACTGGTTCATTTTATTTTCTAACATCTTCATTCGTATGGCATGCGCTGGTCCTGGTACGACTTTCACAGTTTTAAGAACAACTGGAATTTTTGTTGGTATTCTTTGTGGTTTCGTATCAATTCGTTTTGGCAAAACTTCAGGTTTTATGACTTGCTTGGGAACTGTCAGAATGTTAGGAGGTGGCTGAAGGCGTATGTTTATTATTCTTGAGTTTCCATTCGCGTCTAGATTGTTATCTTTATTAAATAGAGTACTTTGACGTTCATCTCTTTTTTGTTCAGGGCCTTCGTTAGGGTCATCTTCTATTAGGTACTGCTTTTCTCTCTTCTGTATTTTTAATTGTTGTTCTAATTGCGACTGAAATCAAAGATAAGAGAACGCTCTTAAATATGTAGACTTATATATGTCGGATTTGTCAGGATTTATTCCGTTGGGTCGAACATCATGTGGGCAGACTATGGGTTCCGTGCACTGAAAATACACTAGGTGCGATACACTGTATATAATAAACTAACAAATTACTTGACATTACAATTTAACACAATAACACGGGGCGCAATGAATCGAGTACAGTTCCAAGACGTCTCAACACCTCCGCGATCAGACATTCAATGTTTTCCTAGCCTCGAGCTGTACCATCAGGGCTCTGTAGAAGCCACGCTGTGGTGGGGGTAGACTTGTAAGTAAGTCGCGTGACGTCACCACCAGCGGACTTGCGATTTATTTTATGTCCGTACTAATAACCGGTGTCGACATATAAATAATAATGCAAGAAGTAATTCCTACCATGGAGTGTTTGAGACTTGTGACATACTTGAAATCTCTGTTAATGTTTTATAGAAAAAAAGTACATAACATTGATCAATATTCAATGACGAGGTCATATTTTATGTGTTTATTTTAACGCCAAATATTAAAATTTAAGCGTGTCTTTTATTTAATTTATGAACTCAAATATTTATTATAATATTTATATTAAATCAAGTCATGTGTGTCAAGATTTGATAAAATATATTTTTAGATATGACACGCTTCTTAAGAACTTTTATAATAAAAGATCATAGTTTTACCATCCCAATTCAATATTTATACTAACAGATCAAACCAAACAGAATTTTACACAGAAAGTTTTGAATTTAAGCAAATTATGGTCATGATACGACCATCCCCAGTACATTTGGGAAGAGAGCATGAGAATTATAATGATATTTTATTTTTTATTATTATGAAATTGATAACCGACTCAATGAAAATGATCTTACGCACACCAGCATATCAAGCTACCCGATACAGTCAAACGGGTTTGAATTAAATGGCCGGTCTAAATTCCGCCATTTTTTTCAAAGTTGCGTTCACGCATAAAAAATATATTAATCGATAGCTAGTATCAATACGAACAAGTTTTGTATGAGACAAAATGTTCTAAAGTCACTCACGTTTTCGAAATTATTTGCTGTCTTTAAAGCCCATTCCCTGATGGATCTTCAGCATAACTTTGTTTTGATCAGACATGCATAAAAAGTATCAATCGATAGCTGGCATCAATACGAACAAGTTTTGTATGAGACAAAATGTTCTAAAGTGTCACGTTTCCGAGATTTAAGCTATCAAAGTTGGGCTGGTAGCGACCACAACTACGACAATGACTAGACTTAGGAATAAAAATAAAAGAATGAATCGTGTATTTTTCGGTTTTATGCGTGGCTGATCAAATCAAAGTTGTTCTGATGATGCCATCAGTGATTGGACTTTAGCTTTGATGGCTCATATCTCGGAGAAATGACACTTCAGAACATTTTGTCTTATACAAAACGTGTTTGTATTGATACCAGCTATCGATAAATATAGGTTAGATACGTGGCCGCAACTTAAAAAAAAAAAAAATGGTGGAGGTTACGCCGGCCACGCTTCATACAAAAATCTCCCAATCAACCTTGAACCGTTTTTGCTTTAGCGATAAAGTTGAAATTAAAGAAATTTGACAAATTGTAGTAGCTAGACGTGCTGCACAACTAAAAATATTTATTAAGGACATGGCTTACAGCTGTTCTATTCTCCAGACCAAAACAAGTTGACATTAAAATCAAACACACAGGAACCACAATCTTCGTCATGATATTCATGATCTTTTCAATAAAACTTTTACAATATAACGTACAGGAGATCGTTCCATCGCAGCTAATAAAGAACAATGACGGTCAATACTGTAATCTTATGTTTTTACTAATTTCCAAAAACATCATTAATCGATTCTTCACCGTCATATTATAATCATTTTACGTGACATGTGAGTGCGTTTTAATATTGAATCAATTTATATCAGACACTGAAAAAGTTATTCGTACAGGGATTTTATTCGGGTTATAGGGTAACATCCCTACAGTAAAGGTTAACCTATATTATAGAATTAATTAACCTTTAGGAACCAGTTCACGCACAGAGATCATTTTATGATTTTAGCAGTCCATGTATGTATGTATGTTTGTATTTACGTATGTTCCTCCGTAGTGCCTAAAATATTCATCCGATCTTGATAATAAGGTGTTAATCGATTCGTTATTATGACCCGTGTAACATAGGGTACATTTTACCTTGTAAACCCTGAATTTAATTAGAGCGTGAGTTTTCTGTTTTCGGATTTTCAAGTTGTAGTATACCACACAAATTCTTGTTGTACGTAAAAATATGTAAGAACAAGACGGAGTTAGCCCGCGCTCAGTGCGTTGTCTCTTTCATTCTGGTTAACAAGCAATATTTAAATGGTTAACCCATAAATTGTAAGAGTTAACCCGATAATGGTTAGTCGAACAGGTTATAGGTTCGACCGGTTGACCGTTTAACCCAATTAATCGGTCCCTGATTTATATCAGAAGTTGTGATTCTACTTACATTAAAGTCGGTAGAATATGATCCAACAAATTATTTCATCAACAAAAATAATGATTGTCTTCTTTGGCTAATTATCTATTATTTTTTTTAGTAGCTTTGTATGCCCCACTGCTGGGCAAACGCCTCCCCATATCCTTCCAGGTACTCTTCTCCTGCGCCACCTCGAACCAACCTTCGTGATGCGCGTCCAAATCATCTCGCTACCGTTTTCTGGGTCGGCCTCGGCGGCGCTGTCCATCCTCAGGCACCCGTAGTGTTGAGACCTTTGTGTTCCAGGGCCACGGTATCTCTTTCGAACAGTCCCGCAGCTCTGGCAGGGTCGTGTTGAGACCTTTGTCCTAACCAAAGTCTTGAAAAAGAGCAGATTTTGTTTGACTTATTAACAGCTTACTTGATCGCAGTTGAATATAATCAATATCAGATTCTCATGGCATAAGAGCAGTAGAACGGTGATGATCTCATGGCAATCACCAATCTCCTTGCACGATAAGAGTATCTAGAAAATCAGTACTAATATCATAAAGAGGTAAGGTTTGTAAGTTTTTTTTAATATTTGTAAGTGTGGATGTACTGCTTAATCTTCGGAACTACTGATCTTATTATAAAAATCTCTCACAAATGGGAAGTTACATTATTCCCAACTGTCATAGGCTACATTTAAAATGTTCCCGTGGAATATTTTCCGACCATAATACGAGCAAAGCCGCGGGCAAAAGCTAATCTTGTCTAAAATAAAAACACAGTAATTGAGGAAGAAACTTTAATTTTTATTTCGGACTCATAAAACTAACAATATTACAAATCAAATTATGGAAGGTCGGGTAGAATTCCAATATTGCTGATATAAACAACACAACGAGGGTGACCGCTCTGCTGATACTTCGGATTAAATTAACGATTGAAGGCGTCGCGAAAGATCTTCTTAAAGATTTCGGCTCAAATGTTACTGCATCTTCGGGCGGTGTTACCTGAAATGATGGAAGGATTTTGCATAAAATAAAGAATGCAATAGGTCTAGCTCTAGAGTATAATATACAAGTTTATATTAGTTGTACAAGGGTCGAGACCGACTGACATTCTATCAGCAAAGATGATGGTTGACAAAGTCATAATGCAATGGCTTGACATCATCATCATCTGCCTAGCCTTTTCCACTACTTTAGGAACGGCTTCCAGTCTAACCGGATGCAGCGGAGTACCAGTATTTTTCATGGAGCAACTGCCTATCTGACCTCCACAACCCAGTTAGTACTATGGTAGGTAATACGATATCCCTTGGTGAGACTGGTTTATTATTTTTTATTGCCACTGTCGCCTGTAACGACTGTCGAAAATCTACAAATGACCGAGGCATGGAGGAAACTTGGTATGTAATGGGTGGTCACTCATCCACGGAACAACCTGGGAAATCACGGTTTAACCTGAAGATCATAACCGAACGGCTGTTTTTATTTAGCCACGAGCAACTTCTCGACTGTATTGGATTTGACATAAGCTAACGATAAACTATTCTGAATCCTGTTCAAAGTTGTTACAGAAATGCGAAATGTTTTGAAAGCGATTTCCACTTTTCTACGTCTTCTGGACAGCCTTACATCAAGCATTTTTTTTTTTTCGAGCCCAACGCCTGTTCGTTTAGAATGAGCAAATCACACTGCTTGTTAAAAAATCGTATTAAGATTAAAAACCTAAACAATTTAGTGAACATTTTTTAATTAAGCATAAGCATAGCACTATTAATGTTCCCACTGCTGGGACGCAGGCCTCCTCTCTATGAGAGGGAATGGGCTATAATCCACCACGCGGGCCCAGTGCGGGTTGGTAGATGTTGCATATCTTAGAATTTTTGGTTCTAGGACATGCCGGTTTCCTCACGATGTTTTCCTTCACCGTTTTAAGAGCAGTGGTGATGAAATAACTTACACAAAGTAATGCTCCTGGCTGGGTTCGAACCCACGACTTGCTCGTAAGTCGGGGTCTCCACCACTGGGCCACCGCTGCTCATTTTTGGATTACTTACTAGTAAATAGCGGAAGAACCTAAGTCTATATTCCCAAAGCTTTGGAAGGTAGCAAAGGTTGTACCAATCCATAAATGCAGTGATCGTAATTATGTAGGTAACTATAGACCCATTTCAATTTTGTCGACCTTCGCCAAACTTTTTGAGTCCTTGATATGTCCCTACATCCAGTCTCATTTGAAGCTTTACCTTAGTGATACCCAGCATGGCTTTGTGAGTTCAAGATCTACGTGCACAAACCTAGTGACTTTCGTGGAGACCCTAACGAGTGCCATTGACTCTGGGAAACAAGTTGACGTGATATATACCGATTTTAGCAGAGCCTTTGATCGCGTCCCTCATAATATACTTCTTCATAAGTTAGCTGCTTACGGCATCACTGGCTCGCTCCTTAATTGGTTTAATTCTTATCTTAACGGTCGTTCCTTCTTTGTTGCCCTCAATGGCTACCAATCAAGCTCCCACAAGGTTACATCTGGCGTCCCACAAGGATCACATGTTGGCCCAGTTTTATTTAACCTATTTGGTAATGATCTCGTCAACGAGTTGAAATTCTCTGAGTGTTACATGTATGCCGACGATTTAAAATTTTGCAGAGTGATCGAATCAGACCTTGATGTTAAGTTGCTACAGAAAGATATCGACATGTTAGTGAAGTGGTGTGATGAAAATGGTATGAGCTTAAATATTAACAAGTGCTACCACATGAAATTCACTAGAAAAACAAAATTAACACGATCTGATTATTACATTAGTGGTAACTTAGTGCAGGGTGTGGAACGGATAAGAGACTTGGGAGTTCTGTTCGATGGGCAGTTAACATTTGTACCCCACATTGAAAATGTAGTTAAAAAAGCCTCAAGAATGCTTGGGTTTGTCATTAGAAATGTAACCTGTTTTCGACGCGATAAAACTAAAATTCTGCTTTATAATAGTCTGGTCCGCAGCTCGTTAGAATATTGCAGCACAGTGTGGAGACCTCACTATGCCACCCACGCACTAAGATTGGAAAGGGTTCAAAAACGATTTCTGTGGCATTTAGCATACTCTTCCGGGATAGCTAAAAAGAAATTATCATATAAAGAGAGACTTTTGCATTTCAAAATGATATCCCTACAGAATAGAAGAGATTTATTGGATTCATCATTTTTATTTAAAATTTTGCGACATAAAATTGACTGTCCCCAGTTATTGAGTAGGATCAAATTTCGCGTGCCCACGAAAAGTCCACGAGCTCCTATTACCCCCTTGCGTCCTCCTCTTCGCAGAACCGTACTTGGTGCTAATTCGCCTATTCCCCGCCTATGTAAACTATTAAACAGCTGCAGCGATCTCGTAGATGTGCACTCTGACTCACTTGGTAGGTTCAAAAGCATTATTTATAAAAACTTGTAAAATATATATTTTTTTATAGTGCATGTATGTTTAATTTAATTATTTTTTTTTTTTTAATTTAATTTAATTTAAATTTTTTGATTCTTGATTTTAATTTGGATTTTATAATTTTAATTTTAATTTTGTTTTTATTTTTAATTTTGATTTTGATTTTGATTCTAATTTTTAATTTTGATTTTGACTTTAATTTCGAGTTTAATTCTGATTCTGACTGTGATTTTCATTTTCATTTTATTTGATTTTAATTTAATTTAAATTATGTATTTAAAAACCATAGTTGTGTGCGGTGAGTAGTTAGGTACTCATCTGATTTTAAGTAGGCACTCAACGACAAATAAGTAGTGCATGATGTGCTTACCTGTAAGAGGTTGATACACTTGTATGTGACTCTATTGAATGTATCTCATATGTTTGAAGCAGTGTATTCAATTGTTGGTGAGCCAAATAAATAAAATAAAATAAAATATATTCATCATCATCATCTGCCTAGCCTTTTCCCAACTATGTTGGATGTTGGTTTCCCTTCAAACCGGATGCAGCTGAGTACCAGTATTTTAAATGGAGTGACTGCCTATCTGACCTCCACAACCCAATTAGTACTGAGTAATACGATGTCCCTAAGACTATTTTTATTACCTTAAATCCTACGCCAGGCTCAATGTGTGCTGGGCCACTACTTTTAGGGCATGGCTGGAAATTATCAAATAAAGGAACAAGTTGGATTTTTAGTGGAACGAAAAATTTCGAGAGCTGTGTGCAGGGTGCGTGGTCTAATTGGTTAAGACGTCCGGTGTACAGAATCGGAAGGTCGCAGGTTCAAACCCTGCTCGCACTCGAATTTTTCTTTCCATATCAAAGCTGTAATTCCCTACGCAGGGTTTGCGTAAAAAACATATTTAAAAATGATCAAATGCTATACAAGTGTCGTCATTACTTTTTGTGACTGCTATATCTATGCCATACCACATTAAGTACTTATTTTTTTTTCTTTCTTACTCGACTACGGCAAAGCTAAAAGGAAGGGTTATGATTTTAGCAGTCTATGTACGTATTATTGTTTGTAACATTTTTTTTCCACCGTAGCTCCTACACTATTGTGCTGATTTTGATGAATGAGGTTTCAATCGATTCTTTATTACAGTCCGGGAGACATAGTAACACGTATCTGTAATGACATATTTACTAATGACGTGTAACTCCGTTTATGCGAAAATTGTAAAAAAATCACATCAATGTCTTGTTTATATATTTTTAGTTGCCGTTTTTGTCTTACTTAGGTTTTAGTGTTTTCAACTATACTTTTTAATGTTTCATCAAGCAACGTCTATAAAACATCGAGATTTAGAAAGAGACTGTCACACAAGTATCAGAGCTGACAGACAGACACGAAGCCTGCTTCCAACACCTGCTTTTTCGACTGCTGTTCCAACCAAATCATTATCATCGTACAGCTTAGCCTGCTCAATATTGTCTGCTTTGTTCTCCTCACACTTCATTTATTATACTGTAAATATGATTCTTTTATTTGCCGTTGTCCCATTTTACCAGGGGTCGAGTCTATTTTTTTCTCTTTCATGCTTCATGCTCTCTTCTTTCTGTCTCGTTATCATTCTGCCTCTTTTCATTCATTACATCTACAATACCGTTTTTATGACTAATTCTGAATTGTAAAATGATTTACCCGTTCATTGATTGTTTTCCCAGCGTCGTCATTGGTAGATTCAGATTTGACGTCGGCGTGTATCGGCTGCGCATGATTTGTGACTATGCTTAGTGCACCTGATGCTCCTCTTTTCAACCGGGGCTGGAATAAGCGCTGAAAAAGACCAGGATTTTTATTATTTTAAATGCCCAGCAGTGGACGTCTTTCGGCAGAAATGATGATTCATTTCTGCCGAAAGACGTCCACTGCTGGGCATAGCCCTCCCCCAAGTGTCGCCACATTGACCGGTCCCGTGCGTCTCGCATCCAGAAGATCCCTGCAACCTTTACCAGGCAACCTTTTCCTGCAACCTTTGCTCCACCTAGTGTGAGTCCACCCAACGCAACGTCTTCCAGTTCGCGGTCGCCACTCCAGAACTTTCTGGCCCCATCGGCCATCCGTTCTGCGAGCAATGTGCCCTGCCCACTGCCACTTAAGTTTGGCTATTCTTCGGGCTACGTCGGTAACCTTGGTTCTCTTACGGATTTCCTCATTTCTGATTTGATCACGAAAGGAAACTCCGAGCATAGCCCTCTCCATTGCCCTTTGGGTGACTTTAAGCCTTCTGATGAGGCCCATTCCCCACTCCTATCAAGATCGGAGACTCTACACTCGAAGTTGTAGACGATTATGTCTACCTGGGACAAACGATCCAGTTAGGTAGGTCTAACTTCGAGAAAGAGGTTAATCGTCGAATCCGACTCGGCTGGGCAGCGTTCGGGAAGTTGCGTGGTATCTTCTCGTTCAACTTACCGCAGTGTCTCAAGACGAAAGTCTATGTGTTGCCAGTGACTACATACCGGACCGAAACGTGGTCGCTCACAATGTCCTTATGCAGTCATTATTTTTTTTTGTGCTGGTTCAATTCTTGTAACCTCATAAGGTTGACTTTTTGCTGTGGGAGACCACAAGATGATCTATTAAAACTTACTATAACTAGTGACCGCCTCGATGCTGAGCATGAGGTCCTGGGTTTGATTACCGAGTCGGGCAAAGTGTTATTGGGTTTTAAATCAGGAATTTCTCAGCAGCACAATATCCCAATAAGACTAGGCCCAACTTCGGGAACAAAACCCGGGACCTCATACTTAGCAGTAGCGCGTGCGACCACTAGACCGGCGAACAGTCCAGAGTACGGAGTGTAGATTGTTCAGTATATAAGGTTAATATTATACAGGTTGATGTTTTATATGGTGAATAATTCTTTTAACTCTTACCTGGTCATCCACATCAATATGTCCAAAAACAGATGATAAAATGAAGAATAAAATAAGACCCAACGCCATTATTTTGTTCGATTTTTAGAAAACCGTTCTGATTTTTTACGTCAAACATAAAATTTTATTTTACCATGTTGTTATCGAGACATTTCTTTTATTATAGAACAATTTATTTAACACCTTTTGCTTCCTGGGTTTTTATAAGTCAATTGATTTTGGATTATAGACTCAGTTACTAAATTTTTCGCTTTACTACAATGTTTAAACTAATATCTCTTTTCCTGCTTTTTACAATTTTAGGACACGCTTGTGGACACAATTTTGGAGTAAGTAAAACCTTAATAAATAACTAGATAACTAACATTACAAAATCAATCCGAGGCTACATAGGACGTTAAGGATGAGTGGACAAAATTGCCTGTTACTTATTATTGTGCCCGTGCTAATTAATAACAGCCGCTCGGATCGATCTTTAGGTTAAGCTGTGCTTGCCTGTCTTACCCATAACATACCGAGTTTCCTCCATGCCTCGGAAAGCATGTTAAGCCGTAGGCCCCAGCTGTCATTTGTAGATCTTTGACAGTCGGTACCGGTAGTCAGTGGCTCAAAAAGTCTGACAACCAGTTTTACCAAGGGGTATCGTATTACCTAGTACTAACTGGGTTGTGGAGATCAGATAGGCAGTTGCTCCACGTAAAATACTGGTATTCAGCTGCATCCGGTTAGACTGGAAACCGACCCCAACATAGTTGGGAAAAAGGCTAAGCAGATGATGATGATGATGATGATGATGACTTAACACGTGAGTTTTTTTTTTCTTTGTTTATTTGGAGAGGATTTTAATCTAGACAGATTATGCCACCCTAATTATTACAAATCAACTTATAATACTAAACAAAGTTCAAAATCATCATTTTTTTTAAACTTTGCTCCACATTAGGAATTTCTCCTGTATCGTGGGTGCGTTTACAAACATTGAACTCACATACACAAAAAGCCAAACCCGGAACAACTACCTGTAGGCCATATAAATATTTGTTCCGTGCGGGAATCGATACCGCGACACGCAGCGCTGCAGTCAATCGCTCAGCCACTGCGCCAACCGTGCCGTCAAGCTTAAACTACTTCTGCGATTAATGCCACTAGTTACGGGCCTGTATCACATCCTGGCTGCTTCCGAAGCAGGAGCAGCCAGGAGTCTGTTACATCCCCCAGTCTACCAGATATTATGAGTTTATTATTTGCTGAATTACCGATTCCACCCAGACAACTAAGGCCCTCTCAACCGAAAGCTCTCTCTATGTCTCTTACGAGACATCTCTCAAAAACCCGACACAGGACGAAGAGCAAACGAGACAAACCGAAACTACTATGTATACTCTCGCACTCACCTTGACTCGGAATGTCTCGGCGAGAGTGAACAGACACCATAAAAGAAGCTTATAAATGACTCGTACATATTTGCTAGGCCTCAGACTCGCTACAGTAGACTGTATCTACTTCGTAACCAAGGTTTTGTAAAAGAAGTCTGATTTAAAAGAGTGTCCATGAAGTTTCTTGCCCGTTTTTCTCCATAGAGATCTACGTTAGGGAATTGGCAACTACAGTACTTTCACAGTTCTTATGCTCTGTGACTGGGACTGTATCTACATTTCATTGTTGTCTTTGTTTCGACAATTCAAAAGTGCCTGTAACTAGCCTACTTGAAATAAATGCTTTGACTTTGATTTTGATAGTAGTCTTGGAAGAAATGTGTAGCCTATCTACACCAGTATTCACCATACACACCTATCTGGAAGACCAAAAACCGAATTTGCAAGTTGTTTTGCCCAGGTTTGTCTGCAATATTCCAAAGCATTTTATTCTCACCAACCTAATTTCGTCTGTTTAATGTGTAGATAACAGTTACTGTAAACGTTAAACTTAATCGCGATGTATATCTGTCTGTAACAAACTTAGGTCTAATTTTAAATTATAAAAGTTTATGGTGAAAAATAAAGTGCCTCTAGGTAGCTTACGTAGATCTAACCACATTAAAGAAAATATTGAAACAAATGAACTTTGAATATTCAAGAATGTTTTTTTTAATTTAAGTATGAAATAAAAAAAGTAGTTGAAAAAAACTAAAAAACCCTACTGAAAAAACTGAAAAGCATAAAACAAGCACATTTTAAATTAAATAGAAGCTGGAAGCAGGCGGGGCCCATATGAATATGAAATTATAAAAATGGAAGGCCTGCTTCCAGCTTTTGATGAATAAGGTGTCAATCGATTCGTCATTATGGCCCGGGTAACATAGGCTACATTTTACCTTGTAAACTCCGAATTTAATTAGAGCGTGATTTTTCTGTTTTCGGGTTTTTTAGTTGCACACAAATTCTTGTTAACTTGTCCAACGTCAGCTAAAAACAAACATACAACCTATGATGATCTACGCGTGCGGGAGATAAAGAGGCGTGGTCAGGTACCTACTCGTGTCCCGGTAAATTTAAAGTCCCCCCGGGAAATCAGTGGGCAGTAGGCTTATTATAGTGAGGCCGGGTTTAGAGAGGTGGTAACCGCGATATTTATAGCTGCGATGAGATACAACCAATGGCGTTTTGGTTTAACACACACTTTACACTCTAGATAATGTTACATCTATCAACGATATCGATAATAGAAAATGTCAACGATCGTATAGTAAAAAAACATTTTTAAACAAGCTTTGTTTTTCGTTTTCTTCTCAGCAAACCCTAATTCATTTCTTGCTGGTGCATAAAAATAACTAATCCAATCAAATAACTAATCCATCTAATGTTCTGTTCTTGAATTTAAAATAACGATCTTACCTTGCATTGTCATCCAAACCCAGCGTGTGTTAACTGGAAATTATGTATTTCCTACTCCTCCGCTTATTCTTTTCTGATTAATTGCGTTAAATTGTTTCTCAGGAATGTCTTCGTCACCACTGTTGATTCTGGCTTGCAGGAGTCGCAGTGGTTTGGGAATAGTGTGGCGGGCTGGTCCCATAAACAAAACGGGGACTAGGCGGACTTAATGCCACAAGGCATTCAAATCCAATTCCAGCAATCAAACCAATAAAAAAAAAATGAAAATAAAAATTAAAGAAAATAATTTTCCAATTCTCACTTTTTGTTCATAGAATTGGTCCCTACAGAGAAAAAACCCGTAACAACATAAGAACACACTTGTGAAATCACACACATTCACAGTTGAGCGTAGTTCTGCCATAATACAACATCCTTACTATTAATATTATAAATGCGATAGTAAGTTTGTTTGTTATCTTTTCAAACCTAAACCACTGAACCGATCATCCTGAAATTTTTCATATACGTTGTCAGGTGTACAGAAACGGATATAGGGTACCTAGCATCCCGAAAAAATGTACTGTTCCCGAGGAAAACAACAATAATGTTCTTATTGTAATAGATGGCGCCACGTGTCTTTCGAATTATGATTGAATTATTATTATTATTGCAAGCAGAGTGAACATGAATGATTGTCAAATTATAAATTAACGTGAGCGAAGCCGCGGGCTAAAGTTACTTCTAAATAACATAACAACACGCCTGTAATCCCCAAAGGATTCGACAGAGGTGTATCTAATATTACACCCACAACCATATTTCGCCAGTTATGTTTAAGGCCCATGTAATAGGTGGCGAGCCTTTGTCATCAACCGGGTACAAATACTCCGCGGCTGCTACTGAAAAATTACAGAAGAAAAAACTCAACCACCCTTTGCCCGACCTGGGAGTCGAACCAAGGACCTCATGCTCAGAAGTCGCGCTTGCGAATACTCGACCACCAAAGCAGTCCTTACATTCTAAATGTGGCATATTACTATCAAATCAGTCGCATATACATTCAAAACGTGTGCTTTGAACAGCTTTAAAGTTATTCAGTGATTACTATCTAAAATCATTACAATGAAGTACTCCATATTGGTCAGCTTCTTCAGAAGATCAGGTAAGTAGTACTCGCAACCGGAGTGCGTGTATGACCAGATGTATGAATGTGGACGAGGCCAAAGGAGTACGTAAGGATTGTAGCAGGTCGGGCCTGTGGACGGCGAGTTATGGGCTAGCTCGCCGTCCGGCCGTCTTATGACGACGGGTCGTGACGACAGCGCGTTCGTGTTCCACGCGCGCCTCAAAGAGATGTCAGCAACCAAGTAGGGGTCCACATGGGCCGATGCCTGCCAGGGCTGCGGGACTGTTCGAAAGAGATACCGTGGCCCTGGAACACAAAGGGCAAAGAAGGAACATGGAAGGGTTTTAGTCAGTACAAGTCTGACACTCCCTTCCGCTCCGCCCAGAGTGGAGGGGGTCATTTGAAGATTTCCCATCCGAAAAAAAAAAAGGATTGTAGTAGCAGGTGGCGTTCTGTGCGGTTGTTTCTGCTTACCCTCAAAGGTGTAAATTGGGGGAGTACTTCGTAATATGGTAGATATTTTGATGTGGGATGGTACATTTTCCCAGAACAACGTTCAGTTTCGCAAACAAGTGTGAAAGAAACGAGTGTGTATTCACATTTGAATACTTTATGAAAGAGTTCTCAAGTGACCGTATGCACACGTCTAGTTATCATTTATTCACTTGCGAAATGGCGTGTCTTTGTGCATCGTGTTATTTTATAGTTGGTAGTCATGCTAAATGTACAGACGCCAGCACATCAAGTTACCCGAAACTATCAAATTTTTCCAATCAACCTTGAACCTAATGCTTTTGCGATAAAGTGAAAAATCTATTAAAGAAATTTGACGAATTCGATGTTATCCTGTTCGCAAAATCATTCGAAAATTATCCGCGACATATGAAATCACCCGACGGCTACTGTCGGGCAGTAGCCCACCACACAACACCTGTCTAGTCGGAGGATCCTCCCTTTTCTAATGGAGGTGAAGAACTGTACCCCCTGTTCTTCATATCCTTATAAACCTTCCAACATTAATTCAAAACTCATTTTACAACGGCATAAACACGCTACAAGGCGATGCAAGTACAACCTTGGTATTTAATAATGTATAAGCTAATCGATACCCGTCGGCCATAATTGGTGCACTAGTTTACTTTGAAGGTCGATTCAATCCATCACTCAACATCACACTGTCACAGAGTCACAAACATGATAAATATACCCCATTTAGTTATGAAAAATGAGCACGAATATTGATAAAAGGGAACATTATGTACTTTTGTTTGTTTTTAAATGGCAATGAAGTTTAATTGAAGGTTACTACAAGGTTTTATTTAGAGTGTTTCATTGTGATGGCAAGAGATATAAAGAAGGCGTAACGAGCTCTTATTAACTGAAAGAAAATCCTTAAAGAAGCCCTTCAAAATATGTCCTATGAAGATACAGAGAAGTTATTACTTGTGCTAAAGTAAATATTGTTCGTATACAACATTTCCTTTATTTATTTTTATACAAATCTTCTACATTTTTAAATATTTCATAAACTAAAAATAATATAAAAAACATTTAAAAATATAAAAAAATTGTAGCCCACCGGTATCGGGAACAGGGTCCAAGCTATTATTGTTACTTTTTAATTAGTTAGCTAAGTTTAAATACTATACATTTTTATATACCTTTTTAAATAGGTACCAATAAGATTAATATGTTAATGTGTTCATTTAATCAATTAATGTTACCTCCATTCCCCTAAAACACAAGATTACCTAGTTCAGGCACAAATCATGGCTGAACTTGACATAGAGTTAAGGAAAACTGTAAACGTTGTACCTTATATTTTTGAATAAATTTTTATTATTTTTATTTATTATTTATAAAAAATGGGATATAATGTACCTATAAAATGGAATATCTACCTCTCCATTCACACGCCTTTTAACTAGACCCCCGGTTAACTCTTTTTAATGATAATTTACTTTTTAAATGATTCTAGAATAAAATACTGAGCGATGCAGATCTCCAGTCAGCGTTAATGCCTCAGGAGCTGAATCCAGCCATCAGTTTTGATAAGGTACCCGTAGAATATTTATGGCATCTTTAATATTATGTTAGCAGCTTATACATATAAGGTGTAAACGGACCTTAAACGAAGCCGGAAAACAAGTTTTATGTATAAATAAATCTACGCAAAAATTATTGGTGGGAAACGACTTTTTATTTGGGTGAAAAATTTACTTTTTGCGGTAAAACTCAATGTCACTCACTCGAAACTTTGTGCTGATTTCGCAACTTTGTATTGAATAGTACGGGGGTCGTGGAGGTATTTAAAGTAAATTTATAATATTAAAAATTTATACTAAAAAAAATGGTGAAAATCAGAGCTTTGACCCCCATTATCTCCGTAACTAGAAGGTTCCCAGGTACGGTCTAGAACAAAAAAAAAACGCAATGACGGGGAGAACAAGTTCCTTAACAGCTTCGTTAAGGGTACTTTTACACCCAGTATTTAAGAGTGTGCTACGGAACATCAAACTAAACAACTTTCTCCTAGGAACCATCATCTTAATCCCGAAAAAACACATTTGGGTCGAGTAATGATAAATATTGACCTGCCCCTTTCTGTTGGTACTGCATACCAGTGGCGAAGGTTCCATACAACTCGATTCCTACCGTCTTCCCTTTGAAAAATGGCACAGTCAGTATTCTATAGACAAATAATATAACAACATTAAAGATATGTACTCCGGCTAACCTCTTAAAAAAATTTTGACCATTGAACCTTCGCTACTGCTGATTCACATACCCTCACACAGGGATGGGGTCTGTGTCCCAGCATTTAGGTTCATTTTCCTATAAACAGTCAGTTTTTTCAGGATGCTCCATGGCGTGCCGTGTTCCCACTGGGGCGACAGAGGCGCGATGTAGAAGTAGTTGCTGATTCATTGCCGCCACCACCAGAAACAACCGTATCACAGAGTCTTAAGCTCTATAGTCGCGTGGCAACTTGTATTGCCCTCGCTGTCGGAGCGATAGTTGAGATTATACTGTATCTAGTTGAGTTTTATACTGTTGCTTGAATAAAATGTTATAAAAAAACAATCGAAATATGTTATGTCTATGTGTGTATGTTATGTCTAATTAATGTTATGTTATGTTGTCGTGTTATTTTGATTGTTGTGTTGTTATTGTTATGTTATGTTGTTGTTGTGTGTTATGTTATTGATGTTGTTGTTTTATGTATGTTGTTGTTTGTGTTGTTGTTGTTATGTGTTGTATGTTGTTTGTTGTTGTATGTGTTGTTGTTTAGCAAGCAATACATTTACCGCAGGTCTCCGCATAGGTGACTATAGAATTAAGTCAAGAAGAAGAGCAAGGCCATTTTTCAACAACAGATCGCAGTTTTAATTTGTGGTTGGTTAATGATAATAGGCCAAAAAAAATGGCTCATGTTAACAACCAACAGCCAACCAAGTGCCATTTTCTTTGTCTTTATACACCGTGGGCAGAGTCCTTTAAGGTAAAGCCTTAAAGGGCTCTGCCCACTACACCGTGCTATGAACGTATCAGGCATGGAAAGAAACATGACACGGACTACTATGCCCACTAGACCGTATCAACAGCCGTCTATAACGGGTATGAAACCGTCATTTCTTTTTATTCCCTCCGTATTTAGTTCCGTCACCATAGCGTGCCATGCACGGAGCATCAACAATTGTCAACGAGAATATTTCGTCGGTGCCGATACGCTACGTGCATGGCACGCGACGGTGTTGATCGGTGACGGAACGCTCTAGTTGCAAAGTCTTATACTTTTCAATACAAAGAATATTTTTTTGCCAGAAACGTTCATAGCACGGTCATGGTATGGTACGGCGTAGTGGCCAGAATTCTTTCTAATTGTTAAAGTCAATCAGACACACATTTAACTATTTATTCATTAATCTTAATCTGCCTAGCCTTTTCCAATTTTTTGAGTCCTACCGTAAAATACGATTTTTCATAAAAAAAGGTCGTTTTCCAACAATAATGTTTGAGTAGAGTTACTTAGTTTGATGTACAGAATGCTAGGTAAAGGGTCCGTTTACACCTTGTATTTGGACCTTCGAAAACGAACGACATTTCTATTTATTCTCACAATGGGCCTCATCAGAAGGCTTAAAGTCACCCAAACGGCAATCCAGAGGGCTATGCTAGGAGTTTCCTTGCGTGATCAAATCAGAAATGAGGACATCTGCAAGAGAACCAAGTTTACCGACGTAGCCCGAAGCAATAACCAAACTTAAGTGGCAGTGGGCAGGGCACATTGCTCGCAGAACGGATGGCCGATGGGGCCGAAAAGTTCTGGAGTGGCGACCGCGAACCGGAAGACCTTGCTTTGGAATGCCTCCCACTAGGTGGACCGATGACCTGATGAAGGTTGCAGGGATCCGCTGGATGCGAGTCGCACGGGACCGGTCAATGTGTCGACACTTGGGGGAGGCCTATGTCCATCAGGCCTTTATACAATAGAATATCATTTAATTATACAATAGAAAGAAATCGATTTGAATTTATGTGAAACACCTAATAACTTGCATTTTATTTCTTACGTCTAACTTCTCACAAGGTGTCTCGTTTCCCAAGTTTTTATCGCTATAAAATGCAGCGTTTCTCACACGTATAAAGAAAACATTATTGCAGTAGGTACTATCGATCCTTCGTGAAGGCATCATAATGAAATATTCAATGGCTTGAGCGATTGGCTGCGTGCAATGTGGTGTAGTATACAACATTATTTTTAGTACATGCGAAACCTGAATATAGTTTGTTCAGAATAAGTAACTGAATCGATTCCAAAAATTTTTAAACCATGTTATATTTCGTCCCAAAAATATTTTAAATAGGCTACAAGTTGGATACCGAGACACACTATGTACCTTTAGCAATCATTTAGGTACCTACTGCCAAATTATTATTATCAATAAGCTCATGACGACGCTGGAAGCGAGGGCGCGGGCGTGCCGCGTGGTGACCAAGTTTTTGTGCGGACAGGCAGGTAATAGGTCAGGTAACTGAACAAGCTTATAACTTTGTAATTTTCAATGATACAGTTTTGAAATTTTGTACATAATTTTGTAGATTCTTTACATAAAAATACTAGTTTCAGGTTTCGAATGTACTAAAACTAATGTTGTATATAATACGTAGATGTTTTGCCTTCTCATGCTAAATTGTATGTAAGGGGTAATTTTATTTTAATAAACCATGCCTTACTACTTTCATGCAGTTCTTGTAATGTCCATACAATACATGTGATTTCGGGCAAAGTGTTGTTGGGTTTTTCTATCTAGGAATTTCTTAGTAGCAGACACGAAGTCTGAATTTACACCTGGTTGATGGCATTAGGCTCGCCCTCTATTCATGGGACCTAAACATAACTGGCGAAATATGGGTGTACTATTAGGTACACCTCTGCCTAACCCTTCGGGATAACAGTCGTGATATTATGTTATGTTACTAAAGTCAACGGCCTCGATTCCCTCCAAAATTCCCTTTCAATACAAGATTACTCCTTCCAGAGTTCAGAATATCTAAAATTTCAAATAAACCGTATTCCAACAAGTTCATTCCGTAGCGATGCGACTGAATTCTTGAAACATTTCGATAGATATCGGCGTTCCGTTTCACATCCAAAACCGCAGAGCTATCTCAGGGCTCTATTGCTTTTCAACTGACTTCGCAGAAGCTAATAAAATGGTTGTGAATTTGAAGTTTCATGTATGAGTATGTGGTGTAGACATTCTTAGTAAAGTAATGACAATATTGGAATTGTTGTAGCTAATGTTGTTGTTGCTGTTGTTGTTGTTGCTGTTGTGTTTGCTGTTGTTGCTGTTGTGGTTGTTGTTTTTGTTGTTGGACTATGTTAGTATGCCTACCGGGGCTGCGGGACTGTTCGAAAGAGACACCGCGGCCCTGGAACACAAAGGCCAAAGAAGGAATATGGATGGGTTTTAGTCAGTAGAAGTCTGACACTCCCTTCCAGTCCGCCCAAAGCGGGAGGGGTCATTTGATGATGTCTCATGCAAAAAAATAAAAAAAAAACTGTCGGAAAGGATAGGAATATCATAATTTGTAAACTGTGGTCATATCTATTCTATTTGGAGGAGCTCGTGGCTGAATAATAACAGTCACTCGGATTAATCTTTAGTTTAAGCCGCGCTTGCCTAGGTTGGTCTGTGGATGGGTGACCAACCATTACAAACCGAGTTTCCTCCGTGCCTCGGAACGCACGTTAAGCTGGCTTTCCTTTGTAGATATTTGACAGTCGTTACAAGTAGTCAGTGGCCCGATAGTCAGCCAGTCAGTCAGTCTTACCCAGGGGGATCGTATTACCTGGGCTGTTACTGGTTGTTACTAACTGGGTTGTTGAGGTCAGATAGGCAGTCGCTTCATGTAAAATACTGGTATTCAGCTGCATCCGGTTAGACTGGAAGCCGACACTAACATAGTTGGGAAAGGGCTAGGCAGATTAGCAGAGCCAAAAAAAAATAAAGAAAAAAAAAAATATCTAACGTGTCACACTGATGCGGTGCGATGTGGTGTGTGGTGTTGTCAGTCGATTGTTAATTTGAGCTGGTGTTGATATTTTAAATGTTGATATTATGATTGTTGATCTTATGTACGAATCCCTTGGCTGCTGCGCTACGTGTGCGGGTTTGATCCCCGCACGGAACATATACTTGTGTTTGTGTCTGGCTGTTTGTGTATGTGATTTTAAGTGTTTGTAAAAACACCCACGATACAGGAGAAGTTCCCAGTGCGGAGCAAAGTTAAAAAAAAAAAATATTTTCGTAGTAAAACACACGCCTCTTTTGTTTATTTTCTGATATCAGAATGACTCATTTTATATGTTTCACGAATCTATGAATCAATTTTAATTTAAACCGTAATAAATCCGTGAAAATTGGAGTATTTTATTATTGTAGTACATCCAAGTAAAGGATATTATGTAGATAAGCACATACATAATAATGGATTTGACACACTTGCGTAATTGAAAATTAAAGATAATTAAATAACAATAATATAAGTAGATACTAGGTATTACAGGTAGAAAGTAGGTCTGTTTACCAACGTTTCACCAATTTTATTTAATCTAATCACTCATATGATGCCTAGCCTTTTCCCAACTGTGTTGGAATCAGCTTCCAGTCTAACCAGATGCAGCTGAATACCAGTATTTCACATGGAGCGTCTGCCTATCTGCCCTCCGCAACCCAGATAGTACTGGGTAATACGATACCTTTTGGTAGGACTGGTTGTCAGACTTTCGGACCACTGACTACCTGTAACGACTGTCATAGATCTATGAATGACAGCCGCTAAGGCTTAACTTGCTTTCTGTGGCACGGAGAAAACTCAGTAAGTAATGGGTGGGCAGCTATCCAAGGTCCAACCTAAGCAAGCACGGCTTTACCTAAAGATTGACCCGAGCGGCTGTTATTGTTTAGCCACGATTTCCTCACTCATCACTCATGTAAGTACCTGAATAACAGAGAGCATACTTATTGCTATAAACAGGACAAAAATCTAGACTCAAGGTTGCTACGCAAAAATTCAAGAATCGCGAAGGTGATACACAGATTGCGAAAAATGTTTCGAGTGAAACATTTTTCGCGATCTGTGTATCAACTGTTTTGACATGGAAAGAAAAATTATAGTGCGAGCAGGGTTTGAACCTGCGACCTTCCGATTCAGTACTTCGGACGTCTTCACCAATTAGACCATCGCACCCTGCTCACAACTCTCGAAATTTTCGTTCCATTAATAACGTCTTACGGCGACGTTAGCGCCATCTATTTAAGAAAGTATCGAACTAACTTAAACCAACACGTTGACATTACAGCCAAATCAATGTTGTATAGAAGTCGCCATTCCAAACTAATTTTTAACCATGCATAGGGAACTACAGCTGTTTTGAAATGGAAAAAAAAAAAAAATATCTAGTGCATGCAGGGTTTGAACCTGCGACCTTCCGATTCAGTACATCGGACGTCTTCACCAATTAGACCATCGCACCCTGCTCACAACTCTCGAAATGTATCAAACTTAGGATTTTCAGTTCAACACGCCAACATTTTCAGATAACGGGTTTTACAATCCTTAAACGATATTAAATTGTGTATACACTATACAGTATTTAAAGTCTATATTACCATGCCGCGCACAGCAGCTTGACCGCGGGCGTCTTCCGCGACACGCGACCATAGCCGAATCTATGCTGTGACGCGTCTGCTGTCGTCGTATCCGATCGGAGCCTTTCGGCTGTCGTCACGTCAACACGGTAGGTATGAAACTAATTGACTAGGCGCTGCAATGGATACGTTCTCAAGCGGTACGGAGACCACCATATGCGTCGAGATCCTGCAGGATGCATCCGTTCGTATCCTTTCCGATCCTATGCGTTGCGAGCCGTTTGGTGGAAATCATCCTTTACTCATGCGCAACAGCCCCCATTACAACTTACTAGCCCCAAAGTACTTGAAGTAACTGCACCACACAAAGTAGTCAAAACAAAATTACAAATCATACAAAGTAATCAACAACCATACGCCATACCAAATTGATCTGTTTCCCTTTGATATTAAGGCATAATTAAATTGTAGCCTAGTTCTGAAGTGGTATATAACGGGGTGCCGACGTGGTAGTAAGCGAACGAGGTGGTTCGGTTGCACGATGAAGTGGTTCGCGTTCCTGTCTCTGATGTTCGGCTTGCTGTCAGTCGCAATGGTAAGTCCAAGTCTTCGCAAACTTCGTATCGTAATCGTAATCAGCCTATTAATGTTCCCACTGCTGGGACGCAGGCCTCCTCTCTATGAGAGGGAATGGGCTATAGTCCACCACGCGGGCCCAGTGCGGATTGGTAGATATCACATGTCTTCCAGTTTTTGGTTCTAGGACCTGCCGTGCCGGTTTCCTCACGATGTTTTCCTTCACCGTTTTGAGAGCAGTGGTGATGAAATAACTTACACAAAGTAATGCGCCTGCCTGGGTTCGAACCCACGACTTACTGCTCGTAAGTCGGGGTCGCCACCACTGGGCCACCGCTGCTCTCGCAAACTTATTCTTTGATATTTTACCAATAATTAAAGTGCACAACAATTAAATTAAATTAACCTTTTGAAGATAAAAGAGACTTAGAATCTACGTGACAGAAGAAATTTCATTGAAAAAATGTGATCTCATGTAACATAACATCACGCCTGTAATCCTCGAAGAGTTAGGCAGAGGTATAAGAAAAGTACAAGCATATTACGCCAGTTATGTTTAAGTCCCATGTAATAGTGGACGAGCCTATTGCCATCAACCGGGCACAAATTCAGACTTCGTGGCTGCTACTGAGAAATTCCTGATGGAAAAAACCCAATAACAATTTGCCCAACCTGGGAATCGAACCCAGGACCTCATGCTCAGCAGTCACGTGTCCGAATTCAATCAGATGCAATTTAGACATTTTTAATATTTTTATACGCAAACCCTGCGTAGGGAACTACTATCTAATCATCATGTCTAATTTAGACAACACTAGAAGAAGACTAGTGTTGGCCAGTTGATCATCATCTGCCTAGCGTGGAGCGACTGCCTATCTGACCTCCACAACCCAGTTGACTGACAACCTGTGACGACTGTCATAGATCTACAAATAACAGCCGGCGCCTACGGCCTAACGTGCTTTCCGAGGCACGGAGGAGACTCGTCATATAATGTGTGGTCACCCATCCATGGACCAACCTGGGCAAGCGCTGCTTAACCTAAAGATCGGCCTCTAGCGGCGGTTATTATTTAACCTACTGTAATATATAGTTAAAGGAGTTTGATGCCTTGGAAGACTAGATTTATGGGCTGTATTTGACATCTTAAGTAATAACAGCAAATGTGAACACATCACATCCTGATGATCCTTACGTGGCTATATCTCGTCTTCCTTTTGCCAGGTCCTATTACAAACACAAGAACACTCTAACACACACACACACACACACACTTTAAGAACACTATTCAGAGCTTATTGTCTGTCAATGTACACCTGCCAACTATGGTGCAACTTCACAAAAAAGATGTACAGCTCATTAAGCGTTCAGTACAATGACGCGTACAGAACCCTAATGAAACTACCTAAGTACCGCAGTGCTTCGAGCATGTTTGCAGAAGCGAGGGTTCCGGATTTTTACGCCATCATGAGGTCAAGGGTTGAGGAGCTCGTGGCTAAATAATAACAGCCGCTCGGATCGATCTTTAGGTTAAGCCGTGCTTGCCTAGGTTGGTCTGTGGATGGGTGACCACCCATTACATACCGAGTTTCCTCCGTGCCTCGGAAAGCACGTTAAGCCGTTGGTCCCGGCTGTCATTTGTAGATCTGTGACAGTCGTTAGATGGTCAGTGGCCCAAAAAGTCTGACAACCAGTCTTACCAAGGGGTATCGTATAACCCAGTACTAACTGAGTTGTGGAGGTCAGATAGGCAGTCGCTCCATGTAAAATACTGGTATTCAGCTGCATCCGGTTAGACTGGAAGCCGACCCCAATATAGTTGGGAAAAGGCTAGGCAGATGATGATGATGATGAGGTCAAGGGTTGCGTCCTTCTGGCAAAGTTTGAGACGCTCCAGCAACAGCATTTTGAGGGTAGTCTCGTGCAACCTAGCAAGCCCTATACTTGTGCACTGGATTTCTGTTCACCTAAACGGGAATAAAAGATGACGAGAGTATGGACCTATGTTACTTTTTGAAGACTATGGGTACTTATACATACTCGTACCTCCATGTTTTTATTTTTGAGTAATTTTAATGATATTTTTTATTAAATGACTTTTATTGATTTTTGTAATGTAATGATTTTCTACTTTACTGTTTTTATTCAATCTCAATTTATTACTTATTATTATTCTTATTATTTTTTGTTGTATATGGGTATTATGCCTGAATTAAAACACAATTTATTTTTTTTATTTATTAACCTTCCTACAAATATTTAAACATGTTCTCTTCCACAGGCTGACGATGACGAATCTCGATTAGGTCTAGCCGATTATACCAGCAGATATGCTGAGCTAGCGTCTCCACTACCTGCGCACGTCAACGTTCACGAACTACTAGCTTCCCTAGCCGGCTACCACCACTAGGATACCTGGGACCTAGATCTGTCAACACCTAAACCACTCATTCGACATTATGTTCCTTTAAACTCGTTTTGTTTTGACCACATAAGTTTTTAAAACCAAAAAAGACTTATCCTTATGTTCGAGATTTGAAATGTTTAAATATTTATTTAATCGATTTTTAGAAGAATTAACGCATTTAACTTTTAGTTTTTTAAAGTGGTCATTTAATTGGTGTATAACCCACTAATGCAAGCTTGTCATTGAAATTACTCTGTATTTTTATAAAGTTATTAGTTTATCGTATTTTTTTAAAATGTGTATCTTTGATCAAAAGTGTGGGACGCTTCTGAATCTTTATGTATTTGTATAATAAAGTATAAGTTCGCTCGTCTTTTTGTTTTTGTTTAATTTTCTCACGTTGTATTCATGGATATATCCCTTTCCAAGTTATTTTCGCTGGAAATAGGCGTCGTTTGTTTCTACATTGTTTTCAATGTCTGAATGCAGTTAATGAATAATTTTGCCTGGAGAACACCGAGTACTGTTTTCGGGATGAAATGTCAACATTGCACAAGTCCGGTAGATACCTGACGGGCTCGCGCAATGTCGAAATTTCGTATTTCAGCAAGATTTTTAACATGGAATTTGGAAATTATGTTCAGAGAACAAAACTAGGATTAACCGGCAGATAAGAGGTAATTCGATAAACAGTATCGTTTTAAGTAAATTGTAACGATAGTTCTGTAGTAGTACTTTTTTGCGCGTGGCCATAGTTGGAACTAACGCCGCCATGTTGTTTTCCCAGTACAGTATCGGTAACAAAAAGGAGTGATAAAAAAGAGGATAGATAGTGGAGTAAACGTGGGACTGCCAAGTCATACGTCTCAAGTTCGAACCCAAGACATACCTCTGATTTTTCGGATTCATGTGCGTATTGCAAAGTTATCACTTTGTTCGGTGAAGGAAAACATCGTGAGGAAACCAGCATGCTTGAGAGATATTTCTCGACGGCATGTAAAACCAAGTCAGTGGCCCATGGCAGGCATAACAAATCTGACACCAGAAAGAAGTAGGTACAATATCGACAAATAATTCCATGTGAAGTTTACAAACTGCACCCTGTCAATCTTATTGGAGAGGTAAAACAGCAGCAACGCATCAGCGTTATGAACGGGCAGACTCAACACAATTTTTTTTTTTTCGTATGGAAAATCATCATATGACCCCCCCCCCCACTCTGGGCGGAGCGGAAGGGAGTGTCAGACTTGTACTGACTAAAACCCATCCATGTTCCTTCTTTGCCCTTTGTGTTCCAGGGCCACGGTATCTCTTTCGAACAGTCCCGCAGCCCTGGCAGGCATCGGCCCTTGCGGACCCCTACTTATTTGCTGACATCTCTTTGAGAGACTCAACACTATGACATCGTCAACCATACTAAAGTTGTTACAAAATATTAGGAATCATCGTTGGCCTCGCCTTATCCCAAATAGGTGGAAGGGCCATATCATCAGTAATTTAAAAAAAAAATCTGCTATACCATAAACATAATATTTTGACAGTGTACGTCAATTGCACTTTTTTTTTAGGAAACAGCTGTTTTTTTTTTGTTTAAATTTCCGATCAAAATTTGATTTGAGGGTGGGGGGGTTTCAGAGAGATGTACTGAATACGAGGTAACCGTTTCAGTGTCGGTGTCCCGTCCATCCTGTATAGGATCGACTTGCACGACCGCCTATCTGACCTCCACCACAACCCGATTACTGGGTAAACGTGTACCCCTTGGTAAGAGTGGTAAAATATAAGGTAGCCAAAAAAAAACACACGAACCATATCCTTGCCCTTTATACTAATAATTTCCATCCATCAATTTTATCATTTCTTAAACGAGTCGAAATCAGGCTCTATGTGAACAGCTGGTGAATCGATGTACTTGCGTCTGGCCGGGAACAGGCGCTCATAGTTCAAGTTGACGTCATGGGGGTGGCCGGCTGCGGCGTCGCGCCGAGCGCTACGACCGTATGGAACGTAGTCGTAGGGTACCTGAAGAAAATAACATTCGATTAGGCTAAGGGTTGATTCTCATTTAGCAGCACGGAATCAATTTTCCATGCTCCTACTTTTTTCTGTTGCTCAGAACCGGCGTTTGCTAGAGCGAGGAACAGGTGGCCTAGCATAACGTCTTAAAGTAGGAGTAATTGAAGTGTAGGAAAGAGATGGCGCTAGACGAGCTCTGTCTTTCCCACACTGGCATTAGGTACTCCTGCTTTAAGACGTCATACTCACGTCATTTGCCGAACGCATCGACGATGGTGCCGCGTGCAATAGCATTCCCGCTCTGAGTACAATTCTGCTGCGACCGTAAATGGCAGATTGCAATGGTAGTGCCGCCGAACTAAAATGACTGATCGAAGCTGTACACTCACTACTGATTTGGTGTGCCGTCGATTGCCTTATCATACTTGAGTAGTTCGAAAATGAAAAGCGTCTGAATTCTGAAAACTGCAGAAAAGATTTCAGGATATTTCCCGCAGACGGGACATTTCAACATACCAAAGAGTTCAAGAACATCATTATCTGCCCAGTCTTTTCCCAACTATGTTGGGGTCGGCTTCCAGTCTAACCAGATGCAGCTGAATACTAGTATATTACATGCAGCGACTGCCTCTCTGATCTCCACAGCCTAGTTACTACTGGGTAATACTGAGACTGATTGTCAGACTTTCGGACCACTGACTTCCTGTAACAATTGTCAAAGATCTACAAATGACGCCGGGAACAACCAACGGCTTAACGTGCTTTCCGAGGCCCGAAGGAAACTCGGTAAGTAATGGGTGGTCACCCATCCACAGTCTAATCTAGCCAAGCGCGGCTTAACCTGAAGATTGATCCGAGCGGCTGAGAGCCACGAGCTCCTCATACACGAGCTACATAATAGTTCAATTAACGATCAATTAACAAAATAAAATTAATTGACTATAAAACTTAGATTGGTCAAGTGCGTGTCAGTTTGAAAGCAAACACATTTAACGAACTTACTTAACTTGAGCCCTCTATTCATTATAATTAAGTATAAAACCAAGGTTCGAAACGAAAACTCTCCTAGAATCTCAAGTCTCTAGTTTCAAGCAACCCCGGATCTTGAATTATTTCGAGGCGGGGCAAAAACTGAAAAATGCCACCCCCGCCTGACAATATTTTTACTTTTAGCATCATCATCATTTCAGCCATAACACGCTCGCAGATGGACATAGCCCTCCTCCAAAGAACGCCACAACGACCGGTCAAGCGCTGCTCTTTCTCTGTTAAGCCTATATTTTATAATGCATGGACGTGTTGGACATAATATATTTTAATTAGGATAGGACAAGATATGGTCTGAGAATAAAAAGTCTACAAATATAGCTACGCATGTCTTTCGCACGAACGCGTTTCACTTGCACACTGCCACGTGTCACTGCACCGGCCGCTGCGCGAGATATCGCGATCTATGCCTACGCGCCCCGCGGAGAATAATTAATTGTTTATTTTATTATACTGCCCGTTACTAATCACAAAGTTGCGATAATGAAGTAGTGTATTTGTCTACCAAGCTTGAATTTGCCGCCCGGTGCACGGGCCCCGGCTTGCCCACCGATAGATCCGGGGCTGGTCTCAAGTCTCTGATCAAGTACAAGAAGACATGCTGCGCCGGCCCCAAATAAACTGGGATAAGGACAGGAGAATCATGATGATGATTTCTGTTGAAGTACCAACTTATACATTTTGGACTAGAAGTTAAAAAGTAGAAAACAAATATTAGTTACTGTCACAGTATAGACCAACAGACAGAAAAACGACACCCTAATAATGAATATAAAGCTAAAATTACCTGTGGTGCAGAATCCACAGTAACTAATAATAAAACACAACTCAAAATCAAATATAACAATTCCATGATCGATCGTCCAACAGCGTGGCGTATGCTCTCGTCACGGCTTGCGACTTGCCTTTAATTAAAATACCACCAACGATTTTACCGCAATATTTTATTGCTTTTCCTACGTAATATTTCTTTTTTTATTGTCATGCCTTTTCTATCAAGGATTTCTCATGTTTCATTTTAGCCTAAACTGCAAGTAAACCATGATGACTGATAGTTTTTCATGTATGATCAAAATATGACCATTGATCTATTTAGTTTGATGAATCTAAGTATTTACCCTCTAACGTTTTTATAAATTCTATTTCTTTATCTTTAGTTAGACTTTGAAGATCTTCAGTATCTTGTACTATATCATCAGATCAATTAATACTTATTTTAGTTTAAATTTCATGGTTATACATAATTTGAACAGATATTTCAATTCCAGTACATACCACAGTATAATTGACTTCCTCGATATCAGCGCAGATTTTATTAAAAAAAAGATTTATAACTTACTTGTTTATAGTTATTTGTTTCTAGAAATCAGTCAAAATATATTTCCGTTCCTTTTCATATTTATATTATTAAACTAATGTGAGTGTCAAGAAACTACGTAGTTTTATACAATGGCAGCATCTCCTACTGCCATTATTGTTACATTGTTTTGTACATCATTTGCAGCAGTGAGTTTGTTATAAACAATATTATTTATATAAGACACGATACGAGTATTATCATCATCAAAAAATCTTGAATCGAGAAACACAATGACATTTTTAGAAGTTTTCGGCTAGGCTAAATGTAGGCTTTCAAATTCTGGTGTCATTTATTTATGATTGTACAAGTGTACAGTATACCTAGATATTCCAGGATAATCCGTCAACAGATCTAATTAGCATTAGCATTAGCAGCAGCCTATAATGTTCCCACTGCTGGGACACAGGCCTCCTCTCTATAAGAGGGAACGGGCTATAACCCACCACGCCGTCCAGTGCGGGTTGGTAGATGTCACATGTCTTCGAATTTTAGGTTCTAAGACATGCCGGTTTCCTCACGGTGTTTTCCTTCAGCGTTTTGAGAGCAGTGATGATGAAATAAATTACAAAAAGTAATGCGCCTGCCTGGGTTCGAACCCACGACTTACTGCTCGTAAGTCGGGACCGCCACCACTGGGCCACCACTGCTCTCAACAGATCTAATGCTGCTTCTTAATTAAAAGCAAAGCTGATGCCAATTAATCTGAAAAGAATTTCCAATATTGCATATTATCATTAGACCATGATACCAATTCCCAGTAGAAAACATAACCGATTAACATATTGACTGGGAATAGGATTATATTCATGCATACTGGATGCATCTGTTATCCTATCATGTGCTATTCTGTTTGGCCAATATTCAGAGTAGAATTTGTGATGTAGGGTACTGTGATGTATGGCGGAGCATAGGTTTGATCTAACTTCTACTGCCTAGACGATGATCGCTTCCGGTCTTAAATCGAGTGAGGACAGAGACATCTGTGACTACATGTTTGTGTGAGGTTGTTATATAGTCGACCTCGTATTTGATCTTTCCGTCTGAGCTCGCCCAAGTCTATTTTCTCGAAAGTAATTTTTTAAAGAATGTATTCATAGCGTACATGTTCTTTTGCTAAAGAAAATTTACTAGTGTTTGCCTTCTTTTGTTACGCAGACCAAGACAAATCTATCTACCGATAGAACTTTCTTTACTTTAGGTTGACTGGTAGAGAATGCCTTGTGGCATTAAGTCCGCCTATGTATCACTATTGTACATGAAGTTTAAATAAATAAATAAATAAACTTTCGTTCGTGAGCGGCTGACAAACTCTTGCATTAAAGTCGCCCATAAAGGTATAAAAATGTGATGGTGTATCGGCAAGGGATTTTTCGATGTCTTCGTAGAAACCTCTTCATCCAGGTGTTGAAATGTGGGAGCGTAGACTTGAACAATTTTAAGGGAGTATCGATCATTCAGTTTCAAGATAGTAAAACAAATATTTGGCGAGATGTTTTTAATATTTTGAACTGATGAGACTCGTTTCATTAATAAGAAATCCTACGCCACCGTATGAGTAATCTTAGTGACCTATGAAGAAGAAGCTGTTCACCGTTTCGGCGTACTTCTGATAAGCCTATGAGATCACTCTTGATAGATTCGGTCTCAACCTGAAACTCCAATAATCGTTCGTCCGTTCTTAGCGTCCTGGCGTTGTAACATGCCAGGGTCAGAGACGTCGGAATGTGCCGGCTAGGCGATATCCAGAGATTCTTAGCACCCTCTGCCCCGCCGTTACCAGAGCCACGGTCAGAACTTCAGATAGCGGGGCTGCTGGGAACTGAGGGCCGGGGTTTATATTTGAAAGGGAGTGGTTGGCCTTAAAACACCAGGCTGGCCAGTGCGTCTTGGCGAGTTTTCGTCATATCCTCGTTCGTCTGTCCGCAGGGGTACCACGTGCACTCGTGCAGGTGAGGTTTGATTTGGGTGGCTAGATGTCATGTCATGATATTATGTCACCCCATTCCTCTCCACATTACATACCAACTGTTTTTATTTCTTCCATGCACGGAAAGCACGTTTAGCCGTTGGTCTCGGCTATCATTTTTAGATCTTTGAGAGTCGTTACAGGCAGTCAGTGTCCTGAAAGTCTGACAACCAGTCTTACCAAGGGGTACGTATTGCCCAGTACCAGTTGGGGTATGCATGTCAGATAGGCAGTCGATTCATGTAAAATACTGGTATTCAGCTGCATCCGGTTAGACTGGAGGCTGACCCCCAAACATAGTTAGGAAAATGCTAGGCAGATGATGATGCATTTCAGCGTAGTTTTAATAACATCGGTCTAAGCAATAAACTGGCCAGTAAAATCTATAAAGAAATATTATTTACAGCAATGCGGTAGTGTGACACTAGGTCACTCCTCTTTCACATCGACTGTTTTAGCAGATGAAAGTTGATTCTCCGAAATGTGTCAGTATTATGTTTCCTTATCGTCAGGTTACATTAGTCATGAAATTAATTTCGATTTCTTTACCTTAGCCTCAACAGACAGAAGTAAATGACGAAATTCAAATAACTGACCAAGGAACACAAAAACCAGTGCCGGCTGTTCTGCCAATCCAAGCGGCTCAACAAGAATTAGTACAACCAGAATCAATTATTATTCCTGAACCAAGCAAAGAACGAGCACTTGAAACTACAAACAAAGAAAAAGATACAAGAGTAGCAATACCAGAAACCAGTTTCTCAGTAAGGGTTTATAAGCTCATTTCAGAACCAATAATTAAAGTTGTAAACACACCTAAAGTCAACGAAGTACTAAGAAACATTGGAACATGTGTTGTCAACGGTGCTATGGAATTGTTTTCTTTCTATCTACCAGCCTATTTTATGCCCCTACTTGCCTCTGCAGCAGGGTTAGTAATACCTTTTGAACCAATAGTTATGTTAAAACAGAGGATGCCAGTGACCAGTTACAGAAGAGCATTTCATACAGCAATTAATACTTTTCTTAGGACTTTTGACAAGTATAAAGTAGCAGAGGAATTTGATCCGTACATGACAAGACGGTTCAACAGAAGATATATGAACGATAATCATGACCAAAAGCAAGGTGGAAGAAATCCAGAACTTGCAGAGGTTTAATAAAATTGTTTTTTTTTTCAAATTTTTTCGTTTTTATTTTTCTAAACGTAACATGCGTAACCTTTAATCACCGAACGTTAGGCAGAGGAGTATATAATAGTACACCCACATTATTTTCTCCAGTTATGTTTAAATCGCCTGTAACGTAGGGGGCGTGCCTATTGTTATCAAACAGGCACAAATCCAGATTCCGTAGCTGCTGCTGAGAAATTCCTGATGGAAAAAAAACCGATAACACTTTGCCCAACCTGGGAAAAGAACCCTGGACCTCATGCCCAGCAGTCTTTTTTTTCGTCTTTTTTCAGCAGTTTTTCTTTCTTCGCTACTTCTCTCTTACTCGTCATTTTTTTTTTTTTTTTTAATTCACTAAACCGATGTACAATCACAAATGCAATAAAAAAAAGTTACAAAACAATATTTCTGATTGCCATCTACTAGATGTGAATCTAGCATGCATATTTTTATGTAAAACACTTACAATTTGACAAAAAAAATAAAAAGACAATTAGCTAAACGAAAAATTACAAGTTGTGACGTTTTCAAAATAATAAAAAACTTTTGGGAAAAAACAAAAAAAAAGTCATCTGAGCAGACACCTCCTTTCTTGCCATATCATTCTTCAACCAGTCATCCATCGTTACTTTGTTTCTTCTCCACTCTAATACCCATACACATTTATACTCATAACTTTCCTCGCGACATACCTTGACAACCGATTACCACACAACTTTGCAGTCACCGCCGCTACTTTCAGACTTCATCTTACGCACCCATTTCTTTTTTTTTATTTTCCAAGATATAGGTTCCTTACCTAGTTTAGAAGTCAGGCATCCATTTAGTTTATTGCAGTCTTTTTTTTTGTATAGATCCTATTATATGAAATTGTATTAGGCTATATTGTACTGAGTCCAATAAACGATTTATTTATTATTATTATTTTATCCATCCGCGTAATCACACGCAAATTCCTTTCATTCCACAGGTATAAGTCTAACTATATCTGTGTTTCATTCACACCTTTTGTGGCCCAGTATTTTGATCCATACAAGACAGCAGGTCTAACCATTGTTTTTTTTAAATCTTCCCCTTAAGTTTAAGGAGAATGCGGGAGTTGCAGATTGTTCCTGTGACCTGACACCATTTCATCCATCTAGTGTTAATTCTGTGTCACTACGATCTATTTCGTCATCGCTTTGCACGAGTGAACCGAGATACCGAAAGTCGGAGCAGACAGGGAGAAAGGCGCCATCTAGTGCTATAACACCAGGGCTTTAGAGACCGTCGCATCATCTTTCACATATTTTAAGTAGTATACACAAACGCAACCTGTGTCTAACCCGTCGTGCTTGTTTTGGGCACGGTCGGTCGGCTCAAAATCTGTCTGAAATGAATGGATAATATTATCCATACTTAGTGTTTCGTTATTTTTTAGTATCAGTTCTCCAGCTGGTACTCACATAATCATGTTTTTTTTTTTTTAATAAATTGTCTTGCATTTTCCCGCCAGTCGCGTGATTTGAAACGAAGATGCGGTAGAGGGTGCAGCACGCTTGCCTACAAGAAACGGATTTACTTGAACTTTGATAGATACAGATTATAATGTAGGTGCCTAAAAACTGTATCTCCATAAAAAGAATCGTTCCTTTACGTATTTATCTAAAAACCGCAAAGACGAAACAGTAGGTACAGTACTATGTGTGCCAAAACAAACAAAACAACGACACTTCATAATAAAATGTTTAGCAACTTAGAAAAAATAAGGTCAATCAATAAAAGCTGACATTGTTATAACTCCAAAGAAGGGACAAAAGAAGGTAGTTGTGGCAACAGTCCTCTCTTTCAAAATTGGTTTTTTTTCGTTAGGTTTTGCTGAACTGGCTTCTGGCGTTTGTGTACTTTTGACATCGTCTTTAGCAGGTTTTTTAGTTTTTTTTGTTGGTGATTTTTTTTTTGTGGTTTTAGCAGCCGGTTTTTTTGTAGTTTTAGCAGCTGTTTTTTTTGTGGTTTTAGCAGCTGGTTTTTTTGTGGTTTTAGCAGCTGGTTTTTTTGTGGTTTTAACAGCTGTTTTTTTTGTGGTTTTAGCAGCTGGTTTTTTTGTGGTTTTAGCAGCTGGTTTTTTTGTGGTTTTAGCAGCCGGTTTTTTTGTGGTTTTAGCAGCCGGTTTTTTTGTGGTTTTAGCAGCTGGTTTTTTTGTGGTTTTAGCAGCTGGTTTTTTTGTGGTTTTAGCAGCTGGTTTTTTTGTGGTTTTAGCAGCTGCTTTCTTTGTGGTTTTAGCAGCTGCTTTTTTTGTGGTTTTATTTTTTGTGGCTGTAGTAGTGTTTTTCTTTTTTTCTTCCTTTTTTGTTTCCTTTTTTTTTTTACCTTGTCTACCACTAACTTCGTTCTTAGTTTTATTTTGATCTGATCTTATTTTTTCAATAGTGATTTCGGTTGAGTTCATTTCGTGTGTGAGTGTTGCACTTTGTGTGTGTTCGGTTAAATTTTGGACTGTTACGTTATTGCCTGAAGCATTGTTTTCTTCTTCTTGATTCTTATTTTCATTTTCGTTGCTATCGTCAACTGTAGCAGTCGTATTGTCATTATCATTACCATCTGTTGAAATATTGCCGGATTCAGGAGTTTTTTCTGAAACGTTCTCGAAACTTCCACTCATATGTTGTAATTTAGATTTTAAATCAGTCTTTCTCAAACTTTTGGTTTTGGCATCAAAACCTGACCAAGCATGTCTAAATCCATTTTTATCGATAACAACTCTGACACCAGGATGAGCACTTCCCTGCCTTAACATAAAATCTTCGGAATGGTCTGTGATAAGGTGAGCGGTAGTCTTAAGAATATTGAATTTTTTATTATTAAATATTACTTCACCAACTTTTTGAAAATCGATATGACGTGGAAATTGTGAATCTGAAACTGATATTTGCAACTGAAAATAAGAATAATGCAATTTATTATTAGTAACAAAACTATGGATATAACTGGCCTCTAAAAAGTAATTAGATACCTATTGCAGTGTCTCCCTGCATTTCTATGCATGGAACCTCACAACCTTATGTTTTCATTTTATTTGTCAAATTAGAATTTCGAAGAGTAATTAAAAAAGTTAGACATTTGAGACACAGAGGTTGTCATTCGTGGATATTTTTGTAACCTGCTATTCAGAGAAACATTTTGTGCGTGCCTATCAGCTTTAAAAAGTTCCTGAGTATTTTTAAAACAAGTCGCTTAATAATAATAAATAATAACCGCCGGACGGTTTAGGACCTCGAGGCCCACCGGCCTCTGATAGGGTCTCAGCTCCCGGCGGGAGTGTGTCAATCCATTAATGCAAATGTCATACTATGGGGCTACAGAAGGGGGTAACAACCTGACCGCGTACCGTGTTCGGATGCTCTCTCTGTTTCAGGTGCTTGAGCCAGCTGTCAACGTGTCGGCACAACGACTGTCAGATCAGGTGCGAGTCATCCAGCGTAATTGTATGTTGGATGACACCGTACTTGATCGCTTGCGGACTGAAATGCAGAGTAGCCATGCCATTGCCACGCCGTCGCAGGCTGTGGTTCCACCACAGTCTACCATAATACCAAATCGCGATAACGACGTGAGTAATGACATGGTTACTAATGTAAGTACCCAGTGCAATGAGGAAATGAGGAGTGCTTTGGAGTGTGCGATTCGAGAATATCGGTTTATACAACCCGATCTTAGACCACGCATACCTCGTTTGCCCATGCATAACAAAAATATGGTGCTGGTGGCTGTTCTGGATTCGCAGTTGTCAAACTATTTTGATAACTGCGAAGACCTCCTCGCATGCTCACTCAATCCTGTATTGTGCGGCTGTAGCGGCATGTCGTGTAGCTCATGTCAAATTTTCTGATGACAGAGCTAAACGCCCTAAACCAGCCGTACCGCCATGGCAGTACAGGATTGAACGACGTATTGGTGGGGCCAGAGCACTCATCGGCAAACTGATCTGCTTCAGGGAGGGCAATACTCGCCCTAGAGTGATGCGTTTTGTGAGGCGGGCGTTCTCGGGGACTGATATCAGTCCTCGAGACTACATGTCCCGTGTCACAGAGCGCATCGACTTCCTGAAGCAGAAAGTGTATGCATGGGCAAACCGTATTCGTAGGTATAAGCGGCGGGTAGACCGATACACTCAGAATCGCACATTCCAAAGAGATGAAAGGTGAGTTTATAGGGCTTGGGAGCGACCGGACCAAGGTGTGGCTGACATGCGCCTGTCGGAAGATGATACCATGTGTTCGTTCTGGTGCAGCATCTGGTCGGTGCCTGTTAGTCATACCGAAGGTGAATAGACTAGGGAGGTCGAGCGAGCGTGCGATCTAGTACCAGAAATGGGGGCAATTACTATAAGCCCCCAAGACGTAGTTCGTGCAATCCGTCCGTTGCCTAACTGGAAATTTCCAGGGTCGGATGGGCTGTACAACTTCTGGATTAAATGGTTTACAAGGTGGACCCTGACTCTAAGGCTGACTGTTCCAGTCAGCCTTAGAGTCAGGGTCGCTGCCAGAGTTCCTGACAACAGGTATAACCCACCTGCTCCATAAATCGGGTAGTACTGCAGAGCCCAAAAATTATAGACCGATTACCTGTCTTCCGACGGTCTATAAAGTTCTTACATCCATTTTAAAAGCTAAAATTAACAAACACATAAATGACAATTCTGTCATGTCCGATACTCAAAATGGATGTAGGAACGGGTCCCGCGGTACTAGCTACTCCTCATTGATATGGCCATTAGTCAACAGGTTTGCCGTTCCCGAAGGGATCTGTCGACATGTTGGATAGACTATAAGAAGGCCTATCACTCGGTGCCACATACATGGGTCATGAGGGTGCTAGAGTTGTAAAGTTGATGCAACTCTGCGCACCTTCCTGATGTCATGTATGGGGTAATGGAGGAGAGTCCTTCGCTATCCAGGATGTCGGCAAATCCAGAGGAATAGCGAGCCGATAAGGATAGAGCGAGGTATATTTCAAGGCGATAGTTTGAGTCCAATTTGGTTCTGCTTAGCATTGAATCCTCTTAGCACGCTGCTGGAGGATTCAGGTTTAGGCTATCGGTTGAGGAGAGGTGGTCAAGTTATATCTCACCTCCTTTACATGGATGACCTGAAACTCTTTGCCCCCAACGATTTGCAACTAATGGAGCTACTGGTAGTAGGGTCATCAGGATGGAATTTAATGTGGACAAATGTGCGGTCATGCATGTAAAGCAAGGGGAGATTGTGGAATCTGTGGGAACCCAGCTCTCGGATTCCATAAATCTTAGATCCCTCTCAGCAACCGAAACCTATGAGTATTTGGGTATGTCGGAAGGGCTGGGCATCAATGTTGCTGACATGAAGCAATCGTTGAAGGAGCGCTTCTTTGGCCGTCTGAAAAAAGTATTTAATAGTCTTTTATCAGGCGGCAATAAGGTACGTGCCTTCAACGGTTGGGTCATGCATTCATCAATGCATGACCCTACTCTTTCAGCATACTCAAATGGACTCAGACAGAACTAGACGCTCTGGATAGGAGGGTCCGTACATTGTTGACGACATATCGAATGCATCACCCGCATTCTTCTGTTATGAGACCGTATATCCCGCGGAGGTGTGGGCGTCGAGACTTTTTAAACACTAAGACTCTCCACAATCGCGAGATATGCAGCCTCAGGGAATATTTCCTTGAAACCGACATGGGGATGCATCGAGATGTGGTCACGGTGGACAAGGGGCTCACCCCGCTCTCCTTGGCTAAAGAGAACTGGCGCAAACCTGTAGTGCTTGACACTAACGACCGCATGGAGGTATGGCAGAGTAAGAAGCTTCACGGACGCTTTTTCCGGGCCCTGCATGGGCCCGATGTAGACCTATCAGCGTCCGTAGCCTGGCTACGTTCCGAGGACCTCTTCGGAGAAACCGAAGGTTTTGTCTGTGCAATTATGGATGAAGTTATGATGACGAATAACTACCGGAGATTTATTGTGAAGGACGGTACGGTTGACATATGTCGGGCATGCCACCGTCCTGGCGAATCAATCCGTCACATTATCTCCGGGTGTACTCGTCTGGCTAACGGAGAGTAATTGCATAGACACAACCTTGTAGCCAGGATAATCCATCAGCAACTTGCTCTAAAATACAACATTGTGGAATCGGCAGTACCGTACTATAAGTATGTGCCCGACCCAGTTCTCGAAAATGGCAGTATCACATTGTACTGGGATCGATCCATCATCACTGACAGGACTATTGTAGCCAATAAGCCTGATATAGTGGTGGTGGATCGGTCAGAGCGGCACGCAATGATTGTTGACATAACGGTCCCGCATGATGAGAACATCGTGAAAGCCGAGAAAGATAAGCAAATCAAGTATCTTGACTTGGCTCACGAGGTTGTCGACATGGGGGATGTGGACTCAGCGATCATTGTGCCGATAGTTGTATCAGCCCATGGCTTAATTGCCAAGAGCCTCGACCAATACCTGAGGAGGCTCTCGTTAGGCAGCTGGATCAAAGGTTTGATTCAGAAAGCGGTACTTCTGGACACGCTCGTATTGTTAGGAGGTTCCTCTCTAGGCTATGCATCCTTATCACACACAGTAGGTCTATTTACACCCCTTCTCATTAGATCACTGGCCGGCTTATAAATTAAGTATGCGCAGAAACTGTGGAACTCTTGATGGAAAAACCAGTTAACCCTTTGACTGACCATAGTCAATTCAATCCAGCCCAATGCTGAATGTAGAGACAGGGGTATAATATGACCTTTATCTGCAGCTCCACGTGAAAGATAAACACTGTACGACTCGTAAGCAAAGACATATGATTGTGTTGTGTGGTGTGTGGCTGAGGCACGCAGGGGATAATACTTTATACAGCATGATAATAAACGCAAAAGAGGACGATACAACTCCTTCCCCAGTTAATTTTCGTATGGGAAATCATCAAATGACCAAAAAAAAAAAAAGGTACTATTTATAAGGAGAATTAACTGAATAGGTTTTATATAAATACTTTGAACGTGGTCGCTCACAATAGGCCTCATCAGAAGGCTTAAAGTCACCCAAAGGACAATGGAGAGGGCTATGCTCGGAGTTTCTTTGCATGATCAAATCAGAAATGAGGAAATCCGCAAGAGAACCAAGGTTACCGACGCAGCCTGAAGAATAGCCAAACTTAAGTGGCAGTGGGCAGGGCATATTGCTCGCAGAACGGATGGACGATGGGGCCGGAAAGTTCTGGAGTGGCGACCGCGAACTGGAAGATGTTGCGTTGGAAGGCCTCCCACTAGGTGGACCGATGACCTGGTAAAGGTTGCAGGGATCCGCTGGATGCGAGACGCACGGGACCGGTCAATGTAGCGACACTTTGGGGAGATCTATGTCCAGCAGTGGACGTCTTTCGGCTGAAATGATGATGATGGTGATGAAATACTTTAGATCTATGTTAGATAAACTCATAGGAATTGTGTTTTATACTTATGGTACCTGTATCTAGTTGCAAAAATAAATTAGGTAGTGTAATAGGGAACGAATATACAGGGTTATTTGTAAAACACCAACAACCTCGCAGGAGTAAATTACTAACATCATAAACAACAACATTTGTTCTACGACTTTTCCGAAAACAGACAAAAAAATGTCTGAACAGCTGATCGAGTTTTGTATGAAAAGTCGTTTATTTTTGTCTGTTTTCGGAAAAGCCGTAGAACAAATGTTGTTTATGATGTTAGTAATCTACTCCTGCGAGGTTGTTGGTGTAAATGTATTTTACAAATACCTACGATACCACTGGACCAGAAGTGCAGAACAGTGCATTCGCGCACTTTATAACGTTGATTCTTTAACTTCATGCAAACCATTGTTCCAAAAGCTAAATCTACTAACAGCACCGTCCATATATATATTTGAGTCTTGTATTTTCATCAAAACACATCAGTACCTATACAAATCCTTTGGTGACTATTGTAATTTTAATACCCGGTATCCTAATAGCTTTCCCTTGTCAAACATAAAAACTGATCTTTATAGAAGAAACTGTTACCCCATGTCAATTAAGTTATTTAACAAATTACCTAGTGAACTGAAAGACCTACCCATTACTATATTCCGAAAAAAATTGTACGCCTGGTTAGTCAATAAATGTTTTAACACGACCCAGGAATACCTTAGTTATAAGAATAGAAAATTATTATAAAACCTCACTATGTTCCTATTCTAATGGAATAATACCTAGTTAAGTTATTACACAACGAAAATTAAAAAGAGTACCTATATGTATAGTTATGTCGCCCATTCCGTTTTATTGATATTATATTATATTATAAGCTTTTATTTTATTTTTCGTATACCAGAAATGGTTATTATGAGGATCCTTAATGTTATATTGTGTATTGTAACATTTATTTACCATCTATGTAGACCCATATTATGCGAATAAATTATTTGTTTTGATTTGAAGGAAAAAAAAAACCCACGACACTACCAGTAGCGCGGCTTAGTAGTGTGGAGAGGAAGGAGGGAATTTTGAAACTACAGTGGCATATGGTGGAGCGTCAATAATGGTTTGGGTGGGTATATGATTGGGAACTCGTACAGACTTGGTGGTAATCGATGGATGGAGTCTGACTGCAGATCGTTATACAAGAGAAATTTTAGAAGAAAATGTGGTAGTTTGCCTCTTTTATCATACCTCAGTAAGGTTATACGATTTTTTTTAATAAATACCTATGTTTATTGTTCTAGTACGGTCCCCTAAGCACAGTTTTACACAACATGCGCAGGCGCAGTCGCGGGAAAAAACCAAGTAATTGTATGATAGTTACCTTTAAAATTATAAATCCGAATAAGATTACGTACATTTCTTGAAAATAAATAATTCCATGTGGGGTTGATTATAGTCAAATAATTTTATGCCATTTAATAACGAATGACCAGAAACAGTAATAAAGTGATTATTATCAAATAATGATTTTTTGATTTTTTAACAAGAAATATGATTCTTCGGTCAGAAAATAGGCCAGCCCTCTGGAGAAGTCGACCAACCGCTTCGCGATGTCCCGAGAGTAGGTGGGCACTGCGACCTCATGACCCCAAATGGCTTAACGAATAATAACCAATAAGGTTATTGCGCCGTTTGTGGGTTTACAGCACCTGCAGCAGCCGCCCAGCACAGTCATGTTGCAGCTAAAAAACAGCATTACCATTCAAGCCCGCCTTCTGAGCACTTTACCTTGACAGCGAAGCAGACAAATTTTTTAACGTCCTGTTCTTTTCTACTTTCATCATCATCATCGTCATCTGCCTAGACTTTTCCCAACACTATGTTGGGGTTGGCTTCCAGTCTAACTGGATACAGCTAACTGGAGCCACTGCCTATCTCACTTCCACAACCCGATTAGTACTGGCTAACACGATGCCACTTGATAAGACAGGGTGCCTTTTCTACTTTTGATACATGTGAATACATATTTTTTTGTATAATTTATAATTATGGACCGACCGCTTTAATGAGCTCTCGCGAAGGTATCAATTTAAATGGAATATTCTGAAGGTTCGTCACATGTTGGTTCAATTAGTATCGTAATACCTGCGTGGATTATGGTTATTTTAAAGCAAATAACCTGTGGGATATTGTTAGGACTTTGTGGACGCTTAATGTGCCTTTGAAGGGGCAAGGCGGAGGACTCATTACAGCGGTCGGTTTATAGTGTATGTGTGTAATTAAACAACCTAAAAGTCCTAGTATTCCTTGTAAATAAGGAGTTGTGGAGAACAGACTAGACCGTGGTGTCTCGGGTCTGGGTTCAATCAATGGGTATGGCAGTATTATTGGATTACTATCCATTAGGATTTTTCTAACCGAGTTGAATGGTGGAGGCCTATGTCCAGCAGTGGACTGCTGTAGGCTGATTATGATGAGAATTTTTCAGCAGCAGTTCAGGGTCTGGATGTAAGCCCGGTTGATAGTATAGCATAGCTGCGTCTCAAACAGAACTGACAAAATGTGTGCTAAATTCCCTTTGAATTTCAAGAACGAAATCGAAAAGTTTTTTTTTTATGTGATTTTCCGACACTAGGTACTGAGTCTTTTAAGCGGTTTCAATTAAAACAAAAAATATAATTTTACTTAAATATATTTAGCAACGTATTTTTACTAAAGCGTAAAACAAAACGTAGCCTTCTCCTAAACATTCCGTTGACAATTTATTCGATAGATGGCGTTGTTTTCAAAAATAATATTTTACAATTTTATCAGCAATGCATTACTGAATTTATTCTTTATTTTACATTTCTTTACAATTCATACAATCGACCAAATGAAACTCCAATGAGTAACGCAAATGAACATAATGATAACAAAGTGATTATAATTTTATGTCAAAATTAGTACACAAAATAATTTAAGACGTGCTTTTAAACACTGTATGTAACAAAAACATTTACTTTTATGAATAACGTGATGAAAATTAGATTTTTTAAATAACGAAATTTGAGAAAAAAAAAACGAAAAAAATAAAAACAATTCATAACAATTATTTTTGTAATTCACCCAGACTCATCTGATAATAATCCCACAATGTCAAATTACATACCATTCCCGCTACGCACTTTTTCCAGATCGCATAATAATAACAACATTAGACAGTAACAAGCAACACTGGTAAAAGTGCATTGTACATCAAGGTTCTGTGGCAATATTGTGCCATGATATGAAATTCAACTATTTCTGTCTCTCTCTGGTTAAAAAGAATGTATTAGTTAACACTCTGCCATTTTAATAACAATTTCTTACTTTGGCCAACTATGGGTTTCGTATATTGACCAGTTACTGTTGACATTGGGTACAGCTAACTTGGTATTCTTGATGAAAAACATTTGAGGAGTTCGAAAATCGATTTTTAAATACGTAATTCATTTATTTATTTAAATCTACTCGATAGAAATAATGTTTTGTGATGTCCGTGAGATTATAAACAATTATTTTTACTAAATATAAATAATTACTAATATTTCGTACTATAACTAATAATAATAAGAAGCAATACGCGCTTTTAAATGAAATTATAATTATTATAGCTTGCGTATTCGAAAATTTAAGTTTTATGGGAAATACAATTTATTTAAGTTGGTGTACACTGATGATTTAAATGTTTGATGAATTAATGCGCAGTGGCATAGTGATGTGCTTCTGTGTTTTGGCGAATATATTTCGTGTTCTTATTTATTTAGTTACTTACTTATTTTTATATGAAATATGCGATTATCCCTGCTTCATTAATTGATGTACGTTATGGGTTCATGTGTCATATAAATTAACATTTTTATAAAACGGCGTTGTGTTCGGACTTGAAATCATTAAAATGTACACACAACTTGTAATTCACAAAATACTAACATTACATCTTTTTAAATAAAAATGAGTAATACAAAAACTGTAAAACATTTTTATGTAAAAAGTGGAATCTGACTAGTAGTGTGGTGGATATGTATTCACTCATAATTCATCTACAAGGTGGAAGAGACACGTTCGCTAAAACGGTTACCACGTATTCAGTAGGTATAAAGGGTGTAAATAGACCCTTAACATAGCCGAAAGGCACTTGTTCTCCCCGTCTTTGCGATCATTTTTTTGTTCTAGACCATACCTGGGAACCTTCTAGTTACGGAGATATTGGGGGTCAAAGTTCCAACTTTTTCGCAAGTTTAAAAAAAAATGTTTTTCATGTAAGTTTTTTACTTTACACTCATCTACGACCCCCGTACTATTCAATCCATCCATCAGCACAATGCTTTGAGTGCTTTCCATCGAGTGCTACCGTAGGACGTGATTTTTCACCCCAAAAAAAAAAGTCGATTCTCAGCAATAATGTTTGCGTGAAGTACTTAGTTTGATGTACAGAATGATTGGTTGACGGCTATGCGTAGGGTCTGTTTACACCCTGTATAATTCTGAACCCTCCCACAAAGAAATTTTACATCGCTAATTTAAAATCAGCTGTTCCATACATTTTGCCCGTGTAGGTATTGTAGTTTTTGTATGAAAATACACGACGAAAATTTTCTGTGTGTGGGGGGGGGTTCAGAATGATGAACTGACTACGTGGTAAACGGTTTAGGGTCGGTGTCACTTCCACCCTGTACAGGTACCTAAAACTTCAGTGGGAACTACGAACTATATTTATTCATTACAGATGTAATATTAAGAATTACTGGCATTAATTACAATGTACCTATATCATCCTCATTTAATTACCTATTACAAACGAACCGATGAAATTAGCAAAAAAGTGAAATATTAAGACTAGATAGATTTAAACCTAAAAATTCAGTCAAGTCATTCACTAAGCACATTAATTGTTTTGCAAAAACTGCATCGTAATTCAGTTGAAAATCAATTGAGATAATGCCAAACAAAACATTAACAGTTGAATTAAAAAAAACCGCATAATTATTATGATTTGAAGCAGTTTTCTTACAAGTGTATAAGCAATATAAAAAGAAAAGGCGAGCAATTCGAAAATTTGCACTTTTACAAAATTTCTTATAGAAAAATACGAAGAACAATATCAGGAAACGTTGGTGCCATAATTAAGCTCTTTCTTCGAGTTTCAAAAGAATTTGTTTTTATTTTTAGTAAAAACTTATCGAACTAGCTACATCTTTTTTTTCTAATATTATACCAATAAGGAAGATCAATGCAACACGTACGAGTTTATTTTTTATAAAAAAAAAATATAAATATGAATTATTATTTACATCAACAATATTAAGTGTTATATACTAGACATTAAATATTGCAAGTGTCATAAGTCGAAGTGTCAAAATTTGTATTATTCCCATACATAAAAATGACATAAATATGAAAAAATATATTCTATATGAACCACTATTAAGTAAACATGAGACAGCGATTTTATATGAAAATATAGGCGATATTTATTCGTACAAGTAACTATTTACAAAGCATTTTTATTATTTAATGAAAATTAGATTGAGTTAAAATGAATACTGATTAAAATAAAAACCACTGGAATAAAAGTTTTACTGTCACTAAATGATGCGAAATAAATACATTACACGTGCCTTAATATTAAGTTTATTTATTTATTAATTTATAATACTATCACACGATTTTAGATTTTAAAACGACAGGTTCGATCAGTAGTCGATTAAGGACAATTTATTTGAACACTACCTATCCGTACTGACAGCCTGTCAATTTATCATTTTAACAAGCTCTTGTATACACAAGGATCTTTTGGATACATTATTTTGCATCCATTGGTATATGAGAGTCATAAAAGTTGTATAATTATTTTATACGGGCAAAGTGAACTTTCAAAACATCGCAGATTCTATTCCTCATTTGTAACCTATCATTCATTCCCAGAATGTTCAGGCATTATCGACATTGCCCGGAAAATGGACACTTTGCCCACTCTGCGAAAATTACCAATAAAAATAATGCAACACTTTTGGTGTTCCGAAGGTATTCTAAAGAATCAATTTTATTTTAGTAATTAATTAACTATTAAAAATTAATTTTACATTATAGAACTTTAATTTTTCACTTACAAGTTAATAGTATGATGCTTGTTTTTAACAAATTCAACCTTAGTGATATTTTTTTACCTATTCTAATGATTGTTTGCTAAAATAATTTTATTTTTAGGTGATTAGTCACAAAAAATATCTATTTTTATTTTCCCGGAAATGTCACCAAAAAAATAAAAATTTTGAAGTTATAAATATTTTGCGCAGTCTTGTGCGTGGAATTTGTGCGACAAATAATAAACGCACAGTCCTTTCATAAATTTTTTCTTTCGTCAATTTGGTTGGCTCTTGTTATTTTGCCAAACCAATCACTGCGCTGTGGATTACAGCCCACACCCTCTCATAGAGAGGTCTGTGTCCCAGCAGTGGGAACATTATAGGCTGATACTACAGTGAACAAAGCTCAAATGATCAGAAATAAAATAAAGTAATGATTCTAAAAAATCTGCCAAATTCTGCTCAAAAATGTAAAACCCGTAGTATTCGTTACTGACTATAGGATTATACTCGCTGCTTTTGTTCAAATTAAAATAGTGGTTATGTTAAGCGTGATTAAGTTCTATTTTCCTATGTCAAATAAACAAACGATGACACTGAAATATTTACACGTTAAAATCAGACTTATATTTAGTTCATAAGGTACGAATTCTAAACCTTTAGTAACGATTTGGGGAAGTGAGTGGTCATTTTATATTTTTTTAATGTTTAATAGAAGAATTGTTCACATACAAGGTGGAATACACCGACGCTAAAACGGTTAATACGTAAACGGTACATTTTTTTGAACCCCGTCCACATAGAAATTTTTCATCGGTCGTTTAAAAAAAAACTTTTTGACAGTGTAGGTATCGCAGTTTCCTAGGAAACAGCTGTTTTTTTTTTCTAATCCGATGAAATATTTCTGTTTTTTTTTTTAAATATTTTTTCATTGAAATCGCAAATACTATGAATTGAATTTTTATTATTAGATTTACACTGTCATTTACAATAAATTTCCATGTAGTTGGAGGACATAAATCAATATTGCATAACACTAAGGCTAATTGCATTAGTATAACTGCCGATAATTCACCAATGAAACTAAACCGCAATTAGCACATCTAAACGGCGTTCAAAAGCTCGTAGTTTCAATATTCCATTGGCAGTTATGACATTGACAGCTCTCGAATGCGGTTTTGATGTGCTGATGCTAGTTTCGTTGGTCAAATTGGACTTAGGTGTCAAAAGACTGATAAAAATCTAGCAAAATTCATTCTTCTAAAGAAGAATATCAAGTAACAAATTTAAATAAGTTCATTAAAGGTTTTAAAACGTCCACTGACCCCACCAAACGAATAATTTAAAGAACAAACTACCTACGATTAACACTTATTAGTTACTTTAGATCCAAACTCGTGCAGTATATCGCACGCCATCTCGAGGTCATTTCGCGTGATCCCCAATGCGCGTACGACGATGTCTTTCGGGTAACCTTCGCCGACCAAGCGCGCGATGTAGTCTAAGTTTATGTTCTCGTATGATACGTTGTCTCCGTACTTCCGGCCATGCTTGTCGTGGGTTAGTGGGTTGATTTTTTTAGCTGAAAAATGAAAAAAAAGGAATTTGTCAGTAAAATAAAAATCATGACAGGCCTTCATGTTGGAACTTAGAACATAATATACTACAGACGCAGAAAAATCGGATGCGATATCAAGATTGTTGTTTTGCTCTATTCAAATCTATTAGAGCAGATTTTGCTTACTCCCAAAAGTGAAATAAATTCTGCTTTGAGTTATACGATAATTCGATATTATGTAGTATTCAAGGTGTAAACGGACCCTTCACGAAGCCGTCAACCAAGCTTTTTGTACATCAAACTAAGTAACTCTAGACAATAATGATTGCTGGGAAACGATTTTTATTTTTTTGGGTCGGGCTCAAAGTAACGTACTCAAAACGTTGTGCTGATTGATGGGTTCATTGAATAGTACAGGGGTCGTGAAGGTATTAAAAGTAAAGTTATAACATTAAAAAAAATATTGAAATCGATTCAGTTACTTATTCTGAACAAACTATATTCAGGTTTCGCATATACTAAAAATAATGTTGTATAAATTTTGTTATTTCGCTAAATGCGGCTTGCATTTTGCAATAATAAAACGATATCATAAATAAGAATAAATAAACCGGTGCATTAGTAGATTTAACTGAATTACAAGACAAAAAAAAAACAATATCTACACTGCCTCGTTAGTCTAGTAGTCGCAAGCGCAACTGCTGAGGTCCTGAGTTTGATTCTCAGGGCGGGCAAAGTGCTATTGGGTTTTTCCATCAGGAATTTATCAGTAGCAGCCACGGAGTCTGGATTTGTGCCCAGTTGATGGCAATAGGCTCGTCCACTATTTCATGTGTACATAACTGGCGAAATGTGGGTGTACTATTAGGTACACCTCTGTCTTACAAACCAGGATTACAGGCTGTTATGTTACGAAAACAATATTATTATTATTACAATACTCACGTAGAACAGCCAGCTCATTCTTCTCCACAGCCACATTCTCATACGGTGGGTCTTTATTATCCTCAGAGGGAAACTTAGGCATAGTCGTGGACTTGGTAGGGTGGTCTACACTCCCACTGGTGGTCGCAGGCAAAGACCGTTGCCTAGGGGGCGCCCTACTCTCTAGCCTGGTCTCCCGGTCAAAACTACACCTAGATTCTATTATTCTCTCTGGTTTGTCCGGCGGCCTTTCAGGTGGAAGCCGGAAATCTGTATGCCGAGTTTCTGATAACGGTAAATGCCTCTCTGTTTTTTCAGGGAGGTGCCTATTATCTTGCCTATTGTCCATTACTCTAATTTCGTGTCTATTGTCTGTCTGTATATGCCTCTCTTGTCTGTCTGGGGTAGGAATGCGACGTTCCGGTCGAATTTCGACTCGTTCTGGCCTTTCTTGCGTAGTTTGGACGTGTCGGTCTTGCGTTATTCTTTCTGGCATGTGTCGTTCTGGGACGTGCCTGTCGTTTTGCCTGTTTTCTGGCATGTTGAGTCTGTTTTCTTGCGGTTTGTCTTGTCTGTTCGGGACTGGATCCGGCCGCTCTTGCCTGTCGGGGTTGTATCTGTTGTCGGGTATGTGTCGTGGTTCTGGTTTCGGTTCTGTGGGGGTGGGGGTGTGGGGTCGTTCGGGAGGGGGCGCGGGGAGGGGGCGGCTGTTAGATTGTGGGGTGCAAGCGCGACGAGGCTTTTCGAAGGCTCGAGGGTCGGGTGGTATCTGAAAGTAGAGAGAAGCGTTTTCAATGCTAAGATTTTGATGATTATTGAAGTAATAATTACAGCCCACGAGCACCTACTTAATTAAAAACCTGGCTTATGTCACAATTCCGTAATCATATAAAGTAAAGAAATTGTACCAGCGTCAGGTAGGCCGGTTTTTTACATCATTAGAAGATCTTGGACCAATTAATTCGTTTCGACACCAAATAAAACAGTTAAAGCTTCAGCTGAATAGTATAGGAATTAAGAGGTGTGAAATAAGTATTTACCTCATTCCTAGTGTCAATGAGCCCCGGTGATGGTCTCCATGGATCCTGTGATGATGGACGGCAGGCGGTGCCGCGAGTCGACTCCGGTTCTAATGACGAACGTCTTCAGATATTACTCATAACAATAATGTTATATAACATACCTCGTGCCTGGTGTCAATGAGGCCGGTGATGGTCTCCGTGGATCCTGTGATGATGGACGTCAGTCGGTGCCGTGAGTCGGGCTCCGGTTCCAATGACGACCGCCTTCTAGGTTCTGCTGCAAAGATAAAGAAACAATTGATAGATTAATGACGTAATAAGGAAAGCATTTTAAAGATTGTTTCGCTGTGAACCTTTGTTAGTGTTTTTTTTTTTGATAACCTAGTAGTGTTATGTACTCCATAAGTGCTAAAAAGCCGATTTGACACGATCAGAGTATGCTCAGACCGAGTGCTCAAACCCATATCAACCCATCCGATTACGCTCGGATTATGGGTTGCCACAATACGAGTTGCGCCCGAGTAGATATCCGAGTCAACTCGATCCGAGCATACTCTGATCGTGTCAACGCGGCTTAAAAGAGGTAACAACGTGTTGTTCGTGAATGTGATAGAATAAATAGATAGGACGGATATGTTGCTTCTATTAAATGGAGAAAAAAAGTACTTTATAAAATGTTGCTGGCAACACCAACAGAGTACCTACATTAAAATATAGAAACATTTTTTTTAGTCTAGCAACATTGAATTTTGCTCTCAAGATTGTCACACGCGAGTTGATCGTGTCTATCAGTAAATATTATTTTCGAAGATTGAAGAGCATGCTTTCCAGTCGCCACACAAACTACTGCCAGCGCCAAAACATCAATACAAACAAATCAATACAGTCCACTCGTCAAGATACCGACAAATTTATTGAAGAACACATAGTCTCAAGTGAAATGGAGTTCTTCCCGGTAAAAAATCACTAGGAAGTAGTTAAGGGCGGCTTTCTTGGCGGAATGTCTTATATGTAAATGATATAAGTTATAACATTTTTGAAGTTCATAAAGCGTTGATTCCAAGTCTAGTTTGAATAAATGACTTTTGATTGGCTGATGACGAAGACGCAAATTTCAATACCTACTCGACCCAAATTAATGGGACAGCTGATATTTTTTTTGCATTTACGATATTGGACCCAAGGAGAAAGTTGTTCAGTTTGATGGTCTGCAGCATATCCTTTCATATGACTATACTTCCTCCTTTACTACCTCCTTTCTGTTATACCCTGTATAAAGCGACAAATTAATTAGATTTATGATCGGTCATAGAGGGGCCAGTTAACGCACTCCGATCTAGATTCGGGATCAACCTTTCGGAAAACTCCTGAAGTCATAGTTATAACTTTGGTTAACAATTTCCGTACCGAGTTTTCATTAGGTAAAATTGTTTTTGTTTCTATTGGTCTCTTCACGTAGAAACTCACCATGCGCACTGCTGGCAGCAGCTATATCCTGCACACTGGAGGCAGCTACTATGACATTCTCTGCCGGCGACAGACTCTTGCGCGGCGGCAGCGGCGGCGCGCGCAGCTCGCCGTACGCGTTCTCGGCGGGCGCGGGCGCGCGGCGCGGCGCCAGCGGGGACTGCCGCGGGGACGCGCCCGGCGAGCGCACGCGCGGCCGCAGCGCCGCGATGCTGGACGTGGCCGCGTTGAACTCGGCCCAGTCCTGGCGGGAGAGGACGGCATCGGGTGAATCAATATTCCTTACTAACTAAACGCAACACACACAGGGAGCGGCCGCGGAACGGTGGGTGTCATTTTATGTATTTATATGGACAACATCACACATAGAGGGCGCACGGGACGGGTGCGTTGGGTGTCACTCGTGTCGTGAGCCCGTCGCCGCCGCCATAGACAGCGCGACCGGGTCAAGAACTTGTGTAGCGGCGTTGCATTTCCTCGTAATACATTTATTTCTCGATAGGCGTTTACATAGAAGCGTGTACGGGTCGGGCGTGGCGCTTGTCTTTTTTGATTTTATGAATATTAAAAAAAAGTTCCATGGATCTTAACGTAAAATTATATAATGTGCTCGTAAACATACTTTTTTTGTACAAGCCTAGTTACAAAAACTGTAAACATGCAGTTTAACAGCTGCAAAATGCAGATTCGTGGAGTTCGAAGGCAATTAACAGTACGTCTCACGCTACAGACACGACCAGACCCCGCTTCTGTGCAATTGACGCGTTTTCCCCGCCTGTGCTGTCTTCGTGTTATATCTATTAAATAACCGGTGTTTGTGTAATCCAAAATTATGTTAATTTGCAAACTCTCAGAATTTTGACATAACTTTATTTTTGTTTTGTTTAGTATAAGTACGAGATTAGTGAATGCTATTTTATATGTCGGATACGGTCATTAGTACGGACATAAAATGATTCGGCATCACGCGACCTACTTACAAGTCTACCCACACCTAAACAGCGCGCTACAGAGTCGTGATGTTTTAGCTCGCAGCGAGGAAGACAGACAGTGTCTGATCGCAGCGGAGCTAAGACGTCCCGGAACGGTACCCGATTCATTATGCCCAGTGTTATTGAAATTGTAATCTCAAGTATATAGTTAGTTTAATGAACGCAGTGTATCGCACCTATTGTGTGTTCGTTGCACGAAACCAATCTCCTGCTCACATAATTCCGAGTCTAATGGAAAAGACCTCACAATCCGACATCTATACATATTTAATGATAAACTGACTTGACTGTCTGGGTGATATATCAACACTCAGCCCAAACCGCTGGTTCTAGAGACATGAAACTTGGAGGATGTGTTCTTTGTGCAGGGTAAGTATCCACTAAGAAAGGATTTTTGGGAATTCCACCCCTAAAGGGGTAAAATAGGGGATGGAAGTTTATATGAAAGTCCGTCAGTTTTGAAGATAGGATCTTCAAATTTTGTATTTAGGCTGAAGATTGAAAATTAATTTATACGTGTCTCGGCGTTTTTGACAATTCTACCCCCGAAGGGTTAAAAAGGGGGATGAATGTGAGTATCTATTATTGTTCGGGTGGGATATTTTTCGACATCCACGCGGGTGAAGCCGCAAGCGAAAGATAGTTACGTATAATTTAACAAGTATCAACTACTACTACGCCACTGGCATAGTGACAGTTATGACGAGCGGTCATCCTCAATAATGTCTTCCTTATTTTATTTTTATGATATCAAAAAACTTTTGTGATATGAAAAACCTTAGTTACACTTAAAAACTCAAAAACAGGGTATTAGAAGTAGACCCAGCAGTACAGTCCTGGGTAAAGAGTTTCGGTAAATGCAATCATGCAAAAATATGGAATTCCAAAAGAAATCATATGCATACACTTTTTTACATGCTGTCAATATAAAGTATGTGTGTGAGTGTGGACTTACAAAATAGCAAAAAAAAAAACAAACGGGCATAGGAAACAAAAACACAAAAGCACATATCACCAAGCGTATATTTTCAACATAAAAAATACACTTAAAAATAAATAAATCATTAAATCGTCATAATAATACGAAAAATAATAAAAATTAAATTATTGCTTAACGTCAAATAATACGTCTAATACGAGCTAAGCGTAAACACAACAAAATTAACTTACTTATTTCATTATAAAATTAATTTTAGTAATACAGGCCGAAAATTGAAAAACAAAAAGGACTAAATTCATTTAAAAAAATATTTTATTCACTGGACCCCGCGTCCCAACCAAAGCGATCGGTTGCGCAAGTACGCGATTGTGACATTCATAATTATGTTACTCATTTTGTCTGGAAATTATTGGCCAGCGCACACCGGGTACGGCCAGAGCATTTATTTTTAGCCAACGTAAATTCATATGTAGCTACCAGTGGCGAAGGTTCCATACAACTCGATTTGAAAAATGACAGTCGGTACTATATAGACAAATATATAATCACATTAAAGATTATGGACTCCGGCTTACCTCTTACAAAAATTGACCCTTCGCTACTGGTAGCTACTAGTTACTAGATACAGTTTCCAATATTCAATGCCGTGAAGGGAAATCTCCTTTGATGCCTTGGGGTCGATATCTAAACATTGGTATCTGTATTTTGTTGCGTCTAGCCAAGTATGAATTTACGGTGGTTCTTAAAATGCAACCTCTGTCGGAGAGACCACGCGTTCGAGTTCGCCGAACAAAATGAACGGAAAGGTCGTGTGTGTTCGCGCGGCGTTTGCTTTGGTTAGAACGCGGCCTTATATTTGTAAAAGAGTAGAATTAAGTCATTTGTATTCAAATCTTTTACTTTTCATCATATTAAAATGGACAATAAAAGCTTGCAGTGAGCATACACATTGATGCAGTCTTTTTTTACCCTAAATAATGTTGAAAAATATTTCCGTAAACAAACAATAGAATTACATCAAATATTGTCAAAGGACTTCAATTAATTTTATATACTATTCCAAAATTAATTTGTAACGGACAAAGTCACGGGTATTAACATAAATAATTAATCAAATTATTACGATTACATTAATAGCACGAGTTTCGGCAACAAAAGAAAACAAAATGGCGAATATTTTGCTTAGGAGAATATTTCCTATCATACAAATAATGTAAAGTGACTTAAATAATAAAAATAAATAATTGTTGTTGGCTGCAAAAGTGGTATAATTAAAAAAGAAAAAAACATCGCTGATTTCTGATGATAAGATCTGTGATCATGGCATTCACAAATGAGGTGTGACTGCATAAGTAAAAACATTTATAAATAAATTAATTGTAAAAAAGTGTTCTATACCACTTTTGCAACAAGCGTGTAAATGCCAATAAATTATATTCAGTACAATTGCACCAATTTATAAGTAACTTTTACGCGTTTTTTTACATCGTCGAAAAAAAAACACGTTTTTTCACGTTTGTGCTCAACATATTCGAACTTGAATTGATTTTTAGTCATCAAATGCTATAGCTGTGCTTGCTATAATGTTATTTAGTTGAAACTTCATTGAACTTGTTTAAACATTCATGACCCAAGTCAACTTTTTTTTAAATTAACTACGTTTTGTGCACTATCACTTATCAGCGAATATCTTAAGAGTAAAACAACAGCTTACATGATCTGAAAGAACGTGCAAGTCCCAACGCGAAAAGTCACTAAATATAAAGAGCCAATTTCACCATTGCAACTAAACGCGATCAACAAAACTAAACCGCGTTCATCACCTGTCAGTTTCAATATCCCATAGCATTCATGACACTGACAGCTCTTGAACGCAGTTTAAATGTTGGGTGGCTAATACTGGTGAAATTCGCCCTAAGACAAACACAGTCACTAGTAAGCTGTAACATAATTTCTGAGTTATTCAAAATATACAGACAAAGAAACTTTTTTACAACCGTAATAGACTACAAGCGGGGATAGAATTGTGATGGCGGAAACTCTGAGACTCGTGACGTCATAAGGCATATCTTTGAGACTTAAGGCGCTACCTCGAAAATAAATCGTAGGTCAACTGATCCACTAAGCGAGCGAAAATGATGCAATTACTTTTGCAACGCAAAAGAAGAGATGGCTATAATGTGCGTGCGCTCGAAATAAAACGACGTATGTGACAAAACTAATTTACTCCAAAAAAATGTTATTATACTATAGAAGACTTTCTCAATGATATTTTTTAACATTTTGTGTGCCATAAACGTTTGATGTAATTTTTTAATATTCTTAAGTCCGTTTATCTTTTTAGATTAAATTTAAAATAATTTTTATTTTCTGTTTATTTTCTTGTGTTTAATTTTGTTTATTTTGCCGTTTCTGTTAGTTTTTTGTTTTGTTTTACTGTATGCTTTTATTTTCAATAATATTTGTACGCCTTCACGGCAAAACATAGCGCCCATTTAATTAACCTAAGACCTTTATGTAATACCTATATTTCACAAATAAATATTCTGATTCTGATTCACATATTTTTCAATATATCATCTTAAACAGGTGTGAAGGGACTGATAACATCAACATTTTGACCTGTAACACAGGTGTTTCACTACCTACTACAGGCACCAGTGATTTACAACTATGTAAATTACTTGTTTATGCCAATAAATAAATTATTATTATTTTCAATTCACTTCTTGCAGCAGTTCCATAAATTTTTACCGCATTTTTGAATGAGCAGTTATTTTTTCAGTAATTAAAAGGGAATGGCTATTATAAGAAAAGAAAAGATCTATAGGGGTCTAGAAACTTATTGTGCTGAATTTATGATTTATACATAGTTTGTGCGTCGATGTCTCTTGCACCCTGTATTATGAGCGTATCTATAGCATCCTACTTTGCCGAGGGAGCCGGGCTCGGGATTTTTTTGGAAGATGGAGTTGGTTTATTTAATTGATAAAATGAATATCTCTTTCATTTCAGATGATAGTTTTGTTTCGAAAGTTTTAAGAGACGTTGAGATGCTATTCCGTCATCACAATTCTATCCTACAATCACAGGCGACAAACGTCTACAGTGCTGCATGGAATCATTTGATACTTGAATGACATTGTCAGTAAACATTTGTGAAAATATTTAAGGATGAAGGTCTGTTTTTAAAAACAAGATGGCCGCCGAACTGGTGGTTACGCGCCAAAAAAACATGCAGCACTGTAAAAAAACTTACATTTCTCAGCCAAATTATAACATTCATAAAAAAAAACATGCTTCACAAACTAAAGCGCGTAGGTGTCAAAAAGAAAATGGGGGGCGAAACGATTGTTTATACAATGTTTTTTTAATAAATGAAGTATGAGTGTGATTTCCACAGATATAGATGTACATACGCTTGCACGTCAAGCTACCCGATACTTTCAAATTTTCCCAATCAACCTTGAACTTGATGCTTTAGCGATAAGGTTGAAAATCTATTAAAGAAATTTGACAGATTGTAGTTGACTGTTTGTTGATGTGCTGGCGTCTGTACTTAGATAAAGCAAGTATCACGAACCGTATGAAAACCAAGCGTGTTTTTTTTTTGACTACCTACTATAGTATGACGTCATAAGCACTATTTAGTTACTATATAAAATAGACTACGTTTTTGTTCTTTAAATATCTAGAATTAAGTTCTTGAGTTTTAAACAAATTATCTTGTTATGACAGTAGCCACGTTAAGCATAAAATGCTTAAGCCGGGCACGCGGAGTAGGTGCTCTTGTATTATCTAGGTATATCAACAGCATTATTTTTAGCATATGCGACACCTGAATATAGTTTGTTCAGAAGAAGTAACTGAATCGATTCCAATAACTTTAAAACTATGTTCTACTTTGTCCCCAAAAATATTTAAAAAAGGTTACAAGTTGGACACCGAGCGACACTAAGTACCTATCGCAATCATTTAGGTACCTACTGCTATATTATTTTTATCAATGTGCTCAAGACGACGCTGAAGGCGAGCGTGGTGACCACGTTTTTGTGCGGACAATCAAGTAACAAAACAAGCTTATAACTTTATGATTTTTCATGATACGGTTTTGAAATTTTGTACATAGATTCTTCACATAAAAATACTAGACCCGTGTTTCAGGTTTCGCATATACTAAAACTAAGGTTGTATATCTGCGGTGAATTTGCTCTTTGATCTTTTGGCGTATGACATAATGACGTAGGGGCGTTGCTGGTAGTTATTTAAAAATTCTTTCGTGAAACAGTATTGAAAAAAAAGATGGATGTTTAAGTTCCGATTCTAGTCAAAAGATTCTTGCTCAACTACAAGTCTGTTTTAAAAGTTAACACGGCTCATGTTTTTTGTTAAGCCTCAGTTAGAATGTTACCTACAAGGTCCCTCAAACAACCGTTCCCCGTTTTCTTTCAGACACTTAAGCAAGACACAGACGATAGGTTATGCATGTGCAGTTTTGCGTGTACCAGTCAAACTGAACGTGTGTAGGAGAGAACTGTACAGTTATCCTTGGAAACTCTGTTGTGCATGCACTTAGTAAACTGTAATGCATAATCTAGCGTGTATGGCTTTAGACAGAACAATACAAAAAAAACAAAATGGTGAAATGTGTGATCCGTGGCGGTGCCGTCGTCATTCGTCATTCGTCAAGCATACACAACTACCCGAGCAAGCTAAGCATGCGGGGATTTCCGCCGCAGCCTCTGCAAAACAAACATACATTATGTTTTTATGAGAAACGCATGCATCGGTAAATGGTTATCTGTGACATTTTTTTATTTATGCTTTTGTGAACCTTGACCAAATAGTGGTGCTATATTTGCTTTGTTCGGCACTTTTTATTTGGCAGTAATTTTACTACACATTGTATAGTGGTCGCTAGTACGACTCCTGAGCACGAGGTCCTAGGTTCGATTCCCGGGTCAGGCAAAATGTTATTGGGTTTTTCCATCTGGAAATTCTCAGTAGCAGCCACGGAGTTCGATTTGTGAACGGTTGATAGCAATAGGCTCGCCCCCAATTACCTGGGACTTAAACATAACTGGCGAAATGTAGGTGTACTATTAGGCACACCTCTGCCTAACCCTTCGGGGATTACAGGCGTGAAGTTATGTTTTGTTTGACGTCTCCTCCATCGCTCATCGAATCGGATAGTCTCGGCACAATTCGAGATAAGCCGAGCCATAACGACACGAATATCACGTGTGAACTCTTAGACAGTGGTGTCGAAGAGAGGCTTCGACAGACGCAAGACAAGCTATATTATACAAATATTTGCTGTTGCGAAATACCGCTTTTGAGCTGTCGACAAGCAACTCCGATCTTAAATTGTATATTTCTTGTTTCTATGAATTTACTGTTGCTCTTATGTAACAATAGCTGAGTCTCAAAACTCCGACAATATTTAAATTGGCAGGAAAGCTGGTTTATTTGTCAATATATTTATTGCATAAAATGTCACAGATAACCACCAACCATTTAGAATAAACGAAATAAATAACAGAAAAATGAGAAAAAACGAATAAATAAAAGCTCAAACGACGACAAACATGCCACACGGCCAAACAAACAAACAAAATGCACACCATGCTATAGTTATGATGAATAGAGTATCACACGTTTTCACTTATATTAGGAGACACGGCGCCATCGTTGTACATGGTGGCGATGTATTCAGCTGCGTCCTTCAAGGAGGTGAAACTACCCTTGTTATTAAACAACTTTCCCAAATAAAATCATAACCGATTCGTAGCAAAAAAAAAAATGCATTTTAAACATGCATCAAAATATTCTTTCTACTATCGTTTGGGGATTTCATGTTTCTTTTCTTTTCGAGAATTGGATATGAGTTTTATTGGCAAAGTTTTTTAAAATGGGGTGGAACGGTCATCGACGCACAAACTGTTATCACTGAAAAAAGTATTTTATCTCTAATTAAAAAAAAAACAGTTGTTCCATACATTTTGACCGGCACTTTTGTAGGAAACAGCTGTTTTTTTTTTTGCATAGAGATTGACAAAAAGACTGAGTGGTAAATTCAAAATGATGTACTGAACAAGTACATCATTACAAAAGTGCAATACCTACAGTCAAAATGTATGGAACAGCAGGTTTTTTTTAAAATTAGAGATGAAACACTTGAGTGAGGTCCCCGATTCAGAATGTTGCACTAAAAACGTGGTAACCGTTTGTACGTCGATGTCTCTTCCACCCATAACAATTGGTAACCACCACACCGTATTTGGGTGTAGCCTAATATACGTGAAAACGAGCATATGAAGTCTAAATAAGCAAAAGACTGTCATTGAAAGTCTTCAGAGCGAACTTCAAAGTCAATCTCATTCTGATTTCGACCACATGGTCTAATGATATTGAAAATATTGTGAGATGTACTAAAATAACTAGGTACTCTACTTACTACTTGTTAAAGGAGATGTTTACACAGTTCTAGTTCCCTTAATTTAAGTATAAGTAAAAAAGGCCGACTTATATGGTTTGAAAGGACAACGGCAAAAAGCCATTTGAAAATTCAAAAGCCTTCCAACTTCACGGAAACATATTTATTTTTTATACGAGAAACGGAACCTGGGTTTTTACGCGAAACACCTCAATTCAGTGAGGCCAAATTTCACCAATTAAACTGAGAGCGATCAGTCCACTTAAACCGCGGTTAGGAGCTATCAGGGCTTAACAAATATGTAATGCGATCACCAATCCTTTTGGCGCATGTGGCTATTATAACAATAAAGGGTGTAAATAGACCCTTAACATATCAGAAAGGTACTTGTTCTCCCTGTCTTTGCGATATTTTTTTGGGAACCTTCTAGTTACGGAGATTTTGGGGGACAAAGTTCCAACTTTTCAACAACTTTTTTTTTTTAAATACATGTTTTTAATGTATGATTTTTACTTTACACACCTCCACGACCCTCGTACTATTCAATCCATCCATCAGCACAATGCTTTGAGTGCTTTCTGTCGAGTCCTACCGTAAAAACATGATTTTTCACCCCCAAAAAAAAAGTCTTTTCCCAGCAATAATTTTTGCGTAAAGTTACTTAGTTTGATGTACAGAATGCTTGGTTGACGGCTATGTGAAGGGTCTGTTTACACCCTGTATATTATACACCAACATACATACGAATACCACGTATTCAGTACATCATTAAGAAACCTCCCCGCTTCCCCCACATTTCCCAAAAGCAATGAATAAAAAAAAAATCTGATGTATTATACAAAAGTGCAATACTTTACGCAACGGTCAAAATGTATAGAAAAGCAGATTTTTTTTATGTGGAGTTCAGAATGATATACTGAATACGTGATAACCATTTGCGCGTCGGTTATCTTTCAGCCTGTATACTACTACCATACCATCATCATCTGCCTAGCCTTTTCCCAACTATATTGGGGTCGGCTTCCAGTCTAACCGGATGCAGCTGAATACCAGTATTTTACATGGAGCAACTGCCTATCTGACCTTCACAACCCAGTTAGTACTGGGTAATACGATACCCCTTGGTAAGACTGGTTGTTAGACTTTTTGGGCCACTGACTACCTAAGGACTGTCAAAGATCTACAAATGACACCCGGGACCAACGGCTTAACGTACTTTCCGAGGCACGGAGGAAACTCGGTATGTAATGGGTGGTCACCCATCCACAGACCAACCTAGACAAGCACGGCTTAAACTAAAGATCGATCCGAGCGGCTGTTATTATTTAGCCACGAGCTCTTCACTACTATACTACTACCATAACATAGCATAATCAGCCTATTAATGTTCCCACTGCTGGGACGCAGGCCTCCTCTCTATGAGAGGGAATGGGCTATAATCCACCACGCGGGCCCAGTGCGGGTTGGTAGATGTCACATGTCTTCGAATTTTTGGTTCTAGGACATGCCGGTCTCCTCACGATGTTTTTTATACTTCTACCATCTTTGTTTATTTAATTTCATTTCGGGGAAGTTCTTTAAAAATCTAAGTGTTAAAGCCTTAATTGACATACAGACAAAAGGACAAAATCAGGTCATTCATAAAAGTCAAAAAGATATAACAATCAGATAAAGGTTTTCATTCATACTGCCTTATCAGGAGAAGTAAGCTTCATTGATAACGTATCGCTCTGATAACTTAGATTATATATTATGCAGTATTGTGCCATTTATAACAAAAATGAATGATATTGATCGATAAAAATACTGCAGTTTAATCTTATGCACTCGATCTTGCTGATTTACCGAATATTTTTTTTTAAAAAGCCGCGATTGCATCCTGTGATGCCCTGAGGGTATGTTATCATGTCGACTTAAATATGCCACATCTTTATATAAGTACAGTGTCGCAGGCATGAATTATAGACAAAGTACTAGACATATTCACGTATTGGCCGCATGCATGGTTCACGGCCGTAAATATGGCATAGTATCTTAGGAATAAATCGCTTTGACAAACATTTTATTTAAGAAAGCCGTCATATTATTCCTCAGGTGAAAGTCATCTCACTGTTGGAAAATCAGCCCTAGGTAAGTCGTGACTACGACTATGGCAGATAAGAACAATTTTATGTTTCAAACTCGTCATCCTCTGCCTAGCTTTTTCCCAACTTGGGGTCCGCTTCCAGCCTAACTGGACGCAGCTGAATATCAGTATTTTACGTGGAATAACTGCCTATCTGACCTTCACAACCCAGTTAGTATTGGGTAATACGATGCCCATTGGTAAGACTGGTTGTCACACCTTTATGATTCAAAATATTCATCTTTTTTTCGTAGCCTGATTTGTTTTTTTTTTTGTCTTTTATTGACCTACTGTTAGGTAAACGCATTTCCCCGTACCTCAACTATTCTCTGTATTGTCATCTCCAGCACGTGTAGCACGACCACCGTAGACAAGGATTTTGTTGAGGGAAGAATCGAAAAAGACAGATTGTGTCGACACAATAACAGATTTCTTTGCACCATCTGTCATTTTGTCGTTTCTTTCGTCAACAAAACCCTTGTCTACGGCAGTTATGCTTCGCGTGCTGGACGTGGGCACTGGCTCTTGTAACACAGGTCTACCTATCACAGGAGTCAGGGACTTCACATAATTTTGTAACCACTTTCTTGTTTACTAAAGATCTTATTATATAAGATTTTAAACTATCATGGTCACTAACATTATTATAACTAGAAACAGACAGACACAGCACGCAGTAAGACAGACACAGTGAGTTTCGTGTGTCGGGAACAGAATCGAGTTGCGTGACAGTGGTAGCGGTACTGAGTGCAAAAAACGAACAAGAAAGAGGGTAGACCGATTTGTCTGCTCATAAACACCCACCCGCTATAACTTCAGTCTATCCGTGATCATGGAGAAAACAGTAAACATGGTAATTATCCCGTTTCTAGTTATAATAAAGATCTTATTGTCTATTCCAACTAATCCTTTCGTCTGTACATCAATTAATTTCAAGTAAAAGGAGCATAGTTTACCTCAGCATCATCAATGTCATCTGTGAGCCCGTTGAAGGTAGTGTTTCTGTGCGCCCAGCCGTTCGCGCTGCCCGATATCGTCACGTCCAGACCTGGAACACAATTTGCCAATGTTACTAAGGGTCCATTCACACCGAACTGGCAGCGGTCGGCAGCGCAGTGTCACTGTCAAGCCATTTCATGCTTTATCTCCATTAGGAAATGCATAGTATAGTTTTAAACGATACTATGCATGTCCTAATGGAGATGAAGCATAAAATAGCTTGAGTGCACGCCGCGTCGAGTCTCGTCACGTCTCTGTGTAAACTGGTGTAAACTTCTAGAGAAGCACCTCGTTGGTGCCCAGAAATGTGAGGAAATGGGTAGCAGAATATACTTGACGGCCTCATGTTATCTGCAAGCCTGATCAAACTAATTAACAGAACATCACGCCCGTAATCCCTGAAGGGTTAGGCAGATGTTTACCAAATTGTACAACCACATTAATTCGCCAGTTATGTTTTAGTCGCATGTAATAGGGAGCGTGCCTGTTTTGGGCATGAATTCAGAGTCCGTGGCTGCTGAGAAATATGTGTGCTACTGAGAAATTCCTGATGGAAAAACCCAATAACACTTTTCCCGACCCGGGAACCGAGCTCAGGACATCATGCTCAGCAGTCGCGCCTGCGACCACTAAATCAGCGGGGCAACTAGCAAACTAATTAACTAGCAATAATATCTCATATTAGGTGTTGGGATTTATTGACCAAAACAATAAACAACAAGTCTTTTATGTGATGTTTAAGATTACAGATCAAGAAGGTAACTAATAAATGGAAACCAACTTACTAGATCCATTACAACCAGATGAACCGGAGGAACCGGACGAGTTTGATGACACAGGTTTCACAGCAGTCTTAGTGTTTCTGTAATAATTTTCATTGAACATAAAATAATATTATTTTTTTTTTATCTTTGCCCCACCCTAGGAATTTCTCTTGTGTCGTGGGTGCGTTTACAAACATTTAAACTCACACACACAAACAGCCAGACTCGGAACAAAACCTGTAGGCCATACAAATATTTGTTCCGTGCGGGAATCGAACCCGCGACACGAAGCGCAGCAGTCAATCGCTAAGCCCCGCTAAGGGCCACTGCGCCAACCGTGCTGCCAAAACCGGCAGTGAATTCCACAGACAGGCGGTTCGCACACTAAATGTGGAAGCATATGTGCCATGCCATAGGGCAGAGAGAAATTAGTTTTTAATTATTATTTCCTTTATTTATATTTTTACAAATCATTTATGTTTTTAAATATTCCTTAGAAAAAAACAATATAAAAACAGTATTAAAATATAAAAAATTGTAGCCCACCGGTATCGGGAACAGGGTCTAAGCTACCGGCGGTCAGGGCTCCAGAGAGAGGAACCTCCTAACAATACGAGCCGTGTCCAGGAGTACGGCTTTCTGAATCAAGCCCATGATCCAGCTGCCTAACGAGAGCCTCCTCAGGTATTGGTCGAGGCTCTTGGCAATTAAGCCTTGGGCTGATACAACTATCGGCACAATGATCGCTGAGTCCACATCCCACATGTCGACAACCTCGTGAGCCAAGTCAAGATACTTGATTTGCTTATCTTTCTCGGCTTTCACGAGGTTCTCATCATGCGGGACCGTATTGACAACAATATTAATGATTATTATTATTGAGGGAAATTATGAGTAAAACTAACTTGTCTGACGTAGTGGGCGGACGCGGCGGCACAAACGCATCCACCACGACCTGCTCAGTCCCCTTGATCTCCGCCCGACAGAACGGACAGCCTTGACCTTCCGAGTCCTGAAACATGAAGAAAGAACATTGTTATTTCAATTCAAATTCCGTTGCAATAGTGTTGATTTTTGAGTATCAAATTAAAATTAGATGAACTGTGGTCTTCCGATTTCATCATCTTTCTGCCCTTTACATGGGATCCGTAAAGCATGTCTTTCTATTCCATTCATCTCAGAAGGTCCAACTGTTTAAATGGATGCATATTATCTATATACAAATAAATAAAATTAAAAGTCTGTTTGTAATATTAAAACAGGTTTTTTTCTGAATGCTTATGAAAATATGTATATACGGTACACACACTTACACTTACAACAAAAACACATTTTATTCAATTTTTGTCTGTCTGTCTTTTCGTCTGTTTGTTCCGGTTAATCTCCGAAACGCCTACACCGATTTTTCGTGACTTACTGGCAGATAGCTGATGTTATAGGGAATAACTTAGGCTACTTTTATTTTAAAATAAGAATTGGGGTTCCGTGCAAAAAAATTTGGTAACAAAATCCGATTAAAAATCGGAAGGTAATTTTTTTTTATTAATAATTTCACGCAAAGGAAGCTGCGGGCAACAGCCAGTTAAAGATAAGAATGCTACTCACAATTTGCCACGCAGTTAGGCAGGGTGTACATAGCAGATGACCACAGGGTTCTATCCTGATGTCCTTGTCGTTCTCCGCGCATATCTTACATAACTGGAACGTGCTACCTGAAATGTTAGGAGTTGAGGATGAGTGGGGTTCATATTTTTCTGTGTAGACCTATGCTTTGTCTCCAAAAACCGACAAAAAAAGCCATTGTGCGCGGTTATCACCATCTGACGGCACGGTTGGCGCAGTGGCTGAGCGATTGACTGCTGCGTTGCGTGTCGCGAGTTCGATCCCCGCACGGAACAAATATTTGTATGGCCTACAGGTAGTTATTCCGGGTCTAGCTGTTTGTGTGTGTGAATTAAAATGTTTGTAAACGCACCCACGATACAGGAGAAATTCCTAGTGTCTGGCAAGGTTTTTAAAAGAAAAATCTTCCTACGGAGTGGTCTTCCAGTCTAAGCGAATGCAGCTGAATACCAATATTTTGACGTAGAGCGAATGTAGTTACTGGGTAACTTAATAGTCCTTGGCAAGACTGGTCATCAGCCTTTAAGGTTTCTGACAACCCCTAAAGACTGTCGTCAATGACAGCCAACATGCTGTCCGAGGCACAAGTCTCAGAAAAGACCGTGGCAATTGTTGCTGAACCTTGAAGATCCACTCGTGCGCCTGTTATTATTAAACTTGAAGACCGCTCTTAGACGTGGGATGAAGTTATCTATATAAATATTATAATAAGGTTAAGTTCGTATGTAGGATATCTTTAAATTCATCATCATCAGCCTAAAGCAGTCCACTGCTGGACATAGGCCTCCTCAATCGCACGCCACTCAACTCGATTCTCAGCAACTCTCATCCAGTTGCTACCAGCCACCCTGCGAAGATCGTCACTCCACCTAGCCTGATGGCGTCCCACCTTACGTTTGCCGATTCGGGGTCTCCACTTAAGAACACGTCTACCCCAACAGTCGTCGGTTCTACGGCTAATATAGCCGACCCATTGCCACTTCAGCTTATTATGTGAGCTATGTCGACAGCTCTGGTTCTCTGTCGGATCACCTCGTTCCGGATGCGATCCCTCAGAACGACTCCAAGCATAAAATTACTAATACGATTCCGAAAATTATTTCACTATTGCAAAGGTGGATAATATTTTTTTTTTCATATTGCTTTTTCAGAATTTGGTAAAACTGGAATCACCAACCATAAGCCTAAAAAGGTTTACTGACCCATTTCACAATACAACTCGTACTGTTCCTGCGTCACGGTGATATGGTCTTCGGCAGGTGATATGATGGCGCTACTTAAATCCGGGTTCACGTCCCTCCCGTCGGGATATAGGTAGCTGAAAGCATAGTATGGGCTTTTTTAATTGCTGGGTTAATCCTGATTGGGTTGGGGAACTTAGCTTTTTGGAGCTTCAATGGGGACCTAGAATCACTAGAGTATTTTTGTGAGAGTAAGGGATGCTGTTAGATTGGATTATCAGTAGAAGATAAATGTCGCTTAAAGGATGATTTTCACCAAATGGCTCGCATCACATCGGATCGGAGAGGTTACAAACGGATGCGGCGACAGCCGATCGCATCCCGCAGGATGTCGACGCATGTGATCGGCTCCGTACCGTCGCTTGCGAACATTTCCGTTTCTGCGCCTTGTCAAATAGCTTCATTCCTACCATGTCGCATACGACGGCAGGCGAACGACGCCGATCGCGCATCGCAGCATATTTTCTGCTACGATCGCGTGTCGCGGAAGACGCCCGCGACCAAGCTGCTTTGTGCGGCTTGGTAATATAGACTTTAAATACTGTGTACACGATTTAATAACGTTTAAAGATTGTAAAATCAGTTCCGATCCGACGCGCTGCGAGCCGTTTGCATACTGAAACAGTTTTTACACTTTATAGTACAGCTCCTGGCTCTTCGTTTAAAAATGGAAAATGGGGAAATCTCGTGTTTATAAATAAAATTGTGCATAAAAGTAAGAAATGTTCAACAATTAGTATAAACTTACAATCCTTCTCGATATCCATCTAACAACGCTTGCACCAAGCTCTTGTTCTGCGGTATCGTCTGTAGAATCTCACCGTCCACCGTGACGTACCCGATCGCCCATTGGCCGAGTCGTGTACATGATAACCTGAAATAGAAGGTGATTGGTTCTAATAACGATAGGGCAACTGATTGACTGGCTATTATAGCACAGTTACACTTGTTCGATCCTACCGACCTATGGAATTCGGGCAAACGACCAAGCGTCGTAAAACGAAGGCGGTCGAGCACACCCGTCTTCGGATAATCTAAGTCCAGCTTCATCGTTTCGGTTACCCGAATTCGCTAGTTGCGTCGTATCTATCCTTCCCTTTACTTCTATCAGTGCACGCGGGTGCATGTACTTGATTTAAGCTACTGGTAGTCGTTAGCCCGTATTCCAGTGTGACTAATTCAAGGGCTTTCGAACACTCGAATGCGGGCTAACGACCACGTATAATTAGTCCATTAGATTGAGAACATAACATTACGCCTGTACTCCACGAAAGAGTAAGCAAAAGACATTTCACATTCTGGTGAAATGTAGTACACACCCCTAATACACCCACATTTAACCATTTATGTTTAACTTCTTTGTTACGCATTTACTCGTTAATCTATCATCCTCGCTGATACTAAGAATTTCCATCATAATAGAAGAAACCCAAGGTTCCAGCCCCTGTAGCATGACCACCGTAGACAAGGATGAAGATAGTGCAAAGACATCTGTCATTGTGTCGACACAATCTGTCATTTTGTCGATTCTTCCGTCAAAGAAATCCTTGTCTACGGTGGTCATGCTACGGGGGCAGATATGTTAGAATGCGTCCATTGCATTTAATGGCTAATCTTTGACTCATGACATGAGTTATTTTAGTATCGCTAGTGTCGCCACAAAAGCAGAACATAGGTTTGGCACGTGCAATTTCACTGCGTCGTTGGTGTACTGGTTCTGGTGATTGGAATTTCTCAGTAGCAGCCACGGAGTGAGGATTTGTGCCCGGCTGATGGTAATAGGCTCACCCCCTATTACAATCCCTGTTGAGTTCCGGATGCGGCGGATGGTCAGTCAACAGTAGGTTTGATCTTATTGTGTTTATACGAGGTTGAGTGTAAAATAAAACAACCGAGTACTATATACTGATCTAATTTTATCCATATATTGAACTCTATCGACAGGACCCCAACTAAACGGCGGAGAATCTTAACACCGACTTCTAATTCGACGTCAACGCCATCTAGTTAGGTAATGGGTAACTAATTTTTTGAACTTAGATTTTGGTGAGCGTATTTTGAACACACATGGTTCTTAACAGGACTTAAACATAACTGGCGAAATGTGGGTGTACAAACCTCTAACTAACCCTTCGGGGATATTATGTGCAATTTCAATATTTTTTAAACTACTAGTAACCCGCCCCTGCTTTGCATGGCGCCACCTACCGGGTCCAAAACTATCCTTCAAGCTGAAACCAACCATAATCTTTCACCACGTTTCTTTGAAAACGGTTGAGTGGTTTCGGTGATTATCGTGTACAAATATAGTGACACGCGATTTCTATATCTAGTGGTCGCAAGCGCGACTGCCGACCATGAGGTCCTGGATTCGATCCCCAGGTCGGGCAAAAGAATTTCTCAGCAGCCATGGAGTTTGGATTAGTGCCCGGTAGCAATAGGCTCGCCCCCTATTCATGAGACTTAAACATAACTGGCGAAATGTGGGTGTACTATTAGGTACACCTCTGCCTAACCCTTCGGGGATTACAGGCGTGATTCTATGTGATTTTTATATATTAAGATTTTCATATCGGAATTTTCATGAAACCAATTTAAGTTAATTAATATTACAACGTATTATGTATAGATAGAAGCACAACTTGAACTGCGTAGGTGGGCCGTTCAAGTTCTAACCAATACATCGTAGGTGTAAAATACAGGGTGTACGAGACAGCCCTCCACAAACTGATGGGCTGAATTCAATATATCGTACCAAGATGACCGGTACAAGAAATTATTTCAGGAATGTTATGGGCATCCAATAAATTTGATTTGTTTTATTTCCTCATACGCAATGTGTCGTTACCGTGGCAAAACGCACGTAGCGAACGGCAAGCGCGACGGCGAGTTCGATGAACACTGTAGCTAGCCAGAAAGTGAACAGCTGATTTCGTTAGATTATTTCAACATCCTTTGTTGGATTTTTGATTTTAGCCGTATTATTTACATAAATGGAGTGCTGTGTACAGGGAATGTAATTTTACATTGAAATAAAGGAATAGTAACTGAAAAATAAAAATTAATAAAAAATCCTCAAAATAAGGAGCTGAAACCTCCCTATGAGTTTGGAGAGGGCTGTCCCTTACACCCTGTATAATCATAATCTCACGTAATAGAAGTGTAACTAGACTGATGCTCACATGCTGTTTTTATCTATTGACAAAACGCGGGCAAAGGTCAAACCGACCCCAACCTTTTTGGTATAGCCGTTGCATTTCAGTGGGTCGGAAAATTGGCGTATATGAAACGGTAACTTTAATTCAATTTGAACCCTATTTTGAAGCAGAGAGGTTACAATTTTCATGGGGATATACAATTCTGTGGGATTTAAGACTCAATGTGTTGATACATAACTAATGATAGGTGTCACTTTGTTAGATAAAGTTTTCAGTGAATGGACTATATTCGGAAACTGAAATTATTCATGTTTCGACCAAATTATGACGGCAATGATTAATACTTTGGGACGAAAAGCGGATTTTAAACGTTCCATCAAAGAGATTTCAAAGTAATTGAAATGTCATGTTATTGTTGTTTGATCCGAATATTAAATGTTAACCTAACGCCCGATCTCAAAAACAACAAGAAACACCTGAAATACTTTCTACTGCTGGATTTTCAGCTCTCGGCGCTGAACAGAGCTTTTAAAACCCAATAATTCTGCTGTTATTTAATAAAACATTAAGATCCTTGATAATAGGTATCTGTTTCAAACATCTGACATTTAAATTAAAAAGTTCAATCTAAGCTACTGTTTTCTATGACACAATGGGGTTAGTCTGACAATCATCATCATCATCATCTGCTTAGCCTTTTCCTAACTATGTTGGGGTCGGCTTCCAGTCTAACCGGATGCAGCTGAATACCAGTATTTTACATGGAGCGACTGCCTATCTGACCTCCACAACCCAGTACTGGGTAATACGATACCCCTTGGTAAGACTGGTTGTCAGACTTTTTGGGTTTTCTGGTTACAGGTAGTCAGTGGACTACCTGTAACGACTGTCAAAGATCTTCAAATGACAGCCGGGACCAACGGCTTAACGTTAGTTAGTTGGGTTAGTTTTAATATATAATATTATTCCGATTACGGAAGAGTAAACTGCAAAGAAATTCCACGAACGTTTTTTGAGGTTTATCCTTGGGAATTCTATCGTTAGCTATATCCCGCGCGCACGCACGTGTCTCTAGTTGTATCGCCTAGTCTTGGAGGACTTTGGCCGTAGGGAGTGGTGTTCCCTCGCTTCCACGGGCAAGTGCCACATGAACGCACAGTGACATAGTGCACAAGTGAAGTGTTACTAACATAGTTTTAAGGTGCTATTTACTAACACAATTTGTATTTTATCAGTATGTATGTTAGTCTGTAAGGTATATATCTATGGGCCAAAGTAAACTGAAAATAAATGGATGTTGTTGATAAAGGTTTAGTCATTCAATTCTGGGTAAGGGAATTCTGGGTAGTAGGCTACCCGAGCAGTGTTTGTCAATGCAGGGTCTGGATTCTGGAGAATTCGGTTAAGCTAATCGAGCTAAAGCTTTCAGTAATAATAAATAAATTTGAGGGTATTGCTTATGCTGTATTGCCTTTGCATTTACAAACACATGAGATATTTCAGCTTCGTGTGCGGAATGTCGATGGCACTGCGATGCATGGGGACTATTCGATTTCAGGAAAATGCTTGGACGTTTTTCGTCAGTTGTAAAAAAAAATAGCTATTCAAAAATTTTTTTTAGGATGTGGTATCTACAATCAAGTGATGTATTCGTGGGAACAGTTTGCGTGTTAATGTCCTTTACACCGTGCATAGGTTAGGAAAAGTAAGTGGCCTCGCCTACGCGACCACGACTTGTCGCATGACCAGCCGCTATCTGGAACAAAACTGGTCGGACGCCCGGTTGTGCGAACAAACTTTTTTCCTGGTCGAAGCTTCTGCGGCCAAAAGTTGTGGTCATAGCGCGCGAAGTCTCTAAATGCTGCGTAGTCTCCATTTATTCTGCTTCAAGTAGTAATTGCCCTCAACGTGATTCGTACACGGTATATTGGTCAGATCCGACGGCTTTGGACGAAGAATTTACGCCATATTATAAGAACTTAGGGACCTTACCTAAACACATAACTGCCAGCCTTATGGATATACTTCTGGAGCCTCGCCTTGACCTCGTCGTACGTGAGGAATGCCACATAACCTGGATGCGTGACCGCCAGCAGTTGCCAGTTGCGGAGTAACGTGCTCCAGGGTTGAAATAACCTGGAATGAAGGATATGAGTCAGTAGAGCAAGAGGATCTTATATTTTAGTTACCATTGTAGTATTACCAGGGGCGTATGATGCGGAGGAATGAGGAAAATGTCGTGAGGAAAGTTTTGAGTATGAACGTGGATGGGTATAAGAGTAGAGGAAGACCAAAGAAACGATGGATGGACTGTGTGAAGGATAATATGGCAAGAAAGGAGGTGGCTGATGAGATGATGAGTAATAGGGAAGTATGGAAGAAGACATGCTGCGCCGACCCCAAATGAATTGGAATAAGGGCAAAAGAATGATGCTTGTAGTATTCGTCCGTGGATTCTGCGTTGCGTTTCCAAAATTATGAGTATTATTAATATTACAGGCACATAATGAATTTTCTATTTAAGGCGACTATCGCTTTAGCGAATCTTTTGGGGTTTTGCAGATGTCTAAAGATGTCGGCATTCCGTAGCTCACTGAACAACTTATTAGTTTGCCGAGGATAGACAATTTAGTAATGGTCTAAAACTCTAGTCTTTCAAGGTTTGAAGAAACTCTTGGCTATCACCTAGGAATGCACTAACACTCACCTCGTAAACACATCAAACTCAAAGTTGGATATGAAGTCGTTACACGTGAGATCTATTGTGGTCTTCAGCGCCATCGTCTCCAAGCCTGATGATATGGGGTGTACGTTGTTCAGCTCCTCTCGGAAGATTTTCCATGGGACCAGGGTACTGTGGGCAGAAGAAAAGCTCAGGTTAGTTATATTTTGAAATTGGATTAAGCGAAGAAGAAATTCCAAGGGTCCCGATTTTGCCATTTGGCCTTTCAGAAACTAAATTTTTATTGGTGATCGTTTTCGTTTAGAGATGTAATTTTCTGCCTAATGCTTCCTAATTATATATGCGTCGGCTTCCAGTCTTACCGGATACCGCTGAATACTGTTTTAAATGGGCCAGCTGTCTATAAGACTTCCACTCCCCAGCCATTGATACGATATTCTACCAGATGTTTTCGCGTCAAAAGGTTTGATAAAATATGATGCAGCGGAGAACAAAATCTAAAGTGAGAAAGTATTCTCCACGAAATAACCAAAGAGCTAGCGAACTCGCGAGAATAATCTACGAGGGCTTAGTCCGCAAAGCTTGAGTAATCTCGTTGCATCGTACACGAGGCAAACTAATCCTGCTCTACGAGTTACCTCTCTAGTGGACTGGGCTTCTAAAGGTTAGTTCTTAAGTTCTAATTTCTCCCAATACCAAGAAGCTGACAAAACACATATGATCCTACACGTTTATTAACACGTTTTTCAAGTGTCAGAATCGGATTTCAAACTTTAATTAGATTGTCCATCTTGTTTGATTGGCATTACAAATGCCACTGATGTACGACTCGTGTCGGCAAATGCACATGTGTCGACCAATGTCAGTGCAGTATAACGATTATGAACAAGTGCAGCGAGAATTAGAACTCGTGGTGGCCCAAAGGTACCTTTGGGCCACCACGAGTTCGATTGGAGTTTACCTTTACCTCGCCTCTCATGTACGAGGTTGTGGGTACAAATACGGGCAAGTACCGTGACTTTTTCAATTCACATGACGTATTTTCTAAGTTTATCCTTGACATCACAGACGTCAGTGAAGGAAACCTGGAATTGTAATGAATATAAGCCTGAAATCGCCAACCCGTCTTGAGCAAGCGTGGTGATAAATGCTCGTGCCTTCTATGTATGAGCCCAGCAGTGGGGCAGTAATAGGCTGGTATTATATTATTTCCAATCCAGTAGGTAAGTACCTCGGCATGGGTCCCATTAGATTAGATGAATTACTAACATCTCATGTTCTCATGAAGTCTACTCTAGGGTACAACATACATTAGCATAATATTATGCAGATATTGAGTCCATAATGGGAGCCGCGACAATTTCAAAGTCAAACAGTACGCTGGGTCTGAATAAGTGGTGATCGATAAGTCTGAACGTGACCGCGCTTTGCTGATATTGGTGTACAGGCAGATGAAGGAGAAGGTCCTGGATCTACGTCGGCTTGCGACTGCTAAGGGTCAATAGGACATCAAACATAACATCACGCCTGTAATGCCCGAAGGGTTTGGCAGAGGGGTACCCAATTAATGGTACTTACACTCACATTTCGCCAGTTATGTTGTTAGGTGTCCCATGTAATAGGGGACGAGCCTATTGTCATCAACCGGATACAAATTCAGACTCCGTGGCTGCTACTGAGAAAATTCCTGATAGGAAGACCCAATAACACTGCCCGACACAGTAATCGAACCCAGAACCTCATGCTCAGCAGTGGCGCGACCACTCGACTGACGAGGCTATCAAACTGTGATCAATATGTGTGTAATAGCAACGTTTCATCCCATTTATGCGGCTCAGGCTTCTGTGAGAGGGAGAGTGGACCGAAAGACAAAATCTAGGCATTTCTTCATGAACTACAGCGATATTTATTCATAAACATTACCTACATCTATTCAGAGTTTTTATGTCTTGGATTAAATGAAGCAGAACTTCTGAACCCATATATTCAACGGTTCCCATACAAAATGTTAATAGGAGTGGGACGGCGCGTGTTTTCCAATTAGCCGAATTAATTTCCTATATTCGATTGAGGGGGAGCGGTTGGCATTGACAGTGGGCAGACGTAACGATTATTTGGGCATCCCCTCGCTGTGAGGGGGGATTATTTTATGTATGTATTCGAGATGTAATGGGCTTGTTTGTATTGATGTTGTGGGCGTTAGTATTAGGGACAGGACTTTTATTAGGAGCGATGATGATGGGGGCTGCGAACGCTTTCACGGTTTACAACTAAACTTATACATTCACTTACGGGATATCTTCCGTGATTGTGACAAAAATTTCAATCGAGAGGATGGCTTCAAATTGTCAAGTACGTGGAATTCAGTTTTGAGTAAGCTCAAAAGTAGCAGCCGGCATCGTAATAAGGACTCCACAAAACCTGGTTTTATTTTGAGTGTGTTTTGCCGTGACTTAGTGTCGAGTTCCAGTAGTTCGCGTAGCAAAAGACAAAGAAAGAGGGTAGATAGATTTGTCTGCTCTTAACAACTTATTTTCCATCCACCCGCTTTTGCCAGTCAACCCGCGATCATGGCGCTTGCAACAGCGTCGAAATATCGAGAGCTCAAAATAATGAACAATCACGGAAGATATCCCGTAAGTGACAGCACAAGTTTACTGTAAAGGAAGTTAATACGGGACATTTTGTTGAAGGGTAAATTAAACTACCCATACCTACAGAAAAGTGGGGTCTCATTCTTCGCTTTCTTTGTTTACGGTAAATACAACTCTTTGAATTGAGATTACTTTCTCTAGAGAAAGCTCAATAAAGTCGTAACACTTGCATCTTCTTTAGAAGTGCATTTTATTGACTAGAAGATACCGAATAAATAACACGTTTTAATACTTCATATACAGGTTAACGTTGAATTTAATGGGAATCTTTCCCTGGGTTTAAGTACTGATGAATATAAATAACTTTAATTTAGGACCAACATCGAATATACAACTTAGCGACAAACCATCATGTTTCAAACCTTTTCAATACGTAAAATTGCATTCAGATTGATATTTTTTTTATGTTGACTGGTAGAGAATGCCTTGTGGCATGAAGTCCGCCTCTGTACAGACGCCAACACATCAAGTTAAGGATGATTTCTACCAACCGGCTCGCATCGCATCGGATCCGAACGGATTTTAGAATCTTTAAACGAAATTAAATCGTGTACACACTACTGAAAGTCTATATTACCAAGCTGCGCAGTAGCTTGACCGCGGGCGTCTTCCGCGACATGCGATCGTAGCCGAAAGTATGCGGCGACGCGCGATCGGCTTCGTTCGCCTGTCCACGTATCCGACACGGTAGGAATGAAACTATTTGTCGGTGCGATGCGAGCCGATTAGTGGAAATCATCCTTTACCCGAAACGGTCAAATTTTTCCAATCAACCTTGGACCTAATGCTTTAGCGATAAAGTTGATAATCTATTAAAGAAATTTGACAGATTGTAGTAGCTTGATGTGTTGCTACTATGCATGCAATATACTGTATATGAAGTTGAAATAAATAAATATATTATTCTTAGGTTTAAAAACCTACTGCTGAGCCTCCTCCATTTTTATCCACATATTATTTCTAACGCTTCCACGAAAATTCCAAGTCAGCATCGTCATCATCATCATCATCATCATTCTCTTGCATAAGCACAGCATAATCAGCCTATTAATGTTCCCACTGCTGGGACGCAGGCCTGCTCTCTATGAGAGGGAATGGGCTATAATCCACCACGCGGGCCCAGTGCGGGTTGGTAGATGTCACATGTCTTCGATTTTTTACTTCTAGGACATGCCGGTTTCCTCACGATGTTTTCCTTCACCGTTTTGAGAGCAGTGGTGATGAAATAACTTACACAAAGTAATGCGCCTGGCTGGATTCGAACCCACGACTTACTGCTCGTAAGTCGTGGTCTCCACCACTGGGCCATCGCTGCTCTCATATCACTCTCTTACCCTTGTCCCAATTCATTTGGGGTCGGCGCAGCATGTCTTCTTCTTCCATACTTCTCTATTACTCGTCATCTCGTCAGACACCTCCTCTCATGCCATATCATTCTTCACACAGTCCAACCATAGTTTCTTTGGTCTCCCTCTACTCCTATACCCATCCACGTTCATACTCATAACTTTCCTCATGACATTTTCCACATTCCTCCGTCCTGTTGAATTTATAGTTTTTTGTTTATTTTTTGTAATTTTGTATGATGCACGTCATGTCCCTGCGACATTTTTTTTTTTTCTTTCTTTTCTTTCTTTAGTAGTATTATACCGAAATTACCATGCTCACCAGCTTAAGGTACATCCCTAGAAAAAACATCACTCCATGGAAAAACATTTTACGGGCTCACGGCAGCGTGAACTTTTGCTCAGCTTGCATATTCAATGGAGAAGCGAGGCTGTTGCAGTTTTCATTGAATATGCATCGGGGTGTATTGATTTAGAGCGGACGGTGTATGCTGGCGGCTCACACGGTTTTCTGACGCGGAAATGTATTGAAAAGTAACTTTTTTTTTTTATTTTGTCGTTGGCTACATTTTTTCTAGTATCTACTTTTGCTAACTAAGCTAACTATCAGTGGTGAAGATTCCATAGAACTCGATTCCTACCGGCTTCTTTTTGAAAAATAGTAGTCAGTATTTTATAGCAAATATATCACGTTAGAGATATGTACTCCGGCTTACCTCTTACAAAAATTGACCTTTCACTACTGCTAACTATGCTTGTTCACAAAAATAGTAACAAAGAGACGAGTTTAAAAAAAAACTTTCGCTAGCCAACACTGCTTTTGTTGCCGATTTTCCACCGAGAATGTGTGTGGTAAAAAAAAACAACTAAAAAACCCGACAACTCAAAAATCACGCTAAAATTAAATTCGGGTTTACAATGTAGAATCGACTACCCCTATTGTTGAAGTCGGTTCTATGTTACCCGGACCATAATAACGAATCGATTGACACCTTGTTCATCAAAATCGGATTAATAGTTTAGGCGCTACGGAGGAACATACGTAAATACAAACATACATACACACATACACTGCTAAAATCATAACCTTTCATTTTGGTTTCGTCAAAGATTTAAATATAGAACAACATTTAAATAAAGTAAAACCTTTTTGGCACAAACTTAAATTAAACACCCCAGTCCTAATTTGTCAGCATTACCTACTAAATAAAAGTTGCCAACAACAGGCAAGACCTTTTTTGGCCACAAATAGCTCTACCCTTGGTGGTTAATTACTGTTATACACCGTGTTCTTCACGTTATCCATAAACTTTGGCAAACGCTTCTACAGGTTGTAAACAAACCATTCACATATCCGTCAACCAAGCATTCTGTACATCAAACTAACTAACTTTACGCAAAAATTATTGCTGGGAATCGACTTTTTTTTTGGGGTGAAAATCACGTTTTACGGAAGGACTCGATGGAGAACACTCAAAGATTGTGCTGATGGATGGATTGAATAGTACGGGGGTCGTGGAGGTGTGTAAAGTAAAAATCTTACATTAAAACATGTATTTAAAAAAAAAACTTGTGAAAAACCTGGAACTTTGACCCCTAATATCTCCGTAACTAGAAGGTTCTCAGGTATGGTCTAGAACAAAAAAATGATCGCAAAGACGGGGAGAACAAGTGCCTTTCGGATATGTTAAGGGTCTATTTACACCCTTTATAGCTTTTACAAATCAAATCTTACAAAGGAAGTAGTACTTAAAAAGGCTTCGTTACAAAGATATTTGTAATTTCATTTAATGAAATTTATTTGAGCTATGCAGTGAGAAAGGGTCTTTATTTGGCCTATGTTGCCGCTTAGTGCAATTAAATTATCAATTGCTATTTGCATTTCATTTGCACGTACGAGAGGAACCCGAGAGTAAAAAAAATTATAAAGATTTCATGAATGTGTCCATAATGAAAAATGCTTATTTCCGTGGTTTATGTATATCGTCCGGAACACTGTGTATAGTTCTTTATGTCCACTAAATATTTAATTACCCCTAGCGCTTTCTGGGTACTGGGTTTAAATCTAATTGAGAAACGGTTCTCCCTTGTTCGAGGTAGAGGATTTTAAAATAGAACATAATAACTTATTTAAAGTCACTTTATCGCGGTGGAGATTAAATTGGGCTGCGGTAGACGGTTACAAAACTACTCATTACAACACTGTTTGTTCTTGCTTTATTGTTTTAGATGAAAAGGTTTTATTATATTTTACAACTAGCTTTTTTAGGGTTTCGTAGGCGAATGGCAAAAAACAAACCCTTATAGATTTGCGATGTCTGTCTGTATGTCACAGCCACTTTATTTCGAAACTATTGGGACTACACAGTTGAAACTTGGTAGGTAGATGTATTTTGTGAACCGCTTTACGATTTTTATACAAATTTAAAAGATTAAGGGAGGTCTCCCCATACAAGGAACTGAAACTAAAAAAAGGGCATCAAACCTTTACGTGCGGAGTGTCTATAGGTAGGTCTTTAAAAATTACATTGAGGCTCCTAAAACCATTATTTCTCAAAGTCAATCGTTTGAAAGACAAACACTTCCAAAGTGGTAAAATTTGCGTCCCCTCTCTCAATTTCTACAGTAAGAGGAAAATTCTGAAAAAATGTAGGATTGTAGAACGTAAAAAAACCTTTCAACGTAAATTGGTTTGAATAAGGTTTGATGTTTAGTTTTTGAGATATAGGACTTTTTCATCAAACTGCAGCAGTAACTTTGTTTTTCATTAAAATACTATGTAAAACAAATTTAGTTTTGCTGTTGAACGTAACAATGCAACATATGAATGGCCCTTTAAATATTTTTTTTTCATATTGTTTGGTGCTACGGAACTGTTTGCGTGTGAGTACGACTCGCACTTGGCCGGTTTTTCTTCGTCTAATTAACCCAGGGGAAACTTTTAAATGTAGCTTATAACACTCGGAGATAATGTAGCTTTCCGTTAGCGAATGAATTTTCCGAATCGGTAGAGTAGTTTCAAAGATTACCCCCTACATACAAACTTTACTTCTTTATATTATTAGTCATCATCTGCCTAGCCTTTTCCCAACTATATTGGGGTCGGCTTCCAGTCTAACCGGATGCAGCTGAATACCAGTATTTTACATGGAGCGACTGCCTATCTGACCTCCACAACCCAGTCAGTACTGGGTAATACGATACCCCTTGGTAAGACTGGTTGTCAGACTTTTTGGGCCACTAACTGCCTAACGACTGTCAAAGATCTACTCCAGATCGACTTCTTTATATTATTAGTATTGATTTAAATCTAAAAACTCTTTTATGTGCATCAATATCCGTTTCACAGACTTCTGGGATCATGTTGGGTTTGTAGGGTGACCATGAATCTTTTACAACAGAACATTTTTTTTTTTTTTTTTAAATAAAAATGCGTAAATAATAATAAATCAGCGGTAAATAGCGTTAAAAGCTTAGATTAGAAACAATTTTACTGTAAAAACAATTAGCTATTATCCTTGTGGCTACATAATAACTACGTGGGTAATTTTCCTGCATTAAGTGCAGGTAACAATTAATTGTATCTATTGTTTGTCAATAGAGCTATTTATAGACAATGTTTTCATGAAATGAGGATAGTTTTTAGGTAAATTATTTCAAAATGTTACTATCTAAACAATTTAATAAAGTTGTATTGTTGAGTACACGTAATAATGGACATTTCTACCACCATTTGTAAAATACCACTCGAAAATGTTACTTTTTAGCGGAGCACAAAATAGGAGGTTTGCTTATAATTTATTCTATTTTTTTTTTTACGGAAACGGCTATACTTCGGTACTGTCGAACAAATTGTGACAATACATGTGTTGAGAACTGGAAAAAACGGCAATGGAAATAATTTATGGTGATAGGTATGGTCACCCAGCTATACCAACTACTACACGGGTGAGAACCCCGTATAGTAAAGCTATTAACACACACGTCTACTAATTATTTACTTTTCTTGACTCATTTCAAATAACCCAACAGTTTTCATAATATTTATATGCTTAAGTAATTCACAACATTAAATTTCACAATACTTTGGTAAGTAGTCGCATTGAATAAGGAAAACAATTAATTATTTGATAATAAAAAAATATTTACGACGATTGCGGCATTCATTGTTCAATTCAATTACGTTCGGTGCTGTTTATGCATGCCTACGTCCTTTTAATAAATTTTAATTTGCATACAATTATTCTGACCAACGTTATAAAACTAGCCGTTACCCGCGACTTCATCTGCGTGGAATTTAAAAAAAAAGTTTGATTATTCGTTTTTTTTTTCAAAATAAACGAAGCCTAAGTTACTCCTTATAACATTTTTAACTTTAGCTTTCCGCCAGTATAAGTCCCGTTCAAAACTGTTCAGCCGTTTCGGAGATTAGCCGGCACAAACAGATTGACAGGCACAAAAATTAAAAAATAAATGTTTTATTTTTTATTGGTACCGTATTTTACTGTTACTTTCATATGCATTCAGTAAAAAGCTGATATTTTGAAATTACAAACAGACACTCCAAATTTATTTAGGTATTTGTATAGATTAAAATAAAACAATGGTGTTACGCGACGGCCAAAACATGTCCAAAACGATTTGACCAAGGACTTAGAGGTGAACGAAATGGTGGAAATCACGGCATAACATTAACATTATTTAGGATTTAGGCAAATTTAGAACGCAGGCACATTAGCGACATGCAACATATTTCTCTGTACGATAAAAACCATCAGAAATTAGAGTAACTATTTACATTGTGTATGTTAGCTTGTTTCTTGAGTGGGGACCGCGAATCGGCAAGCATAAGGTAAAGAATCGACCTAGGTCGCGTGCAATTGAAGAGGCCTAGGTCCAGCTGTGAACTGCTGTAGGTTGATGATGATGACATTAGGTACTTTATGTAGTAAATCGAGTATGCTGTCGTAAATCGAGCATACTGTTTGCTGGGGCCTGTGTCAATCAATGGATTGCCATACCAGGGGGGTTACTAGGATGTCTTAAAGTTATCACATAAATCGCTTTCTACTAGAAGAACGTCTTAAAGCAGGAGTAATTCCAGTGGGGGAAAGAGACAGAGTTACACAGGGCGTCTAACACCATCTCTTTCCCACGCTGGAATTACTCCTGCTTTAAGACGTTCTTCTAGTAGAAAGCGATTTATGTGATCATCAGAAGTACACACGGCGACACATCAAGCTATACATTTCCAATATAACATGGTCTCGCTTTATATTGATATCCTTTAAAATGAGACACCCGCTTATACTGGTTTTGTATAGCTTGATTGTTCGTCGTGCGTAGCTACGTCAGGGTGACTGATGATCGAAAGACGTTTCCATAAAAGTACCTACTTGAAACATTTGACTGGCTATAGGATTAATACTGTGAAGATTCAAAATTCCGAAACTCAAAAAAAAAAAAGAAAATATAAAGAAATAAAATAAAATATCAACAAATATGTCATCAATGTCGACTTTGCAGAAAAACTGATAGGTACCTGGGAGCTACGTGCCGTTCTGAACCGCGCTTCACTGGCACGATCCAGGTTAATCCGACAAAATATTAAAATATTCTAGTCACATCGTTATTCCGACGTGTGATTTAGTCCACGAATGGGACTACCTCAATATTTTTCTGAGAAAGGCGGCGAAGATACCTGTTTATCTCACTTGTCAATATGTAAGACTGTGGATAATTCACCAACGTATTATTGATAGGTAGCTAGGCTCATTTCTCGTTAACTCATACGTCCGAGGCTGGTACCACTGGACCACCACTGTTCAACATCCCTTTGAAGCCATCAGTAGCGAAGGGTCAATTTATGTTAGAGGTAAGCTGGAGTACATATCTTCAATGATTTTATATTATTTGTCTATAGAATACTGACTGCTATTTTTCAAAGGGAAGCCGGTAGGAATCGAGTTCTATGGAACCTTCGCCACTGGAAGCCATGTAAATACATCTCATTTCAATCCTAAATTATTTAAAATGGAATTCAGAATGTCGGTACACTCTATTACTACTATACTACTCAGAACTTGAGAAGCACAAAAACTGGGTAGGTACGTTCATCAGAATTGTTAATCGAAAGCGGACCTTCCTGAAAATTGTCATTAATCATAGCCACCCTTCTTTACGTGCTGTTTTTGCACGATGCATCAATTAACACAACTGTCCGAAAAGCAATGAAAAATCGAAGCTTTCGCACACATAGGTCTGTCATCATGGTAGGTCATCTGCCTAGCCTTTTCCCAACTATGTTGGGGTCGGCTTCCAGTCTAACCAGATGCAGCTGAATATCCGTATTTTATATGGAGCGACTGCCTATCTGACCTTCACAACCCAGTTAGTACTAGGTAATACGATACCCATAGGTAAGACTGGTTGTCAGACTTTTTGAGCCACTGACTACCTTTAACGACTGTCAAAGATCTACATATGACAGCCGGGACCAACGGCTTAACGTGCTTTCCGATGCACGGAGGAAACTCGGTATGTAATGGGTGGTCACCCATCCACAAACCAACCTAGGCAAGCACGGCTTAACCTAAAGATCGATCCGAGCGGCTGTTATTATTAAGCCACGAGCTCCTCCTTTCGCACACATAGGTACTGTTTGATATTTACTACATTACCATCATACGTCCGATATGACGAACAAAAACACTTTTACAGAAACACACGTGGAAACGACGTACAAACACACATTTTAGCATAGATTTAAATCATAGATTCGCCATACCACGTCAAAAAATTACCACATTTTCGTTTCGTTGACAATGATAGTTGAATAGTATTGTCTCGCTTCCTCATACAGCACATCATATCTTTTGTTTCATGCGGGTCACCTGGGTACGGTGAGTGTACATCTATGATTTACATAACATAAAATCACGCCTGTAATACCCGAGGGTCAGGCAGAGGTGTACCTAACAGTACATCCACATTTCCCCATTTCTTTAAGTCCAATGTAATAGGGGGCGAGCCGATTGCCATCAACCGGGCACAAATCGAGACTCCGTGGATGCTACTGAGAAATTCCTGATAGAAAAACACAATAACACTTTGCCCGACCTGGGGAACCGAACCCAGGACAACATGTTCAGCAGTCGGACTTGCGACCACTAGACCATCGAGGCATTTACATTTATGCATTTTACAAAAATAAAACATACGCCGATGCGACGTACAGTCACGAGCACCAATATAAACACTTAACAACTTTTAAAAGTGTTTTTCTCCTACTGTTCTGATTAAAATTTGACATTGTATTCTGGGACTCATATTTTTATGAAAAAGATCCAATCTCCAAGTTACAATCGTTATATCTCGCAAAAATTGCTTTTAAATTTAGGAAAGTGTATACATATTTGTGCTCGTGACTGTACACAGCTCACAGGTACATTTCGTACGTCGTGTCGACGCATTGGTCGAGAGTAGAGGTGAAGGCTTCCCGCCCACTCCAATCTACATTTGCATCCATCAACTGAATCAAAGATAAAAATTGCACTCGAATTTTTAGTATTCCGTCAGCAGCTCGGCACGTGCGAAGGATGAAGCTTCATACTGAATGGAACCTCAAAATAGAACACTAGAAGTACTGTAGGTATTTTTCATCCATCTACGTGAACGTAGTGGATGAAAATAAATGTAAAAAGTATGGAGAATGTAGGGTCTGTTACGAAAGTTGGTTCATTGATACTTTTAGCTAACAAAAATTCTCTATTTTCATCATCATTTCAGCCGAAAGACGTCCACTGCTGGACATAGGCCTCCCCCAAGCGTCGCCACATTGACCGGTCCCGTGCGTCTCGCATCCAGCGGATCCCCGCAACCTTCATCAGGTCATCGGTCCACCTAGTGGGAGGCTTTCCAACGCAACGTCTTCCAGTTCGCGGAAAAAAAACAGAAATGAGGAAATCCGTAAGAGAACCAAGGTTACCGACGTAGCCCGAAGAATAGCCAAACTTAAGTGGCAGTGGGCAGGGCACATTGTTCGCAGAACGGATGGCCGATGGGGCCGGAAAGTTCTGGAGTGGCTCTATTTTACAGTCTAGTAAAATAGACACAATTCTTGGTCTAGTAAACCTTAAGGAATAAGATACACTTAATTCCTAGTGAAAATCAATCTAAATCTAAAATCCTGACAATAATGTCTTTAATACATAGTTTAAGGGCGAACACTGAACGCGATTAATAAACCTTAACCACGTTCAAAAGCCGTCAGTGTCATAATTGCTATGGAATATTGATACAGAGCTTAGAACACCCTTCAGATGCTCGTATCGCGTGTAACTTTTTTGGTGGAATCCGCTTTTACACATCATCATCTGCCTAACCTTTTCCCAACTATATTGGGGTCGGCTACCAGTCTAACCGGATGCAGCTGGATACTTACTGAGTATTTTACATGGAGCGACTGCCTATCTGACCTCCACAACCCAGTTAGTACTGGGTAATACGACACCCTTGGTAAGACTGGTTGTCAGATTTTTGTGGTCACTGACCAACCCCGGGACCAACGGCTTAACGTGCTTTGCGAGGCACGGAGGAAACTCGGAACTGCCGCTCCGCTTTTACACACACATAAACTCACGCCTTTTTCCCACAGGTAGTCAGAAACTACAGAAGGCCTGCCACGATCCTTACATACATCTTTTGCCTCATTCACGTTCATACATCTGGTCATACACGCACGCCGGTTGCGAGTACTACGCACCTGATCTTTCTGAAGAACCTCACCAATAAGATCAGTGTATGTCCTTCTAGGGCTGCTCTTAGTCTTATAAATCATAAATAAATCATATTTATTTCTGTAAATTGGTTTACAAAACTCTTTTACATGTCAACATGTTATGTTTTAAAACTAGATGGGGCCGGTGTTTCGTACCTGACTACTCTGAGAAGAAACATCCGAAACAAACTCAGAGGTCACCGTCTTTTTTAAGGTCCAGACATTGCTTAAGTCATATGAGGACCATGTAGATTAATGTCTGAGATGGTATTTTGAAGAAATAACCACACAGATTTGAGTGGACCTGTCCAGACAGTGCAAGCATTTGTCAGTGATCATGTAGCTCGACTCATAATCCAAGGAGCTCAACGACACGACGAACAATACCAAAGAAAGGACATTTGGGTAGGCCGCATATAGTACTTAAACTGCCAGACAATCGTGAAACTAACTAAACGAAAAAAATAATAATAATAGTATGACCCACATATAAAAACAAAAGTTATAATCCAAAACTCCTATAATTAAAACCAATTCATTGTACCAATCAACAAAATATTAAATTAAAAGGTAGAATACAATATTGGCAATGTACTAGCTGAACAGTTCCACCGCATAGCAATATTTGCTGAACCAAAGTTATTGTTCCCCTAACTTTATTTGCGGTTTCCTGAACGCTTTCATTTGGGGACAGTTCTACGTATTTCAATTTATTAATATTGTCGTGAAATGGTAGATTGGTATTGATTGATAATATTGGTACAGCTTCATTTCGAAGGCGAATTGTGATATTGTTTTCAAATATTACGTTGGGTTCAAAATAGAGATTTTAGTTGGTAAAATTATAATCAATTTCCTGACAATAATACTGGTACAGTTTCAAAGGCGGTTTGTGATATTGTATTCAACTGTTAAATTGGATTCAAAGTTAAGATAGTTTTTGGTTGTAAATTATAATCAATTTCCATAAACTAGTCGTAATCTGATTCAGTTAATCTTTCGTGATAAAAACTTAACAATCGGCATGTTTGGCATTGAGTGAGTTAAGTTTGAATCGCATTATATCTTGACTCTGCTGGTTTTATTAATATCTCATCATTAGATTAATTAATTAAGCGAACTAAGAAATTAAACGTACGAACTGGCTACACAAACACATGCATTCTTTTCCACCGAGGAAGTAGAAAGCCACAGAACGCGATATGCTACGATCCTTACACATTTTTGTTTCGTTCACGTTCATACAATATCTAGTAGTACAACGCGTACGAACGCTACAGTGATTTTTGAAGAATATCACCAATACAGTACATAACGCCTTGTAATCCCCAAAGGGTTAGGCAGAAGCGTACCTAATAGCACCCATATTTTGCCAGTAATGTCCCATGTAATAGGAGGCCATGAACTAATAACATTTTGCGCAACCTGGGAATCCAACTCAGGAACTAAAGCGCAGGCCACACCGACAGCTAGCGGGCGGGTGTGCGAACGAGGTTCTTTTCATACTCCGTCAGGCTCTTTCGGTAGTTCGCGGTGTGAACCAAAGTATGAAGAGGTGAAACGATGCCTCGTTCGCTTCGCTCACCCGCCTGCTAGCTGGCTGTGGCCTGCGCTTGTAACCACCATACCAACAAGGCATCACCAATAGCATAGCATAGCAGCAGCTTATAACGTTCCCACTGCTGGGACACAGGCCTCCTCTCTATGAGAGGGAGGCATCACCAATACTTGCTACCAATATTACACCATCCAAACAAAGCGTCAATATTTCTCAACTTTCCCATAACATCCATTACCATTAGCATTTACCATGCTATAGCAACATCCCGTCAATTGCATTCACAATTCACATATTATTGTAACACGCGAAACGAATAGAAATACTATACATTACAAGCAGGCTTATCAGTTTGCATGTATAATATCGCATTGTGAGCTGCGTTGTATTAATCCGACGACTATTGTTGCACAAGAAACCCACTCTGACTGTATATGGGTAAGCATGGAGAAGGATGAAAAATGGAGTGTTAAAGACTGCGAAAGTGACGCTACAACTAGTAGGCTCCGTCTACGGTCTCGGTGGCGCGACGTGCAACGCGAGTTTTCTTCGCAATCGCTGTCCCAATACGCGTGTAGCTCGTGGCTACGGGGTAATAGTACTAGAAGCGAAGGCTTCGCCGATAAATATTTCTACAGTTTTAGAGCATGAAAGTTTTCCCAAGAAGAAGAAAAGGATAAATTTTGAGGACGACTTTTGACCACAACGTAGTTCATAATGTTATCTGTTACTAGCACTGCGGCAATTTCATTTGTCAAGTCGGAGATGGAGAGAGACCGTGTCATAACATGAACTATATAATTTATGAAACTAAAGAATGAGAGGGCTTCTTCCGAACATTCTTGCATACTATGCACCACAATATAGCAAACTTCTTCAAATGTGCCACACCAGAACTGTCCATACTCATTACTCACTCCATTTGCCTACTACTCCGTGGCCAGTCAAGGAGTATTGTATGAATTCCTAATGCAGAGCACCTTATAGAGAAACAACGTGACATAGATTCGTATTGCAAAGCCGTGACTCATGTAGTGTGAAATGTTCGGAGCCAATTAATATTTGTTAATAGTTCTGTTCACGGTTGGAGCTTGAATTTTTGGCTTGGAAATCGAATTCTTGAAAAAATATGTATTTTATGAGAAAGACATAACATAACATCACACCTATTGCCCCGAAGGATTAGGCAAAAGCGACCTTAAGAACCAACAAATTGCCAGTTTTGTTTTTAATCTGGGCGAGCCTATAGCCATCATTGGGCGCACATCTGAACTCCAAGCTGATACTGAAAAAATCCTAATGGGAAAACCCAATAACACCAGAGAAGAGAAATCTGTTGTTTATACGATTCGAAAATGTAAATACCTCACATTCAGTGGGGTGACTGCAATCGAAAGGACTTATTCAAATCTTGTCGTATTACAATGCCACTTGACTTGTGTAGGATTCATAAAGAAGATAGCATTAGTATATGACCGTTGTTGAAATAAGTTTCTGTGAATATAAACCACTTTCCATAAACGAAGGTAACTTTTTACAATAGAAAAGTCTTTGTGAGTGATGAATCAAATGACGTTCCGATGGATTGCACATTTCTTGCACAAAAGAGGGGTCACAAAGTAGAGGTCATTTATCAATAGACGATATCATTTCCACTCAGTAAGAGCAGGATGACGGTGTCTATAGAGCTTATTATAAGGGCCACATAAGTGTATAGTAATATAGGACTCTTCAAGGTCCTTAAAGGCGACTGCTAACTACAGGAGCCGGCCCAATTGCTATGACAATCTGCAGCAACACCACTGGTTTCTTTGCAGCTCTATGAAAACTCTTCCATAGATGGCGACATTTGACACTGGAGCCCAGGAGCTCGTGGCTAAGTAATAACAGCCGCCCGGATCGATCTTTAGGTTAAGCCGCGTTTGCCTAGGTTGGTCTGTGGATGGGTGACCACCCATTACATGCCGAGTTTCCTCCGTGCCTCGGAAAGCACGTTAAGCCGTTGGTCCCGGGTGTCATTTGTAGATCTTTGACAGTCGTTATAGGTAGTCAGTGGCCCAAAAAGTCTGACAACCAGTCTTATCAAGGGGTATCGTATTACCCAGTACTAACTGGGTTGTGGAGGTCAGATAGGCAGTCGCTCCATGTAAAATACTGGTATTCAGCTGCATCCGGTTAGACTGGAAGCCGACCCCAACATAGTTGGGAAAAGGCTAGGCAACTGATGAGTTGGCGACATTACCGACCGATGTTGCGGTCGAGCGACAGCAGACCGCAAACTAATCAGTATCACATATCATGACATGTCTCCCATAATCCCCCAAGGGTTAGACAGAGGAGTATTTAATAGTACACCCACATTTCGCAATAAGAAATACAACTGTCTTCGTCGTTGTGACGCCGTGTTCGGAATTAAAACAGCAGCAGCGTCGACGAATGCGGTTTTTGTCAGCTACAAAGCCGACGCTTGCGGTCTGCCGTCGCCTCCGTGAGTGTCTACAACCGTCTGACACAATGTAATTATTTATTATGCAACAACAATAATATCTCCAAAAGTGTCACTTTCATTCATACAACACTATCACAAAGGATGTGTTTTATCAACATCGAATCGAAATCCAACGATATAACTGAATGGAGTTTTAGAAGCAAAGATAAAAAAACAGCTGAGGTGAGGGACGTAACAGAGATTAAAGAGATACGATATCTGAATTGATAGCTGAAGATGAATGGTGATATTAAGTATTTATCAGTGAACAGATAAGGGTAGAAGGTCGAGTAATATATGGCGTTAGGTAAGTAGACAGTTAAAGTTGTAGTTAAGATGTTAGAACTGTAACATAAAGATTACTATTGTGTTCTGATTTGCGGAAGTAAAAGTTGAAAAAATTACTCTGATCTCATCGTTAATATATTTGAGGTAGATCAAGCAGCATTAGAAGTCTCCAATCTTGTAGTAGTGCAACCTGGACCCTCTCTGAAATTCACCTTTTCATCAGGTCATAAGAAGTTTTCGTGTGGTAATAGCAATGGCGCCACGAAATTTGCCAAATAGCGAAATTGTTTTTGTTTTTTTTTATGGCTATAAATTTTAGATAGCAAGAAGTTATTTTATATATATATATTTTGTACCCTATCACAATGTTTTCTTATTTAACCCTAAGGTTGGCTGGTAGAGAATACCTTGTGGCATTAAGTCCGCCTATGTACCACTATTGTACATGAAGTTTAAATAAATAAATTTTGAATATCGGCAAGGTGCTCCAAATTCGGGAAAGGCAAGGCTTCAGAAAAAAATCTGGCGCAAGAAAATACAGATAGACGAACAATTCAAGATGGTCGTTACTAAAATCAGAAAGGAAGGAGGAGACGCACGTCCTCCTGGTACTTCTGCAAATTTATCACAACACAATGGTCTAGATTAGGTCTAATCCATTCAGTTTACAAGGCGATAAAGCGTGAAGGTGAATGAACGTAAGGCCTGAAGCTTAATGGCGGACCGCGACGAACCGTAGCGTGTCGCAGAAACGCGTAACGATCGCTAATCGTCTTCGGCATTTGAGAAAAACGATAAGAAATGTGAAGGTAATTTTGTACTTGGGAAAAAGAACTTTGTTTTTACAGTTATTAGGTTTTAGGTCAAGTCGGTATGCCGGTTATGCACAGCAGGTGGGCTCTGCACTTTCGATCGTTAAAATCCAACAATAAAAGTAAGTAAATTACTACCATACTACATCCTGTTTGCAAAACAGCGAAAAACACTGGAAAAAGTGTCAGATGCATAATAATAATTCTCAAAATAATGCCTGCAGCTGAAACTGTTGAAACCACTGCACACAACACGACATATGTCACAGACAAAGCACATGAACATGTGACACTTGTCACGGTACTGGGTACCAAGCCACCAAGCCTGCAGGTGCAAGATGAATGCCCTCAACACTACATTACCTGCATACCTTTTTCCACCACTTAGTCACGCACGAATTGGCCCAGCAACCGATGTGTCATAGTATAACAAATCGCGGAGATAATCTGATCAGTTTCGGTGTGCCGTGTGAATATCCCAATCAAATCGTCTAAACGTGATTTTAGTGAACGATTATACAAATTGAAGGTATGAACGTGTTTCGCATGAACGAATCGGTCATTTCGTTCGTTCTGCTGCGTTGATTGTGTGTGCTAAGTCTTAGAATGCTTAGATTGGAGTTCAAAGATCGGCGTTTAGCTCAATGGGGTTTTTAAGATATCTAAATGGCGCTTGAAGCCGAGAATATTGCTTCGATGTTGAAAACAGTCGTTCGATGAGAAAATTATCAATTGCCTTGAATGATTTATCAGTACATTCAGCATTGTTTATTTCTGTGATTGACGCTTATTAGTCTCGGCGCTATAATATTTTACAATGTAATCTTATTAACGAGTTTTTCCAGAATAGGATTTCCCATATTGCTTATGAATGAATTTTAAATAAACAATTCACCCATTCATAGATGTTTTATCACAAAGGTCAGTCTGTTATCATTTTCACGATTAAATAGGTATGTATGAAACTTTGATTATAATAAGGTTTTTCCCTGCCATTCTGGGATTTTTACATAACATAACATCACGCATGTAATCCTCGAAGGGTTAGGCTGAGCTGTACCTAATTGTACACCCACATTTAGCCAGTCATGTTTAAGTCCCATGTAATAGGAGGCGAGCCTATTGCCATCAACCGGGCACTAATACAGACACCGTGGCGTGTGAAATTCCTGGGGATTTTCTGGGGTTTTTATTTTGATGATAAATCACAAAAATCTTGAATTTGTATTCAAGATTTTTGTGATTTATCATCAATTTTATTTTCTTTCAATAAACATAAATAGTAAGTATCAGTAGCGAAGGGTAAATTTTTGTTAGAGATAAACCGGAGCACATATGTTTAATGTGATAATTTTATTTGTCTATAGAATACTGACTGTTCCATTTTTCAAAGAGAATCCGGTAGGAATCGAGTTGTATGGAACCTTCGCCACTGGTAAGTATGTACCTTCGGCGCACAAGCAAATACGGGAAAAACATAAAATAAACAACTTTACGAAAACCATTGAAAAGGTCCAGTTGTCAAACACTTGACAATTGTCAATATGAATGTCGATGCCACATCGCACACTACGCAGGAATGCGAAGTGTTATCCAAACAATGTTCTTCGTATCTGCCAATATTTTAGAGTTATGCTCGGTTTTGATATTTGCTTTTCATGTTTTGCTTTCAGTAGCTACGAATAAAAACGATGTATAACAGGACTTTGTGGTGCGACGATCTGATCATGTTTGCGGGGTTAACTTTTCGGATGGGAAATTATCAAATGACCTCCCCCCCTGCTCTGGGCGGAGCGGAAGGGAGTGTCAGACTTCCACTGACTAAAACCCATGGCTTCTATGCCCTTTGTGTTCCTGGGCCGCGGTATCTCAGGCCCAGTCCTGGAACACGATGTAACAAAATCGGATTTTGGAGATGTTCGGTCAAAGCTCACTTTAGATGGCGTGTCCATAGCCAGGTTCCAATCTGACCAATTAGATCAAGCTAATTTGTAAGATAAAAAGACATTAAAAAAAATTCCACCGTGCTAGGAACTGGTCGGTGATCGCAATACGTCCCAGTTAACTTTCCCGTTGATTAAGATTGATATGCACAGATCAACATTAGATAAAGGTGCAGATAGCGGGACTTGCTGCAACCACATACATTTAAAAGTTACCACGATTTTTTATTTATTTCGTACTGTCCAGGAGTCTAGGCTAAAAGGTCAAATTAAATTTGCTAGTGAAACTCCTAATGATAAAACCAAAAAGAGAATAAATTTCACTAACGTACTTATTATGACACTGTATAAATATTTAAGAAAACGCAGGAACCAGCAAAAGCGACCAAGTTTTAGCTAGAAGCCCTTAAAATATTCAAAACATCCCCAAATATCGCTAGAAACTAAGTTTGAAGGGGATGTTATGACGATAAGTGTGACCCCGTCAAGTTTCCATCCGTCCTTGGCTATGTGCCAAGAGGTTTCGAAAATACGACAGTTATGCAAAATTTTAAGTAGTTGCCTTATGTAAGTAGGGTAAGCTTAAAATGACCTGACAAGTTGGGTGCGTGGATTGAATAACTCAGTTTTTGGGTCTTCAATTAGTGGAAACTGAAAGATTTGCATAATAACTGACAAGGGATGGGTTTGGGTACGGCTAGTATCATCTGTTTGCCAATTAAACACATTTCAATTTTAGAGCCAGTCCAAACTCAAAGTATTTTTTACAATTTGAACCATTTACAGACACTTGAATTGTCAAGAAACTGGTAATTTTGCAAAACGTAGCTAATAATTTAGAAGAACGGGCAAGAAACTCCATGGATGCTCTTTTCAATAAAGTTAAGTATTACAAAATCCTGACGCCATAGATCAAATCTATATAAAATGACGTGATTATGGATGTTCCCTCATCGCTAAGATAGTTTAATGTAGGTGTCATTAAGGGGGTTATGTTTGGCCCAAAGATTGCTTTATGATGACCAGGTAAATAATTAGGTAACTATGCTAAAAGTAAGTAGAATCATATCATCATCATCTGCCTAGCCTTTTCCCAACTATGTTAAGGTCGGCTTCCAGTCTAACCGGATGCAGCTGAATACCAGTATTTTACATGGAGCGATTGCCCATCTGACCTCCACAACCCAGTTAGTACTGGGTAATACGATACCCCTTGGTAAGACTGGTTGTCAGACTTTTTGGGCCACTGACTACCTATAACGACTGTCAAAGATCTACAAATGACATCCGGTAGAATCATATCATATCAGCCGAAAAACGTCTACAGCTGGACATGGATGGATCTCCCTCAATTGTCGCCATACCGATAGTTTCTATGCTTTCCACAACCAGCAAAATGCACAATAATTTCACTACATTTAAAAAAGGATGAGAAAACAAAAACGACAGAAGTCCATAAAATATCATCGCACAAAAACCCCTGCAAATGATAAAGAAATATTTCGACCATTGTCTTAGGTATGCTCTCAATATTTTTTATTCCAATATTCCCGGGCGTTTTGACCCAGTTCGAGGAAGTATCAAAAGAAATTTGTAACATGAAAATACATAAAAATATTGGAGTTAGTATGAGGAAAACTACAGGAAAACGGGTCGCTACACAGAATCATGCAAAGGTTTTTGCTTATTGGTATTTGGGGACAGGACCACAAATTGATATTGCGTCGATATTGACAGCTCCCCGATTCGATTAGGTTAAGGATAAGGAAAGCATTAACAGGTTGTCATCACGTATTTGTCCATTGATAGACGTGTATTAGATTAAGAACTTATTGTTGATGGACATGATAGAAGGATTGATATAATAATTGGTTCAAAAATACTTTTCTCGCTCAAATGTCTCGCTGATGGTGGCGCGTGTGTCGGATCATTTAGTTCCCTTCAAAATGGTTGAGTTGAATGGTGCTGATACATGCGTCATGTTCGTGAACGGGCGCTGTCAGTTGTGATTGGACATCTCTTGGTTGCCACGGCTGATTTGAATTAATTATTTTATTTTTGAATTGTTTTTACTGTGGACACTTTTAACGTACACATCTTGCTACATCGTTCTCACATAATGTACCATCTCAACATGAATGATGTAACCAAGGTTTTGTAAAAGTATTCTGATTTAAAAGAGTGTCCATGGAGATTCTTGCCTGTTCTTCTCCAAAGAGATCTACGTTAAGGAATTGGCAACTACAGTACTTTCACAGTTTTTATGCCTTGTGACTGCGACTGTAGCTACTTTTCTCATTGTCTTTGTTTCGACAATTCAAAACTGCCTGTAACTGGCCTACTTGAAATAAATACTTTGATTTTGATTTTGACTGAATTGCAGACAACAAAGAGGACTTAAGAAAATAAACCACCTCAAGAAGCAAAAGCTATATATCATTAGCAATCAACAACAGTTGAAACAGTCCAAAACATAATCCCAAAACTATTACTTCAAATTCCAGCACCATATCATTGAAATGCAGATTAATCAGGCCACGTCGGAGCGAATGCAAGGTATTAATCTACACGAGACGAAGTTACGCAAGTCAGATAATGTATTCCGCATTAGCATACTACATGAAATGCACTGAAGTATTGCATATCACGTGGTTCAGTCAGTGTGCCTTATTCTGCATGTAGGGCAAGTTTGTATGGATATGAGAATATTATAATGAAGGGTGGTGTTCCGTTTTGAAAAGATCTTTTTTTTTTTTCGGATGGGAAATCATCAATTGTCCCCCCACTCTGGGCGGAGCGGAAGGGAGTGTCAGACTTGTACTGACTCAAACCCATCCATGTTCCTTCTTTGCCCTTTGTGTTCCAGGGCCACGGTATCTCTTTCGAACAGTCCCGCAGCCCTGGCAGGCATCGGCCCATTCGGACCCCTACTTATTTGCTGACATCTCTTTAAGGCGCACGTGGAACACGAACGCGCCGTCGACACGACCTGTCGTCATTAGACGGCCGGACGGCGAGCTAGCACATAACTCGCCGTCCACAGGCCCGCACCGGTCTTCACTTCAGAACTTCATAAGCGTTGTAATACTTTGCTACTGTTACAAGGTTGTTCAGTGACTTAGTGACTTAATTATACGACCTTGTGATCTTACTTAATGACAATAATATTGGTACTGATTTGCTTCATTTTATGACCTACTAGCTTATGTTCGCGGCTTCACCTACGTGGAGTACGATAATTGTCAAACGGGGTCGTACTACCGGGATAAATAGCCTTTGTGCTGTTCCAGACCATAATCTATCTTTGTGCCAAATTTCATCCAGACCTGTTCAGCCGTTCTGGCGTGATTGAGTAACTTATTAAAATTCTATCCAAACTTTCGCATTTATAATAGTAGGAAAGATTTCATTTTCTCTCTATTGAGTGTCAGTTTTTTAGCCTTCATTTTGAACATCGTTATAGTCATATCAGACGTATTTCCAACTGCTATAAATACAGATAGATGCGAGTTAAAAGATTTTAGAAATCCAAGTTCCGGGAAAGTGTTTCGTTCAAGTAAAATCAATCGGAGACACTGAAAACATTTCCTTTCCACGTCCAAAATTGACTTAAAGATACACACAAAAACCTAATAACGTGTCCAGAACTTCCACTTTGAGGGTCTTAAGAGTAAATCCAACACCAGAATAGAGAGCCTGACCCACTTTCAAAACTATCGAGTGACTTTACTCCGAGCCTTTTGAATTTCTAGAATAAATTTTTAGACGTTTCGTCCGAGATTTCCTTAGGTGCGAATAAGACTGGGAAAGTTTCCATTCAAGCTGAAATTGGGGTTGTACCTTTGAATTTAAATTGCGGTGGAGGATTTTAGGGAGTTCCTTGATTGGTTGAGAAAAGGGTTTTAATCAAATAAAGGTAGTTTTGAAACTGTCATTGATGAAGCTTGTAAAAACTTTTACCCGGATGGAAAATTGTTTGATGGTTTCAAATATACCGGATATTCCATAAACTGGGAACTGCGGTACTAGTAATTACTTTGCAATATATAATTAATAATTCGGACAGTTAGCTTGTGATATAAAATTTCCTTTTGCGGTGTCTAGCTATGTACCGCAATCAGAAGTTACTTCTGGAAAAATAACGCTAAAGAGAAGTCCTCCATTTTCTATTTTATAAAACATATCGTAACTACACAACAAACACTGTTTTAAGCTTTCATGGTTTACAACTGAACTTATACTGTCACTTACGGGATATCGGGAGCTCAAAATAATGAACAATCAAGGAAGATAACCCGGAAGTAACAGTATAAGTTTACTACAGTATAAGTTTACTACACAACAAGTTACATTCAACGATTAATTCGCACCTTGCATAACTATCATACTTGAAAGACCTTGTTAGTCTAACAAGAGCATTCTCAGTTAACAACAATAAAAATAAAACAGAACACAAATTGGTTGGCTAATTAATTGCAGTGTCGGCTTCTTCAGCGGAGAAGTGGGTCAGAGCGTCTAATCTGCGCCACGGTGTAGCTTAGTTGGAAGACACCCGACACTGATGAAAGGGTTGAGAAGCATCGGTAAAGTGCAATATATATTTTGAGTTCAGATTATCGAGAGGATTGTGTGAAGACTGATATGAAAGAGAAAGGAGTAAATGATGCCGTGACGTCTGACAGGGGAGAATGGAAGAAGAAAACGTGTTGGGCCGACCCCATGTAGGGACAAGGGTAGGAAGATGATTATCGAAAGGTATAGTATGGCTGTTTTGACAGATTACCGTGAAAACTAAAAAAACCAGGAGCCAGTGGACTCTGTCTTGTCAGAAAACTATCTCGAACCATATTAAACTTTTTTTAATAGGAAGCCTGGCTTTCTAATTAACTACAGCGTCAGCTTCTTGAGTGGAGAAGTGGATCGGAACGTCTAATATGCGGCACGGTGTCGCTTAGTTGAAAGACACCTGACACTGATGGAAAAAGGCACTGATTAAAGGATTGGGTCTTGGGAAGTATCGATAAGGAAGTGCAATTGTTTTGGATTTCAGTAATCGAAAGTTTTACAGGGGTTTTGGCGGTTTGATGCGAATTATCGATAAGGAAAGAGCACTTTTTGTCGTCCCAGAAATCATCTTGAAACTACAAATGTTTTTGGAAAATGGAAGCCCACTGTATCTATTTTCAGAACTCTTACCAAACTCGTTTCTAAAAAAAAATCCAATGCGAAGGAAGTAAAATCATCAAAGATCAGCAATCTCAAAAGCTGAAAACTCGAGGAAGAAACCACTATCTCTAAAATATCGGGTTTCGCACTACGAGAACCGACGAAATGGGTTAAAAGGGCTAATGTACTGAACGGTGCCTTTTCAGACACTTTGATGGGACATCAACGCACGAACGGTTACAGCGTTCCAATTTTTCATCAAATTTTTTTTAAAAAGTACGAAGTCCTACAAAAGTGCAATTTTCGTTTTAAATTACCAATGAAAAATTGTAATGTGGGGTTCGGAATGATATACTGAAAACATGGTAATCGTTTGTGCATCGATGTCACTTCCATTGTCTAGAGATGTTTCAAATAAGGAACGTAACTAGGCATACAATTTTCTAATGGACTTGGAGATCCCGCAAACTTCGTTGGAGGCAAATTGCCGTTGCTAGGAAGTTAGTTCCGCCATTTCTTCACTCCATCTAAAACACTAGCAAGTGGCGAAGGGCGAACTTTTAGGGAGGCTGTATAATGTAATTTTGACGTTTAAATGGTGCAGATTTACAGCTCAACTTGAAACAGTACAAAAAGCCACTAAGTAGACTTCAAAGTGTCATGTTGCTCACAAATGCAAAAATTGAGCTACCATGACAGACCCTTCGTCTATCAAAGAGGCTCAAAATAATCTCCAAAGAATTCTAATAGATATAGAAGACAGAACAGTCATATTTCAAAGAACATTTAACTAGGTTGCAATCAAGTCTGACGTCGTAGCTGTATGAAGCAGGATCAGTTTCTAAAACGCTATCGCACATCAAGACGGTACGAAATAGGTCAACAGGTCTAATGTTGTACACCGTGTCTTTAGACATCTGACACGGGCACAAAGAGGGTTGGGACATGTCGATAAATGTTTATTACGATAGGGGTCCATTAGGAGGTGGATATAACCGAGAAAATGGTGGTGAAGATGTTTCTTTCTTAAGTTATCAATTTGGGATGTCTTATTTCAGGCAGTGGGTTTTAAAACTCACCCAATCCTGAAACCTTGATCAAGTATGGTTAATTATGATGTGTTGGATCAAAATACGACAACCAATCATCATTAATTTGGGATAAGGCTTGAAAATTTATTAAATACCTTTCCGAAACTGGAAATGAAGAGGAAAATTGATCAGAATTGAAATATTCATTCCATCAAATTGATACTTGATTAATATCCAACATATTTTATTCATTTTACCCGTGTTACTTCCTTTGTTCCATTCAATTTAGACGTGATTTTCATACCAAATGAGATAAATGTACGCTTTACGGACGTAAATGGAATTTATTAAGTAAATTGCATCTCTACACGTTGTCTTAACTGTTTTGCATGATTTTCCACATGAATGAGGCAAGATTACTATTACCAACTTATGACAAAGAAAATTGTCGTGTCTAAACGTTTCACGATGTATTGATATAGGTATTCAAAGTTATGGATTGCGTGACTAGCTAAAGGAATCAAGCATGCATGAAATGCAAAATTCATTGCTTCATTTGTTTGAAAAATTGGTTTGTTGACAATGCATGTAGCTGTAGCTATATTCTACAAGGATCTCGACATATTTGGAATATACATTGCCGTTTTGTTACTTCAAAACAATTTCACAAATGTTTACCTACAACGCCTTTTGGTTGACGTTATTTGCGCGACAAAAGATACTTGTCGTCATCATCAGACTTTTCCCAACTATGTAGTAGTCGGCTTCCAGTCTAACCGGATGCAGCTAAATACCAATATTTTACATCGAACACTGTAAAATGAAAGCAATTATCATGAAGGGTGCGCTGTTCTGCCAGGGCTACGGGACTGTTCGAAAGAGATACCGCGGCCCTGGAACACAAGGTCAAAGAAGGAACATGGATGGGTTTTAGTCAGTAGAAGTCTGACACTCCCTTCCTCTCCGACCAGAGCGGGAGGGGTCATTTGATGATTTCCCATCCGAAAAAAAAAGGTGCCTATGCAATAAGGCTTTAAGGTGCAGAAGTTTCTTTCCTTAGCCTGTCAAATGTCCCACTGCTGGGCAAGGGCCTCCCTCTTCTCCATCCAAACCTCTCTATCTTGTGCGATATCTGGCCATGTTCGCCCCGCCAACAAGATCCGCCACGGTCTACATCGACGGTGATTTCCTCAGTCACGCGTCCTGTGAGTGACGATCTTGCCTAACTATCCGGGTGCTTTCATGGCCGCGCTATGATGGAGAAGTTACAAGCTGAATTAACAAAACAATAGTTTTTGGTGACTATAGAAGCATCATAGTATACTATCAATAACGATTGTGCAGTTCAGTTTCAAAAGCTTTCAATTCTCTTAATATTCTAGATGAAGATTCATCGCCTCTTGACGGAGAATCTCGTTTGAAAGTTAGTAGACCGAAAGCAAACGAGGATAATGCTGTGGATAATCTGGTTGTTGCAGTCAGTAGCCAAAGGATAAACAAAATGTGGATTAGGTTAACGACTTGTTTGTTTTACATTATTAACCGAAGTTGTTAAGGACAAAGTAATATTTTAACCGTTTTAAAGTAGGTACTTAGACAAAATGAACTGGCTATACAGAATGGTACGGACACCGTCGTTAAAATGGTTACCACATATTCATTACATCCCACATAGAAATTTTTCGTCGGTTATTTTCTACAAATCTGCAATACCTGCACGGTCAAAATGTATGGAACAGCTGATTTGTTTTTTTAAATTACCTATGAAAAATTTCGATGTTGCCCCGTTCAGAATGATGTACTTGTCGGATCCGGTCATTAGTACGGATATAAAATGAATCGCAAGCGCGTCAGTGGTGACATCACGCGACCTACTTACAAGTCTACCGACACCACAGCGTGCTTCTACAGAGCCCTGATGTTACAGCTCGAGGCGAGGACGTCCTGGAACTGTACCCGATTCATTGTGCTGTGTTATTGTGTTAAGTTGAAATTTCAAGTAATTTGTTAGTTTAATAGAAACAGTGTATCGCACTCAGTGTATTTTCATTACACGAAACCCATCGTCGGCCAAATCATGTACGAGCATAACGGAATAAGTTCTGATATATCCGACATACTGAATACGTCTCGGTCCACCCTGTATAGTGTAGAAGCACCGACACACATTGTAAAAATATTTCTGGGGACTACCAAAGAAAGTCGCTATTATATTCATATAACATAACATCACGCATGTAATCCACAAAGGGTTAGGCAGACCTATTAATACCCCCACTTTTCTGCTACTGAGAGATGCTTGATAGAAAAAACCCAATAACACTTTGCCCGACCGTATCGAACCCAGGACATGTTCAGCAGTCGCGCCTGCGACCACTCGACCAACTAGGCAGTTGCATTTATATGTTAATACTAAAACTGTTTACGAGAACAGAGATATCCCATCCTAGGTACTTCAAAGCTAAATATCTATAAACTTTACTATTCAAGAAATCTCACGACATAATTACTCATTGTGTGAATTCACACTAACTAGAACTTCCTTATGACTTCTAACTACAATTACAGCTTGCATAATACCAATCAATTTTATTTCTTAACTAAAAACTAATTAAAGCTAGGAAACCGTATTTAAACTGGAAAACAACAAAACTAATTAAATTGAACTATTCCTCTTAGAACTTTATCGATATATTTGAAAGTTCAGGCACAACTCTACTTTGTAATGGAAGAGATACCTTTGGAATAACCTAGTGTTGATATTGCACTTATGTTCTTAGTATTTTGAACGCCAGTGTCACATATACGTGACAAGCAAGCACGTGCCCTATATACAAACGACACAAATCATCATCATCATCATTTCAGGCGAAAGACGTCCACTGTAAGACATAGGCCTCCCCCAAGTGTCGCCACATTGACCGGTCCCGTGCGGCTCGCGACACAAATATGTGACAAAAATTACACTGCACTATAACACGAAATAAACTATTAAATTGTTCTGGAATTCTTATAGGCTTTGCGGTGAGGGCACGCGCGTACGTTTATGCGCAGGCGTTCAAAAGGTTAAAGGAATAGTTGCACTTCTTAATTAATGGTGTCTTACGGAACATACCTCTGAAAACCCTGTTTATAGAGGACGCTTTCACTCGAAAATATGAAGAAAGAAAATACACTAAAAAAAAAAGGCACTAAAAGGCGCTTTGACTTCCTTTCTCAACCACTTTGTCCTTTGTAGAAAATACTCGTACAACAAGAACAATTTACGACGCTCTAGAGCATTTGAATTTTACAAGCTTTTATTTTAACTCGCAATGTTTGTGTGTATATTTGTTTAGGTCAAATCTTGCAACTGAATTTTAAAACAGTTATTCCCAACCGATTGAGGATATGTTTAGTTTGAATGACAACGCATGGTTAGCTAAGTGACCTCAGTCTAAATTCAATATGGCGGACTAGTTATACTGGGTGTAACAGAAAGGGAATATGTATAGTCATATGAAAGGATATTCTTGCAGACCATCAAACTGAACAACTTTCTCCATGGGTCCGATATAGTAAATGCGAAAAAATTATCAGCTGCCCCATATATTAGGGTCGAGTAGGTATTAAATTCATTTTTCTTCTTTTAGGAGCATTCAAATTAAAAAATTATATGTATATAAAAAGCTTGGCTTTGAAGAGCGTCTCCTCTACAATTCTTATGAGTTACACAGTCAAACTATGACCAAAGAAACGATGGATGGACTGTGTAAAGAATGATATGGCAAGAAAGGAGGTATCTGGGGAGATGACGAGTAATAGAGAAGTATGGAAGAAGAAGACATGCTGCGCCGACCCCAAATGAATTGGGATAAGGGCAAGAGAATGATGAATGATGACACAGTCAAACTATCACGCTTTATGACACTTTCTGTCTATAATTCGATAATGACCGCGGAGTTTCTGTGTAAAGAAGGTCTTACAAGGAAAAAGACCAGAGTGCATTCAGATCACGATACATCTCCGGAAGTAGACAGCACAAAGGTTTGGACCTAACTTTAGATCCCCTTACTAAATCCTTTATTACCTCCGCTCTGTCAAGTCTTGAAGTATTAAATCTAGCTTAGAGCCTTCGTCCATTGCAAACTTTGCAGCGATGGAGTAGAAATGCAAAAGCAAAACAGCAGCGATAAAGTCGCGATGCTTTCGCTGACTGTGTACCTTCGTCCACGTAATCACGATTCTGTATCACTATCGGGATGTCGCGTTTTAGTCGCGATGCAAAGGCAATTTAGTATTAATCCATACATAAATGTCTGTCAACTCTACAGATGTAAGATAGGGTCCGTGGAAACAACAGCCGCGCGTTTGCATCACTTCTATCGCGCGTTGCAAAGGCGACTAACCGAGAATACCGATGTTATCGCGCGAGCATAGCTACAAAAACTTGCCGTGAGCGAAGAGCCTTAAGAGCGTTAACGTCTTACGGCATTTCATACAAACTTTCAAGTGTTTTTTTTTTTTAAATGTCTAAATCGATTTTAATGAAACTTTTCACACCCACAGATAACTTTTCCAAATGTCTTTTTAAAAAAAAGATAATTGGAACTTTGTTTCTATGGAAAATGAAAAAAATCGGTCTAATTTAGCTGTAACACTATTTTTCGAAAAGTTCTCTGATTGAAAATCGGTTCAGTCATTTCGAAATAAAATCACTTGAAACTTTGTATGAAATGCCGTAAGACGTTAACGCTCTTAAATACCTACAACAACCAACAATGTTCATAAAATAAGTGTGAGCTAAGGCAGTATACAGGTTCACCTAAGTGCACACCCACACAATCACAGCACGAGTTCTCTTTAACAACATTCTCGCATCACTCCATCGATGAAGTAATGAAACCACATACTAAAAATATCATAAAATCAACTGGGGCGGGCTTGATTTTGTCACATTTTATTGCGTTATTCAGGAGACAGGGATAGAAGATCTTTTCTTTCTATATTTATATCAGCTGAAAGGTGACTGCTTTAATCCTTACATAAGTGTAAAAATATTCTTTTGAAAGGCGTAGCGGGTAAAAGTCCTGAATTACCATAATAGGTGCGAAAGATTCTCTCCCTCATCACGTGGGTTTCAGACAAGAGACGAAATAAGCTCATCATCATATTTCTCCTGCTCTTACCCCAATTTATTTGGGGTCGGCGCAGCATCTTATTCTTCCACCTTTCTATTACTCGTCATCTCAGCAGTCACCTCCTTTCTGGCCATATCATCCTTCACACAGTCCATCTATCGTTTCTTTGGTCTTCCTCTAGTCTTATAGCCATCCACTTTCCCATTCACATTCAAAATTTATGAACTAAAATTAACTGACAAGAGAAAAATATAAGGCTCATTCATAGTGGTCCACATTGGCCCTGGATCGAAGGATTTGGAAGTCATGGGGAGATGCCTCTGCCCAGCAGTGAGATGATACAGGCTAACAGTAAATAAAAAAAAAATAAAAAAAAATCTTTATTAACAGGTGATTGTTAGTAACATCAGTGTAGGTCTGGCTCTAGTACTAGGATTCCCTTATCACAAGATCCAGAGACTAGACTAGAAGAGCCAGTGACAGTCATTGTAGAGGGACGTGGCAGAGACCTCAGGGAGAGTAGATGTCAACTGGCTATAACGAGCACCAACTCAACAGATATGCAGGTTCTCATTTCTACTCTTGTGCCAGTAAAGGATGATTTCCACCAAACGGCTCGCATCGCTTCGGATCGGAAAGGATACGAACGGATGCGGCGACAGCCGATGCCCTCCGGCAACATGTTGACGCATACGATCGGCTCCGTACTGTCGTTCGGACAACGTATCCGCTTCTGCAACTAGTCAAATAGTTTCATACCTACCGTGTCGGATACGACGACGGGCGAACGGAGCCGATCGCGCGTCACAGCATATTTTCGGCTACGATCGCGTGTCGCGGAAGACGCCGATCACGCTGCTGTGCGCAGCTTGGTAAAAAAGACTTTAAATACTGTGTATACGATTCAATATCGTTTAAAGATTGTGAAATCCGCTCCGATCCGATGCGTTGCGAGTAGTTTGGTAGAAATCATCCTTAACTCATCGTCCGTTCACATAAATGGGCCTTCTGTTCTATTTACACAGTGTAGCACTCACAAACCAAGCATGCGTAGGTTTTCAAAGGAAAACATGTGTAATACCTACGCAAATTTCCTCCATGTTACCTACCAGCTAATTAGGTGAAAATGTATCGTAATTTATGGTTATATCTTCCTTAGCTTGGGGCGTAGACGGCTAAGTATAGGCACTCCTAGCTTTATGGATCGTTTAAGGTAATTAGAGGTTCGATTATGGTAATTTTGTGTAGGTATTATGTTGCTGTTTAAAAAGACAGGAGTGGCAGAAAAGTAGAACGTGATTGGTGGGAGATAAGACACAATTTACGCAACTTTTTAGGAACTAATGTGATACTAAACTTATACTGTCACTTACGGGATGTCTTCCGTGATTGTTCATCGCCATGATCGCGGGTTGTTATGGCGCTTGCAACAGCGTCGAAATATCGGGAGCTCAAAATAATGAACAATAAGAATATATGAACAGAATAATGAAGATATCCCGTAAGTAACAGTATAAGTTTAGTTGAAACCGTGAAAGCTTAAAACAGTGTTTGATGTGATACAGTTATTTTTTTATGTGAGGCTATGGGTAAATGTTCGAGAGTAAAACGAATTAAAACTATTTTCCTTAGTAACTATAGAAATACGGAAAAAGCCATAAATATGCATAGCTGGTGGACAGATAATCTATATATATATAAAATGGTAAACTGACTGACTGACTGACTGGGTGATATATCAACACACAGCCCAAACCGCTGGTCCTAGACACATGAAACTTGGAGGGTGTGTTCTTTGTGAAGAGTAAGTATCCACTAAGAAAGGATTTTTGGGAATTCCACCTCTAAAGTGGTAAAATGTGGGTGGGAGTTTATATGAAAGTCCGTCAGTTTTGAAGTTAGGATCTTCAAATTTTGTGTTTAGGCTGACCATTGAAAATTAATTTATACGTGTCTCAGCGTTTATGATAATCCTACCCCGGAAGGCTTAAAAAGAGGGATGAAGGTTAGTAATCGAATATTTTTCGACATGCACGCGGGCAAAGCCGCGGGTAAAAGCTAGTGTTCTATAAACAGAAACAATTTTTGTGTCTGGGGAACGCTAGATTAGAACAGGGCCAACATAGGCCTTTATAACCCTCAAAATGAGCTTCACATGATGTCAGACTGTCCATAAAAGCACACAGCCCTTGCAACTAAGATCATTCATCATTCTCCTGCTCTTATCCCATTTCATTTGGGGTCGGCGCAGCATGTCTTCTTCTTCCATACTTCTCTATTACTCGTCATTTCATCACACACATCTCCTTTCTTGCCAGATCATCATTTTTACAGTCCATCCATCGTTTCTTTGGTCTTTACTCTCTACTCTTATACCAATTCACATTCATACTCAAAACTTTCCTGACACATTTTCTTTGCAACTAAGATGCACTGCCTAAAAGCAACAAAACAACTAACCAAATTTAGTAAAACAATGCGCACCTGTATTTTTTAAATACAAGTCGACATTAAAATGTAAATGGTGTACATGCCTCGTCTGGCTTGGCGCCATTCGAATGAAAGCTGATATTAACAAGTACTTCGACATTGCACTTTTATCTTTAAGTCCATTCAATAAAACACAAAGTGCCAGCAACTTAATCTCGATTCTCGTCCACTTTGTTGCAAAACTTTTTAAAAGTATTTGTGCAATAAAAAAAATGTTGTGTCGAGGACTTGGTAGTGCCAGGTCCTTATTTAGCTTTTGGTGTGAGCCTTAGAATATTGAACGGTGATAAGGCTGGGAACTCTGGGAAGCTTGAGAGCCTAAGTGAAATACAAAAACTGGGGTTTCCACACAAATATTTCATATTTGAAACTGTACCGGGTAAAACGGGGTGAATAGGACCGCAGGGGTGAATAGAGAAAAAATTTTGAAAAGGATTTTAACGTTGAATTAATATGTTATGTTGTTAGCAAGGTCTCTAAATAATTAAGTATAACTAAGTAAATAAAACAGAGTACTTTTTGATAACATAATCAAATTAATTCAACGTTAAAATTATTTAAGTCAGAATAAATAACTCTCTATTAGAAGTCGAGTCATGGTAATTACTATTAGGTTTCTCATTTTTAATTTTGGTATTTGTTAAAATATGTATTAGTTTATTTTATTTGTATATAAGTATTAGTATCATTATAAGTGCCTATATAAATTTTCGATAGCAAGAAGTTATTTTTATATATTTATTTTGTACCCTATCACAATGTTTTCTTATTTAACCCAAAGGTTGACTGGTAGAGAATGCCTTGGCATTAAGTCCGCCTATGTACCACTGTTGTACATGAAGTTTAAATAAATAAATTAAAATCCCCTTCAAAGTTTCGTCTCTATTCACCCCTATGTTTCTATTCACTTCGTTTGACGGTCTTAGTTTGGTGTGGCGAAAAAAATGTCAATATTCTTTAAAAAAAAATATACGTATTCGTAATTCGTTTACTTTTGAATTTAATGACCTTATCATCGGTAACCTGCATTACAAGATAGCACACTATAAAGGTACCTTCCAATATCAGATTACTTACCTCACTTACCTTTAAATTAGGTCTCAGGAAATATAGTAGAAGTGCTTCATAATTATGAAAATATCTACGGTACAACGAGGTTGTAGGTACCAGTGAGAAGGTGTTTCTCGAAAACTTTCTGAAGATGGCGCGATGAAATAATTAGCTACATGGATTTCAAATAAAATGATATTTTGGAAGACACTCGAGTGGAAAAGAAAACATCAATAAGCTACTTAAGGGTAGGGTGCTGGGTTAAGCTCGCCGTTGTACATAAGCTAAACATATATTGTAATTTTGTGTGTATATATTTTTTATTTTTTGTTTGCAGTAAAGAATAAGGGTCTTACTAACATGACATCTTTCGAATTTGGTTTAAAAATCTAATTATAAAAATCTAATAATAGAATCATAATAGCAGAATAGACCTATTCTGGTTTATGATTCAGATTAAAGGTTTTGCCCGCTTCACCGTACCATACCATGACCGTGCTATGAACGTATCAGGCTACAACATTTTTTTTACCGTAGACCGTTCTGTCACCGATTAAAACCATCGCGTGCCAAGCACGTAGTGTTCCGGCACCGGTAAAAATTTCTCGCCGACAATTGTTTACGCTTCGTGCATGGTACGCCACGGTGACGGAACGGTCTAGTGGGCACTTTTGAATACAAAGAATTATAGGGTTTAACCGCGTATGATGACCGTTCTAAACCCGTTATAAACGGGTATGAGACGCTGTTGATACGTTCTAGTGGGCACAGTAGTCCGTGTCATGTGTCTTTCCGTACATGATACGTTCAGAGCACGGTCATGGTATGGTACGGTATAGTGGGAAAACTCCTTCAGGGTAATACTAGTCGGTGAGTAAGCATTCAATTTTGTATGTGCTTCTTAGCTTTCCTGACAAAAACTTCTACGGAGTTCTACATCTTTTTCTTAGCCTACAGTATATTTTTCATTAGAATCTATAGTTCATTGAACGTTTGAAGTTCATACGGTGTTATGAAGATCATACCTGATACACTCGTAACAAGAATAGCCCATGGAAAGATCTGTTGTCAATTGGTTATGAGTTCCTATCAAAAATCGGGGTCGATCAACGTTATGTTTCTCTATGAATCTCGAAGTATATTCATCATTTGCATAGCTTTCTCCTATGTTGGGGTCGGCTTTCAGTCTACAGGATACAGCTGAATACCAGCATTTTACATGGTACGACTGCCTATTTGACCTCCACAATCAAGTTAGTACTAAGTAATACGACACCCCTTGGTAGGACTGGTTGTCAGATTTGTCAAACCACTGACTACTTAACGACTGTCAAAGATCTACAATTAATGACTTAACGTGGTTTCCCAGGCACGGAGGAAACTCGGTATGTAATGGGTGATCACCCAACTTCGGACCAATCTAGGCAAGTGCGGCTTAACCTGGAGATCGACCCGAGCGGCTGTTACTATTGAGCCACGATTTCCTCAAATTGAATCTCAAAGTATATTCCACGTGTTAATTCCCCTCAAAGCGTGGATCGAGCGATCAGCTATATTGCCATAAGCCTTTCAACCATAACAAAAATAAAAATAACGACAGAGTAAAAACAAACAGTTTATCCGGCACATTTTATACAACCGACCGGGGTAAGCCTTTCGCAATGAATAAATTAACAGCCACACATCCGAAGTGGGATACATTAAGCTTGTATACAATGCTATCGATCGTTTTGTATACGGAAATGCTGTTTGGATCATTTATTTGAAACTGTTCTTTGAAACAGAGAAAGGCAATTGTATAGTTTTCATTAATTAAATAGCCACTGTCCGGAGCCCTGACACAGCCAGAAGGCGTCGCGGTAGACCTCGTAGAAGACTGGCGGGACAAGCTGAACAAGACCAGCGACCAGTGGTCCACATTGGCCGTGAATCGAAACAATTGGAAGTCCTGGGCAGAGGCCTTTGCCCAGAAGTGGGATGACGCAGGCTAACACTATCAGTATAGTTTTCATTTTGTATACAGGTTAGAAGCTTCAAAACCAATAGGTTAACTAGAAATACAAAGTAAATTGACAACGTTGGAACAGAACCCATCAAAAGCCTTGGAATCGGGATGCTTATCATACAACGGACAGTGAATAAGTGTCAGCCCACCTCTATCGGAAAATGTCATGATGTTATCGATAAACAAGACATGCATGAATTTCCGGATACTGTCAAACCCGTCAGAATAGTAAAACCTCCCACACTGATTTGATTTTGTCATGCCGGGAATGTTACAGAAGGTTTGCTCTATTTATTTGGGAAGATGAACTGCCAAGGATGTAAGCAAGGATAAGGATCGTAGCAAGTGACATTCTTCCTATCAGCCGAAAATTGTCAACTGCTGGTCACGAGTGTCCCCCAAGCAACACCATGTGGTGTTGCTTGACAAAACGGAAATTTAAAATGGCGCCGACGAAAATTCTCTGCTTTTTCGTCATGAGTGTAATTTCCATGGTTTTTCGGCTCGCTGATAACAAAATGAAGTCAAAATGAAAACAGGAAAGGGAGGTGACCAAAAAAAAGAAATTAAATTTAAATTTCTTTCTTTAGCTTCGGCGAAGCTTCGCGACTGGTAAGGATTGTAGCAGGCAGCGTTCTATGGTTTCTTCCTATCGCCCGAAAAAAGTCAACTGCTGGACATAAGCCTCCCCAAAGCAACACCACGAGAGCATTAGGTAACATCTCGCCAGTTCACCTTGCGAAGGTCTGTTTGGGTTCACATTTTCCCAAACCTTGTCTTACTGCCTTTTTGTATGCTGTGGCTTTACGACACACGCAATAAGGTTAACCAGTAGCGATAACAAAACAAAAGGTGGGAAAACATTAGTTTACGAACGCGTTAACTCGGCCTGAATTTTAACAGATTGTCGCAATAACAATTAAGTGGCCTTTTAATCCGTCGAATGGTTACGGAAGCACGTACTTCTGAATTCTGATAGTATTTTAAAACTGGGCTTTTTGTACTATTTTACGGTTCGTATATTGGGATATTGACAAGTAATGCTTGCTGAAGTCACTCTTTTTAATAATTATTAATTTTCTATGCCGCGTTGGTCTAGGGTTCGTAAGCGCAACTGCTGAGCATGAGGTCCTGGGCTCGATTACCAGGTCGGTGTTATTGGGTTTTTCCCTAAGGGATTTCTCAGTAGCAGCCACGAAGTCTGGATTTTTGCTCGGTTGATGGCAATAGGCTCGTCCCTTACTATATGGAACGTAACTGGCGAAATGTGGTTGTACTATTAGGAACGCCTCTGCTTACCTGCAGGGATTACAGGGGTGATGTGATATTTTCATCTTTTTGGACACACAGTAAAATACATACGGAAACCAAAACATTTTCTATTAATTAGTATTGATAGATTCGTGTCGCGTTTGACCATTATCTATTTTGATGGAAGGCGATAGTGTTTCTACGTCTACTCTATGTAATCGTTCACCTTAATTAATAGGAAAAAGGTTAAAAGACTGATTGTTTATATTCCATTTTAACAATACCACAAAGAAAGACTCCCAAAGGGAACAATCCACCAAATGTTTAATTAAGCTCATAGTGTCACTTACGGGATATCTTCTGTGATGGTTCATTATTTTGAGCTCTTGATATTTCGACGCTGTTGCAAGCGCCACGATCACGGGTCATCATCATCATTCTCTTACTCTTATCCCAATTCATTTGGGGTCGGCGCAGCATGTCTTCTTCTTCCATACTTCTCTATTACTCGTCATCTCGCCAGACACCTCCTTTCTTGCCACATCATTCTTTACACAGTCCATCCATCGTTTCTTTGGTCTTCCTCTACTCATATACCCATCCACATTCATACTCAAAACTTTCCTCACAACATTTTCTTCATTCCTCCGCATCACATGCCCATACCACGACAACCGATTACCACACAACTTTTCAGTCACCGGCGCCACTTTCAGACTTCTTCTTATATACTCATTTCTTATGTTATCCATTCGCGTAACACCTCACATCCCCCTTACTATTCTCATCTCCGCCACATGCAAATTCCATGATCGCGGGTAAGTGACAGTATAAGTTTAGTTGTAAACCGTGAAAGCTTAAAACAGTGTTTGTTTAATTAAGGTTTAACTTTTTAATTAACAAATTAAATATCGTTATTTTAATACTGTGAATACTGTGATATTGCTGCAAACACAAAATAATTACTAGAACAAAGGGTTCCCTCAACCCTCAACGAAAACTCACCGGGACTCGAACACAATACCCGCGGGGTAGCAGAATGTGAAATTCACGAATTACCTGAAACAAAAAAGTAAACATGAAATATTTCTTTACACGTGGATGGGGGAAAGTTACACACAGTTATTCACGAGGTCTACATATATATTAGGTACATACATTTAGTACATAAAGGATCTCCCATAAGGCAGGAATTTAACAAGCGGAGCCAAACATACTCGTGTACGGATAATGCTCGAATTTGATTCGTTATTATAAGGAGGCCATATGTGTCTTTTCAGTAAGATATCTAATTTTCGTCCTAAAACGAAAGAAACAGTCGTATTTCTTTTTGAGAAACCTTTATCATCAGCATGCCATCGTGCATTCTTTTACGTCATTTATTTATGGGGTTCCAAAACTTTACATAAAGTTAAAATAATCAGTATACATAGCCTTTTAAGACAACAAGCAAAGCGCGGGTGATGACAGGTGGACTAAGGCTGTCACCGAATGGCGTCCAAGAACTGGCAAAGGAAACGTGGGTCGTCAGGCGGCGGCGAGAAGGGCAGGCGACTTAGTTGCCATCGGGGGAAAAACCTGGATGAGGCTGGCACAGGACCGTGGAGATTGGCACGAGAAAAGAGAGGCTTATACCCAGCAGTGGGTGAGTTCGGGCTGTGGATGATGATGATAGCGTTTTATGTCTTTCGCGAACCAAATCTTTCCAAACCATGTGACTGCCTCGTTGATATAGTAGAGCGACTGTTGAGCAAGAGATCCTGGGTACGATTCCCAGGTCCAGGTTCAGGTTTTTCCTGCAGAAATTTCTCAGTAGCAGCCACGGAGTGTGGATTTGTGCCCGGTTGGTGGCAATAGGCTCACCCCCTATTTACATGGGACTTAAACATGAGTAGCGAAACTTGAATGTACTGTTAGGTACACCTCTGCCTATACCTTCGGGGATTACAGCAGTGATGTTATATATATAACAGATAAAATCCCTCCATCGTATCCATGACCTTTTCTTTGTAAAGGATGAACAAGTTAAAAATATACCTCATCGTCTGCCTAGCCCAACTATGTTGGGGTCGGCTGCCAGGAACGGAGGAAACTCGGTATGTGATGGGTGGCCACCCATCCACAGACTAACCTAGGCCAACGCGGCTTAACCTGAAGATCGACCTGAGCGGCTGTTATTTGAGCACAAGCTCCTAAAATAACAATATACCGAAGTACAAAAAAAGATGTCCGTTTCATGCATGCATTTTCTCCTTTGGGGTCAGATACGCAATAAATAACGGAGACTTCTAAATAACATCCTGGTATTCGCATCTGCACCACACCTTAGTTTAAACTAGCGAATGCATAAATAATATTGATGGCCGCAATAACTCTTAGCCTCTTATTATAAATTGGAACGTCTGTATTTCAATTTGTTATTACAGAACTGCTTGTCTGATATTCGTCCAACTCTCTGCAAGCGCATCTACGTAGTTGTGTGCTCGTCCTACAACTTTATCTATTTTAGTGATATGTTTTTAATTATAAGCTTACTATCATGATCACAAACATTATCATTAACACAAGAAACGAACAAGAAAGAGGGTAGACCGATTTGTCTGCTCATAAACACCCACCCGCAATAACTTCAGTTTATCCGTGCTTGCAACAGCGCCGAAATATCGGGAACTCAAATCAATCAGTAAACATGGTGAATATCCCGTTTCTAGTGTTAATGATAATGTTTTTAGTTTTCGTCATCATTGCGTCTTTTCCAATGATTTATTTAACGAAAAATGATATTTCGATGGGTTAAAATGTTCCATACGTAATATAACATCACGCCTGTAATCCCGGAAGGGTTAGGCAGAGGTAGTTCACCCACTTTGCGCCAGTTATGTTTCAGTCCCATTGTAATAGGAGACGTGTCGAATGCCATCAATCGGGCACAAATCTAAACTCCATGGTTACTACTGAAAAATCCTTGTTGGAAAAACTCAATAATAACACTGCCCGACCTAAATCGAACCCGGGATCTCATGCTCAGTAGTCGCGCTTGCGACCGCTTTTTAGCAAAAACTATAGTGCAGACAGAACTGGGGGCCTACCATGAGGTCTTAAAGCAGGAGTAATTCCAGTGTGGGAAAGAGATGGTGCTACACGACCTGTTTAGCTCTGTCTCTTTCCCACACTGGAATTGCTCCTGCTCTAAGACGTCATAGTAACCCCCCTGTAATGAAACTCCTTAATTGAATAGATGCAATAAAATCCACGGTACAAACAAAGTTAACAAGCTCTGCCTCAGCCAATTAAGCACAGCAAAACACGCATTATATGGCTAACAAACAAAATGTCATGCATATTTGTAATGTGCATACCATTTGAATATTTAACTACTATGGTTAGATTTCCCACTACATACGCAAGAAACGTGAAACTTGTTGTTTTTGCATTTTTTATTTAATTGCTTATGCATGATTAATGGACACCCTAGCTTGTTTATTGTATGACGAGTCGTCTGTTATGGTCTGGATAGGCAGAAAAGCTAGTTTTGACCGTATGTGGATGGATCTGGTATATTAATGTGAGAACTTTGCCTCGTAGTAGCAAGCGACTGCTGAGCACCAGGTTCGATTCCCAGGTAAGGCAAAAGTGTAATTGGGCTTCCTTCAGGAATTTCTCAGTAGCAGCCACGGAGGCCGGATTTGTGCCCAGTTGATGGCAATTATTAGACTCGCCCTCTGTTACACGGGACTTCAACATAACTGGCAAAATGTGGGTGTACTATATTAGTATGGGTACACCTCTGTTCAAACTCTTGAGGGATTTCAGGCGTGATGTTATGTTATGTAACTTTCTTTACTTACCGCGTGATACTGTTTCTCAATATGATATTGTTTGTTTAATGTTTTTGGACAAGTTTAATAGTTCAATAGCCTAGTTTTACGAGCAGAAAACTACCAAAATGCTTTGCCAATGATTAAAATAAGTCTTGAAACTACAAAAAGAAATTGCTCAGCTCAGAAGTAATTCAAAGAACGGCTGCAGCCATCAAGCAATTCAAATATAATGGATTAACTTTAGACATAAAATAACAAAATACATTATTAATTAAAAACTATTAAATAACCTAAAATAAATAAACTAACAACAAACTATAAAAGATACATTTATATTTTATTTACTTTGGCCAGAGGCTAAGTGTTGCCATACAACGTGGCAACGCCGCCAGTCTCTTGAGCACATTACCAGCTGACAGTGTTGAGGAGGAGTTTTTTGATGCCCTTTTATAGTTTGTTGTTACTTTAGACTGAATATAATAATAACATCAACTTGTTTTTACCCTTCGTATACAGCTCAGATAAAACGATTTGTAAATCAGTTAGTTCGGGACAGACTACCCAAAATTCGCCGGACAAAACTATGAAGAGGCTTTTTAAATACAACCGTCTCAAAGTAGGTAAAACAAATGTCAAATAATATAAACAGTAACCTCAATAACCATATCTACAAAGAGTACTTACTTAAGTACTACTTCGCCTCACAATAAACCAATGAGGTCGAATCCTAGTGGCCGACCAAGCGAAAGTTCCACCTAGCCGTTGAACCACTAACACTAATAGTTTACTCATTTACACGTCATTCATAATTAGTAACTTAGTTGGACTGTATAGTTAGAAAGATATTACACCCGTATATCTACGTCTGTTTAAATACAAGGTGTTAAGAGATTAATTGTCGGGTAAGTTATGTTTAAGTTTCAGTTGAACTAGTAATGTTTTTGATTGTTTTATAATTATAATCATAGTGTTGTGTTAAGTTGTTTATTGTGTCGATTACTTTTAATAAACTGAAAGGACGTTGATGAATTGGTTTTAGAGCAGCACGTAAGTTCAAGCAGTTTAACTGGATTTCTAACAAGTGTGGGTTTTTTTCTATAAGTACAGCTAGCAAACAAATGAAGTAAGTAATACAACCCGTAGCTGTCTTATGGCTAGGATACACGAGGTTAGTTTCTCAAGGTAGGATAGTAAGCTAGCTAGTTAGTTACTCTGGCTTCGTGATACAGAACTAGCTTCATTTCTGGGCTAGTATGCTAGTGAGAAAGCTAGTAAGATAGCTTCTCAAGTTAGGATTAGGATGGCGTTCTATTTTTAAGCTTATAGCACCCCCATCACTGATTATACCATCCCGGTTTCTGTACTAGCTTCAAGTGGTCAGCGTAGTATATTTATTGAGCCGAATGGTGTTTTTCTTACAAATTTCATTTTACCTCACAGAAACACTTAAAAATATCTAGCATCATGTAAACAGCACTAGCATGTGCAAAGCCAGGACAGTATACCGAGCGTCTAGCTTGCTATCTTGGCTTTGAAACCTCGTGTTTCCCTACATTACTGGTGGATAACTGTGCCTGCCTTACATACATGGTGAAAGTGACATCGGGACACCAATTTTTTACAAGAAATCAGTACATGATTAGAATAGTAGCAACTAGTACCGAAGCAAAATAAAATTTCGATGCTAATGGGTCGATCGTGGACCAGAAGCATGATAATATGTCCAGTCAACCCGCGATCATGGCGCTTGCAACAGCGCTAAAATATCGAGAGCTCAAAAAAATGAACAATCACGGAAGATATCCCGTAAGTGACAGTATAAGTTTTGCATTGTAATAAATTGTGTCATGGTAATTTAAACCGAACTGCCGTGTTCTTGTAGTTGCCATCGGGGAGAAACCCTGGATGAGACATGCACAGGACCGTTGAGATTGGCACAAGAAAATAGAGGTCTACAACCAGCAGTGGGTGAGTTTGGGCATTGAATGATGAACTTAAACAGCGTAATCATAGGTTACAGAATTACCGAGCACAAATACAGTTTCATTCAAGCCAAAGACACTGCAATAGAGTACAATAGTTCCAAGGAACGAGACAAAGAAGCCATTCCCTCACAATGCAAACTCCTCAAACCCCGTTACCACAAGAAACAATACGCAACATTACAGATATTACCGTATTACAGTGCGCATTACAGCTTAGCGCGCGATCCCGCCCGACAGCACCGTTTACTGGTATCAATTAATGTTAGGCACCGTTATGCGCGCATCTCGCTTGGGCTACAACGGTATACTTAGCTGGCGTTACCTGATCGAGAGTTACCGTTTGTACTGAACTGTAAAGGTTTCCTTGATTTTGTAATAATTTCGCTATTCTCTTTGGAGAGGAGCTCGAGGCTAAATTATAACAGCCACTCGGGATCTTTAGGTTAAACCGCGCTTGTCTAACTTGGTTCGTGGATGGGTGACCACCCATTCCATACCGACTTTCCTCCGTGGAAAGCACGTTAAGCCGTTGGTCCCGGCTGTCATTTGTACATCTTTGTCAGTCGTTACAGGTAGTCATTGGCCTGAAAGTCTGACAACCAGTCTTACTAAGGGGTTTCCTATTATAAAAGATAAAGATAATTTATTTGTTAAAAACATGTGTTTACACACAAATTGAACAGGCAAGATCTTAGTGAGTAGGGTAGGGTAGATCAGTACATGTTTTACCATGTGAGGTTTACAAATTTGGTTTTTCTTTTACAATTATACAAATTAAAACAAACTAATATTGGCATATTATTATCTTATTACAAATACAAAACACAATACAAAATAAAAATACATTATCCAGTACTAACTGGGTTGTGAAGGTCAGACAGGCAGTCGCTCCATGTAAAATACTGGTACTCAGCTGCATCCGAGACTGGAAGCCCCAAATCCAACATAGTTGGGAAAAGGCTAGGCAGATTATGATATTGTAACTCAATTAGGAGGGGGTCAAGTCCTGCAGCGGACTGCTGTAGTCTGTGTGTCTGGGATTTTTCTGTGATAATTTTCTCGTGATATTTTTTAATTATTATTGTCTGACTTATGAGTACACCTGATGAGAGGCCACCGCTTTCAAGACGTTTTAACAATGACTTTTCAACAAGATTAGACAGTAACTTTTCTTTAGCTTAAAAACATATGTATTTGTGACTTTTTACACTTGATCCATGACAGAATTTAATAAGTTTAGCAATTTGCACGGCAAACATTCGAACTATTCCCCATCTTAACATATTGATTGAATAATTGTCCTTTTAGAAATACACACCATCCTATCCTACATCAAATACCTACATACCTTTATCAAAAAACATGCAACACAAAAAAATTCTGACCGAACTTAATTCATTAGTCGAGGTCTCCGTCACGCCTCCATCGATCAGCGCAGCGTAAGCTGAGTATATTTCCGCATCAAATCTCTATTATAACTTGTAAGTTGTAACGTCTCTGTAGGTTGTACTAATGCGTAGGATGAAACTTGTTTCTGATATTATTTTGTCGATAACATGCTGAGGTTATAGTTGTTTCTGTATAGTGGCGGCACGAGCGATAAGTAAACAGTTCGGGCTGCAGTTAAAATAAGACAGTCTGTTGAAGTTGGAAACGGGATTATCTGCCCAGAGATCACAGGACCTGGATAGTGACATTGTAAAATCGATCTCCTTCTTCTCGAATCGGTGACTCAAATTTTGTCCGACCAGTACGTAGCAACCTGGACAGCTCTGTCGTTTGCCTCATTCAAGTCCTGGAGAGTGCAATTAATTGTGCACGACAGGCAGGAGAGAAGGTGTGGCATATCCTGTGTAGGGGCTTCTCACAGTAGTGGAAATACGCTATAAAACGATTGTACCAGTAACTTGTTTTGGTCCTTAGGATGTGCTGGATCAAACGATATCTCAGGATTCTCAGGTCATGGCGTAGTCATCACAAAATCTACCTGTATGACATGAGAATGGGCAATGTATGCAATTATAAATGAGCGTTGCTGTTCGGACCTCTACTCGATATGGAAGAAAGGGATTTAAAAAAGTTTTAGAGACGTCATTGGGAATATTGTCATACAATCACGACACCAACTATACGCACCAACGCACCAACTAAAAATGGCACCAACTTAAAATGTATAAAATGTACGTGTACTATTGAATAAATAAAATAAAAATAAATAAATAAATAATCATTTTCATCCCGAACATTTTCGATTTGGTCTCACAAATGCTACTTGACAAGCGGGCGTATGACACAGGACAGACCGACTTGTTACAAGTTGCACAGTGAAAAGTTTTGGATTACGATTTTCTTCGTTTTGTCCCGTCTATCGTTCAAAACATTTCGAGTATTTTTGATATGAAATAATCTTACCACTTGCCCCTAAAAAAACACTAAACATCGCTACTACATAAAATATAGGTGCATTCAGTACAATTCTCCCTACCACTTCTCAGAAGGTCATAAACATCAACTTGGTAACTTACAAGACACCTACACGATTTTCAACTCGAACAATTCTCAAGAATTTCTCAATTCAGCGTCAGCTGATAGCGTTTGCTAGAAATCCCTTAATCAACTGCAATTAACCGAGATTGCAAGAATGTATTCACGCATGTATTCTTGATCACATCCCGCGGTATTCCACGAATGCTTTTGCTTATCATCGAGAACGATAACAATCAACATTAATGTAGCATTTGGGGAAACTCGAGCATGCCTACTACTACATTGTTAGGCAATCCACAGATGGGGGGAAAACAGTGGAAAATGGGGAGCACGTTGTCAGGGGGACTAAAGCACGTGGGGAACACGGAAGCACGGTGTGGTCACGTGTTGTCATGAAGTTGAAGGGTGATGGGATATAAATAAAAATTATTTTATTTTTTCCAGACAGTGTTAAGGGCTTAAGAATGACTATCTTGTGGTCTTATTATTATTATCACCCATTAGTGTCCCACTGCAGGGCAAAGGCCTCCCTTCCTCTTTCCACTTATCCCTATCCAGTGCTATTGTTTGCCAATCTTTCTGAAAAGAGTCGAGTTCATCTCGCCATCTCCTTCTGGGCCTGCCGCGTTGCCGTTTGCTGCTGTTTGGGACCCATTGTATTATTACTTTAGCCTATAGCTCCTCCGGCACGCGACAGATGTGGCTAGCTCAGTTCCATTTAAGCTTGGCAGCCGTGTGACTTACATCGGCAATTTGTGTTTTGGAACGCAGTATCGAGTTCCTTATACGATCACTCCAAGGATACTACGCTCCATTGAAAGAAAGAAGAAAAAGAAAGAAAGAAAAAATATTTATTTGTCGCAGGGATATGTCATGCAGCATCATACAAAATTACAAAAAATAAACAATAAACTATAAATCAAACCATCAATGACCATTCTGGTCATTGCTCGCTGACAGACCCCGAGTGCGGACATTATTGTGGTCTTACTAGGTAGAAATCCGGCACAACCCACTTACTCCCCAAGATAGGAGACAGGCCCAAAATACATTGCCAGGAAACCAAAACACGTAAGGAAGACGACCGAACGGGGTGTGGTCACGTGTTGTCATGCACTCGAAGGGTTATGGGAGTATTTTTTGTTCCAGGAACGAGTCGACGACCCTGACATATAACGGTTATGGTAAAAGATGTCCACCTCATAGCTTAATAAGCAGAAGTCCGACACATCCCTTTAGTAATTCGTATGGTTAGTGCCTAACCTGGTGTCAGTTTTTATACCGCTCATGGGCCTCTGATTTGTTTTGATATGCCGTCGAGAAATATCTCTCAGGCACGCTGGTTTCGTTTCCTCACGATGTTTTCGTTCATCGACACAAGTGATAATTATACAATACGCCCATGAATCCGAAACATAAGAGGTCTTGGGTTCGAACTCAAGACCTGTGCTTGGCAGTCCGACCACACCACTAGGAACATCCCACTGACTCACCAAGACTAAAGGCTGTCCTCAGACAGAACCGATATTACTCCAATTTAATAGTCAATAAAAAATATTTATCCAGGGTGTAAATAGTCTCTTCACGAAGCCGTCAACCAAGCATTCTGTACATTAAACTAAGTAACTTTACGCAAAAATTATTGCTGGGAAACGACTTTTTTTTTTTGGTGAAAAATCACGTTTTACGGTAGGACTCGATGTAATGCTCTCAAACCATTGTGCTGATGGATGAATTGAATAGTACGGGAGTCATGGAGGTATTTAAAGTAAATAAATTCCCAGGTATGGTCTAGAGTAAAAAAAAATATCGCAAAGACGGGGAGAAGAGAACAAGTGCCATTCGGCTTCATTAAGGGTTTATTTACACCTTTTTATAGTAGTCATTACGCAGACAAGAATTAAGTGCTTCTTAGGACGATGATTTTGAATATTAGTGCTCCAGAATATACTTGAGAATATTTTTGTTTTCCTGTTCATAGGCGAAGTTGTCCACATTCTACGCCAACTGTTCGAAAACAAGTTATTTTAGTATAAGGGGATACCTTTCAAGAAGATTCCATAGTTGCCTTTAGAGACACCCACATGTACAGACAAGGTTATCCGTGGGCAGGGTGAGCGTACAAATTAACTTATAAACGATAGATTTTCCTACTAATATTATAAATGCGAAAGTTTGTAAGGACGGATGTTTGTTACTAATTCACTCAAAAACTACTGACCAGATTTGGATGAAATTTGGCACGCAGATACGTTATAACCTGTATACACATAGGATATTTTTTACTCGGTAGTAAGACCCCGTTCCCGCGTTCGGGAAGTTGCGTAGTATCTTCTCGTCTAACTTACCGCAGTGCCTCAAGACGAAAGTCTATGACCAGTGTGTCTTGCCAGTGATTACATACGGGACCGGAACGTGGTCGCTAACAATGGGCCTCATCAGAAGGCTTAAAGTCACCCAAAGGGCAATGGAGAGGGCTATGCTCGGAGTTTCCTTGCGTGATCAAATCAGAAATGAGGAAATCCGTAAGAGAACCAAGGTTACTGACGTAGCCCGAAGAATAGCCAAACTTAAGTGGCAGTGGGCAGGGCACATTGCTCGCAGAACGGATGGCCGATGGGGCCGGAAAGTTCTGTAGTGGTGACCGCGAACTGGAAGACGTTGCGTTGGAAGGCCTCCCACTAGGTGGACCGATGACCTGGTAAAGGTTGCAGGGATCCGCTGGATGCGAGACGCTCGGGACCGGTCAATGTGGCGACACTTGGGGGAGGCCTGTGTTCAGCAGTGGGCGTCTTTCGGCTGAAATGATGATGATGATGATGATGAGTAAGATCCCGTGGGACAATTACCGAACTTCACGCGGGCGAAGTCGTGGGCATAAATAAGCTAGTATTTTATCATTTATTTGTTTTTTTTTCTACTGAACAAAACGTAGGATGTTCGAAGATTGAAGCAAAAATAAAATTGAATAGTCATTTAATTATCTCGAAGAAATTATAAGGATGACTCAGCAGCTTAATTGAGCTGTTAATATTAACGGGAGGTTGAGAATTTTTCGTGACAAGCATTTTACTAAGGAGTGAAGAATTTTGTACTAAGGCATGAATCTGATTACTGTTACTTACACCTACTCTTTATTTGCAGGTGGTCAGTAAATACGTAACATCTTCACGTTTCCATAGATAAAATATCAGTATTCGATTTCACATTACTGCTAATTCACATAAACCATTGAAAGAACTGAAAATTACTGCAACGGTTCACTGCTGTTTCGCCAAAGCTCCTTTGACAATTTTTTTTAAGGCGTAGTCAACGTAGGCCTGCTGCGCGGAGCTCCTATTTCTGTTTGCAGGGTTTAAAATACCCTAACACAAAGGCCCCTTCGAACGTAACCTGTCCGAGGCGGGGTGCCCAAGAAACGCTCTGGACTCATTCCAAGCGTATTGTTCGGTGGAAATACTGGAAAGCAGACAGGGATACCTTTGCCCAGCAGCGGAACCGAAAATACAATTTCAATTTGTCCTATATTTAGTCCAACGACTATTTTTACATATCTTTTAAACGCAAACCCTGCGTAGGGAACTACAGCTGTTTTTGATGGAAAGAAAAATTCGAGTGCGAGCAGGGTTTGAACCTGCGACCTTCCGATTTCTGTACACCGGACGTCTTAACCAATTATACCATCGCACCCTGCTCGCACTCGAATTTTTCTTTCCGTATCAAAAACGTCCTACGACTATATTTATTGATTATGGTATCTGTAAACTGCAAGTTACAGATACCAGAATTTTGGAGAATTGAATGAACTTGCACAATTGCACATCCTTCTTCTAGTTTCAACTAGAAGAAGGATGTGCAATTGTGCAAGCTTACTCCACGGCAAACAAATATAAACTAAGATCATTATCATCAGCCTAGCCTTTTCCCATCTGTGTTGGGATCGGCTGCCAGTCTAACCGGATACAACTGAATGCCCGTATTTTACATGGAGCGACTGCCTATCTGACCTCCACTACCCAGTTAGTACTAGGTAATACGATACCCCTTGGTAGGACTGGTTGTCAGACTTTTTGAGCCACTGACTACCAGGATTGAATAACAGGTAAATAATACATAAAGGCGAAATAAACAAGAATCACTTGAAAATTCTACAGCTCTAAGGGGCTTTTTCGAAAACCACATCCATTATTTAAAACAAACAAACCTCTTTAATTATGTAACTAAAGATCCCAATAAACCAAAGTACCGGTAACGTGATTGAAATCGATGGATAAAACTGAACACGGAACGAACACGGACCTAACTAATCGTATGATAATTTCTTAACGGTATGCAAATAAGACGGTATCGAGAAGAATTATTGTTAATTTATACGGTTTAAGTACGTTGAAAGGGTTAGGTGGTTTTTTAAGTGCGAGATAGAGAAATTATACTAAAGAAGATCCGGGATTAGAATCTGTATGTTTGGAATTTGATATTAAAATCACTTGACTTGAAGAACAGTAATATTTATCAAATTCCACCAAAATCCATCAACACTATAATAGAGCAGGTTAGTTGGGACCAAATACATAAAAATCGAATGAACAACCAACAATTTACAGTCACTTAAAGTGATAGGACAATCTTTTGAGCCAAAAGATGTCCACTGCTGGAGATAGCGGATCCCTGCAACCCTCACCAGGTCATCGGTCATATCCTATTGCTTACCTATCCAGGTAAGCGATAGGATATCCATTCATAATTTACTATATCCAAATATAACGTTTTGTAGAAAGTATTCCTTGTCCGAAAAAAAACATTTTCTATCTTTGAACATAAAGAGAAACAGCATGAAAATAAAAATAAGATTGAGCAGTAAACCCCTTTTACAAGACAAAAACAATAAAACTCTCATGTAGACGTAAAACGCATGTAATCGTACCAGCTATGAAACTCTCGTAAACCTGCCAACAGGTACAATATTGTGTTGTCTTCTTAAAGCAAGAGAGGGCAAAAGATAAATAGTATAGAGAAGGAATTACATAGCTGAGAAAGTACTATTGTGGAAGACGAAATCCCCATTTCTTGTGTGTAAATTCTGGAATATATGAAGATACGTATTAAGAAAGCATCATGTCTGCAATCCCTGAAGGATCAGATGAAGCCGCATTACGGGCAGATGAGCCTAGCTCAGGCTCAGGCTTAGTCGAAACATTCGTGAAGCATGCAAGACTGACTTCTGTTAGGTATAATATCTTTTGTACAGCCAAAGAAATAAATATTCTACTTTCTATAAAACCTTCAAAGGATCAGAGACACGACAGTACATTTTAAATCGAAAATAAAAGAAACCGACCGATTCAATAAAACATAAACTCAATTACTTTCGTGTAGACCGCGAATTTTATAGCCAATACGGTTGTACGCAAATTGTTGTCGTAAATTGTAAGTAATAAAACCCATATTGGATTGTGGTGGGTAACGGTAAAGATGGCACAGTTAGACTTGCAAGGAAACTGGTATTGCAAGGTAGGTCTGATGGGTGGTTGGCAATCGATGCAACTGCGTCAGGAATAGATACAGGCGGTCAACAACTTGATGATACCAGTTCTAGTACATGATTTAAAGATAATTGGCAGGCTTTTAATGGTGTAAAGGATAAAGTGATGATGGATGAGAATCCTGTTGGCGTAGCAAACGAGCAATATTTGTATGCGGTTGAGTGTACTGTAGTTATTGATAGAGCTGACGAATGTGCTGTTCATATAAGAGGGTAACAGAAGTATAAGGAGAACAATAGGAGACATTGATGAAGAATAAGCTCACAACGTGAAGAAACTGAATTGCCTGCTATCCTCTGTTAATCACCATTAACAATAGGGTGGACACTACTGACGACTTCTTGTCAAAAAGTGCTCTTTAGAGACAAGACAGTGCGAGTTAATATGAATAAACTTCTTCACTAAAATGGTGATTCATTCACAGGAAATTTACGGGACGGACTTATAAACAGGGGTTTGTTTTCAAAAACAAAACACTCATAACAAATCCTACGCCACAAATATTCAGATCAGTATTAATTCAAATTGATCCGCCCATATCGCGGTCTGCGGTCAAGAGGATGTCAGTAATAACATTGGCTTAAGGTGAGAATAGACTAGCTAGAGCATTTAAGTGTAACAAAACATTGAGCCCTGTACTGTATCACATCACCCTTTCACGAATCGAACAATGATTACGAGTCTCGACGCTTTGTTCCAACTCAATTTTGCAAACAAACAACCGAATTTGTGTAATATTTCATCGACCACACGACCGCACCCTGACCGGCACATTTGATATTTCAACGAAGAGTAAACACAAAATAGAAAGCTATGTTTCTGTGAATGCTCAGATTTCGGTACCACTTTTAATTCTTCTTATTACTTCGAAAAGTGAGGCCAGAATTCGCAGGAACGTTACATTAGATGGAAATGCTGTAGTCTATACTCGCCTCAATACGGCTTACTAACATCAACGTTCAATTAGGTAAGTAGGTTTACCAATTCATTGTATTATGAAGTTTTGAATTTAGTTGGTCGTTTTGCGGTTTTGAAATGGTTTCAAATGCGGGCGTTTGGACATGATCTGGCAAGCAATTTGATTGTCTTTGGCAAAGGACGAATCTATCAAGCTGGAGTTCGTTTAGATGAAACGATTTACGATCAAGCATTAAACAATGTGTTCCTCCATCTTGGAAATAGGGAGTCTCCTGATTTAAGCTGAGTGAGACATAATTTGAAATGCATCAAAAGCTTGCTACGTATTTTCGAAAAAACTTCAAACTTTGTAGCTTTTTGCGACCATGAGGCAACTTGACCAAAAATAATTTGTAACTAGAATTGAGGTTGAACAACAAATACAATAACTTATTTCAACCAAGGATTCTTCTCGTTATTTGGGTATAAAAAAAAAAAAAAATCTCCGTGACTAGAGCTTTAGGTACTTTATATAGATAATAATTCTGAACAAAAACTGCGACTGTTTTTTAAATGCACGGCATTAAGAATTCAGTTTTTTATTATAACATTTTTGGTGTCAGCGACTGATCAAACCGGCTATTGGCATTAAGTCGCATTCCTGATGGCTAATGACTGATGCTGCGATATGAAAGACTTAAAACTTCGCTAGCTATTGCATTTTAGCAGACTGTTTAAATGTCAAACTCGTGAAAGCAGTGTTAGGCTAGACTGAAAATGATATAGGTAGGATTTGGATTACTTTTAACCACAAGTCAAATTACAAATTCATGAGAAGTCTTCAGAAGCCAACAGATTAGTTCCAGGACTAATTTCAATGGAAAGAACTGCAAAAACAGGTCCTATAAACTAGAACAATAAATGTAGACAAGAAAAGCATCATAACAGACAAAGTGAAAATTTAATAAAAGAACAGAATGCACTGCAATCAACCCCAAACGACACTTTTACGGTCACTCCAAGCGACTATGACTTCAATTACACTCTTAAATGGTGACATAAGATTTCATTACATTTCACCACGAAGAGTGTTGGTGGAGAAGGGCCACAATCTACAGAAGGATTTAAAATTTCTCCTTGACCGTGCTTGCATAGACGCTGAGAATAAGCATTTTTGAAATAATATAAATTTAAGCGTTCTATAAGTATTTTGGATCAGATCTGCTGTAAAATCTTATCTTAGGCTTTCGTTTTGTCAACCAATCACAGCTCATCCGATAAAATTGAAGACCTGATCGGGATCCTTGTTGTGAAAGTCTAATTCTAATCTCTGGTCCTGTGTTGAGATTATTCTATCAATACAGGTCTGAATGTATCACATTTCTATTAATAAGGTCTACCTCCGATTCCTGTGCATCTTTTTCTTCGTTGTTCGTTGCGTCACAAGCTGGTTTTTCTTCACATTATTCCTTATCATCTCACCTCACCACAGTAACGTTTTGATTTACTACAGCAGCCATAACTTTTAATGAGCCTTCCTCGCAATAAATTTTAGTTAACTTGACATGCCGTCGTCAAATTAAGAATTAAAGGGTATATTAAAACTCTTTTTTGGTATTACGTCATTTTAATGAAGACGTTAATGTTATTAAATCTTAATTGATGTGCTTTCATTTTGAAGACAAATTGTTCGATGAAGATACTAATGATGATAAATTTGACCTTCAACCTTTCTCTATCTCTAGTAGATAGGGCAGGGCTTCTGTGAGGGCTTGGCTGTCGATGATGTTTAAAATTTCAATCATAGACAATAATGTGCTCCTAGTAATGCAAAGTACATACATGCTAGCTAGACTATCAAACATGGGTGATGTGGTAGGCCCAATTTAAATTTAGAATGAAGCTTTGAGGAAAAAGGTGGTTGATAATAAGAGTATGAAAACAAAAAAACGAAGGATGGATTTTTAGAACGATGATACGCCTATTTATGGTGTGACTTGATGGCCAATAGCGATGTGTGGAAAGAAAATCGATTACAGGAACGTGGAGGGTAACGTCCTGTAAGGTCTTAATTATTTTCCAACAAATTCAAATCAAAGTAAAATATATAATTAAAGAAGACTTAAAAGTGTAAGGATGAAAGAAAACGAGAGTCAACCGATAAATCTCTTTTATGGCAAATTCAAGTAAAACTAGAAGTATGTCAAAAACAAAATATTTATTCGGACAACTTACACGTGCTGCGAAAATTCAAGTAATGTTAAGTGGAAAAAGTCTGTGGGAAGGTAAGTTATTTTACACGGGCAAAAGAACGCGAGGTCGAAATAAAATGCTTTCCTCAGGCAAGATTCCATAAATATGTTGGTATTATCCAACTGTAGGGTGAATAATAAAATACAAAGTTATATATATTTCGAATACTTGATGAAGCTAGGATATCGGTTTCATACGGTTTTGTAAACTCCTGGCTAAATAATAACCGCCGCTCCGGGCCAATCTTTAGGTTAAGCCGTGCTTGCCTAGGTTGATCTGTGGATGGGTGACCGCCCATTACATACCGAGTCTCCTCCGTACCTCGGAAAGCATGTTAAGCCGTTGGTCCCGGCTGTCATGTGTAGATCTTTGACAGTCACAACCAGTCTTACCAAGGGTTATCGTATTACCTAGTTACCTAACTGGGTTGTGGAGGCAGTCGTTCCATGTAGAATACTGGTATTCAGCTGCATCCGGTTAGACTGGAAGCCGACCCCAACATAGTTGGGTAAAGGCTAGGCAGATGATGATGATGATGGTTTTGTAAGTTCTTTATACGATTTCAATAAAGAATTCACAAAATCGTATGAAACCGATTGCTGCATTGGGATAGGAAGACGTGTTAGAGGAACTGATCAAAAGAGCAAAGTTTAAGAATAAATATCCGATTTCTATGAAATCGTTTCTATGAATCGCAAATGAGTCTCTATTTGTTAGGCTCAATAAAAGCTACTTTAGAGAACATACAAACTATAGTAAGTCAAAAAGAGAAAAAGAGTCGGTACCTAAAATACCAAAAATGACAAAAACAGCTGCAAATATCTTGTCAAAGAATAAAAACACAAATACAAATACCAATAAAACCAGAGATAGACAGAAACAATACAATAGAGAAGCATTCAAGAAAATTAAAAAATAATTCAGCTGTCTGCGGTAGGTACTGGCAGCGAATTCCACGAGCATACCTGTGCGATATTGAAAAGGCTGGCACAAGGCTTCAATGGAGAGGCGTTCAATTCAGCGATTAAATTACTGATATTGATGCAGCGTAAAATGATTGCTTTGTAGCGCTACAATCGCTGAATGTAAAATTTCCGGGTATTTTGTAACATACATTCTACAATACTACGTGACTGAAAATTGAATTTTGAAATATTTTTACCTCAATTCTAGAATTAACTCGTTGGATTTCCCGTTGGCTTGTGGGTAATTTGATGTCCCTGTTAGCCGTTTTTTTTTGTAAATCGAGATGGTTTTTTTATGAATCGAGATGGATTCTTTACATACAGCAAATGGCATCCAGATTAAGTAGACCATGATTACTCGCGCAGCGTTGGCAGACTACCTGAAAGGTGGAACGACGACCCGGTGAAGATTGGGGGAACCTGAGAGCAGCGCAGGACCGAACGTTGTGGCGATAATTGGGAGAGACCTACATATGTCCAACATTGGACGTAGTTCGGCTGAAATAATGATGATGTTTCCTCATAATGAAGTCTTGTCAAATCTCTACACGCAATTAAGAGCAAAACATTTCATAAAAAATACCCCTGTATACGTATTCTCTAAGGGTTAGGCCGAGGTGTACCTAAAACACCCACATTTCACCAGTTATGTTTAAGTCCCATGTAATAGGGGACGAGCCTATTGCCATCAACCAGACACAAAGCAGAGGAGAAACATTTAGAAACTGCCAATTCCGATCCCATCTTTCAACTGGAACCAACCTGTTCACAAATGTTTTGCCCATATCAATCCAAGACCACATAGCCGTAACTCAGAAATTAGTTTGGACACCAATCCGGCAGTATTTGTTACAAAACAGAGCGTAATCTGGGGAGTGAAAGTAATTACTTGGACCAATTTCGGTGGATTGACAACCAAGGAAGACTGTCTATTGTGTCTAACCCACTAGACTAGTAATAGTGGTCGTAAAGACACATCGAGACAAGTTGGAGAGGAAATCGAGATGAGATTTCTTTTGTTTTATTTAGTGATTGACTGCCTGGGTACAATATTTATAGGTTTTTCTTGATGTTTACTAGAATATTTATTTATACAACATTAGTTTTAGTATATGCGAAACCTGAAACACGTGTCTAGTATTTTTGTGTAAAGAATCTTTGTACAAAATTTCAAAACTGTATCATGAAAAATACAAAGTTATAAGCTTGTTCTGTTACGTTGTCCGCACAAAAATGTGGTCACCTCGCGGCGCCGACGCGCGCCCGCCTCCAGCGTCGTCTTGAGCTCATTGATAATAATAATTTGGCAGTAGGTACCTAAATGACTGCGATAGGTACTTAGTGTCGCTCGGTAACATGGTTTAAAAATTATTGGAATGGATTCAGTTACGATTTCAATTTTCGCTATGGTGAACAGCAAAGTCATCTATTTATTAACAGAACCAAACAATCAAAGACATGTGACATTTTGTGATGGCACAGTCTAAATATTTGGAAAATCCATAAAAAACATGAACCCTGAAATCATCACACTCCTTTTTTTGGCCAGTACTATATCAAAAGTAAAGGTGAATCCGACTGTCTGCTACGAACCCCCTTTGATGCCATTGACACCCACTCAGAATAGGATAATCTATTCGTAGTCAAGTATTATTTCTCAAACACCCGTTTCTATTTTTCACACACTTCCACGACAAGCAAAAATAAAAACGCCGACCAATAAAATAGAGAATAACTTACAATACAAAAGCTAACGTTCCGTTCTTGTGTCATGGAACTTATATAGCTGTAAAAACGGGAAAAGAGCGTACGATGCAGCCTGTGTAAGTAAACTAGGGAAAATGAGCACTACAGAGATCATGTTCAGGTAAAGAAGTTCTATCCAAGAAGATTTAATAACGTAAGAAGTGGCCTGTATTTTATACGCTAACATTGCCCTTATTATTTCTGGAACGAAACCCAAAGAAAAGATGGATGGATTGTCTGAAGACTGATATGGAAGAGAAAGGAGTAAATGATGCCGTGACGTCTGACAGGGGAGAATAGAAGAAGAAAACGTATTGCGCCGACCCCAAATAGAATAGGACAAGGGCAGGAAGCTGATTTCTGGAACGTTATTATAGCAGGATTGGTGCCCAGAATCAGAGATACGAGGCCGCGGTAAATCACGAAGGAGATAGAGCGACGGCCTAGATGTCTTCATTATGGATTGAAAAGAAATTTCGTAGAATCGTGACCGATGGAAGGAATGAAGGGTAGCCTTTATCCAGATCATAATAATATTTTACGTCAACTACATTAAAAGTTGTCATTATCAATACCAAATAAGCCAAGCTAGTTGGGGCTCACTTACGACGAAGGGGATCACGAGCATGACGAACTCAAGAGAACCTCACTAAAATAACTGATCACTTATATGCATAATTCTCTTCTGCTTTAGTCTCTGTACCGGCAAAAAGCGCTGCAGGTATAACCAAGTCGAAAACCTTCATCCCCGAACAGCAATAACTTTAATAAAGACATTACAGCGGTTACTTCGTCAACATTCCACGGAAAACTAGTACCAACATTACGTCACCATAATAGCTTTATGGGAATATAATGGAGTAATCGACAGTCACGAATTTCCGTGCCGAAGTCACAATGATAAAAGGGAGTGTCGAGAGCTTATCTTGTAGTGTAAATAAGTGTCACTAGTGTCAGAGAAAGGAGACAGTTGGATTGTGTCGCGATATTGCAATTGCTGTGTCTGAGACAGTCTATGTGGTTTGAAGTGTGTTTATTGATTACGAGTCCTAGAAGTACTAGTGACTTAGTTTCGAGTAGGAACTGTAGAAATGCGAAGAGCTCGTGGCTAAATTAAAACAGCTGTTCGGGGGGTCGATCTTCAGGTTAAGCCGCGCTTGCCTAGGTTGGTCCGTGGATGGGTGACTACCTTAAATACAAAGTTTTCTCCGTGCCTCGGAATGTACGTTAAAGTGCACACCGCCAGCTAGCGAGCCTCTTTTAATACTTCGTTTCGGCTCTTTCGGTAGTTCGCTGTGTGAACCAAAGTATGCAAAGAAGTGAAACGATGCCTCGTTCGCCTCGCTCGCCAGCTGAGGGTGTGGCCTGCGCTTTAAGCCGGTGGTCCCAGCTGTCGTTTGTAGATCTTCAACAGTAGTTACAGGTAGTCAGTGGCGAGAAAGTCTGACAACCAGTCTTTCCAAGGGATAACGTATTACCCAATACTAACTGGGTTGTGGAGGTCAGATAGGAGATCGCCCAATATAAAATACGGGTGTTCAGTTTCATCCCGTTAGTCTGGGAGCCGACCCCAAAAAAGTTGATAAAAGGAAAGGCAGATGAGGACTGTAGAAATTCGTCTATTCGAAGAATAACTTAAGCTAAAGCTATGTTCTACAAAAACAATTTAAAGATCTGAGGTTAGATATTAAATAGAACGGAAATTGAATCCTAGATAAAGATACAGCTATTTACGTACATAAACTGGAATTTATTTTTAAAAACAAGCTCTTTTATTTTTATCGTAAACACCTGTCTGAATACCTACAACAAAGGATTAAGGTAAGCTTGATGATTACAACATACTTATATAAAATAATATCCAAGCACAATATTGTTGTACCTGTGGAAACTCAGACGAATTACAAGAGTTTATCACAGTATAAAGAAACAACAAAGAGTACATTGTTGCAGAAGGACAAGGTGCAACAACAGATGATAACAATCATAAGAGTGGACGTGACTTAGTTGGTTTGTGAACAGGTGTGATACGTTATTTCACAAAAATGTTTCCTAGTTTGCATACACATGCTAGGTTTTGTCGCCTTTGGCCTAAAGGCTTCAACTTTCTCATTGAATGACTCCTTGAGAACTCAAGAATGCCCATAAACGGCCCGGATTACTGAAATACATTTTTGAGAATCTAAGAATGGTAGATAGATGGAGATGGAATAATCAAAATACCATTTTAAACTTTCATGGTCACTAAAATTATTATAACTAGAAGACGGGATATTTACCATGTTTAGTAACAATAAACATGGTAAATATCCCGTCTTCTAGTTATAATAATCAAAATACCATATTATACATATCGAGTAACTAGGTCGTACCATAAAAATTTAAGGTACTATGATACTGGTACTTTGATTTGATGAAATCAGTGATGTAGCCAACCTAGTAGGATACATCGAGCATGATAATCGCGTACGGGCAATACAAATATAGCCACAGGATAAAAACACTATATCCTCATAAGACTGTAATTGTTATGTTTGTGTGACTAGCTGAGAGTACGTAGGTATTGAATGGCTAATTATCTAGATCTAATCAGATATTATCTCACCAAGTCTTGATAAATACTCATTCACGCGATTTAAATGTCTATTATTATCTGATGGATAAATACTACACAATAAAATCGTTCACGCAGAGTAATTGTGATAAACATGCATGCATTTAACGATAGTTATTTGTATTGAAGACGCCATTGCCAAAAAAACGGTCCTTCTGAAAGTAATTCTCTAATCCGTGGTACCAACGAGCCCCGAAGCAATTTGGGGTTTCAGAGAAATTATTACAAGGTACAAAAGAAAATATGACATTTATATAACAAACCTAATAATGTTACTGCTAAACAAAAGGTTGGCTGTAATAACGAGAGTTTAATGAGTCAAAGGAAAAAGAAAGCCTTGAAAATAGGTTAAAGAGAGGTTAAAGTCGTTAGACAGTTAATTTAACAAATAGGATCAGGGTAGCAAACTGAAAACGGTAGGAGAAAGGAAATTAGAAGACATTTTACGACTTTGGTACAATTTTCCTCAAATTATTTTTTAGATCAAGGGCAAGTTATAATGGCTTCATTATGAGCAGTCCAACCTACAGAAGCCTATTCAAAAACTTTAAACACAAATCATCTTAGAAACAACCGTGATGGTAATATTACATAATACGAACCACCTCATTCCGTAAACAAAAGCTGTTGTGATGTGACTTGATAAAGTCAAAGATTTCACACTAAAAACCAATTTGAATCATATCAATTATTATGATTAAAGAGTTAGCACAACACAAAGGACTTCAACCAATCTTCATACGCCACACACAGAACAACATAATGTCATAAATTATAACAGCAACATAGTTAACAACTTACAAGACGTTAATGAATAAGGAGGAGTACACAATTCTGTATCAATAGACGCCGAACTTGAGCGTAATCTTAACACAGCACGGCGTAAATCAGTTTATGTTGTCGACAACACAAGACTTGGCAGTAACAGTGTTAATAGAATAGGGAATAGTGATTTGAAACTACGTTTGATAGATGTAAAGTAGGTCGAATGTTTGTGATTTGTTGTGTTTCAAGATAAATCGTTTCTTAGGTGGAAGTAAGTAACTAACTATTTCATGAAAATGCCATTCAATGAGGTTAAATGAACTTAGAGGGTTGCATTGATGATTTTAATGATTGTTATTATGTATATAGATACGTGTTACTTGCGCAATTTATGTTTCATGAACATACAACCTGACACTGATCTGCAAATTGCAAAAAACGCAAGAGAATTTGAATTTTGCGGGTCACCCAGACGCTTTCGCCTTAAGAGAGACATTTGATAGAAACTATCTTAACAAAGATTCTGCTAGGAACTGCCAATCCGTTAAATAAACATAATGATACCGAAGTACGTTTTTGTACTAATTATAGGTAAATAGTTTTAGGAGGTCTATCCTATTCTAAACCAATAAATAAACACATGGTCATAATTTTCCTTTTAGGAGCTAAATTGCCCATAGACGCACCAGCTAATTTAAATATTATATTCCCATAATATAAAGCTCCGCATAAACTCCACATGCACACCCAACTTGGCTGCTACATCTCCCATGTACCCGACAAGACTGGTATAACAACATCACAAAGTTCGTCGGGTAACTCACACGTTGAGGTTCAGCCTGGTATCGACAATACATGACACAGTTAGCTGGCTGTACACCGTTTAACTTTGAAGCTTGTGTTCAAACAGCGATAGTTGAATCATGAAAATATAAAGGGAAGTTTATGGTTTGTTTGAAATAGGTTAAATATTGATAAAAAGCTACATGCTTGGAGCCAAGACAAAGTGACATTCTATTAGCGATAATGATGACGTGTAACTCAAAAATGTGTTCGACTGACATAAGCTAACGAACGTAGAACTTGGCACGAGCAAAGAGAGGCCTATAGCCGCAGCAGTAGGTGAAGTCGGGCTGTGGACGATGATGATGAAGCTAACGAAAAGCTTATGTCAATGCCAATCATTTTGAAAGTCGATGTAGAAAGTACGAAACAGGTTGAAAGTGATTGCAATTTGTTCCACATGAGTTTTTCATTAAACAGAATGATTTGACGCAAAGCGGTTTTGACAAAATTAATTTTGTATTAAATTGTTACTCACTTAATATACTTATTCCCGAACTGAAAGCCAGTCTTTTTCTTAATTGATGCGAATTTGTACATACCTGAAACAAAAAAGAAACGTAGATTTAGAAAACAGTTAAAAATTACATTATTCGAAATAAAACATAAGTTGAAAGATACTGCTCTTCGCAATTCACTAGTTACTCATAAGTTTAATAAGTTATCATTGTATAATTATAACCATTTGTTAAAACTCATCCAGGCCCCGAAAATACCAGCATTAAATTCCTTTTAATCTCCAACAGCGCTTAAAGCGGCAGAAATATTGAACACAATCGCTAAATAAATCACAAAGATAAATTTCACAGCCGCTTGCCCCCAGCTTTTTGGATCCTCTGGAGAAATCATTCGGAATATGCTCGTCCTGGGGGCATAGAAATTACTCTTACGGTAACAGAATAAATTGGACACGAACACTATTAAGCTGTATCAGTCAATTCTCATTCGTCACGCTTGAATAATTGAATAAATATCGAGTTTTGTTTTCAATTTGGGAATTAGGACCACAATTCTCAAAAGACCAGTTTTTTTTATTTGCAATTCTGGTAACATTCTGGAGCATTTACTAAACAATCAAATTAAGCTGGTGAAATAATGCGATTGAAAACATGACATGAGAGTATTTTATTCCTTAAGACGCCATACCAATGTAACGAGATTTTAATATAATAATTATGTGTACACAGACCAAATTTTAAAAGAAATTTTCTTCTACAACTGTCGTGATTAACGTTATAAACGGAGCCTCGTTTACACCTTGTATTGACTTTCGACACCTGCCTTTCTTAATTAAGTCTGATGTTACATTTTTTACGGTCTGAAAGTCTTGTTCAAATTTGTTTTGGCTATTTTATTTCGGGAGAGAACTGTTAGCCAGTAGATATTGCATTTTTTCCTAGATTTCAAATATAATTCGATATTTGAAGACCAGAAAAAAAAATGCAATGGCTACATCTACACCTGAATTCTTTTTATCGGGACACTACAAATACTCAATTTAGTAAGCTTCTGAGTGATATGAAGCTTCTTCCAAGCCCTTTATTAGAATTATGTCAAAGTGTAAGAAAGGAATATTAATGTAATATTCTCAAAACTGAAAATTCATCAAACAAAACGAAATTCTTTATGATACTGGATAAAGTTCAGATTTCATAAAATCCAGGCGAGAATTGTAACAAAGATAACAGGCGTACACTCATAGCCTCGAGAGTCTGCTTAATTAACAAGTAGCCTTTGATTCGTTATTCAGCGTTGTCTTAGAAAATCATCTTTGTTTAAACAACCAACATTTTGAGTAAAGATTAGAGAAAATTTTACGTCTTGTTCTGAAACTTGAGTAAGATAAAATATGTCACTGAGACCCTCATATTTAGAATTATTAAGCTCAATTGGATGGAGAGAACATTTATCATTGTCGTTTTCAAGTTTTACGTTTACTTATTTTGAATTCATTCGCAAGCGCTGGAATTTTATAAAAAAAAAATCTGTATTGAAATTTTCAAAAGGAAAAATGTATGAAAAGATCAGATTCGCAATTGTCAATTGAATCATTTTAAGTCGTTAGACATGGTTTAGAGAATTTTTACAAGATAGATGATGAAGGCAAAATTACAGATAATGCCTAAGTATTGCAGAATCGAGACTAACAAGCGCAACGAGCACGCAACCTCCATGCGTTCATGCGTTTACCAACGCACATATAATAATAGTTAATGAACATGATAATATTTGCTAATTCAATGATGTATGGTCAATCAATAGTATACAAACGGAATTTCAAATAGTTATAGGTACCAAAAGACCTTGTATACCACTTAGAGATGCGTTTACTTTGCATGAAGATACGGATTGCAATAGTAATGGGATGGAATGCTACTGCAATGCCTTGGCTATTATAAGCTTGATATGTCTATAAAACATTTTTATAGCACTTGTGCACTAAGAGGATTTTTCTAGGACAGCGCTTTATACACTCCATAAAATTCAGCATCCGGTACAACCAATGCGTGTAGATGATGCGGGTGCTAAATCGTACAAGAACGATTTGGAATTACTTTTAATTCGAAGAATAAGATATGTCAACAACTATGATAGGATTACAGTTAACGCATTTGATAAAACGGGTGCAAATCCATACGCTTCTGCTAAAAGGCAAGAAGAAGAGAGAGAAAGAGGAGAAGAGAGTTTTGAAGTCAATACAAAGATAAGGTCAACTTTCAACCTAATCCTTAGGATGCTCAAAATTCTTGCGCAAGAAAATGCAAGTATATTTAATTAGGCAGTATTACTTAGCACTTGCGCAAGAACCTTGTGTGATGTTGATGCAACTGTATTTGTAACAAAGGCTGCTTATACCTTGGATGAGTTGCCATGTTGCATGCATAGCAGAGTGATTGCTGTTGATGCATTATTTAATTTGTTGTTTTAGTCTGATTTCGCTTATCCAATAGCCCTGAGGAAATGCAAATCTAGTAGATTGGTCTGTTTTCTTGCTCGTCCCCACTTTTCACGAAGAATATTGAAAATGGGTTTCTAAATATAACGTTACAAGAAATGGTGCGAATTTCACCATCCAAATCGTTGTTGCTGATTACAGGTGGATCTTTCAAACTCAATTTTTTATTGGTATCTGTCCATTGTCTTGTCATTTTCTGTTAGTCACTTTTCAGGCATCTAAACAAAGGGTGGCGTAACGCTCTTACTGGAAATCTTACCATAAATAAATTTTGCTGATTGGCATGCAATGTTATATAGGTCAATTGTATCATCTTGAAAGAGAATTGCTTTTGCAAGACCATTACTCAAACAGTAAATGTTTGTCAGCGATAAATTACCGAGCTCTGCACATTATTGCAGTATGAATTAAACTGAAATGTCATACATAATGCTTAGTAATACCTGTCTAATATAGGAGTAATGGGACTTAACTGTCAGAATTTAAAAGTCATGATGATCATGGTTTATTCATATTGGTAGTGATTACCGAGATGGTAGCAAACAAATAACTTGGAATAGGGCAGGAAAAAGATAAATACCAAAGATCTGTGTTTTGCAGAGATAGATATTTTCGTGAGAGCCAAACGATTTATCCCACTAAAATAAAAAAAAGCATTCAACCAATAATATAATTGCTCTACACACACACAACAACGAAAATTACACTTCACGAAAATTCCTACAACAACATGCATACAAATCGAAAAACACAAAGACGTGCATGACGTATAAAAAAATAAACATCTCTTTGTTGTTCGCAGAACAATCATGCAACATACCTATTGTCGGCGAAACGATTCTAATTAGAGTTCTACACTTAATATTCGAACAGAGAATCGTCTCGCGAACATCCAACACGCGATTCAGTTCACATAGTTAACGAAATCGATCGAGGAGCTTGTGGCTAAATAATGACAGCCGCTCGGATCAATCTTCAGGTTAAGTCGCGCTTGCTAAGATTGGTCTGTGGATGGGTGACCACCCATTACGTACCGAGTTTCCTCCATGCCTCGGAAAACACGTTAAACCGTTGGTGTCGGCTGTCATTTGTAGATCTTTGACAGTCGTTACAGGTAGTCAGTGGCCCGAAGGTCTGACAACCAGTCTTATCAAGGGGTATCGTATTACTCAGTACTAACTGGGTTGTGGAGTTCAGATAGGCAGTGAGTCCATGTAAAATACTGGTATTCAGCTGCATCCGGTTAGACTGGAAGCCGACGCCAACCTAGTGGGGAAAGCACTAGGCCGATGATGATGAGTTAACGAAATCGATTTTTGAATCGATTTAGTTTGAGATTGAAGGCGAAAATGGTGACATTGATGTTTTTGTTTTTAGTCAGGACTTTACTATCAATATTCCGTCATTAACAATAGTATTAAACTTACAATGACTATTTACAATAGTTTCTGCTATTGTAATCATGTGACATAATGCTGTGGTAGCGTGGAACGTAAGCGAATGATTTGAAAAAAGTATCACAGAGGCTTGACGATAGAATAGAAGCAACTAAATCTCTTGGTAATTGGGAAATTCGCTGTTGAACTGAACTAAAATCATTTAAACAAGCATAAATATTTAATTCACGCTTGCTTCCAAATGGCTAGATGGCTTTCAAATGCAAACAGTTCCAAAAGTGAATATATATCCATCTATCCCTCAGATCTGATGACGTAATACAGGATAACGGCCATGAAGATACCATAAACTCAATACGGCTGCAACGGAACCGGTATGCGTTCATAGCGCCGAACAGATGACGCTGAACGCATCCATTACCGGTCATCTTTTTATTCTTTTGGCGGGAAACTGTGCATTCAGCCTTTTAGTCTCTGGGTCATTAGGCACCGATGTGCCGATGACTAACTCTTCAAAAATAACAACTTATTTAGTGTGGATAAAAACGTGATGATTTATTTTATTACGGAACATACCATTAATTTTGATAACTGCAACGGAACTGACAGGTGTTTGATCTTTTTTTGTGAGATTCTTTATGAGGGTTATTAAGCTACTGTTAAATCACTAAAATTTGGTGTATCTGTTAATTAAGACGGCAAACGATGGTGATTTTAAAAATTAGTATTAAATCTTTTTGATTGCAGATTAACGCTACGATCCTAACGTACTCGTTCTCATTCTTACACCTGGTCATAGAAGTACGCCGGTTTCTAGTACCGTGCACCTGACCCTTCTGTGGAACCTCACCAATAAGGTCAGTGTACCTATGTCCTTCTAGGGCGCCCCCCCCTTCGGCTTTGCCACTCACATCTGCCTTTCAAATACTACTACTACTTTTGTTAGTCTCCTTTCACTTATCCTTTCGAAACGAAGGATATTTTGGTTTATTTTCAATGACTAACAATTCAATCATCAGAACTTACAAGGGCTACACGGATGCTAACACTTTTAGCCACCATAAATCCAACATGGCCGCGGCGGAAACAGCGAGCGTCGAGCAGATGACTCTGAACGCGACCATTACCGGTCGCGCCTTTTTGCTCTTTTGGCGGGAGGCTGAACAGTGCGTGACCTTTGCGTTACGATGGGTTGCACTGTGTTTATTTCGAGTGCGGCGTATGTATTTGTTTTCTTTTTTTCGGTGTCGAAACTTGTGAATGAATGTAGCAGGAACTTTTTAGTTGTTTATTTGAAGGTTTAGTTTAAATTAAGAGCAGTCGAGTGTGTGAAATACGGAATTGGATTGTAGGTGAAGGTTACAAACACGAAGATACGGAAAACGGGAACACGCTAAATTATTTATTTTATTTATTTGGGACAAAAAACAGATATACGTTACAATACTAAAAATAGTTTAGGTATGTAAAGAACGCATAACCCAAACTAGGAAATGAGGAAACGGACGTACAGAAAGGGAGGGTCAAAAAAATAAAAAAAAACCTCAAATGTCACACCGAACCAACTCGGACGGCTTTCCCCGTTTAATTTTAGTCTGTAGTCACCAATCAAATCATAACAAAAGCAATAAGCATCCAACAAGAACGACAGGACATCTTCGATGCTCTAAAAGGACCGTAATCTGGGTGTTAAAGTTCAAATAGAATTGTGAATATCTAGAATCACAGGATAATTGATTTAATTTCTTACCTTACCCCAACAACTCCCAGTACATTTGAATTGCAAAGCTCTCTCTCAAAGTAACTAGCAAGCAGTATAGTACCTACAGCTTTTATTCAATTTACAAGAGCAAATACTTCGAAGTTCAAACAGAATCTCCGAACAGACAAGTTCACTACGAAAGATAACACTGTGTTTTCAATTGGAAAGCATTCAACTCACATCATTTTGTATGAACGGGGACACCGTGTTCTCGTTTGGAAAGCGTTCTGTGTCTGTTTTGTCGCGTGAGACCAAACATAAACGGACGCCAGTTCATTTTATTTCCTTTTAAATACGCTGCGTTTATCATCGACACACAAATTGCTGCAACCCATTGTCCTTTTTTACTCTTTGCGGTTCGTTTGGGAACGATTGAATGGACTTGTGGGAATCAATCGGTCTTGATTTCGCATGTCAAATATAAAAGCAGTGCCAATTTACGCTTTCGAGTTTATTAGAGCTTTGCATTCGTTCTGGACAAATTCTCGGTTCAATTAAGTCTGTCCAAAGCTTTATTGAACAGTGAGCGACTAATTTGAGAGTACCATTGATTGAGAAGTTTTCAAGCTCGTATTTTCTTCCATTTTAAATACTATTCGAAGCTCTATCAATAAAGTGAATCAAATTGATCCTCATTTTCACCTTATCGAACTTTCAATTTCCCAAAAATGTGATTTCACAGGCCTGACCTTTCCAAGGGGAATCCGTTTCTCATTGTAACCTTTTCGAATCTTTGGAACAGGAAGTCAGTTGTTTGGCTCGATCGGTTGGCATCTCCTTGTTGGTGCCAAATTCATAGCTACACCTATATTCCTACCAAGTTGTACAATTGATAGAACGGAAATGAGTGAAGGACCAAATCAGGAAATTTTGTAAGATGGTGAAATGCTTATCAGAAGTTTTAACGACAAATAATTCAAGTACACACGCGGTAAGGTTAACCAGTATTAGTCATGCTTTAGCATGTTAACTCGAAAGTCATGGCCAAAGAGTTTATCATAAAATCATAATATTAATTGACGAGATTACACATGCCGGAGACGGAAGTATTTTAAATGTGGGCATAGCTCAGTTTCTTGAGCGTGTAACCTACTTGTCCACACACAAAGTTGAGTAGAACACCAGTCAGGTTCGCTAATTGTCAATATACCCTTCCCAAGGCATGCTTACTGCGTAAATCATTATTATCATCTGCTTTTTCTAAATTATGTTAGGATCGGCTTCCAGTCTAACCGGGTGCAGCTGAATACCAGTATTTAACATGGAGCTACTGCCTACCTGAACTCCACCACCCAGTTAGTACTGGGTAATACGATACCCCTTACTAAAACTGGTTGTCAGACTTTTAGGGCCACTGACTACCTGTAACGACTGTCAAAGATCTACAAATGACAGCAGGGACCAACGTTTTAATGTGTTTTTCGAGGCACGGAGGAAACTCCGTATGTAATGGGTGGTCACCCATCCACAGACTAACCCAGGCAAGCACGGCTTAATCTAAAGATCGACCCGAGCGACTGTGTGCTTACTGCGTACATCGTCAAATATTAATTGCAAGTCATTGCTTCACATAGACAGGAGAAAGAGACATGTTCAGCTGCTTTGGCGACTTGCTCACTCTGTTAGCTTACGAACTTCTTTCTAGAAGAATGAAGATTGACCGACTCTTAATACTTCTTCTTGTCCTTTGAGTAGAAGAGTAAAACAGTGCAGCAACACAAATGACTGCAGACCCTTAAGCGAATGTTTCTCAACATGGATTATTTTTTCTTCGGTCTGCGTTTCCCTGCTTCTTTGCTCATCATTATCAATGGCAGTAAGTCTCTACTGCTGTAAACTACCCGAAGGTCGAAGATATTTTTGCAAAACAGACGTCACTCTCACGTTACTGACCCGTCCCTAATAATACCTCCATTCATTCAAGAGTCACCTGCTCCTACTAATAGCAACAGTCATAATAATACTTACCAATCCCAAAAACGTGCCAGAACCGTCTGCACGTTCGTTTAATGACCTACTAAACTAAAATAGTAACATCCGATTGGCAAGTTTCTCGTGCAAGGTTAGGTGCGTACAATATAACGAATGTGTGGCTTAGGACCATTCATACGGTGAAGGAATTTTGGTCTAGACTTCTACTAGTTGTCTGGTGGTATATTATTAGATAGCACGTGCTTTTTGATATGATGATTGTAATCAATCACCTTTCGGAATGATGTATTGCTAGAATTTACGCCCACTAGTTTTGCATGCCATGGAAAATAGATGAACTTTAGTATTTGTGATTTGAAATTGGAATCGCTGATCACTGAGATTCTTCAACATGTTGTCGATGTAAATTTAATTTTACAAATATGTCTGGTTTTTAATCGAATACAGACATTAGCTGTATTACAGAAACCATTAAACTAAAAAGAAGAAAAACCATTTGTAAATTGTAAGGAACATAGCTATTGATTTTCTATTGTTGCTCACTAGACCAGAGCGACCAAATTAATTCCGCTGGTTTGGAAACAAAAAAGAATCGTTTTGTTTTTCTTTTCATTCGTAAACGAGCTTAAAATGCAAACATTTTCTATTAAGCCTGGATTGTACGAGAAATGCTCGGAGTATTACAGTTCGCGTTTTTTCAAATTAAACATTTGCTCGACTAAAGCCAGGAGTTTTAATTGTTTTCTACTTCTTTCAAGAGTGGCTCATGAATAAGAAAATGGGCCATCGATCTGTCTTGGAAGTAACAGACATGGACACACAAAATGGTCATAATAGCTATATTTCCATTACCATTAAACAGTTTTTAAAGTTGTGTCACGTCAAAATGCAACAGCGCAAAAAATATCCATCTCAATTGCTTCAATTGGCTGAAAACAATTCCCACGATGACTCACCCGTTCATTCATCCAAATCGCTCACTCACTCGTGAAAATAAAAACAACAAAAATCCAAGATGGCGCCGCGAAAGGACGTAAACAATCAACCGATATCCCACGCGCGTAGTTGCGTTTTATCAAATAGTAACATCCTGGACTGGTAATAAGCTAGTGTGGGTTGATTCCAAACATCCGAAATTTTATTGATACCACAACACTATGTGGTTGTTTTATGGTTTTACATATTAAAAGTGTTTCGAGATTATGACAGCTTTCGATGCGTAGGCAAATCTGGCGATAAAACCTGCGTGGATTAGAGCTATTACAAGGTGCCGACTGCAAACGGTGGTTCTTCTAAGGGAACTCATCCCGAAATGACTGCCTCGTTGGTCAAGTGTTCGCAAGCGCGATTGCCGTGACTGCTGAACATGAGGTCCTGGGTTCGACTCCCAAGTCGGGCAGTGTTATTGGGTTTTTCCATTAGGAATTTCTCAGTAGCAGCCATGGAGTCTGGACTTGTGTCCGGTTGATGGGATAGGCTCTCCCCGTATTACATGGGACTTAAACATAACTGGTGAAAAGTGGGTGTACTATAAGGTACCTACACCACGACCTAACCCTTAGGGGATTCCAGGCGTTATCTTATGTATGTCATCCCGAAATATCAATGACTCTCAATGTCAAACAGTTAAAATCACTCTTTAGTGGTCAGCACTTCGGCGTAGATTTTTTTCAAAGACCTATCTTAAGTCGCATTGTTCCTATATCGTCATGTGCCAAGGACGTGTCAGGCTTTATTATCAGCATCAGTTCCACAATATTTTATTCTCATTAGGTCACGGCCGAGGATATATATACTTCCTATGAACTTCCTCCCGCGTCATAATTGTTCTAAGTATTCGAACGTTCTATTATTAGAACAGCGTGTTGTTCTACCTGTATTTAATAGTAGACGTTAATAATGTGTGACATCGAGATGATGACAAAAGTATTTAACTAATCGGTTTGTAAATCTAGAGACGATTGCAATTCATATATTTTAAATACTTATCTATACGTGATATAATTGATACAAAGTCTGATCGATTTAGGTATAATTAACTTCATTAATGAAATGTTATCACAATAATTAATACTGAATTTAATCGGTATCGGACCTAAGATTGTTGCTGGACAACTAATTATTTTATAAATCAATATTCAATATGAGTTTATCGAGCAGGAAAGACTTATTTAAATAAAATCTTTGACGGATGAGCAACTGCATCCGTGCTTTATTCTTTCATCAAAATTCAATTTAAGTATTCCTTTTAAAACACCTACTTCCGCTGCATTAATCCACCATAAACACTCCGCAACAACAAAACAACATTACCTATTATAATGTAAAAAACACACGCTAGAAAATAATTTAAGTCATCCATCAGCGGGTAACTCCATAAACATTGAAATTCTGTAAAAAACTTATAGCTGCTACTGAGAAATAAAACAAAAACAAGGAATCGCGAGAAACAATATTGCAAAGTTCGTTAAATCCATTAAAAAACAGGGATTTACGATTTACTTCTGATTTATGATAAACTATATCAACCTTGATACTTAATGCCAAAGTAACTTGTTGTTTTGTTTGTAAAAATAAAACAGATGATATGCGTAGTACAGTTTCGTAAATAATACTTCCGTATTTCGGAAGTCAATAACAAAAAACAATGCATCACTTGTTTTTCATCCCACAGTTAGCACGAATAGAAGAGAAAATACCGGCCAAGTGCAAGGCGGACTCGCGCATGAAGGGTTTCGTACCATCGTAGTAGGTGAGACCCCTAATTTTTATTATTTGTTGTTATAGCGGTAACAGAAAAAAAAACATTCTGCAAAAATATCAACTGTCTATCTATTACGGATCATGAGACACAGACGGACGGACGGACAGCGGAGGCTTAGTAATAGGGTCCCGTTGGTTAGCCTTCGGGTACGGAACCCTAAAAAGGAGGACCAAAAAGATGGATTGACATGGTCAGGGAACAAACCGGAAAGAAAGAGAGAAGCACTAGTACATCGTAGTAATAGTTGAGAGGATTATACAAATAAAAAGGAATAAAGTTAAAAAAGAAAGAAGATAAGGAAATATGAAAGGAATGAGAAAGAAGGAAAGAGAGATATTAAAGAAGATACAAATATAGAAATACAATTTTCAAATACTTTTATGAAATCAACGAAGATTATTCTACAGAATTTCAAAAAGTAGACTGAAAAGGGGGTATGTGCAGGTGGATGACATAGATATGCACTGACAGCTTGGACTTTCTATTTGGATACTGCAAAAGTAAATGAAGCATAATAAACGCAACAATGGCACCTATTAGATTGTAAACGTAAAAGTACACAGGATATTGTATCAGCCCATTGTCAATGGGAAAGTTGACTAAACGGAAGTGAGTCAAGCACTCGAAAGTCAAGGGCAATCTTATCTCATTATCAGAAAGCACTTGAATGCTATAGCGATATTCTATAATCCTGTGGATTATTCTAGGCGGAGAGTCAACGATAAAAATCATACCTAACAGAATGTAATATAATTTATTGGTTCCCGGCTAAATGAAATAAGTACTCCAGCTATCCGTGCAGATGATTCTGGCAATCACAAAACCTGGTGTTGATGTCAATAGAGATCAGTCCTTGATAAGGGTCTTTTTTTAAGTCGTAGTGAATTCTAATCCCAATGAGGAAAATTTTGAGTATGAATGCAGATGGCTATAACAGTAGAGGAAGACCAAAGAAGCGATGGATGAACTGTGTGAAGGATGATATGACTAGAAAGGAGGTCAATGCTGAGATAATGAGTAATAGAGAAGTATGGAAGAAGGTGACATGATGCGCCGACCCCAAATGAATTGAGACAAGGGCAGGAGAATGATGAGATAATTTTAATTCTAGTGATACGTCCATCAGGGTTCTCAAACCCCAAAAATTCGGAAACTTTGAAGTTTTTATAGCATAGCATAGCATAACATATTCAGCCTATTAATGTTCCCACTGCTGGGACGCAGGCCTCCTCTCTATGAGAGGGAATGGGCTATAATCCACCACGCGGGCCCAGTGCGGGTTGGTAGATGTCACAAGTCTTAGAATTTTTGGTTCTAGGAAATGCCGGTTTCCTCACGATGTTTTCCTTCACCGAAGTTTTCATAGCAAATTGAAATTTTAACCCGTTTTCGGGCCAAGAAACAGCATGCAAAACTTTCCTTCTCATAATATTAGTATGATTGCTTACTGTTTTACGAAGCCCTTTCTCGGCATACATTACAATGATTGATTTATTCCGTGTTACAGAAATAAACGACCAAATAAAATTTTCTCGTAAACAAACATGATTACGATTCAGAGTAAACAATTTTTTCTAACACAAATTCGTTCAAAGTATTACAGAGAAGGCAATCTAATTCCCAAAACTTATTAATTAGAAAAGACTGACTCAAAAATCAAAGTAAATATCGTGTCCAGAACACCAACACTGCATAATAGAATCGAACTGAATGAATGATAAACATTAAGTGATATGGGAGCGTCGAATAAACGATATTAATACACAAGACACGCCCATTCGCTAGTATCAATGAGCCTCTACCATTCATCAGCAAGCGCGCGTTCAAAACCGCGAAAGTCGATTCAAGGGCGACTACGATAGACATACGTTTCCTGCCGCTATTAATACATACATAGATCAGGCTCAAATATTCTTTAAACATCTTATTTTCCTGCGTCCCCGTTATCTTATATGCGCATTTTTCTGTGTTTTGTTTACGTAGCGATTACGTCACGTTTAGTTATATTGGAGCATATTATATACTGATCTGTAACAAAATTGAAACATTGATAGCAATTTACTATAAGCACAATATAACATGAGTATTTTTAGATGCGTATTCTGAGTCGATATTGGCTTCAAATCATTTTTGAGTTTGTTTGCTCCGGAACAACGTTATAAATGCTTCCTTTGGTTGTTTTGACGTAGAGAAATTAATGAAAACATGGTCTGCGCCGCTTATCTTAGTAGATTGAAGTTTGAGAAAAATCTTTGGCTTTCGGCTAAGAATAACATTCCTGTGGGTGTGGTGAGAGGCGAGTAAGGGATTATGACGTATGGATGGACTTATTATCATCATCATCTGTCTAATCTTTTCCCAAATTGATGGATGCAGCTGAATACCAGTATTTTACATAGAGGACGAACGTACTGTTCTAACTGGGTTGTGGAGGTCAGATAGGCGACTGCCTACTGGGTCATACGGTACCCCTTGGGACTGGTACTGGTGGACTGGATGGACAATATTATCAACCTGTTTAAATAACATTATCACTATACTTGGGGGCAGAAAGTAGTAACTTTAGCCAGAAAGATGCATTTCTTGAACTCCAAAATAGATCTTATGAAATCCTCTTCAATGACTCAGGAGTTCGACCAGTTGCTGACTGGGTGAACTTGTACAACTCTTAACCTCTGAATATCCACTTAATTTTCACCTGCCCTCACTAAATCTCTATTTCACCTAATGAACTATTACTTAGGGTAGCTCCATTAAGCGATTATTGTCCATAAACCTGTATTCAAGAAGTTCATATAGCGGTTTAAGCTTTACTTGATTTGATGTCGATCAACTGATACTGAAATCGGTTGTTAATCACGTTATTAATACTGGTCAGTGTTCTTGTCTTTTAGGAATGGGATTAAGATTGGTTTGTGAAACTCCTGGAGCTGATGCGTTATTAAAAGACTTAAAGCAAGGAGAATATTCTCAGCTAAGGAATTTCGTAAGCTGTTCAAATGTGCTCAATCTCCTAATAATCCGAAGGCATATTCTTCTTCTTCTTTATCGTGTAGTTAGTGCCTAACCTGGTGTCAGTTTTAATGCCGCCCATGGGCCTCTGACTTGACTTTACATGCCGTCGAAAAATATCTTTCAGGCATGCTGGTTTCCTCACGATGTTTTCCTTCAATACGCACATGAATCCGGAAAATCAGAGTTGCGAGTCTTGGGTTCGAGCTTGAGACCAGATTAGCCAAGGTATATGATAGTGTATGTTCGACGTAAGTAAGACCATTTTCATTGATCTTTCTCCCAGTCAATCCTCTATTCCCAAATATTCACATTCATTCGCTCACCCAAATCCCGAATTGAGTATCTACAATAAACATAAATAACGAATACTAAAAAAATATAAAAGTGGCGTTTGTATTCGATAACGGAAATCCCTTGGCACGCGTCCAGCTCGACACATGAAGTACCCACAATGGTAGCAAAAATATTCCATTCAAGACGCAAGGTGGAATAAAGGAATCAATGAACGCCAAACTTGGCACGACTGAAACTGTTTTCCATTCAACTACCAATAAGGTAGAAAATAGCATAACGTGAACTCTGGACCGAAATCCCGAAATAAGCTTCATCCCAAATCGAACTTAATCTTCTAGAGACAAAGACGACATTCGAATGACAATGGGATGGTTCAAAAAAATTGCAAGCAGAGCGTATCGTCACAATTTTACAAGGGGTCAAGTTCACAGAGGCGAACTCAATTGGTTTATTGCTTAGCGGGACTTGACAATGATATTTTTAACTATGGAAGTGCGGGTATGGGGGACGGAATCATTGTATGGAGTAGGTATGTAAAAACTTGAACACGTACAAGCTTACTATGAAATTGTGTCTACCAATCGCTCATTATGAAACATTGGCATCATCACCACATAGCATCGTATATTGGACTGTTCTTATCGCACATTCTATCACCATTTCTCTTACTCGGCTCATACGACACCCATGGGAGCGAAAAGAGCGGTATTCCTTATTCTTTTCTGTCACATTCTAAGACATTACGGCAAAAAAGAATTTACTGCGCCGTAAAGGTGTATGACGTAAGTAATAACGTCACTGGAAGATATTTACATTTATTTCAATTCGTTTCTGTTAAAGAAAATAAATATTAAGGAATATGAATTGAATGGAAGCCAATTGGAGGGTTTTCTTTTTTTTATTTTTTCCTCGCACTAGGAGTTTCTCCTGTGTCGTGGGTGCGTTTACAAACATTTAAATTCACATACACAAACAGCCAGACCCGGAACAACTTGTTCCGTGCGGGAATCGAACCCGCGACACGAAGCGCAGCAGTCAATCGCTCAGCCACTGCGCCAACCATGCCGTCAAAATTAGTATTGGTTTGACAAAGGTCTTAACAATGGACACACTTAGCCTGATTACTTACTTATAATAGTGTATGTCTGTCATACCGATCGTGCTTTCGTCTCAATTGGATTGCAAATGACATCAATGGCAGCCTTTTTTTTTCGCTTTCATTTAAAGGGGCTTGCAAATCCGACACACATATTTCAAAATACAATCATACCGTAGATTTACTTAAGTTATTTTATTTTTAATGCACATTTGAGCGAGCCTGTATATGTAGGGGTCCGCAAGGGCCGATGCCTACCAGGGCTGCGGGACTGTTCGAAAGAGATATCGCGGCCCAGGAACACAAAGGGCAAATAAGGAACATGGATGGGTTTTAGTCAGTAGAAGTCTGACACTCCCTTCCGCTCTGCCCAGAGTGGGAGGGTCATTTGATGATTTCCCATCCAAAAAAAAAAAGAAAGTTATTCTATTTTTAATGCCAATTTGAGCGAGCCTGTATATGTAGGAGTCCGCAAAGGCCGATGCCTGCCAGGACTGCGGGACTGATCCGAAAAAAAAGCGAGCCTGTAATAGCAATCTGACCTCCCTCGACAAACTTCTATGAGTTTCGTTCCGGACACACTCCACAAATATGTAGTAAATATCTTATACTACATCAATGGCTGCTTGAACCTCGATACAACAATTAACAATATTAAATTGTAGTTACACTATGTAGGACTTAACCCCAATAACACAAGAGAGGATACAATTTTCATATCAAACAATGAAAAGCAATTTCCAGCCAAAGGTACGCAATTAATTATAGCGATATTGGAGTAATTAATTCTAAGTGCTTAAAAGATCGAGTTTAATACGGAATTAACATGAGCCTATAATGAAAATGCTAATAACAAACAGGCAGGAGTCAAAAGCTATTATGTTGTTCGCAACATAATACGAAGTTTATTGCCTACAGTTGATGAGGATACACCAAAATGTGTAAAATTCGGAGCTATTAACGATGGATATGACGAGACCATCGAGAATTATGATGACCAAAATACAAATATTGAAGCGAGATCATATATGAATACATACCAGGTCACTGCTGAACAGTATGTAAGGGGACAGCCCTCCACAAACTGACAGGGTGCATTCAGCTCCTTATTTTGAATCATATTCCATCGGAATTATTCTACAGATTTTTTTTTTCTTCAGTTACTGTTCCTTTATTTCAATGTAAAATTACATTCCCTGTACGCAGCACTCCACTTATGTAAATAATACGGCTAAAATAAAAAATCTAACTATGGATGTTGAAATACTCAAACGAACGACGCGTGAAATCAGCTGTTCACTTCCTGCCTAGCTACAGAGTTCATCGAACTCGTCGTCGCGCTTGCCGTTCGCTACGTGCATTTTGCCACGGTAGCGATTGCATACATTGCGTATGAGGAAATAAAACAATTCAAATTTATTGAATTCCCATAACATTCCTGAAATAATTTCTTGTACCGGTCATCTTAGTATGATATACTGAATTCACCCCATCAGTATGTGGAGGGCTGTCCCATACACCCTGTATGAATACATACCAGGAGACTGCTGAACAGAGGACTTATCTAAATACAGACAAGGAGAATAGCGAGCTCAATCAACAAGACGTATTTATTTAAAAAACAGATCGTTTTCAATAATCCTACGACAAAATTCAAACGTCACAAAATAAAAGCTATCAACAAAACGGATAAAGAAGCAAAAATTGTTTTCCATCCAGAATCAATTGATATAACAGAGTTATCCAACGGTTTAAATCCCTCCCCGTCGAATGCCAATATCAAGGACTTCATTTGAATTTTATCAATGGCTGCTTTATGAATGAACAATTTAGACGATACGTTAAAAAGTTTTGACTTGGTAATTTTTGTTATTTTTGGAGCTCTCGAAATAAAATTGGTGATGTTTTGGTCCTTCTATATGAAACAAGTAAGTAAGTAAGTGTAAAGATGCTGATGCAGGTAAAGCGGATTCAAATTCGACGATACTTTAAAAGTATAAATCCTACAGAAAAGCTACTTATTGAAATTCTTTTTACATTCAGTTATTTAATTCAAGTTGGTACTAAAGCAGACACTAAACTACTTTTCTCCAGAAGTCCAAACTCAAGGTTTGCCAACGAGCAGTGGAGTGCAGTATATTAAGTGTTAAATTAAAAGATCGTGTTCGAAACACAATATTGCGTTCAAAAAGAAATATAGCTGACGTGGCTCAAAAGACTGTCCAACTCAAATGGGACTGGATAGGACATGTCTGCCGCATGCCGGACAAACTGTGGGTCAAAATAACAGTAAACTGGTGCCCTGAGACAGCGAGGAAGAGGCGGAGGAGTATGAAGGAGATGGCGGCACGAACTGGACAGGTTCCGTCAGAACTGGCAGGAAGGAGCGAGGCCTTCAGCCAGGAGTAGAATAGAGCAGGCTAACAAAAACAAATTGTAAGATAAGTTTTTCAATCTATTCTTGACGCAACAAAAAATAAGGTTATCTCCAATAACACCATTAAAGAGTATTTTACCTAGTTTCTTTTAGCTTGTAGTAATCCGCTTAAACTGTAGTTTTCCTTTCAATTCCGTACGTAAATAATTATCTGAACTGAACACAGCACGCCTTTTATTATTACAGTCATGTCGCCACCTATTCATATCTAGGAGCAAATCTGATTATGTCCCAATCTCCTACGGAGTCGAGAAAGGTCCTCTTATGAAAGGGGCATTAATATATGTTACCTATGTTATGGGAAACTCATTATGTAACATTAACAAAGATTTTTGCGTAGCAGAGAGTAATCTATTGGGTAATAAAACTAATGCTGTAGTAACATATTCCTCAGCGATTGATCTTGCGAAATTTTGAAATGAAAGGTCTTCTGAAAATGTGTTTAATTAAAATTGAGGTAAAATTTTTGAACATGAAACTGTTCAGAAATTCCACCTCAATTTATTTACATCTAGGAACATTTACTGCAGAGTTATTATTTTATATATATATAATACTTCTTTAAAAAGAAATGTCCAAATCTTTTACTTGTAACCACTCCAATAAACTTATGAAGTTCCGTGTAAAATGCAGTATTTAGTAAAACCATAACCACGGTGTCGAGCCTCGATATAAAAAGAAGATAAAGATGGCCACATTAGCGACACAGCTCCAGAAAAAGAAGAAAGGGAATACCACACGTGTAACATAAGAAACTAAGAAATATTCTACACAAGAGGCACTTAATAAAGCCATCGCTAGCATCTCAGCAGACAAAGCCTTGAGAACACTAAACCATATCGATGTTCACATTTTCCAAGCGACTGGACGATCTCAAATGTCAGTATCAGCACACAACTTGACATTTACTCGATCACGAGCGCCGTTAATGTTTAGAGCGATATAAAACTGCTCCAATAATATCTTATGACGTGCAAGTAACCGTTTCATAACTTAACCGTTTGAGGAGTCAATAAAATATACCTCGTTAAAGTTGATGGTTCATATTTTTATCAATATCAATAGTGTTATATCGTACTTAATAACTTGATGGGGTTTTGGTTTCTGTTCCGCTTCGTTTGACCGAATTTAAACTACGGAAATCTAACTCGTAAATCATGAACGTTAAGCATGCGAAGTTTCAGCAAAACTTTCTAAAGTTTAAAATTAACAGAAACATTGTTATACTGTGCTTGATTCATGTATTCGAATCCTATTTAAGTCAAGTTCATAAGGATCCAAAAATAAATCTACAGCAGGATATGAACTGGCAATCAGAAAGTCATCAATGCAAATATACAACCTCTTTCAAGTACCCATTCAATTGTTAATACATACAAAGTTTAACAGCCTGCAGAGGTCACAACAATATCAATAAACTACACAAAGGTTTAAGAGAGACTAACCGGTCGTTGAAAACAAAGAGAAAAATGATCTTTTAATAAACCCTGAGTCAAAGATGACAGGACGTAACCATAATTAACAGATACAAAGAGTAATAATGCAGCATTTAAGGCGAGGCTGTCATAAATTTGGGCATCAAAAGCTCCAACTAATCACGGTGAGAACATGTTTGAAGTTGGCAAGTGTCAAACTTTGACAAGTTGTATTGTACCCGAGCGAAGCCGCAGGGATCCTGGGGTCTAGAGGCAACGACTTGTTTGATAGTAATTTTAAGATAATTTTGGTTAGTTTAGACGACGTGTTGTTTATTTGATTTTGTGGTTTGTTAATTGTGTTGTTTTGCCATCTGTCATTGCTGACCTACTGTGTAAGGCAAAATAAGTGTGCTGAAGAGTTCAGTATTGTAAATTAAGTGGTGAATAGGTTTTCGTATTTTATGTGTGCTTTCTTTTTTACCATATTGCCGCATCGATCGTGGCCAAAAACAACGATTCCACTACCCACAAAAGGATTCGCTTTACTGACTTACTTATCCGCAAGGGTCGATGGGATTAAGGTCCCTTTCTTATTCCCCGCTGTGTATATTTGTACAATTTCTATTTTCTTTTTAAAGTACAGCCATTCAGAAATATTTCGGGCCAGCGAACAGCCAATTTTCTCGACAACATCCCAGCGGTAGACAGCGTTACGCAAACACGGCATTTTTCGTATACCTACGGTATTAACAAAAATATAGCTGAACAAACAAGATAACAATATATATCCTAACGATAAATTACTTCGTTTGTTATATTTGCTACGTAGTTGAAGCCTTGGAATAAAAGGAAACAGTAAGGGACGCCCACTCAAGATATTATGTAGTCTTTTATAGGAGTGCGTACTTCGAAGTTGGAAAACATTACGGAGAAATCGTTTGGTAGATTCATTGAATAATTTTCGTGGACAAATCTATATTGAAACATAATAAGAATTAACAAATTCAAGACATGAAAATTTTGGATGAAAGTTGTATTGAATTATTGGCAAGACCCAAACAGAAACACTTAAGAAGTCAAAATATTACCCCAAAATGTTTAACCACAATCGACTCTAACAGACTAAAATATTTTTCTGTGCAATGAACTAGAAAAGTGGCAACCTAGATCCGAAAAAGAAATCAGACCCAATGAAGCTCAAATAACATCATAACTTTGAAGTGCTTCATTTCCTGCAGCTGATTGCTCTAGAATCTAATATTTGCTTTAGATGTGACCGGGAAATTGTAGAAATTATGGCATCTGGGTGGGTACTAACGATTGCCATTTCAATCTAGGTAGGGTAGCTACTGAGAATTGCGGTGGATTAAATTGCGGAGAGAGGTATGAGAAAATATCGATCGATGGGGAGGATATATGCTGCGGGACTGTTCGAGTATGCTGCGGGACTGTTCGAAAGAGATACCGTGGACATGGAACACAAAGGGCAAAGAAGGAACATGGATGGGTTTTAGTCAGTACAAGTCTGACACTCCCTTCCGCTCCGCCCAGAGTGGTCATTTGATGATTTTCCAGCCGAAAAAAAAAAATGGGGAGGATATATGTATACAGTACAGTATGGGTCATGGGATGTGTATTGATAAGTTCAAGATCTTTATAGTAACAAAGCTCTTAGAAGAAAAATGGATGAAAAAAAGGAGAAGCTTTTATGGGTCTAGTGGTGTTAAGCCTAATTTGGCTTGTCCTTATAACTTACTAGCTTATGCACGCGGCATCGCCCACGTGGAACTCCGTAATTATCACACGGGATCTTACCTACCACAGGGATAAAAAGTATCCTATGTGTTAATCCAGGTCATAAACTATCCGCGTGCCAAATTTCATCCAAATCCGGTCAGTAGTTTTTGCGTGAAAGAGTAACGAACATTCATCCATCCATCCTTACAAACTTTTGCATTTAAAATATTAGTAACTTACTACTCCTCATGATGTTAGGGTGTCTGAACTGTCTGTTTGCCTTATGGGCTTACCGTATTGTTGGACCCTAAGTACGTCACTGTGGGCCCATCTTAGAAGTCACAGCGAAACGAGAAACGGAAGAACTATCCTAAAGTTTAACGTCAGAAGCCTTTGATTCTCCCGGAAGCGACTAAGTCCCGCCAGTATAATATGATTAATGGCAAAGTAAACATCAATCTAATTAAGAAAAACAAACATTCTTTAGGTAGACAGGCAATTTACCGTCAGTCGAGTCTTCGCCAAAAACTCTGACACTGTTTACCAAGAGGAGCATCAATCTATATCGCGTTTCAAATTATTGCCACGGCCGAATAGATAGCTACAACTTTGACCTTTCGTCCTCTGGAGTTACGGGTAGATATATTGGCCAAAAACTTATTTGCAATATTTTTTAAATAAAATAAATCACATGGTAACTTCCTACTACAGAACCGGATAGACGTGTGGAAAAGGGGAGGCCCCTCTCGGGTGGCCTTTGCTCAGAAATGGGACATAATAATAAATAGACAGACCTTCCCTGACCTGGTCCCAACGTCCCCATTTTTTTTAAGTTTTCACATGTGCAATAAGTGCAAAATCATATACCTTGCCTTACTTAAGAAATTATTAGTAGGTACGTATTTCTAATCATTTTAGATCCCCTAAAATCCTTAACAAAAGTCAGAGAAGACAGCTATTTACGCCGAGAACGGTTCCGCTAATACAATTACGGTGCGGAACACTAAAAATAAAACGCTATCTAAAACTGGCGTCCTGACGGAATCCGTCCGGGTGTTATCCGCTCAAAACATCCGGCCACAGATGAAGAAAACAAATGAAATGCTAATGCGCATTTTCTTGTGCGTATTAACTAACGCAATTTCTGAGGCCGTCAGATGTAACAGAATCAGCGATACCTTCTTTTTTAGACAGGTACAGAGAACACAGTATCTTTCAAGCAAAGCATGGCAGGTGTGAAGATTATTAAGGAGCAAATCCAATTCATTAGTGGACATTTGTAGGTATGTCTCACGGATAGGAGGCCTGTGTGGAGGATTATGTATTATTTTACTGGACAAAACTATCGATATCATAACACTGTACTTCTTTGCTAAACATTGTCTGCAGACTGGTAATAAGTATTTGCATTTCCACGCAAATGTACTCTCCATTTATTTTCTACTCTGTGCATCCGACGGACTTAACGAGCCCATTCAGACGGACGATCGTTAGTGTGACGTCAGAATTCTGATTTGACCCTGCAATTGTGGACTACTTAGTGCATAGTACAATATCTGGTATTTTTGTGGTGTTATGAATATAATATTAACGAGACGGTATCGTGGACAGCAAATGATAATCTTAAGAGAATGTCTAGATCCTGAGTGCTCCTGTCCCCTTCTTGTAAAAGTTAGAAACGTAAACAAAACTATCTACTGCTTTCATAAATGCATGTGACTAAATGAAGACGCCCTTGAAAACACCATACTATAAGTAAATACATTTATTACTGCACAAAACTGTAGCAGAACAATTCAGCGCCTACGCCAGATTATGTTTCCTTGAATTGAGTCATAAGCCTTGTGCTCGGGACTGGGTTTTTCATTCATTTCAGTACACATACACCAGAGCGAGTTTATCATAATATTCCGTAAATCCTTAATGGAACAATACAGAACACCAAAATTCGTCGAGGACTTAACTTGGATTAGATTAAGCTTCTGATTCTGAAGGACCGACTGACCTAAATAACATTAAGGTCAAATGCATGGACTGTGGGACTGTTTGAAAGAGATACCGTGGCCCTGGAACACAAAGTTCAAAGAAGGAACATGGATGGGTTTAGATATTTAGTCAGTACAAGTCTGACACTCCCTTCCGCTCCGCCCAGAGTGGGGGGGGGGGGGGTCAAATGCATTATAGTCAGAACGATTAAAAGCGCACCAAATATGATACAAGGACACATTGATCAACGTAGGAACGTGGGTAAAAGAGAAGCACAATTCGTATTACAAAGCTTACTGTAATCCCTATAATCTACTACCCCAAGGGGATGGGTTTTATTCTATGACAAATGTGATGTATTTTAAACAAAATGCTACCTTAATGTGCTTGATAAAAATATCATAGTATTACGAGATTTAATGTAGGCGTCAACCTTGCGTGCGAAAACGAATTTTCGTATGTCATTATAATGATGAAGCAAAACGTAAGGTGGGAAGTAAAAATACAGGCCCAAAATAAAGATGCCGCATTGTTTATTAAAGTAAAAATGCGGCCCAAAAATAGAGATGTGGCATTGTGTAATGAGGCGTCGTGTACCCCGCTTTTGCCCTTTTAGGACAATACACAGACCTTTAATTATACCATCCGCCGTCAACGGGTGATGGAGATGGCTGTGTGCAATTACGTGTACATATTCGCAGTTTTATTTTTAGAGAGCATAATGTATCGGTTTGCGACGATATAATCAAGGACAAACTGTCGGATCAAAGCGTGTGATAACGGCAACGAAAATATGGAGATATAGCAATCGAAGGCCAAACTTTCTTATTACTTTTGGTAAACAAGGGAAAAACACCATTTATAAAATATTGTAGCCACAGTTTTAACCACAATATGTGTGAACTCATCCTCCACGCTTGGGAAGCCCGTATCAGAACATAAACAAGTAGCATTCACATCAAACATGACATGACACATACATGAGAATAACAAACTAAACACATACTTAAAAGTCTTTAACAAAGAAAGTTTGTATAAGCACGAAAAAATATCAGTGCTTGAACGTATTTTAGTTCTAGCCATTGCTTGTCTTGTCACAGGGACGTTGTCAGATTCATTGACAGTTTGAATTACGAGATAGCGGAACCGCCTATTTCGATTTGTAAATAAGGAAGACGCCTGATCAGAAAGTGTTTAGAGATGTCCCACTTCTGATAACAAATGTAACGAGAAAAATTGTAGTTAGTCAAATTGACATAAAATGTGTAATTCTTACAGTCATTGATGACTAAATGAAGTTAAGGAAAACAATCGACACTGAATAATTGATGAAGGAATTGCAGCTAAGAAACAGGATACTCAGTAGCAGAAAAAGGTAGCTAATGATAATGCTGAAGGAAATGATATCCGACGATAACTTAACACAAGAATCAGCGAAACACGGAATAAGAATCATGGCACCAACGACAGACATGTTTGGAATGCCCGCGTATCCGTCCGTCTTTAGCATCCTTTTTGCCATCAACCGTTCTTCACGAGTTTGTTGAAAGATTAAGATCTAGTGTTGACGAACTTGAGACAAACAATCGTTCATCGATCATTTGCTTAAATTTTAAGGTAACTGATACTGTTAGCTTGCGTTATCCCACTGCTGGGACAAGGCCTCTCTCCATGACTGCCAGTTTTTCAGATCCAGGGCTAAAGTAGACCATTGGTCGTTGGTTTTGTCCAGCTGGTCCCGCCATTTTCGTTTTATTTTTAGGATTATATCCTAAATTCCTAGCATAAGATATTTATCCGACCAATTTCCAACAACATCCTTCCTACGTAAGGATCCCCAGACTACCACTACCCATATTTTTGGAGTACCAATTCAGAAAGGATCTTCCCTAAGACATCCCCAAAACGGTACAAAAAGTTTGCTGAATTGATTTCACTGTTTGTCACAACAATCACGTGCTATCGATGAAAGAATCGCATTAATTCACTCAACGTCTTGAATACGTAAAACTTCAATAATTTAAAAGGTAATGAACTCGCTGATATTTTTTTTTATTAATTTGCAAACTTGTTGCGATCGTTATAACCCTCTAGAAACTTTCAAGTGGCTATGCTTTCCCCTTAATGACTACAAAGGTGTTCACAGAACACCTGTCGTCCTGTTTAAGACTTCCTTAATGACTTTTTGCAAAAACTAACGGTAGGTCCGTCATGCTTCGAGCTGCTACTGGTTAATGACCTTACAACGTACAAAATTGAAGCATATGTTGCCGAGAAATTGCAAAATGTTCAAGACTTCTTTGGATTTATTATAACTAGAAGACGGGATATTTACCATGTTTATTGTTTTCTTTGAGTTCCCGATATTTCGGCGCAGTTGCAAGCACCATGATCACGGATAAACTGAAGTTATTGCGGGTGGGTGTTTATGAGCAGACAAATCGGTCTACCCTCTTTCTTGTTCGTTTTTTGCACTCAGTACCGCTACCACTGTCACTCACAACTCGATTCTGTTCCCGACACACGAAACTCACTGTGTCTGCTCGCGAACTTTTTTCGGCACTATTCCGCTTTTTACACAGCTGGACCACGCAAAAAACGAACAAGAAAGAGGGTAGACCGATTTGTCTGCTCATAAACACCCACCCGCAATAACTTCAGTTTATCCGTGATCATGGTGCTTGCAACTGCGCCGAAATATCGGGAACTCAAAGAAAACAATAAACATGGTAAATATCCCGTCTTCTAGTTATAATAATTTCTTTGGATTTCCCTAATTCAGCTTAATTGTTTTGACCCGTTTGGATTCCGAGTGTTCTGACACACAATGTTTCGTCTCATAAAATGACGCAGTTTTATACTGGCTTTAGAATGCGTTGACCTTATTTCTAATTCATTGAATAAGTCAGGGGAACTCGCTATAATTATTTATTCGGAGTCTACAGAGTTCTTGTACAAGTACAAACTCAGTTTCCAACTCGACAGCTTCAATGTCTTGCGCATTCTGGAAATGTTGGAAAATGTATGCCATGTACATGTTTTAGGTTAGGAACGTACTTACTTGTCACACAGAGAGCATAATTAAATACATTCAAAAGCATGTCCTCTTTCCAAATTAAATTTCAGGTAAAATAAGCTTTTAGGTGACATGTCAGGAAAATACACGAAATGTTGGCAATTATTTGCTTCCAGCGTAATTTTATAAACGGAGAGGCATTTGCACTCGAGTTTATTACGCAGTACTTTGACACAAAAAAGGGTACTAGATATTTTATATTTCTATGGGTCTTCGTTTTCTCTGCACCGTGCATGGAAACCTTACACCAGGCACTTATTCTTTTTCGAGTTTTTGCGTTACATCAAAGCTTTCTTCGGGATCATTAAGACTACAAGGAGTCGGCGAAAAAGTGCAAATGAGTTTTGCTCAACGTCACTTTTTATAACCATACCCAATCAGATTTTCAAAGAATACCGGATGTTACTGAAATGATTCGGTCATCATCGATCTTTCGCGTTTCGTTTCTTTTAACTGTGCTGTCGTTAGTAATAAAATATTTTCTCGGAATACTACGAAGTATCGAACAAGGAGCAGCTAATTTTATTAGAAAGATAATTTACTTTCCTTTATTACAGGTACTTAAAGTTAATAAGGGACAGTCCAATCGAGTAGAGGAATCAAATTTTCTGGTACGTATCGTCTGTATTTTTGGAGCAAGATACGATCTAGTATACGTTACATCGATCGAATACGTCTCAAAATCTGTCGACCATGGAGTTGGTATCAAAAGATACTTTATCGGACGTTGCTCAGCCCATGTCCCAAGTACTATCGTATCTAACCAACATAAAGCGTGTGTGGAGTTGTGTCACTGGATTGGAAACGAATCGGTTGGATGAGCTCGAACAACAGTAATGTATCAACTGGTTTCCGTTGTGTAGGATTATGTGACAGTACTTAATGTGAAACATGTAATGGAGCAGGTGGAAGGGTGAATGTGGAAATTGAAAAGTGTCTCGTCCATGTAGCAATTTCAAGTTATGGTCTTTTTAGGACGATTTCCAATGGGTTTGATAACTCTTGTTGCTAGCTTTTGCAGGGTTAACATACACGATAACAGATCAATGTTAGGCAAAAATTGAAGTGATTTTGAACCTCGTCAGACGCAATTGGTAACTGTCACATGACTGGTTCTGCATATCAACTGCCCAAATGGTTTTGGCCCAGGTGATACTCTCCTTTTCAATAATATTTTGATCTTGACTTAGGATTTCTCAGATTTTTAGCAGAATAGAAGAAAGACGATAAACTTGAAAAAAAAAACAAACTGGCCTTACTTCATTTTATTTTATTGATGTTGTGATCCCGACTGTAAAACTACGTAGCAAATGCCTACGCACTTTTTCCTTCCCTTCGCAAATCTTATCAATTCATTTTCTGTTACATAATTCGTGATCAAATAATATTTGTTGGTATATTTATAAAATGGAGTGGGAAGATTTGTGTGGGTCTTAAATACCCACTTTACGGAGATAAATGTAGCATATGACATTGCTTTTGCAAAGATTGAAAGATGTACTCATTTTGGGGTTATTCTATGATTATTTCTGTACTGCGATAAGCTTGTGGCGCCGGCGCCGACCCCAAGTAACATAGGATAAGGGCATGAAAATGATGACTGGCCAGGAACTATGTAATGTGATAAGAAATATGAAGCAGAAACAAACAAATGTTGCTAGTGTGTGCGTTCCGTTACCAAAGAGTACCTGCAATATTACCTTAGAAAACAGGGAGGAGGCGGCAGGGGGGGGGGGTGGCTTGGTAGTAGGCCGTTTAGAGGTTTATGACCAGAAGTGGATATTTTGTGAGCAGAAAAAGAGAAACAAAGGAAGTTCCCATCATATGCACCAAAAATCGTCAACGATTAGTAACTAACATTTAAATTCCTAACTTTAAAAACAAATAACGAGTGAAACTAAATATTCTGAGCTTTCACCAAATTCATGAAGTTCAAAAACTAAATGCAGGTCTATATTAAAAGGACTTTCTAGTCCAACAAACAACTAACTCCAACTACGAATACCACAACTGGAAAACCAAACAGTTTTCGGCCAAATTTAAGCTTCCAAATCGTGGAATTAACAGTTCGAAAAGCTTTTGTGCCGGCGTTTCCATAGTACTACTTCTATTTTTATTTTGGGTAACATTTTTGATGTTCTGGTGCAGTTTCAATCAATCGTAGTGAGAATAGGATTACTAAGAGGTATGACACTACCTGAATATTTTGTAGTAGATATCCCTGAATATATGATATTGTTAAATGTTTTATTAAATGGAAGCCAAAAGTTATGAGCATAAATGTCGACCTACAAGTTTAGGAGCAAATCAGGGACACGATTGGTAAAATTTATTAAATTTAATATGCTTTGGATAGAATTGCAACCTGGCGATATGAACAGCTGGAAAATACCATGCAGTGGCAATCCCAAAAAAAATAAAAATAAAGAAGGATGAAGACTGTACCTAGTTGTTGCAATTAATTGAAAATCATTAATTGTTCATTACTTAATGTACAGCAGACCTAACGGTTGTTGTTCCGGGCGCAAATCCAAACTCCGTAGCTGCTACTAAGAAATGCATGATAGAAAAACCCAATATCACTTTGCCAGACCCGAGAATCGAACCCATACTCCGCAGTCGCACTACGAGGCAGTCTAGTTAAACTAGATTTTTGCATATAAATTAATTCTAATTTTGATCCTACTAAGTACCAAAGTACGACTTTTTTTTGTAATCACAATACCTGTTCCATGAGTGTTGTACGTGTGGATTGACATACAGAAATTTTGATCGAATCGCGGTGGGATTAAATTATCGATTAAGTTCATACGGTGTTAATAAAATTGTTTCAGAACGCCATTCAATAAAAACGAAATGGGTATTATTAGGTAGGTGCATTTGATATTTGATAAGATAATTTTTCCGGAGGAAATGATTAGAGAAAATAAAAACGTTATCATTTTTTTTTTTTCACGAATTTGTCTTGTCATTGTCGTAATATTTTTTTGCGCACATTCTTTCTGAATAAAGGGCGATAGATTAATCGGTGCTGATAATGTTATTTGTCGATTTGTGCGATAAAAAATACTGATAACTGTGCCCATTCATGAAATCGATGTTTCTTTTCGGTTTTTTATTTATGAATGAATCTAGGTATTACTCAGTTAAGTGCGTCAATAAGAATCAGATAAGATACAGGGATTTTTTTTTATTTTTAATGGTTTGGAAAGGACTGACTATTAAAACGTTTGGGCAAACTTAATAGAAACAAGTGCACTATCGGATATCCAACGCTGGGCTCAGCATCGAGAGCTAACATTCCAACAGTGCTATAATATTTAGAACACTTAGTTTTAGCCAAATTGGACATAAGATTGGCACTCCTTGCAGTTTCTGTTCCCCAAAAGCTGTATCCTGGGTATCACTAACTGAGCTACTGGTTGGGTAATTTTAAAACATGGATGCAACATCACTCAAAGGGGTGAGGCATCTCATGCCTTGCGCAATGGGATGCAAGTAGGTTGAATACCAATGTCTCATCACACAGTGATGACCATAAAGCCTAAAACCTTTTTACATGACATTGTGCAATTAGTTAGTCATAACAAGACTTAACAAGTAAGATGGAAGCCAATCAAAAATCATTCTCCTGCCCTTATCCCAATTTTTTGGGGTTGGTGCAGCATGTCTTCTTCTATACTTCTCTATTACTCGTCATATCGCCAGACACCTCCTTTCTTGTCATATCATCCTTTACACAGTCAGAGGCCCATGGGCGGCATAAGAACTCTGACACCAGGTCAGGCACTAACCACACAATAAAGAAGAATCCTTTACACAGTCCTTCAATCGTTTCTTTGTCTTACTCTACTCTTATATCTACATTCATACTCAATACTTTCCTCACAATATTTCCCTCACACAAAGACAATATCACAATATTAAAAAAAAAAATTGGACTTTTTTTACCCGGCTGCAGCGGAGCCTAAAAGAAGGGTAATAATCAAAGTTGTGGTATTAACTTCAAGTGATTTAAGTATAGTTTCTAACAATAACAAAAAGTCACAAGACAAATCAATTAGATTTTTTATAATTTGATATTCTATTATCACTTGATAGTTTAGTTTCCAAGTCTAGACTAAACATAGAAAAAAATCTTCATTTTTCCCATGAGAAAGCTATGACATTCAACAAGGAAGTGCATGACATGTGAGAAATTAAAACCCCATTGTTTGTTGCGGCTCGGTATTAATTGTAGGAGAGATTCTTTGACAATAGTGTTGAATAGACAGCTAAATGAGTTGTAATTTCTTTTTTAGCTCTAGGAAGGGATTATTAGCTGTGTTAGTTTTTAGTTTTATTTATTAGTTTAAGGACCTCAGAGACAACAAATAACACCCATTTTTGTTTGGTTGCCTCCCAGAATGAATTAATGGTTAAGTTTAATGCATTTCTTTAGGAGTATAATAATTGTTTTGTTATTTTATTGTTTGAATTAAGTATCAGCATATAATGGGTCTGTTCCCAGACTTACTCCTTCAACCGGACCAATGCATGTAGACATAATTGTAAGGGTTATTCTTATAAAGGTAACAAGCAGCTAAATGCTTTAAATTAATGAATAAAGTAAAAACCACAGTAACAAATGTGGTTAAACAGAAGTGTGCTAATAATGATAATCCTAAATACATTATAAGTACTAGGTAGTTTTTTAGTTCATCAATTCAATGTATTTATAATTTGGAAACAATAACATGTAAAATACAAGTAGTGAACTCATAAAATGGAGTAGGTACTTTCCTCATATATAAAATTGCAATGGAGAAGGAAAACAGACTTTGAGGAAAATTGTTTTTCTTCCTCGGTACATGTCATTGGCTTTTCAACTTGTAAATATTGTGTTGCAGGGTTATTTTTCATCTTTTTAAAATGTTTTTCTTTTTTAGTAGGGCGTAAAGATAGCATAATACATTGAATTTTAGACAAAAATAAATCTGATTGATTGTGTGTTGGGAAAACTTTATACCTAAGCAGACAGAGATCTTTCCCTTAACTGATACTACTATGTCTACTACTAATGCTCAATGTTATTTCTGCCTAGGTACACACTATAGCAAATTAAATTATTTTGGGTGTAGAATCACTTTTTTTCATTCTAATTCTGTTAGCCAACATGGCCTCAATCCTGATTTTCCTACATATTACAAATAAAGAATAATGTTTGTTACATTTTATGACATAAACATATCAATTAGTTATTGTGGTTGGTTCCACGCAATACCTCGCACATTGCATAGTATTGTAGGTTCTGCCCATAACATTTTCACTTCTTTGCCCCGTCAGAAGGACTAGGCCATTATCCACTATACAGGCCCAGTGCAGGTTGGTAGAATGTCAAACCTCAAGGTCATGCCGGTTTCCTCTGTTTGAGAGCAGTGTTTGACAAAATAAATCCCACAAAGTAAAGTGTCTGACTTGGTTTGAACCTACAATCGTCAACGCGTAAGTTTGGGCCATTGCTAAAGGCGTACCACTTCTACTTTAACCAAACTGTTTTCAATAACCTAACCATTAGCTCCAAAATGGCTTAGTAACAAGAAGAAGATGTTGAACTAAAAAATTGACCAACCCTAAATGTGCCCTATGTGATGGATTACAGCCCACTCCCTCTCGTAGAGAGAAGGCCTATCTCTTAGCAGAAGAAACATAACAAACAAAATATGGGTGTGTGGGACTATTAGATACACATCTGCCTAACCCTAGGGATTACAGATAATTATGATGTAATGTTCTACACAGTTTTCACAGTGTAAGTCATTATAATTTACTTATATTGTCAATACCAGGTGAGGAAAGTGGAATAATTATAATATACCATAAACATCCTGATGAATATTTTTGGTTTAATGATGTAATCTGCAGTAAAACTTTTACTGGTAAAACCAAACAGAGAATGAAATAAATCCTTCATTTGTTAGGAAGAGTAATCAAGTACAAACTCAATACTGAATAAGGGGGGTCGGTGCAGCATGTGTTCTTCTTCCATATTTCTCTATTACTCGTCATCTCATCAGACACCTCCTTTCTTGCCATATCATTCTTTACACAGTCCATCCATCGTTTCTTTGGTCATCCTCTACTCATAGACCCATCCACATTCATACTCATATTTCCTCATGACATTTTCCTCATTCCTCCGCATTACATACCAAGTAGTATACAAGTAGACTAATTTGAAGACCTTACTGCATTGTTGGTCTAGTATTTACAAGTCTTGTGCTACTGCTGAGGATCACTGGGTTTGATACCCAGGTCAGGCAGTATTATTTGGTTTTGCCATCAGGAATTCCTCAGTAGCAGATTAGACTAAATTTGTGCCTGGTTAATTGTAATAGACTGGCCCGTTATTATCGGACTCAAATATAACTGGCGTAATTTGGGTGTAGTATAGACATGCTCTGCCTAACCCTTTGACAAAAATAGGTGTTTTACTATTTTAAATGTTTTGAAGTCTAGTTACTTGGTGACGTACAGTAACCAGCGCATCAAGTTACCACAAACAGCCCAATTTTTCTCATTCGATTTTGAACGTAACCATCAACATTTTATGGTTATAATAATTTGGAGAAATTTGACAGTTTGTGGTAACTTCATGTGCTGGTGACTGTACATAATAAATTAGGGTATTCAGCCTGGGAATTAATAATGCATAAAACATAGTATTTTTATAATGACTACATTCACAGTAATGCATAAGACATAGTATTTTTATAATGAGTTAATGTACACTGTTTAAATGTAATATAAATAATAATAATATATAATTAACTTTTTCCTCATCATAACATTAACAACTACAAAACTGTAGTTCAACAACACACAAGAACAGTCAAATTTATAATTATTTAGACAGTAAAACTCACCTGTTTCCAAAGTTGGTCCTCCAAAACTCGGCAGCATCACTCTTCGTAATACGGAACTGGTCGCCGGCAAACGTGCCGTTCGGAAACATCGCCTTCAGCTCACTCAGCATGTGACTGAACACCAAACTAAGCTTGGTCAAGTTGCGGCGGTAGTGAGAGTTCTCATCAAACATCTTCTCTTTACCTTCTTTAAACAACTTGATAGCCTGCTTACATTTTCTTATCAAATTAATTATGAATATGTTAAAATGTTCGTTACTATTCAACGCCTGCATGTTGTCCTCGTACTTCGAGTATATCACACGCAAACGCTGATACGTATCCGGTAAAATGTCCAGGATAAACGGCGGACTGTTTTTCAAATTCATTTTGTGATGTTGACACAGTTTCACCACTTTATCCATCAATTTCCAAGTCTTATCCAATGTCCTTTTATCGGTCGCAAGTTTAGTAGGGCATACCGCGTCTGAGAACGCCCCGTGCAACTTCGAAAATATCGAAGATATATTTTTCTGTTGTGATTTGTGACGAGGGGCCGCCATATTGAAGAGTCCGATGACATACAAATGAAAACAACGTTTTTTAACACGACACTAAACTCAAAACACATGCATCACTTAATTATAATGTTGTAAAGCGCGTGTCTTCTCATTATCACATAATCGAACCACATTTACGACACAAATAACACGCTATACAACGATCGCCCACTGACACATCGGCGACGCGTATGACAATTTGACAAATAAATGAATGAATGAACAAAGTGACAGAAAAGAAAATAGGTTGGTTTGGAGGACGAGTTGGTGTTGCTATTTGAAAGATTATTTTACCTCATGAAAACGTCGTCCGGTTTGAATTTTCGGGTAAACATGTATTCATCATTCTGTTGCCCAAAGCCTAAATCATATGAGAAATGAATGAATTCAGTTCCCGAATTAATTTTTTCATACTTCTCTATTACTCGTATTCTCATCAGACACCTCCTTTCGTGCCATATCATCCTTCACACAGTCGAGCAATAGTTTCTTTGGTCTTCCTTAACTCTTATACCTATCCACATTGATACATAAAACATTCCTTACGACATTTTCCTTATTCCTCACACACATACCCATACCACTACAACCGTTTACCACACAACTTTTCAGTCACCGGGGCCACTTTCAGACTTATATGTATCTACTCATAAAATGTTATTCCAGCAAGGCCAAATTTCCTTAATTTCACAATACATTTTCAACCTGGCAATATCGCGGTTATCACGTTTTGATAATACTTGCGATTATAACGTCTTAATCCCTTAATTATATTTCCAATTTTCATGAATTAAGTTAAAATAACGGTACCATAACATTATTTAAACAAATTAAATAGTAAAAACATGCCGTATATGTGTTTTATTCATTTCTGGAGGCATTAACTAAACGCCTTGATTCTGTACTGCCATCTGGTAAACAACTTATGAAACCTATACTTAGTTCTCTTACTTTGTAACAGATGGCGTTACTGAACAGATGCATTTCACAAATAGTTCACCAATAAAAACATAGATGTCATTGAAACCAGTTTTTGCATGAAATATTTTATTTCGAGTATTTTTTAATAGGGACAATAATATTAAATTAAAATAGCGTCCATTAACTTTAGGCATAGAGTTGACCGTTGTGGGTGAAAGATAGTTATTTTATGAGTAAAATAGTTTATTCTTCTTCCTCTTCTTCTTCAGCAGGTTCAGACGTAGTAGTCGTAGTTCCTTTCTTAGCCTTCCTCTTGCGACTATGTCTCTTGCCTTTCTTGCTGGTCCTAATGAAAACATAAAACATAATTTGAATCAATATAATTAATGTATAGTACCTTAGCAGCGCTTTAGAACGAGACCTAGTAAAATTACTAGTAATTTTTATCACTTTTATTTGTGACCCACCTATCACAACAATATAGTACATTTTTATATGTATAAGTGGGGAAATTTTGTTATTGCATTCGAGGCGGAATTAACAACCGAGCTGCAAGCGAGGGTGTTATGGTATCTACTATCAAAATTAGGACTATTATCGCAAAAAAACGAATATTGGGGTAAGTGCGGTATACATTTGTTTTCACAGGTGTTGAACATTGGGATATTGTTATACCTCTGATTACAAATGTATTCCGCATTTACCCCAGTTTGAGCTTTGGGCTATAATAGTCCTTATTTTATATTTCTAAGGAGCATGGTATTCAGTTAAATTGCAATGTTATGATTATTATAAGACATTAGTAAATAGAGTAGAAAATAATAAAAAAAAATATTTTAATACTTTATCAATAAAAATAAAAAATAACCAAAAAATCCTTTTTTAAAAACAATTTTAGTTAACTTATTCTATACAATAGGTATCTTATTCTCTTTGGAATGTGAGACCAACATCTTTTTATTTTTCACAGTGACAACAGCCGCTTTTAGTTTTTCTTCGCTCCCTTTAGGCCCATCTTTTTCTCGTGTAAATTGGCGGACCATTTTGGTGATCTAAAACGAATTATTGAATTTATTTATTTGATAATATGTTGAAAATTCATTCAAACTTTATTTCCTTAAAATGTTTTCTACTTCTGGTCTGGGGCAAGTGCCAACCCAGGGGGTTTAGTACTAACTGGGTTGTGGAGGTCAGATAGGCAGTCGCTCCATGTAAAATACTGGTATTCAGCTGCATTCGGTTAGACTGGAAGCTGACCCCAATATAGTTGGGAAAAGGCTAGGCAGATGATGGTCTGGGGCAAGTGCGTCATTATGCCGCACTTCCCCAATACTAGTAGGCGCACTTACCTCACTTCATTTGTTTTAGTTTATAAAAATGTCAGCATCGATAAAATTAATTAATTGTGAGATAGAAACAAAATAATTACTGGTAAATGAAGAATAATGTTTAGACAATGCGAATTATCTGGTGAAAATCACTCAAAAGTGGTTTTCCTGCCGTTTCATACGCGATTTGCACAGCACTTGTCAACTTGGTGTCCACAAAACAAAATGGCGAAGCATATCGTACTATGCCCAGTTACGACATCTATAATTTAATAATAATAATAAGGTTCCTCTCTCAAGAGCCCTGACCACCGGTTGCTCGGACCCCGTTTCCGATGCCGGTGGGCTACTATTTTTATATTTTTATATGTTTTTTTTTATATTACATTATATATTTAAAAATGTAAATTATATGTAAAGAAAATTAATAAGTAACTACAGTTTTGAGCCGTTTGGGGTTAAAACGCTCGGGTCATAGGGCCCGAGTGCGCGTCTCCTTTTTAAGGAAATCTCTCGCCGACTGGTCGACACTTCGCGTGACCAGAGGGCTGGCTCTTTCTTTGGCCAAAGAATTAGCATTGCTATTCAGCGTGGCAATGCTGCCAGTCTTCTGGGCACGTTTCCAGATGACAGCGATGCGGAGGAGTACTTTGACGCCTAAGTGTCCTATTGTCGTCGTTGTTTAGATGTTTATATTTTATTACTTTTAGTCTTATTTTTATCATTAGTTTAGTTATATTTGTAGTCTGTATATAATGTAAATATAATTAATATTAATAAAGGAATAATAAAAATATTAAAAAAAAAATGCCAAAACTAAATTTTGGTTTCGAAGGACAGGCTAAGGCACGTTTTTTAAATACTGTATCGGTTTAGGAGATATTGATGTTCGCCGCACTTGCCCCGTAGAGGCACTTGCCCCAACTGACCTTATAAGTTTAGTTATCTGTGGAAATTTTTATTTTCGCACGTGTGCGGAAAAATATTAAAAATCCACGGGTGTGAAATACATTGCATGTTGAACCTAATCATAGTGCGATAAGAACTTGTTTTTGAGAAAGTGTATTGAAAAATAAATATTCTATTCTAAAATCCAAACATGATGATGCCCACGGGCTGCGGGACTGTTCGAAAGAGATACAGTGGCCCTGGAACACAAAGGGCAAAGAAGGAACATGGATGGGTTTTAGTCAGTACAGACACTCCCTTCCGCTCCGCCCAGAGTGGGGTGATTTGATGATTTCCCATTCGAAAAAAAAAAAAAAAAATGTTGCCCATTTTACAGGAGAAAAAAATCTGTTATATTAAAAATATCGTATGGATATTCATTCATTTGTGAAATTCCCAAATGTAAAAGACAAACAACAACATTTTTATATATTTTTTAAGTATGTTTGCTTATCTAAGTAGGGAATAGAAAGACTTCATAGAGTACCTACCAAATGCTATCGGAATAATGATATTAATCATCATTCCGATAGCATTTTCTTGCATTAATCAGGCAGTCACCACCACTATTTAATTACCTGCACCATCGTAGGTCAAGATATTAACCATACATAACATCACACCTGTAATCCACAAAGGGTGAGGTAGAGGTGTACCCATAGTACACCCACATCTCGCCAGTATTATATTTAAGTCCCATGTAATAGGCGAGCCTATTCCCATCAACCGGGCACAAATCCAGACTCCTGATGAGTGGCTGCTAATGAGAAAATCCTGATGGAAAAACCCAATAACACTTGACCCGACCTGGGGATCAAACCCAGGACCTCTTGATTCTTAGAAAGACATTCAACTATAGTTAGGTAGGTACTTTATAATAATTGAAAATCTAAATAAAAAAACTCACCTTAGCATGGAAAAGAAGTAGGTAGATATTGAAGAAGCATGTAAGAAATAAAGGGGACATAAGAGGGTAGATAAAATAAAAGCATACATTGTAATACATGCGTCAAGATAGAAACAACCATTGTTCATGGAGGAAGAGATTTAAAGAACAAGAGAGTTGATTGGACCGAGGCATGTCAATAATATAGGGTGACGGTTAATTAGTGACAGATACTTAAACACGTGATTGTACTCATCAGTAGCGAAGGGTCAGTTTTTGCAAGAGGTTAGCTGGAGTACATATCTTTAACGTGATTATATTATTTGTCCATAGAATACTGACTGTGCCATTTTTCAAAGGGAAGCTGGTAGGAGTCGAGTTCTATGGAACCTTCGCCACTGGTACTTATGATAACAAACAACTTTTCCAACGAAATATTTTTTATACTCATTCACTTTTATCATAATAAAACTTACGGAGCGGGCTTGCTAGCTGTGCTAGTGCTCTGCCTTCCCACTGTTGCACGGTACGATAGTAATGACTAATGAGACAGAACGGCGTCACGCGGCTAACAGCTGATAGGCCAAAGGTACGCGCGCGCGTTTCAAACGGCTGTTGTGTTATTGTGATAATAGTGAATGAGTATTAAAAAAAAATCTTCGGGAAAGTTGTTTGTTATCATGAGTACAATCACGTGTTTAAGTTTCGGTCACTAATTACTAGTCACCATATATTGATCAAAAAGAAAATTAAGGTCGCGATATACAAATAGATTCTTCAAGAGACATTTATAACACAGGATGAAATAGAAAAGTTGCATTTTCAGGTAGTGAAGAATAAAATGAATAAAAGTAAATCAAGTAAGACACAACTTGATACTGACTAATGAAAAAAAACCGATATGGTAACTAGTAGAGGACAAAGAAGAAAATAAAGCTCAAGAAAACTAGTAGGTACATTGAGTATTAACCAATACATTAATTTATTTACAAACAACAAATTTAAACAGTCCAGTTAGTCGCATAACACATAATTTACTTTTCATATTCTGTGCAAGGAGATTGTTCGTATGCATTGAATTTCAAAATGGCACCCTTGACTCCGACAAGCACATTATCGGCTGAATCCATTGCGAAGGAGTTCACTCCACTGATGCTAAAGGATCCAAGAATCTTTGCACTTGTGTTTTCAGGGTCAACAACGTACAAGTTACTATCTTCATCCATGGCAAAGACTTCATCAGAGCGGCTGACAAATACTCCAGTCATTTTATCATTGGGGAGCCCTTTTATTTTAATAGGAATTGTAGTTCCACTTTTTAGAATATATGAAGTCTTCGAAGCTACGAAGTATAAGTTGTTTCTCGGATCGACAGTCAAACCATGCCCATTTGGAACAGCCGGGAAAGATTCCTGCTTTTGCCCGTCATTCGTAATCTTATGGACTCGATTTTGAGGCCAAGTTGCAATGTACATTACGCTTCCATCGCTGTTCACGGTGATATACATCACATCTTCACCCAAAGCTGTGTACAATTCGATAGAACTATCATCCTTGTACTTATAGACACCGTTATCAGTGGCTAAATACACGATGTCGTTTAGGTTATCAACGCAAGTCGACTGACCGAGTCCAGCGACTTTTATGATTTCGAGTTCACCGCTCGGGTTCATGACTTGGAGACTCATCCTCATTTCGTCACTTATGAGAGTGAAGAAGACCTTGTCGGTCTTCCAATGGATGCTCATGTCTGCTGGTATCCCTGTTACATTCTTCTTTTCATCTAAAGAGTAGTGGAAGTTGTTGAAACTGAAGAGGTTGGCACAGAAGGTGTCCCTGGATTTTTGCTGCAGGAGCCTTTGCCTGGTCATCACTGGGCTTGAGGTGATCGTTGTCACAATTGACAGAAGTAGTAGTATTTGTTTCTCCATCTGAAATTAAATCAATTGTTAGTATTTAGTGGTATTTTGTTATATAGGCAGTCAGTTACGTATAGTATACTGGAAAATTTATTGGTCTAATTTTGCAGTTAACAGATTAAGAGTATCAAAAGATCGTAAAGGAGCAGTAAATATAATTACTTTTTTAATGGTAGATTTTGATAATTTGGTAGTGAGTACCATTTCATTTTCATAATCTGCCAACGGATCAGTTTCGGGTTCGTCTATTTTTGTACTATTACTTAGGTATTACTGACAAAAATATCAACAGAAATATTTTTGTAATCACGTAAGAACGTCAGACTAAAAATATGTAGGTAAAAAAAGGGGAAAATAATTACAGGGAGTCAAAAAATTCGTCCTCATCGCTGTCAATGGGAAAAGTGCCCTGAGACTAGCAACATTGCCATGTTTAATGACAAAAACTTCGGTCAAAAAATAGGCCAGCCCTCTAATCACATGAAGAGTCGTAAGTACCTACTAAGGTTTCTAACAAGAAAATATCAATGACTTACATAAATTGTCAATAACGACTTGTTTACATAATTAAAGACAAGTATCATTTCCCGGAAAATCTATTCAGAAAAACAACTTAAGGCAACTTTCTTAGTATTGATCAAGATATTTTTGTTTATTGTTGACGTAGAGGGGTCTACCATGAACTCTTATCTTATACTAGTATTGTTTCAGTCTTACTTCGGTGTGAGCAAGACGTCCTGTATAGCATCTCTTTCGCTCACACTGCTTTACGAGGAGGGGGCACAGCCCTAAGTTTTGCCTTTCTCTTCATTGATTTCAGTTTGTGCTGAACATTTTAATTCTCTGAATTCGTCTGTTTTGTTGCCTACATTGTCTTCATAGCTAATTAACCCAAGTAATGTTAATCGATTTTTTGGGGATCAGGTACAAGTTCTGTACAAATGACGGTGGTTTTATATCATATTTTATGTATATCATTAATAGGTTCGCATTTTGTTCTGTTTGTAACTTTGACGTTATAGGTATATTTTTCCTAATTCCATTTTTATTGTATTGGATTTTAGACTTTGAAAGCCGTACTAGTAGTTGCATATTACCTCATAGGGTAGTGTGTCAAAACACCTGTTTCAATGTGCCGTCGGTTTCACTACTTACACACTAAACTACTAAAAGTAGGTGCCTATATTTTTGTCGTAGACTGTGTTTTGAAATCTTAAGATACACAGTACAGCGCAGCTTTTTTCACTCTAACTAATGCAATTGCATCATACATAATCGGTTCAGACGTTTCCAAGAAAAATTAAAAAAAGTGTTGGTAAGTAGCAGTTTCATACTTTAACCCCTAATATTAAGATCAGCCTAGCGCATGAGAATTATGTAAGTACTGAATAAGTGCTAACTATTTTGCGACGGTGTCCCTTCCGCCTCATATACAACATAACAACATAACTAGCTGTTGCCCGCGATCTTCGTCCGTGTAAAATTTTATAGCCTATAACCTTCCTCGATAAATGGGCTATCCAACACTACAAGAATTTTTCAAATCGAACCAGAATTTCCTGAGATTAGCGCGTTCAACCAAACAAACAAACTCTTCAGCCTTTATAATATTAGTATAAATATAACCAGTCATGATTCTCATAAGTTAAACCCGAGATAGAACCATACAATTTCAATTATACCAATGCATTGTTAATTTTCTCGGTAGAAAGATTACGCGGTGAAAATTTCACGCTTGACTGTTTCCATAATGTTTTCCCCTAGCTTCTCTTTCCGTTAGTATCTTACGTATCAAGATTTAATTTAATTTTAATAGGTTTTTTTGCAATCTTTGCAGATCAGTTAAAATTGGCACAGGAGAAAAGGGGCTTAAGCCCACCACACTTATTCAGCTCTGTTCAGCTTTTGTCCATAGAATACAACGATTTTGCATGCGTACGCATCTGAATAGACGCGGAAAGCTGACGGTTGCGTACGCATCTCCATACAAAAACGTTGTTTGCTATGGACAAAAGCTGAACAGACCTGAATAAGTGTGGTCAGTCCCTTATACACTGCTAGCTGAAAGTTATTTTGGTAAGAAAGAAAGAAAGAAAGAAAATACATTAACTTGGCACATGCCACAAGTGCACACAATATAAAACAAAAATAATACAAGAAAAAAAAAATCTTAAAACTACACAAAAAAAAAATAAAAAAAAATAACAAGGCTTTTTCTTAGCTCAAGCAAACCTGATCAAGTCTCTGACATGTATATCAGTCTGCTGTCCTAATATCATGTTAGCAGTAATTTGTGATGGGTCAAACAACAGCAATGATCATCATCATCTGCCTAGCCTTTTCCCAACTATATTGTAGTCCCCTTCCAGTCTGACAGGATGCAAATGGCCACCAGTATTTCACATAGAGCAACTGCCTATCTGACTTCCATAACCCTGTTAGTACTGGTTGATACGATACCCCTTGTTAAGACTGGTTGTCAGATTTTTGGGACACTGACGTGACAGCCGGGTTAACGTGCTTTCTCAGAATAGTTACACAGATGTTCTCAGTTAGTTTTTTTCTCAGAATAGTTACAGCACTGATAACAATATTTGTGTCACTTGTTAAATTTAGTGTTTTACAATATTTTCTAACCTTTGTATAGATTCTTATTTATCGATTGTTTGTGAATGTGTGAACATTGTAGATTCCCAGCTGCTTGTTAACTTTTTATTTTGTTTTACATCTTTTGTGTAGTTAGCAACGACTTATTGTCCTGCTTACACTGTCCTCCTACTTAAGTACAAATGCTGTAACCATGATAATATTGTAATACCAAATGATTTGAAAAGAGTAACCATGGAGTTTCTTGCCGGTTCTTCTCCATAGGAAACGACCAACCCGAACCGTACACCTTTTTGTCGACGTTTTATAAGTGCCCAAATAGGCCTACGTGAAATAAAATATTTTGATTTTAATTTTTTTCGAGGCACGGAGGAATTCACGGACCGAAATTCTGACCCGTGCGGCTCTTATTTAGGCCACGAGCACCAACAACAGTCAATCATAGAAATAAAAATGTATTATAAATATCACAAAAATAAATAAATTATAAGGCCTTCAGAAAGTAAAAGTTGGCAGAGAGTTTGGTAACTACCAGTAGCGAAGGTAAGCTGGAGTACATATCTATAATGTGATTATATCCTTTGTCTATAGAATCCTGACTGTGCCATTTTTCAAAGGGAAGACGGTAGGAATCGAGTTATATGGAACCTTCGCCACTGGTAACCTAAAGATTACCTTCGATATCTATTTTACATTTTTAGTTTGTATGTCTGTCTGTATTACGGTGATTCCTGACATTAACTGGGACACTGTAGCTCTTTAATTAAGGTACAGGGAGAAAAGGAGCACGTGGCTAAATAATAACAGCCGCTCGGATCGATCTTGATGTTAAGCGCTGCTTGCCTTTTGGTCTGTGATTGGGTGACCACCCATTACATACCGAGTTTCCTCCGTGCCTCGGAAAGCACGTTAAGTCGTTGATCCCGGCTGTCATTTGTAGATCTCTGACAGTCGGTACAGTTAGTCAGTGGCCCAAAAAGTCTGACAACCAGTCTAACCAAGGGGTCGGATACCCCTTGGTTAGACTGCTTCGTGACGGCTTCGTGAAGGGTCCGTTTACACCTTGTAGAAAACGGTTAGTTCCATTAGAAAAAATAATAAAAAAATATAACCAGTAGGTACCTCTATTTCACAGAAATATTCGAACTGATTCACAACACAGATTCTCACGGAACACAAGACAACTCACAGCACACTGACTACAAAATTATCTGTAACTTTATATATAAGTGTCGTATGTCGTATTATCTTTCTGACTGCAACAACGTTTATATTAAAACAATAACATTGGCATAAACAATAGTAAACAACATTGTTCACTGATTAGTTTGCCGTTACTCATTAACTCGATCTAATAGGGAAATGCGTGTGAGTTTCTTTTTATTTGGAGTGTTCCTTAAAGCGCAACTATTTTTATGCTCAACCAACTAAGCGCAACTATATTATTCCTCAAAGCGCAACCCTGATGAAAAATAGAGAGGGGTATGATGTATTCATTAACTGTTTTCAATTATGGTTGAAAAAATAATTAATGAATCCATCATATACCTCTCTATTTTTCATCATGGTTGCGCTTTGAGGAATAAACATATAATATTTTTAATTAGAATTTGTGAGCGAATTGGTTGCGCTTCGAAGAATAATTTAGTTGCGCTTTGAGGAATACCCCTTTTATTTTGTTTATTGTCATCGAGAAGCGAAAACTATACTTTGTTTTAATTGTGACTTTCAGTGTAACGGTTCTTGTTGTGTATTTGTGTAGTTGTTCGATAAAATCTATATGTCTGTACATTTTAACATATTTATAACATCACGCCTGTAATCCCCGAAGGGTTAGGCAGAGGCATACCTAATAGTTCATTCAAACGCCAGTTATGTTTTAAGACCTATGTAATAAAGGCGAGCGTATTGCCATCAACCGGACACGAATCCAGACTTCGTAGCTACTACTGAGAAAATCCTGATGGAAAAACCCAATAACAATTCGCCCGACCCGGGAATCGAACCCAGGACCTTATGCTCAGCAGTCGCGCTTTCGACCACTGGACCAACGCGGCAGCACATTCTGTACAGTTCTGTACATTTTATATATGTATATTAAATTCGGTTAATGAAAGAACAGCACTCACACATACAGACATGTATGTGTAAGCGCGCTGTTCTTCGAAACTACGCAACAGATTTTGATGCGATTTTCACAACAATCCAGAGAATTTGTTCGAATGGCTATGTCTATCAAACATTCATATCTAAACTAATAGAAATTGTCGATGTTTTGTCAAGTTGTTAAATCGTGCGAAACTGGGTCGTAAGTTATTAGATAACATAAATAATAACAACTTATTAGCTAAGTACATATATTGTACCCACAACGGCCAATCAAGCGATACAAAACCAGTTTATGCGGATCTTTCATTGCATAGAAAATCTATACAACGCGAGGCTAAGTTATACTGGAAATGTGCCGTCCTGTGGACTACCGGGTTCAATGACGGTCGACCACTTTTCAACCTTATTATTTAGGGAATAAGGTTGACAAGTATCAGACCTGTAGCGGCACTACAAAAAGTACTACAGCAACAAAGAACAAAAAGTACTACAGCGCCATCTATGACACAGATGATGAACTAAACATCGAAACATCTAAATCCTACATCGCGCAAGTAAAGTTATCCACGCGACTTAACGCTGTTTCCCATCCGGAAAAAAAAAGACTACGGGGTGGAAGGAACACGAAGGGAGTGTCAGACTTGTACTGACTAAAACCCATCCATGTTCCTTCTTTGCCCTTTGTGTTCCAGGGCCACGGTATCTCTTTCGAACAGTCCCCCAGCCCTGGATGTATAGCAATTACTTAAGGTCGGCTTTGATATTTTATCCTGACGCGAAAAAGAGTGTAGTACCCTTCTCACGTCGTGAATTCTTCTTTTCGTGAATAAGTATACAATACAATATAATTACACACAATCAGTTGGCTCAGAAAATAAATAAAAGATTAATAAACAACAATCTAAGGTGAGTTTCTGATTAAAATGATTTTTTAGCTAAAGTGCAAAAAAGAACCATTGTATCATTATCATCATAAAATTAAATAGTATCGATTGCAAAAGATTATGTAGGATCTTAGTTTTCTCCTATCATCAGCGTTCTCCTCCGCTTATCCCAATTTATGGGGTCGGCGCAGCATGTCTTTTTCTTCCATAACTTCTCTATTACTCGTCATCTCAGCAGTCACCTCCTTTCTAGCCATATCATCCTTCACACAGTCCACCCATTGTTTCTTTGGCTTCCTCTAGTCTGTTAGTTAGTCTGTATGTATAAAGGGTGTAAATAGACCCTTAACATAAACGAAAGGCACTTGCTCTCCCCGTCACTGCGATCATTTTTTTGTTCTAGACCATACCTGGGAACCTTCTAGTTACGGAGTTATTGGGGGTCAAAGTTCCAACTTTTACACAAGTTATTTTTTAAATACATGTTTTGAATGAAGGTTTTTACTTTACACACCTCCACGACCCTCGTACTATTCAATCCATTCATCAGCACAATACTATGAGTGCTTTCCATCGAGTCCTACCGTAAAACGTGATTTTTCACCCCAAAAAAAAAAGTCGATTCCCAGCAATAATTTTTGCGTAAAGTTACTTAGTTTTATGTACAGAATGCTTGGTTGATGGATATGTGAAGGGTCTGTTTACATCCGGTAGAACTCTTTAACAGGGCATAACGATATGGAAATCGGAAAGTAATGCCAAATAGGCATAGGTATTATTGGTAGAAAACAAATTTCACTTTTTTAAACAAAAAACTAACATCATTCTCTTACCCTTATCCCAATTTATTTGGGGTCGGCGCAGCATGTCTTCTTCTTCCATACTTCTCGCAGCATGTCTTCTATTACTCGTCATCTCGCCAGACACCTCCTTTCTTGCCATATCATTCTTTACACAGTCCATCCATTGTTTTTTTGGTCTTCCTCTACTCATATACCCATCCACATTCATACTCAAAACTTTCCTCACAACATTTTCCTCATTCCTCCTATCTCCTATCAATATTCAACTTCCTCCCGCAGAACCATTACCGAACTGCAACATAGTGACACCATATGTGTTTTTAGGAGACGAGGCATTCCCACTAAAAACATTTATAATGCTCCGCATCACATGCCCATACCACGACAACCAATTACCACACAACTTTTCAGTCACCGGCGCCACTTTCAGACTTCCTCTTATATGTATACTCATTTCTTATTTTATTCATTCGCGTAACACCACACATCCCCCTTAGCAATCTCATCTCCGCCACTCCAAATGCCTTTCGTTCATCCCTTTTGTGGCCCAACATTCTGATCCATACAACAAAAAATTATGTTCTTTGAATATTTAATGAGTGATTTATGAGTCTTTAAATAACCTTTGTATGTACAAAAATGGAATACTTACCTGGAACTCGTTATTTAATTAATGAGCTGAAAAATTTGGTGGAAAAATTTATTCCCTTTGCCTTATAAAGGAATAAATTGCACTCAATATTTTTTTAATTCATCGGAGCTCGTGGCTAAATAATAACAGCCGCTCGGATCGATCTTTAGGTTAAGCTGTGCTTGCTTAGGTTGGTCTGTGGATGGGTGACCACCCATTACATACCGAGTATCCTCCGTGCCTCGGAGAGCACGTTAAGTCGTTGGTCCCGGCTGTCAATTGTAGATCTTTGACAGTCGTTAGGTAGTCAGTGGCCCAAAAAGTCTGACAACCAGTCTTACCAAGGGATATCGTATTACCCAGTACTGGGTTGTGGACGTCAGATAGGCAGACGCTCAATGTAAAATACCGGTATTCAGCTGCATCCGGTTAGACTGGAAGCCGACCACAACATAGTTGGGAAAAGGTTAGGCAGATGATGATGATAATTTTTTCACTTCATCATCGTCATTTCAGCCGAAAAACTTCCACTGCTGGACATAGGCCTCCCCCAATTTTTTTAACTTCACTACCTAATAATCCATCAATTTAGATATAACTTTAATGGCAATGTTGACGTAAATTCCTATGATAAATGGATTGCTCTCGCTCTTGGATATGAGAAGGTAAGTTTAATCATGTATTTGTTAGGTAGGCCCGGTTTCATCGATATGAAGCCCTAACTTTAGAAAATCTATGCAAATAAATAAAATTGAAGTGACTGTAATATCAAAATAAAAGCTTTTTATTGATTGCATTTGAAAATATATTCGGCACTTATAACCAAAACACATTTTTTTCAATTTTTGTCTGTCTGTCTGTCGGTTCGTCTGTCTGTTTGTTTGTTCCAGCTAATCTCCGAAACTCCGGACCGATTTTGACTAGACGTTTACTGATAGATAGCTGATGTTATAAGGTCTAAAATAGGCTACTTTATTTTATAATAAGAATTAGGGTTCTGTGCAAAAAAAATAAGACCCTTGAAATAGGTATTCAAAAAGGGAAGTAAAATTTTCTTGACTAATAATTTCAAGTGAACGAAGGCCAAACCAACATATCATCATCATCATCATCATCATCATTTCAGCCGAAAGACGTCCACTGCTGGACATAGTCCTCCCCCAAGTGTCGCCACATTGACCGGTCCCGTGCATCTAGCATCCAGTATATAGTCTTAAATAATTACCTCCTTACACTCTACCACAACTTTCAGATATTCTAAGATCTTGTTAAAAATATAGCAGTGATAGCCTGGTGGTGTGACCGTCCGACTCCCAAATCATAGGTCTCGAGTTCGAACCCAAGACGTAAGTTAGTAGCTCTGATTTTTCGGATTCATGTGCGTATTGTATAATTGCGAAGCTCTTGGCTAAGTGAGGAGCTCGTGGCTAAGTAATAACAGCCGCTCGGATCGATCTTTAGGTTAAGCCGCGCTTGCCTAGGTTGGTCTGTGGATGAGTGACCACCCATTACAAACCGAGTTTCCTCTGTGCCTCGGAAAGCACTTTAAGCCGTTGGTCCCGGGTGTCATTTGTAGAGTTTTGACAGTCGTTATAGGTAGTCAGTGGCCCAAAAAGTCTGACAACTAGTCTTACCAAGGGGTATCGTATTACCCAGTACTAACTAGGTTGTGGAGGTCAGATAGAGTCGCTCCATGCAAAATACTGGTATTCAGCTGCATCCGGTTAGACTGGAAGCCGACCCCAACATAATTGGGAAAAGGCTAGGCAGATGATGAGGATGTGCGTATTGTATAATTATCACTTGCTTCGGTAAAGGAAAACATCGTCACGAAACCAAATCAGCATGCTTGAGAGATATTTCTCGACGGCATGTAAAGTATTGTAAAGCGGGTGCTGCGCGCCGACCTCAATACCGGCGTCAGTGTAGTTTGCTACGCTGACGACACGCTGGTACTGGCACAAGGGAGGTCGCACGAGGCGGCGGCCGAAAACATGACACGCGGGGTTGCGATAGTTGTGGAGAGGATCCGGCAATTGGGTCTCGAGGTGGCATTGCACAAGTCCGAGGCCATGTGTTTTCATGGGCCTCGGAATGCGCCACCGTCGGGATCCCTACTGATGGCAGGAGGGGTTCCCATCGGCGTCGGGTCGACGTTGAAGTACCTAGGACTCGTCCTCGACAGCCGGTAGAACTTCGTGGAGCACTTCCGACGTTTGGCTCCCAAACTGGAACGGACAGGGGCTGCCTTCAAGCGGCTCTTGCCCAACCTGAGGAGTCCAAACGCCTCCTGCCGGAAGCTTTACGCGGGGGTCGTGCGGTCCATGGCCCTTTACGGGGCCCCGGTGTGGGCGCGTTCTTTGAGGCGGCAAGCCGCCCACTACCTGAACGCGCCCCAAAAGGTGATAGCCATAAGGCTAATCCGGGGGTACCGCACGATCTCCGGCGAGGCGGCTAGCCTCCTTGCCGGATTGCCGCCATGGGATCTGGAGGCGATAGTCCTCGCGCATGGATGGCGCGCGGAAGCACTATGTCGGGGGGAAACACCGCTGCCGCGACAAATTGCCGCTCAGCGGACAGACCTACGGCGTGATCTCATGGCGACATGGAGAGAGCGACTGTCGCAACCCCGTGCAGGGCACGCCACCATAGTGGCGATAAGTCCCCTCTTTGAGGAGTGGCTAGAGAGGCGCCACGGCGCCCTCACCTACCGCCTGACGCAGGTCCTCACCGGACACGGTTGTTTCGGGAGGTTCCTGCACCGAATCGGGCGGGAGGAAACGCCCGGGTGTTTCCACTACGAGGATCGTCCGGAGGACACGGTGGAACACACCGTGGAGGTCTGCCCCGCTTGGGCGGAGCACCGCCGTGTCCTCATAGCGGCGATTGGCGGCGCCGATCTCTCGCGTCCGGCCTTGGTTCAAGCCATGGTCCGGAGCGAGAGGGAATGGGAAGCCGTCTCCTCCTTCTGCGAAGCAGTCATGCTAGTGAAGGAGGCGGCAGGAAAACTCTAACACCAGGTTAGGCCACTAACCACTCGAAAAAGAAAGAAGAGTACTATAGCATGAAAAAACATGTTTGTTAAGTGCGTTAGTTGTTATAAATAAATAATTGTGATTATTGTAAATAAATATATATAACTAATAATGTAGTAATTACGGTCATGTAGTAGTATATGGAAATATTTCATTATTAATTTTGACTGTGTTATTGTTATTATTATTTTTGTTATTTTATTAATTACCCCTATGAAATTATAATTAGAATATTTGTACGCCGTTAACGGCAAGACATAGCACTCATTTTATTAATATTGACATCTGTACTTTTGTTTACCTGTCTTCGACAAATAAAATATTTGAATTTGAATTTGTGTTTGAATTTAAATATTCGTTTTATTTTTATTATTGTTTTGTGTATCAACAACAAGTTCCCTTGTAACTTTAGGATCTGACTGAAACCGTAGAAAAAACAGTTAAAATTTATGGTTGACGCAACGGGAATCAATTAGTTACGAAAGGGGACTTTTTTTTAATTGTTTTGCACGTCTTTTGTTTAGTTGGCGAAACGGGAAAGTTACCAAACGGGACGTACCCAAAATTTCCATCATCAAACATTTTCCATGTGACAAAAACTTATAACACTTCTTAAAGAAAAATGTCGTCCCATTCATTTCATGCTTACACCCCGCATAAACCGTCCTTTTCATCATATAAGTACGGTTTAGGAGACATCATTTTTCATCAGTCCATGTCACGGCAGGTAATGAATGAAACTCGATTCATATGTCACTGCTGGGTAAAGAAAAACCAGACTTCGCTCCCTAAAAATAGGGTTGAAATTCGTCTGATTAAATTGAGCGTCTATAGTACAAGAGCTAGTATATTTTGAACCGTTGTAGGAGTACTTGAAGTTTGTTTTGAACACAATGTTGAAGGTTGGACAGGTCTAATATGATTGGTGAAATCTTAGAATTATGTCCAAAAGTTGACCTTTCCTGGTTTCTAAATAGAAATTCTAGACGTTTCCAAAGCTCTTTGTGTATGCCATGTGTGGGTTTCAGTAAGTTATGAAGTTAATTTATTGCCTTTTGATATTGAAACAGTATTTGTAGCGAAAGAAATACCCCTCCCCTCCCTCCTTTTTAATCTAAGTAATAAGTTGATATATGACTGCCTCGTTGGTCGAAAGCGCGACTGCTGAGCATGGGGTCCTGTGAGCGATTCCCGGATCGGACAAAGTGTTATCGGGTTTTTCCATCAGTAGTTTCTCAGTAGCAGCCACGTTGTCTAGATTCGTGCCCGATTGATGGAAATAGGCTCGCCCCCTATTACATTGGAATTAAACATAACTGGCGAATTGTGGGTGGATTTGTTAGGTACTCTGCCTAACCCTTCGTCAATTAAAAGACGTGATGTTATGATATAGCAAACTGTGCTAACTGAGAATACACCTTTTTAAAGTTGCTTTACATTGCTTACAAACCTGTGTTTCGACCTAATATTAAACGTTACTCAACTTAACTACAAAAAGATAATAAGCTAAAATACGGCTACACAAATCACTTTTTTCAATAATCGTATTTTTTCTATAGAAAACTGTCATTCAATTTAAGACCGTTCATCCAAAAAGTTGGCAATGTCGCAAATAGATGTCAAATATTTCCCTGTTATAATTAATTTGGCAATATTACTGTATGGAAATAAGAAATATGGCTAACTAGTGAACCAGAATACTAATAATGAATTGCAATTAAAACACTGAATTTGATGTTGTAACCGATTTAGGTGTAAAAAAGGCATTTGTAAAGTTTCCAAATACTTTTTTTTAGATCTAAAACTAAATATTCGGTGTAACGATATTCATTATTGCATTTCATAATCAGTATTTTAGTTCACTAGTTAGCCATATTTTTTATTTACTTACAGTAATATTGTCAAATTAATCAAAACAGCAAAATAATTGACAGCTATTTGCGACCTTGCCCACTTTATTTATTTATTTATTTATTTTACTGTTTATGTACACACAAAGCAACACAGGAAAATTACATTTTAATACTTGAGTACATAGGTACTGCTTATTTCCTAAGAAATTTCTGCCAGCAGACCTGCAAAAGGAGAAGTGAAAAAAAAGAAATGTAGACAATAGTGTGTAGAAACGGACGAGAATAAGGTGTATATGTGTCATACCTAATTTAAACTAAAATACTACATTTATACTTTCTGCATAAACTTAACTTTTTGTAACTTTCTGCGTTTATACTTTCTGTATAAACGCTCTTAATTATCATTACTCATGTAGACCAATGTTCAAGAGGTTTGGTCTGCTACCTCTACCATGTCTGTATATATATGAGGTGTGTATATTTGTAGTTAACAACAAACATTTATTTAAATCAGCAAATGATGTAAATCCCAGAAACAGACGAGATCCTCATAAACTGATATTAAGTGATTTGCCAAGACTTGCGAAATACAACAAAAACTGCCTTGCAATGTGCGTACGTATTTATAACAAAATACCAAGTCGCTTTAAAATATTGAGCTCGAGAAAATTTAAGACAGAATTACACAAGTGGCAAGTTTAAAAGATTTTATGGATGTGAGATGTTGATTCCTTTTGTCAAAATATAAATTTTTGCATGCTATGTTATATCTTAGCGAAACATGTTGAGCTACTGTAATAATATTAACATCAATGTATACCATGTTTTACGCAAATAAATGATTTACTTACTTACTTACTTACTAATATCCTGAAGACATCGAATTTTCCTTCATCATCTGCCTAGCCTTTTCCCAACTATGTTTGGGTCGGCTTCCAGTCTAACCGGATGCAGCTGAATACCAGTATTTTGCATGGAACGACTGCCTATCTGACCTCCACAACCCAGTTAGTACTGGGTATTACCATACCCCTTGGTAAGACTGGTTGTCAGACTATTTGGGCCACTGACTACCTAACGACTGTCAAAGATCTACAAATGACACCCGGGACCAACGGCTTAACGTGCTTTCCGAGGCACGGAGGAAACTCGGTATGTAATGGGTGGTCACCCATCCACAGACCAACCTAGGCAAGCATGGCTTAACCTAAAGATCGATCCGAGCGGCTGTTATTATTTAGCCACGAGCTCCTCTCGAATCACACCGAATTTTCCTTCTAACCTCAAATTCCTAAGGTGAAACTTACAAAAACCACCATAACACGTCAGAATCCTTTGACACAGTTGTCCGTTTTAGTACAAAGAGGTATGATGTCGGGTAAAGGATAATAAAGTCAAATTTTCAGTCAAATTTTCTCCTTCGATTTTGAACTTAACACTCAACATTTTATGGTTTAAAATCATTTGGAGAAGTTTGACAGTTTGTGGTAACTTGATGTGCTGGTGACTGTGCCGCCTTCTGCACATAAGTAGGTATTCTCGGGCAAGTTGGAAAGAGAAAAAAAGGGAAAGGTTTTGCTTTAGACCTCACTTGCTGTAAGCTTGGCGACGATGCCTGGAAATAAAACAGCTTCATAACTGTTGTTTTATGGACAATCTATTACTTCAATTACTAAATACTTCTTCGTCTCCTCCCGTTGGCGCCTTAAAAACCGAAACCATATATAAAATAACATAACATTAGGCCTGTAATCCATGAAGTTATAGGCAGAGGTGTACCTACCTAATAATCCACCCACATTTCGCCAGTTATGTTTAAGTTCCGTGTAATAGGATTCGAGCTTATTGCCAGGAACCGACCGTAAATTCAGACTTAGTGGCTGCTACTGAGAAATTCCTGATGGAAAAACCCAATAACACTTTGCCCGACCTGGGAATTAAAACCAGGACCTCATGCTCAGCAGGCGCGCTTACGATCACTAGACTAACGTGGCAGTCAGTTTTTATATAGCACACTAAAACAAAGAGATTTTTTCCTGTCCGTCAAGCAAGACACACAGTTTAATCATAGTCCCAACTTCAAATACCCACTTAGTTCGAGAACTGACAGTGAAAAATAATAACAATACAACATGTATCGCTAATCCTGCGTGGGCGCAGATCTTAGCTTATTATTAACGGCCTTGGACGCAGACAGGTTAAGTATAGAAGTATTGAGACACGGATCTATGGTAAAGCATGATTTTTTAGATCGTATCGTAGCTCTTAAGAAATTGTTGTTTTAAAGTAAAAAAAAGAAAAAGAAAGTAGACATTATTATTATTAAACGTTTATTTCAGTTTAAAAATTATCCATAGCACAATGCAATAACATAGCATAAGCATAATCAGCCTATTAATGTTCCCACTGCTGGGACGCAGGCCTCCTCTCTATGAGAGGGAATGGGTAATGCAATAACATCATAACAAATTACATAATTATTAATCATTATCAAATTCTACGTACACAATATTACAACATTCATTACATTGCTACATTAAATTTATCAGATTTCAAGATATATATAATAGTAACCAGATTTTGATACACGAAGCTAGAATCTGGAACAGTTATTAGCAGATTCATTAATAAAAAAACGGCTTTACTTGTTTCTTGAACATAACTGGTGAAATGTGGGTATACTTTAGCGTACTTACACCTCTGCCCATCGCTTCATGGATTACAGGCGTGATTTTAACAAGTTTATTTATTTATTTATTATTAAAATAGTAAATTACCTCATTGGTCTAGTGGTCGCAAGCGCGACTGCTGAGCATGAGGTCCTGGGTTTGATTCCCGGGTCGGGAACAGTGTTATTGGGTTTTTCCATCGCGAATTTCTCAGAAGCAGCCACGGAGTCTGGATTCGTCCCCTATTGATGGCAATAGGCTCGCCCTCTATTACATGGGACTTTAACATTTACTGACAAAATGTGGGTGTCCTATTAGGTAGCCTCTGTCTAACTAACTTATGTGTTAGTAAACTTGACAGCAAAAAATAATAAGCTAATAATACTCGAATCGCTTTTATCAATAATCGTATATTTTCAATAGAAATATCTATCATTCGATTTTAATATCCGCGAACCAAACTCCGTTACAACCTGATTTCGTTCATACAAAGAACGAAACAAAATAGAAAAATACTATTTGAACATTCTACAAGTTTAGATTAGATTTCAGCATTGCAGAATTTGAATGGGAAAATATAAGTTTTATTTATTTGTTAGGGGCTTGGGGTATTCAATTGCTTTGCGCAGAACGGATTTGTTTCCGATGTGCCAGGAAATGGGGTGAATGGGGGCGTATGGGGATGTATTCGTCAACTTTTAAAAAGGGGGTTGAGTTTTCTAAAGACTGGGGGTGAGTTTTATAAGGAGTGGGGGTGGAGTTTGGTTGTGGTTGTCGTTCAGATTGGTTTTAAGTTTTGCGAGTTGTCGATTCAAGTCTTTTGTTGTTTTTCTATTCTAGTATTTTTTTATAGTGCTTTGGTGACTGTTAGTCCATCTCTCTTTTTGCAAACTAAGGTTATTACATAACATAACATCACGCCTGTAATCCCCAAAGGTTTAGTGAGAGGTGTACCTAATAGAACATTCACATTCGGCCAATTATGTTTAAGTCCCATGTAATAGGGGGCGAGCCTGAATAGGCTTTTACTGAGAAATTCCTAATAGAAAAACTCAATAAGAATTTATCCGACCCGGGAATCGAACCCAGGATTTCATGTTCAGCAGTCGCGAATGTGTCCACTAGGCCACCGAGGCCGTTGGCGGATGAATATGATATTGTTTAACGGCTATTCAACATTTCAAAGCCTGAGAAGCAATAGTTTCTAAAATGGGCTTGTTCATGAATAGAAACTTTTTATTTTAAATTTATTTAATAACTAGCAACCCGCCCCAGCTTCGCACGGGTTCAATATATACATATAAACCTTCCTCTTGAATCACTCTATCTGTTAAAAACAACCGCATCAAAATCCGTTGCGTTGTTTTAAAGATCTAAGCATACATAGGGACAGACAGACAGCGGGAAGCGACTTTGTTTTACGCTATGTAGTGATTTAGTTCGAACAAGAAGACGTGTTAGTAACAAAGTACTTACAAACTGTGTTAGTAATATACTTACAAAAGTGTCGAACAAATATGAACACAAAAATAAGTGTCATTTTGTTCCAAATAAAGATCTTTTCAAACAGCTCCAAATGTAGTGGAAACTCTCAAATATTTCCAAACTTTTAAAGATAAAAAGTAAGTCGTTTGAAGACCATTTTCGTCAAGTGCTCAAGTATGTGTTGTCAAAGTAAACGGTCGTCCATTTTTTTGAGTTTGAGAGCTTAAAATATTAGGGGTTAAAGTATGAAATTGCCGATTTGTATGGGCGATTTCGAGAAGTGATAGTTTCATACTAACATTTATTTTATTTTTCTTAGGATTATTTATGATGCAATTTGCAAACTATAGTTAGAGTGAAAAAATCTGAAAAAACATTGAAACAGGTGTTTTGATACACTACCCTATGAGGTAATATGCAACTACTAGTACGGTTTTTAAACTTTAAAAGGTACGTAATTTAACAATTAATTGGAAAAAAAATCGAATTATGAAAAAATATAACTTTACGTCAAAATTACAAACAGAATAAAATGTGAAAAAAAAACCGGCAATTTCATAGTTAAAGACCTATTGAGTAAAGTTTAAACCAGTAATTAGCTATGCTTAAAATTGAAACCTGCAAAAAGATTAGTTTTAGCTTTTTGATAAAGTATACTTATCAATCTTAAAACAATGATTGATGTCCTGTTAATTCTTAGTAATTCATAATGTTGCTTTATTTTCAACTCAACGGTTATTACCATTTCGGTTTCTCTATTTTAAGATACCATGTTTTTAGGGTTCCGTACCACAAAAGGAAAGAACGGAACCCTTATAGGATCACTTTGTTGTCCGTCTGCCTGTCAAGACCCTTTATCTCCGGAACGCGTGGAGGTATCGAGTTGAAATTTAAACCATATACTCAAGTTTACAGTTTCTTGAAGCTGTGAAAAAATCAAAGTTTTGCGTTAACGTAAAAAAAGATGCGGCCGTTTATGCCAAACATATACATATTTCGCCACTCTCCGGGGAATCAAAATTTATAGGGTACTCTCCGTTGACCTAGAATCATGAAATTTGGCAAGAAGCAATGTAAAAGAAAAATTCTGAAAAAAAACTGATCTTTTCTGAATATGTAATTTTTTTTTTTTTTTTTTTTTTGTACTTGGAGGTTACCACGAATAAACGCTTTCATAAGTTCATAAGTAATAACAAAATACCTAAGTTTATACGGAACCCTCGGTGCGCGAGTCCAACTCGCACTTGGCCGGTTTATTTGTTGTTACTGAGGTCGTATTTCGAACAAAACTTTCATAGCATAGCATAATCAATCTATAATGTTTCCTCTATACGTTATTAGTAGAGCGGCCTAGTCTTCTGACGTTATTTATAATATATTACATTACAACTCGTTGTGTGACACTACAGCCTGCATCCCAATAACCGCTTTCATGTGATACTCAGCATAAGCATATTCAGAGTATAATATTCCCACTGCTGGGACACAGGCCTCCTCTCTGTGAGAGGGAATGGGCTATAATCCAACATGCGGGCCCAGTGCGGGTTGGTAGATGTCACATGTCTTCGAATTTTTGGTTCTAGGACATACCGGTTTCCTCACTATGTTTTCCTTCTGCGTTTTGAGAGCAGTGGTGATGAAATAAATTACACAAAGTAATGCGCCTGCCTGGGTTGGAACCCACGACTTACTGCTGGTAAGTCGCCGCTCTCAAACTTTAACAAGTGCCAATTGTATGACATTATACACGGACTGATATTGATTACTGTGTTGGCTTCCAGTCTGACCGGAAGCAGCCAAATACCAGTATTTTACTTGAACTGACTACCTCTCTCACTTTTGGACTAGGTGGCAGTAGCGAAGGGTCAAGTTTTGTAAGCGGAAAACCGGAGTACATATCTTTAATGAGATTGTTGTCTATAGAAAACTGATTGTGCCATTTTTCAAAGGGAATCCGGTAGTAATTAAGTTGTATGGACCTTCGCCACTGCTAGGTGGTAATAAATGCAAAGTTTAGGCAAAACCAAATGGACATTCTTATACAAAACCTCAACGCCATTCCACATTTTCAAATAAATCTCTTATACAGTCATTCAATTATCTCAAATTCTTGCATCAGAAGTGACAGCCTTATGTAAAACTGTTCAACAAATCATCTCCAGAAACTTGGCCGGGGCGAGGGACCAAGTGAGGAACTTTGAACAAAGATGAGGTATAAGAAAGCAGTGTTAATTATAGTGAATCTTTTGTTAACGCTGTTGGGACTGCCTCGCTGATCTATTGGTGGCAAGTGCGACTGCTGAGCATGAGGTTCTGGTTTCGATTCACAGGAATTTCTCAGTCGCAGCCACCGAGTCGGTATTTGTGACAGGTTGATGGCAATAGGCTCGCCCCCTATTCCATGGGACTTAAAGCATAACTGGCGAAATGTGTGTGTACCTCATTAGGTACACCTCAGCCTAACCCTTCGGGGATTACAGGTTGGTGTGATGTTATGTTTAACTCTATACCTACCAACAAAATCCTTTTTGATCACGCAAAGGGATTTTTCCATCAGGAATTTCTCAGTAGCAGCCAACAAAGAAAAGCGAACAAACATTTGAAAAGTCAATAAAATGGCTGAGCCAGTTTTGATAAAACATGTCTAATTTTAATATATACATATATATTTGAATATATTCGATTATTCATCACCACTTTCATTGCCTATATCTAGTAAATAGCTGCACCGATTTTGATAAAACCTATCTAAGAACCATTTCCAAGAAATTAGCTTTCAAATAAAAATAACTACAACCAAATCGGTTCACTCGTTTAAGAGCTACGGTGCCTGAGACAGACACGCACAAACACATTGCGGTCAAACTTATAACACCTCTCTTTTTGAGTCGGGGCCTAAAAACCTAGTCCACAGACATTAATCAGTTTATTCTCTTATTCTCTTGTCCTTGATCAATATCTCTGAAATCGATATCCGCTGTCGCTTGTGCCTCGTGTCTGTCGCGAGGTATAACGGTGTGTTTGCGATCTGGGCGCGACTTTGTGGCGCCAAGCAGCGCGAGCGCAAGCGGGTACGATGGTTTAGTATGGATTGCCGATTTAGGCAAAGTTTGTGAGATTTCCTTATGAAATTATCTGTTCATTTCTGGCAGGTCCTGTGGATGTTAGCTTGTGATAAGTATAACATAATCAGTCCACCACGTTCCCACTGCTGGGACACAGGCTACCTTTCTGTGAGTGCGCCATAGTTCATCACAGTAGATGTGGGTTTGGTTATCCACCAATGCCAGGCGATTAATAAATACCTACGAGCAGTTTACTGCGGGCAATAATATTCTTAAAAGAAGGATAATCTAACATTCAACCATTTAAAGTATTCAAGTTGTAGTCTGTAATAGATAGTGAATTGTGTTATTGCACTTTAGAATGTCTAATGAAAAACATTAGAAGACAATTCTTTTCTAAACGATTTTTGCAAGTAAAACTCGCGCCTATCAGCAAACAACAATAGACAGAAAAGTCGGACCTCTATCCATAAGCTAAAAAAACAAGTCCAACAACCTAACACCATCACATCCACATTAACATCAGCGCATAACTAACAAAAAATCTAGTAGAATTTGCGTAGGTGTCCCCAAATAAGGCCAAATCTTTGTTACGAGTCAAACCGTCATATACACAACGCTGTTTGTAATGTTGTGAGGTCAGCAGAATACGTCAATTACCTACTGGTTCTTCATTATAAGAACTAGTGGAAAAAAACTTGACATTATATCATTACGCCACTGTTTTTGACTGAGAGGTGGGTAGACCGTCTATGCACTTTCACGATTTTTCTCTCTCCTATTCAAACTTAGGCCGGTGGTCGGTCTCTTCCAAATCTCTCTTCTTTTGGCAGTTTTGTGTCATGACTATCCAGTTTCTCCACTTTAATAAGATCGTCTGTCCACCTAGTCGGTTGTTTTCCTACATTCCTCGGTCCCGTCCGTGGTCTACAGTCTCCACTCCAGCACTTTCCTCCCCCAGTTTCCATGCAGTCTACGCTTTTTTACCATTTTTCTAGGCTCCTTTAATAAAGAGAGATTTGTAATTATCATGAACGGAATTTCTAGTCGGTTCTTCTCCATTGTTCACCCATCTTCTGACGTTTCAGATTGGATTACGCGAAATAAAATGTTTTGAATGTATTTGAATCATACATGAGATTTTTACCATAGAAAACCTAGATACATAGCCACAGAATTGTTTTGCCATCCTTTCGAGATCAACAAGATTGATGTTATGTCCATGTCTTAGTGGCCGAATAATCTATATATATATAATGGTAAACTGACTGACTGGCTGACTGACTGGGTGATATATCAACACACAGCCCAAACCGCTGGTCCTAGAGACATGAAACTTGTTCTTTGTGAAGAGTAAGTGGCTACTAAGAAAGGATTTTAGGGAAACCCACCCCTAAAGGGGTAAAATAGAAGTTTGAAGTTATTATATGAAAGTCCGTCAGTTTTGAAGTTAGGATCTTCAAATTTTGTGTTTAGGCTGACGATTGAAAATTAATTTATAGGGGTTAAAAAGGGGGATGAAGGTAAGTAACTATGTTTGTTCGGTACGTTCCCGTCGGACATTTTTCGACATCCACGCGGGCTAAGCCGCGGGCAAAAGCTAGTCTATTATTAAAACCTAAACTTTGCCAATAATTTAGGTTAATAATAGATAATTTTGTCGCTATGGCGCTAGCTATCATAAAAGCCAATTTAATTTAAATTAAATTAATTTGTTTCAAATGAAATATTTGGATTAAATTGATGCGTGGGCTCAGAGTCTGGCTATATCTGGATTATGGAGAAACGATTATTGATAATTGGATTGGCGTTTATTTTACCTTATTTGACGTGGTGAGATTTAATTTCTAGGTGGAGTATGTGTCACTAGAAATTAGTAAAAGAAACTAAAGATTTGTAAAACAAGTTCGGAAATATTTTGAGAAGATATCTGATTTAATAGTTCTCATTTCAACACTACAATTATTATGTTGTTATTATGTTTAGCAGGTTTGGTTTCCACACTTTGGTAGTCCATTGATGGACGAATTGAATAGTAAGGGGGTCGTGGAGGTATCTAAATTAAAATTATAACATTAAAAACATGTTTAAAAAAAAAAAAAACTTGTGAAAATGTTGGAACTTAATATCTCCGTAACTAGAAGGTTTCCGGGTATGGTCTAGAACCAAAAAAAATCGCTATGATGACGAGAACAAGTACCTTTGTTTTCCCAAAGGGATAGGCAGAAATGTCCTTTACACTAAAGTTGTAGTGTATGTACTCGTACTATACACTAAAATTATTATCTTGATTATTTTGTATCCTTGTGCATGATTATACTTTTAATAAATAGTTGATTGATCGATTGACAAGCTAAATGACAACCTACTGTTGCAAAAAATATAATTAAATTCCGATACAAGAAGTTTCTAGAAAACTATTCAAAGAACATTAGAAAACACTTTTGTTTTTGGTTTCTTTTGTGTGGCAAAGGAGAAAAGAGCTCATAAGCTCTTTCTGACTACTCAGGCAGCTGGTCAACTAAGTGTCTAAAATATGTGAATGTTAATTTCTTCTAGACGCACTCAATAAAAACTTTAATTTTAGTAATAAAAAACTCTTTAAACGCTATCGAATGTTACTGGCAGGTAAAAAAAAAAAACTTTTATTGTTAATCTGATGCGTTCAACAACCAATAATTTTTAAATTCAGAACTTTACGCGAAATTTCGATGTTGCCAATAAATTATTAAATTGAAACCCACCATTATTAACACAAAAGCTTTTGTTTAATGGTGGTTTCCTCGCTTTCCGGATTCAATCGATCATTACAAAAATGCTTACATACTTGAAATCGCAATCATGTATCTATGTTGGTATTTTCGACAATCATACTATGTTGATATATTCGACAATTAATATTTATGAAACTACTTTGTTTGTAAAAGGTCTGTTTTAAGTTATAGTATTATGCTACCGCTTTCATCATCTGCCTATCCTTCATGGCTGTAAATCAAAAAGGGTTAGGCAGAGATGTACCTATAGTAGACACACTGACAAGTCCCATGTACCTAATCTGGGGTAAGCCTATTATTACCAAAGGGGCTCTAAGAAAAACCCAATGAAACTTTGCCTGACCCAGAAATCGAACCTAGAACCTATTGCAGTATGCAGTAGCGTTTGCGACGAACAAGACATATACGAGTACATACAACACAGTATTACTTTACAAGTGAGTGTAGTGAAATCACTCAAAACTCAATGTTTATAAATACAGTGAAAGTGACAGATGATCGTCATAAAAATACCAGCGAATATGGGTCTCGATTTGACTTTCAAAAGAAGAACGGTATGCATGAACGTTATCAGACTTGTGTCTACCAAAATTAACAAGGTCAGGAAGATGATGATTATGATGATATACAGGGTGTAAACGGCCCCTTCACGAAGCCGTCAACCATGCATTCTGTACATCAAACTAAGTAACTCTATGCAAAAATTATTGCTGGGAAACGACTTTTTTTTTGCGGTGAAAAATCACGTTTTACGGTAGGACTCAATGTAACGCTCTCAAAAAAAAAAAGTATGCGCGTATTTAAAGCTAAGTTATAACATTAAAAACTTATATATTATATGAAATGAAAACTTGTAACTTAATATCTCCGTAACTAGAAGGCTCCCAGGTATGGTCTAGAAAAAAAAAATATCGCAATGACGGGGAGAACAAGTGCCTTTCAGCTTCGTTAAGGGTATTTTACACCCTCTATGACAATCCACTATGATCATCATCTTCCTACCCTTCTACTACGGTACTTGGGGTCGGCGCTACACGAGTTCTTCTTCCATTAATGTGTCAATTATCATGCAATCGTTGATTCTTGTTTTTTTTTCATCCACATGGTTTTCAATTCATAATTTCCAAATTCTGTTTTCATCATCATCCTGCGGCAGTTTACTGCTGGACATGGCCTCCTCAATCGCACGCCACTCAACTCGATTCTCAGCAACTCTCATCCAGTTGCTTCCAGTCACCTTGCGAAGATCGTCACTCCTTCGAGCCTGAGGGTGTCCCACCTTACGCTTGCCGATTCGCGGTCTCCACTCAAGGACACGTTTACCCCAACAGTCATCGGTTCTACGGCTAGTATGATTTCCCATTGCTGCATCAGCTTACTTATTCTGTGAGCTATGTCGACAACTCTGGTTCTCTGCCGGATTACCTCATTCCGGATGCGATCCCTCAGAAAGACTCCAAGCATAGCTCGTTCCATAGCTCGCTGAGCGACCTTGAATTTATGGACCAGCCGTACCGTGAGTGTCTACTTTTCGGCCCCGTAAGTCATAACAGGCAGGACGCACTGATTGAAGACCTTAGTCTTTAGGCTGTGTGGAATACGCGACGAGAAGACCCGACGTAGCTTCCCAAATGCTGCCCAGCCCAGCTTATACTTTTTTATGCACAACTAATGCTTTCAAAGTATGAGAAATAACCACCCAAATAAACCAACAAATATCAAAAGCCAGCCTTAATGATAAAACACGCCAGAAGTAATCCAATTGAAACGCTGTACGACAAATAAATTAATAATCAAATTAACATCAATGGCAAAAGCAAAGCCACAATTTCACGATAGCCATAGACTCACAATGAGAGATCGATTATTACGCCATATTCATTTTAGCAGATTAATATTGAGCCCGGCAGTTCAGAATTTCATTATTTCTGACTGTTGGGTAGGATAGTCAATTGTTAATTTTGTTGTATCACTCGATTTGCTTTTATTTGATAGAATTTGGTGTGGGGTTCAGATACCAGTTGTTTTGCGTAAAATACTGACGTTTGGTGATCATTTTGATGGTCTGGAGCCAAAGGGTTTTCCTGAACAGCTTTTTTAAATGTTATTTAGTGGTGAACAAGCAGGCGGTCCGCTTGATGGCCAGTAGTTTTTCGCCATCTAATGACATCGAAAGATAAGAAAGGTCTTCTGGTCTGGTACCACCTCAGAGACAAAGCAGTATGGTTTCCCAACATGTGGTTGTAATTACATCACTTCTACTCTTCTTTTTTATCGTGTGGTTAGAGCTAACCTGGTGTCAGAGTTTTAAGCCACCCTCTTGCCTCTGACTTGGCTTTACTTGCGGTTAAGAAATATCTCTCAGGCATGCTGATTTCCTCACGATGTTTTCCGTCACCGTAACAAGTGATAATTATACAATACGCACATGGATCCGAAAAGTCAGAAGTGCGTGTCTTAGGTTCGAACTCGAGACCTATGACTTGGCAGTCCGACGGTCACACCACTAGGCTATCAATGCTAGTTCACATCACTAAGCAGCTGGCAGTTCTAGTTGGTAGTTCCAGATTGCATACAGAACGATGATAATCAGGTGTTAACGTACACTTTAAGATAGATCTTACTATGCCAAGCTTTAAACGACAAAACTTTATGGATCAAAACTAAAGAGTTTAACGATAAAATCCTCTAAAACCAACAATCTCTAGAAAACCCCGATTTCAACATTTTAAACAAGATCGATAAATCGTTAGCCCCGACACCCGGGACCCGACTCGGGAACTTTCACCATAGAGTTTGCGTTTGTGGTAGAACTTTTAGCAGCATCGTTAATGTGCCCTGAAGAATTACAACCCCGACATTCTTACTGTGTTGTGTGTGTACGTTAACTGTTAACATTTCAACCTTTGTTCCGTGATATATGTGTCTTACGGTATTTCGTTTACGACATCATGTTTGTTAAGTGTTGGCAAAGAATCTTTGTTGTGCTTAAATGCGAAGAGTATGTTTACTTCTGTAGTACAGAGAAGATTATTGTTTGGTACTATGTATAGGCAGGTTTGGACATGTATTGCGATGATTTTGAACATTTAATAGATTTACATTTTGGTTTGTGCTCACATGAATGATCTTTATAAGTGTCATTATCGTAGTTTTACTAATTCTGTTGAGAAAAAAATAAAACAGCAAAATTTATTCAGTAACTCATTAAATATTTATCATAATATCAGTTTAAAAAGAAGTGTGACAGGTAACGATCAAACACCATATACAAAACAATTTCAACCATTAACCTAAGGTATAGAAAAATACTCCAAAGTAACATAAAACTGGAATCACTATGTAAATTAAACCTTAATAACAAAACATCACTTATTATAAACCATAATAGAAAAGCCATGAAAAATAATGCTTGAAACTTTGGTACTTCTGAAGAAGATGATAACAAAGATTTTACTAACAAAATAAATACAACTACAGGTACAGACATTATCAACAAAACAGATGTTAGTCTTAAAGCTGGAAGCAATGAAGACGATGCCTCAGCCAGAGACATCAAAAATTCATACACTTCAATAACTGCTAAAGACATAGTTGAAAATATCGTCAACTGTTTCATATTGTACAATTCTTCACCATTTCTAAACAAAAATATTCTTAAAAATACAATCCAAGCCAAACATGCAGTAGTAAATGTTATAACTAAATCCAAAGATCCGTATGCATCTTCTGCTGCTTCGTTAACGAATTCTAGATTAAATTTTAAGTTATAGATGGTGAGACATGTCACTTGTAAGAAGCCTGTTGCCAAATGCTGCAAAGCCAAACGCCTGTATAATTCGTCAGGAATCTTTGAACATATACCAATGTACACGATCAATGTGGATAAGAAGACGATGACTGCTACGAAGCTCCACGGGAATATGAAAACGACGTCTTCTGGCAGAGTGATATTACTCCCATAATAATTGTAAACGCTGAGATTATCTGCGTCAGCCATTTTGAGAGAGAGTTCTTTAGCTGTTAACTTCTTTAATCCGCTGATTTTTTCGTCTACGTCGATTCTTACTTTTTCTTTCCTGTGATCACTATTTACTCTTGAAATTGTTTCAGGTTTTGCTGATAGTCTGATTTTGTCACTGCCAAACGTTTAAAGAACAAATTCAAAATAACATGGTGTTCAATTTACACAAATACGTGTGTTATAAATAAAATTATCATTTGAACTGCTTTAAAATAAATGAGTATACATTGATAACAGCATTAATTAAATCAATATAAAAGTTAATTTGATAACACTAATGATTAGTTTTTGCTACATAAATTATACATATTAATAGTCAGGGAAGGTCAGAATTTCGTCATCAACTACAATCCTCATATTCTATAAAGTTTCAATGTACAGGAATGACGCGTAAATCATTACCATGAATATCACGGAATTTTGATTTTATACCACCAACGTAGACATTTTTCATAGGTTGTTTCGCTGTTTTTTTTAAAATAGCCGATTTACTTTCAACGTTGGAGGATCTTGATGTATAATCATGTACTGAATTCATGGTAATAATTTCCCTACAACACTGCCTATCATCATCATCATCATATCAGCCCGGAATCACCTACTGGGTATAGGCTTCCGCTTTTTTCTGCCACACTTCCCGGTTCTGTGCGTCCCTCATCCAGGTATTTCCCGCGACTTTGACGATATCGTCGACCCAACGAGCTTTAGGATTGGCCCTGGTTTCTTTGGCCTAACCTTGGCCAACAATCAGTTAAAGCCTTGCTCCATGGATCACCAACACTGCCTATGCTTCTCTTGAATTAGGCTTTCCATCTAAGATCATCATCATCATCTGCCTAGCCTTTTTGCAACTATGCTGGGGTCGGCTTCCAGTCTAACCGGATGTAGCTGAATACCAGTATTTTACATGGAGCGACTGCCTATCTGACCTCCACAACCCAGTTAGTACTGGGTAATACGATACCCCTTGGTAAGACTGGTTGTCAGAGTGTTTGGGCCACTGACTACCTAACGACTGTCAGAGATCTACAAATGACACCTGGGACCAACGGCTTAACGTGCTTTCCGAGGCACGGAGGAAACTCGGTATGTAATGGCTTTCCACCTAGGATATGCGTGCATAAGTGTTTACATTCTCTAAATGCTATTATCTTTAGGGGACGAACTGTTACTGTCTTTGTTTTCAACCTCAACATCAACTTTATTGTTTGCTCCGATAGTTTTTATTCACAAAGACTAAGTAAAATTACTCATATCATTCAGTTTATTAGCTACGCATTTTTCAGATTGTTTGTTTATTATTACTGCAGTTTCTATCGCCACAGTTTAACAATATTATGTGATTAATTTCTCAAGAAATACTTCATTGTTGTGACTCTCCGTGTTAATTGCGAATGTATTATTATTTATACTTAGACAAAGAGACATTCTATCATTATTACGGATGATGGAAAATCAAAACCTTGCTACAGATTAAATATTTTTTTTTTAAAGTAGATGTAAAAAATCTTTTGGTTATTTTGTTTTGGCAAAATGATTATTTTTTTGGTAAAATGATTTTTTTTTGGAATAATGATTTTATTTTGCCCTTTTGTGAGATTATCATACAAACAAACAAACCCACAAACTCCTACAAACTTCTTGTCATATAAAAACATTTTACTTTGTATCGAGAAGTTATTATGATAAAACCATGTCATCAACGAAGAAGAAAAAATATGTCTTATAGAAGATAACTCATAAAATACCCAATTAAAGTTAATAAAATTAATATGGGGCTACCGCACGAGCTTCCTCTAAAAAATAAAAAAAGAATCACAAAGATCGGACCAGTAATCACTAAAAAATCGGTGAACATACATGAAAAAAAAAAAGATGCTGGTGGAATTCATAACCTCCTCCATTTTTTAGAAGTCGGTTAATAATACAAAACGTGTGAAAGCGAGCTAGGTAACCTTTCAAGTTTCGTATTTCTACAACTTTACTATGTACTTTGTAACTTCACCTTCTGAACTGAAATACTGGAAAATATAGTAGTTACGATCACGCCGGTAAAGTCAGCTCAGCTACATAGAATTTAGCTTTTATACCGAAATCAATACAAAACCCCAAAAAGGCTTTTCCATTGAAATTAAAACTAATAGAAGCGATCCATTTAAACCGAATGGAGGCTGTTGTACCAAAACATCGCGGTCGACACAAATTTTGTTAGTGTTGTTGAGCTGCTACGAGTTTTAGAATTTCTCAATTTTATTTTTTTCTGATTTTTGCTATGAACCAAGGAGCTCGTGGTTAAATAATAACAGCTGGTCGGGTCGATCTTTAGGTTAAGCCGTGCTTGCCTGGGTTGGTCTGTGGATGGGTGACCACCCATTACATAGCGAGTTTCCTCCGTGCCTCTCACGTTAAGCCGGTGGTCCCGGGTGTCATTTGTAGATCTTTGAGAGTCGTGAGGTTGAATCCTCCACCTCTGATGGCGGCTTCGACGATCAAGTAGCCGTCTGACACCACGGAGTATTTCAACTAACAAATATCAAACAGGATGACCTTGCTGGGTCCAGCTGTAAATGCTGTGTATTGGATACGTGGTAATCGTTTGAGTGTCGTTGTCCACCCTGTATATTATATTATTATGTATACCATTTATGCTTTTGGTGGTGATTAAAGCATTGTTTTCCCATGACCATAAATTATATTAGTTTATAATCAGACTTATGTTCTACATTCATCATTTTATAGCCCAATTTTTATGCCCACTCATGGGAAAAGACCCGAAATAAATATTAACCATACTCTACTAAGGACAACACAATTAAACTTAAAAATACATATAAAACAATTCATAATTGGACTCTATATTACCGTGAGTAAAAGAAAACAAATATGGACTCTACCATTCGTAGCTCGCTCATGCTCTACAAATTTGGTAGAGCAATAATTTGTACGTAACTACCGAGCGTGTATCAAACACGGGACCTTTCATTTCAAATTGTAGAGTCACATTTTTTTGTTGCTCTACTGTTTTAGAGATGCGTATGGTAGCTCTATGTACATAGATATTGATAAATTATGGTTGGATTGTGTGGAGAAGGTTAAGATAAGATGAATTGATAGGAATGAAACAAACATCAGCCTTTTCCCAACTATGTTGGGGTCATCTTCCAGTCTAACCAGATGCAGCCGAATACCAGTATTTTCCATGGAGCGACTGTATATCTGACCTCCACAACCCAGTTAGTACTGGGTAATACTGGTTGTCAGAATTTCGTGTCACTGACTAGCTGTAACGACTGTCAAAGATCTACTGAACTGACAGCCGGGACGAACGGCTTACCGTGCTTTCCGAGGCACGGAGGAAATTCGGTTGATTATTCTAGATTGGGACGGCACCAGATTTGGTGGCTGCTGTAACGATCTTCGAAGGTTTACTGGTAGCAGTAGTATTAGTTGGATGAGAGTAGCCGAGGATTGTCTTAAATCGTATTCCACTTGCCAGGTTAAAGTCACGCAGCAGACTGCTACAGCCTGATGACGAAAAAAATCTATAAACTAGCAATGTATACATAATTAACTATTTAACTCTAGTTATCTGTATGAGGTTGGCACTACTACTGACCAAAGGGCTGGCTTTTATCTTAGCCAGAGGCTAAGCAATGCCGTACACCGTAGTAATACCGCTAGTCTCTTTTGCACTTTACCAGTCGTCAGCTATGTGGAATTTCACAACGACATAGTTTATTTTTTGGTGATGTTAGTTACTTTTGTTTTCCTTAGTTTTATTTTAAAGAAATTATTTAAAATCCATCTCCACTCTCTTTAACTCTTGCTTAAGTCTTAGCGCACACTAACGACGCGATTTTCGGCCGAACATCCGGCGATTATCCGCCGAGCACGGATGTTAACTATTGGTTTCGAGGCGAACAAAAAAATGAAGACAGTCGCGGACATAAATAACGTTACACCAGTTTTAAGACACGAATTTGTATGGAGACTCCTGGTGGTGAAAGATTGGTTTTTAAATAAGTCGGTTATCTCTCTACATGCTTGTGTTATACAGGGTGGGTCTAACATGTAACCGCACCAATTGTGTTCACTAACTGTGCTCTGTGTGTGGCAAAGATAGTGTTCGAAGCATTGCTTCGAAACGAAAAATGTTTTTTTTTTTAATTTATTTATTTATTCAATAGTACACGTACATTTTATACATTTTAAGTTGGTGCCAACATAAACTCATTAAAGTGCAAAATGAGAAACCTATACATGATTTTCAGATACCTATTCAATGATACCCACTTATCATAGTTTGTCGAATTTATTTTTTTATTTTTTCACAATATGAAAGAAAGAAGAAAGAAAGAAATAAAATATTTATTTGTCGCAGGGACATGATGTGCATCATACAAAATTACAAAAAGTAAACAATAAACCATAAATTCAAACGGAACAAAAAAAAAAAAAAAGTTAGCTAGTTTGTGTAGTTGTTATGGCGTCTGGTTTTGTGCCCGGTTGATGGCAATAGGGTAGTCCCCTATGACATGGAACTTAAATATAACTGGCGAAATCTGGGAGTACTATTAGGTACACCTCTGCCTAACCCTTCGAGGATTACATGCGTGATGTTATGTTATGTTTGAAACGCCCACCAAAATTGAGCCAAGTAACAATGTATTCACATCGCTCCAATTTTAACACGCACATTCCTTTTACAATGAAATCGTTGCGTTAATCTCATAATTCGATTAAATCCTGATTTTAGACTATCAACTGAACGCGAAACCCATTATTCATCGTTGAGTGGGCTAGAATACCGATTCATGTTTACGATAAGCAATCGGTATTAAACTCGATACTATTGGCCGGGATCGGATCGGTATTTACTCGATTTAAATGGGTCATTCGATCATTCCGATTGTCGCACATTTGTCGAGATAACTCGATATTAATCGGGTGCGTTTAGTTATGTTTTGTTTCTGAATTTTGTAACGGTATTAAATTAATGAGCGGTATACAATTATGGTTTATGGCCTCTATTGTTTGGAGGAATGTATTTTAATTAAGTTTTATGATTAAATTAACCATATTTGAACCACTTGTTATAACAAAACTAACGTGTACTTTTGAACGTGTAAAATCTTTTGAACAATTTTCCTCTGTCCATTGTGCATAATTGCTTGCCTAGGTTGGTCTGTGGATGAGTGACCGCCCATTACATACCGAGTTACCTCCGTGCCTCGGAAAGCACGTTAAGCCGTTGGCCCCGGCTGTCATTTGTAGATCTTTGGCAGTCGTTAGGGAGTCAGTGGCCCAAAAATTCTGCCAACCAGTCTTACCAAGGGGTATCGTATCGTGAATCATCGACTTAATCTAGATATACCCAGTAATCATGTTCTCAACAGATTTTATGCCTCCGTTATTATAAAAAGTTCTAATTTCTATGTCAGCATTTAATACCTTGCGGGACTGTTCGAAAGAGATACCGTGGCCCTGGAACACAAAGGGCAAAGAAGGAACATGGATGGGTTTTAGTCAGTACAAGTCTGACACTCCCTTCCGCTCCGCCCAGAGTGGGGGGGGTCATTTGATGATTTCCCATCCGGAAAAAAAAAAAAAAAAAAAAAAAGCATTTAATACCAAGTGCTGTAATGGATGTTTTCTCGAACCTTGCCTAATAATACAAACAGTTTAATTTATCCATAAATCACAAACAGAAACACAACTCTATAGCTTCGCCGCAATCGTGCAATCGGGAAAAACATGACAATACAAAATACACAAACATGTGCACAAATGATTGCGTAATCTAGATATATGTCGGCGGCCCATGGCCGTCGTCGTCAGAGTCACATAACATATCGGTTTGCACCAATATATATGCACAGTTACACAATTACTCAGCAAATAGGAAACCGCAGGAAATATCAGCACAAGTTTAATGAAAATACCTTACTCCAGTTCAGGTGTTTATTCCATGATACACAAACTAAGAATCCCCCTTCTTTCACAGTACGACTTTTATACACCGAAATTCAAACAGAGGTTGGTAACAACAGGTAGAATAAATATAACAATATATAATTTAGCAAGGCGGGAGAGATCAAAATAACTACTGAATAATCATAACTTTAGACTAGACTTTTAAATGGTTCTATGACATATCACAATAAATTACTACTAATAAAGCAAACGGAAGTTACCATATTCTACATAAGTCACACATAAATCCTTATTATGAAACAAACGGAAATTACAATTACTTTTAAATTAAATAAACGGAAATACAAATTTAGTTCAGTAAATCAACACATGTCAAATACAAAACTAACTACCCTAAAATACAACTATTATTTCAACAAACCTACATACGTCAAAATAAAAACGTAACTACCCTTTTTTTTTTTTTTTTTCCGGATGGGAAATCATCAAATGACCCCCCCCCACTCTGGGCGGAGCGGAGGGGAGTGTCAGACTTGTACTGACTAAAACCCATCCATGTTCCTTCTTTGCCCTTTATGTTCCAGGGCCACGGTATCTCTTTCGAACAGTCCCGCAGCCCTGGCAGGCATCGGTCCATGCGGACCCCTACTTGATTGCTGACATCTCTTTGAGGCGTGCGTGGAACACGAACGCGCCGTCGACACGGCCTGTAGTCATAAGACGGCCGGACGGCGAGCTAGCCCATAACTCGCCGTCCACAGGCCCGCGCCTACGGTGGTCGGAAGCCACCACGTGACCCCCGACGCCCAGGGCGTCTCCCGCAGCGGCTGGGACGTGAGGTTCTTTCCCTCTCACGTCCTGCCACCTCCTTCACTAGCATGACTGCTTCGCAGAAGGAGGTGACGGCTTCCCATTCCCTCTCGCTCCGGACCATGGCTTGAACCAAGGCCGGACGCGAGAGATCGGCGCCGCCAATCGCCGCTATGAGGACACGGCGGTGCTCCGCCCAAGCGGGGCAGACCTCCACGGTGTGCTCCACGGTGTCCTCCGGACGATCCTCGCAGTGGAAACACCCAGGCGTTTCCTCCCGCCCGATTCGGTGCAGGAACCTCCCGAAACAACCGTGTCCGGTGAGGACCTGCGTCAGGCGGTAGGTGAGGGCGCCGTGGCGCCTCTCTAGCCACTCCTCAAAGAGGGGACTTATCGCCACTATGGTGGCGTGCCCTGCCCGGGGTTGCGACAGTCGCACTCTCCATGTCGCCATGAGATCACGCCGGAGGTCTGTCCGCTGAGCGGCAATTTGTCGCGGCAGCGGTGTTTCCCCCCGACATAGTGCTTCCGCGCGCCATTCATGCAGGCGCGTGAGGACTATCGCCTCCAGATCCCATGGCGGCAATCCGGCAAGGAGGCTAGCCGCCTCGCCGGAGATCGTGCGGTACCCCCGGATTAGCCTTAAGGCTATCACTTTTTGGGGCGCGTTCAGGTAGTGGGCGGCTTGCCGCCTCAAAGAACGCGCCCACACCGGGGCCCCGTAAAGGGCCATGGACCGCACGACCCCCGCGTAAAGCTTCCGGCAGGAGGCGTTTGGACCCCTCAGGTTGGGCAAGAGCCGCTTGAAGGCAGCCCCTGTCCGTTCCAGTTTGGGAGCCAAACGTCGGAAGTGCTCCACGAAGTTCCACCGGCTGTCGAGGACGAGTCCTAGGTACTTCAACGTCGACCCGACGCCGATGGAAACCCCTCCTGCCATCAGTAGGGATCCCGACGGTGGCGCATTCCGAGGCCCATGAAAACACATGGCCTCGGACTTGTGCAATGCCAACTCGAGACCCAATTGCCGCATCCTCTCCACAACTATCGCAACCCCGCGTGACATGTTTTCGGCCGCCGCCTCGTGCGACCTCCCTTGTGCCAGTACCAGCGTGTCGTCAGCGTAGCAAACTACACTGACGCCGGTAGGGAGGTCGGCGCGCAGCACCCAGTCGTAACCGATGTTCCACAAGGCCGGCCCCAGAACCGAACCCTGTGGAACACCGCACGACATCTCTCGCCGGTTCCATTCTCCGCTCCGACTGGGGTAGATGACGGCCAACGTAACTACCCTTAAATTATAAAATAACTTGGAATTACAATCAAATTATGGTTTTGCGCCTACATATACCATCATTTGTCTGCTAGCTCCATAAAGGAAGGTAAGCGTAAAGATAATAGCACTACATTACTTCTCAAAGGTCATATAACCAATACTGGGACATTAATATGGACTAGTTTACTATTCGTATCACGGACTGTTGTTACGAATAGTGCCCTTCGTCCTTTTATTTCAATCTCGGGCTATTTTTTATTTTTTCTTTGTGTTTACTCTTATATTTGTAACAAATATCATTTGCTTAGCCTTTTCCTAAGTATGTTGGGGTTGGCTTCCAGTCTAAGCGGATGCAGCTGAATACCAGACGTCACAATAACTATACCAAATGTCAAATAAATAAAATAAAAAAAATAAAAACGGTTTTAAGCTTTCACGGTTTACAACTAAACTTATACTGTACCTTACGGGCTCAAAATAATGAACAATCACGGAAGATATCCCGTAAGTGACAGTATAAGTTTAAAAAAAAATAGTTTTTTCTGATTCTGCAAATAATTGCTTTATGTTAACTTTACTTTTAAAACACTTGCTCTGCCTGCATTTATTTTGTAAAACTGAAGTATGTATGGACTTGTGCCATTGCCCTTAATACAAGTTATTTCATAACTTAGTAAGGGTGCTGGTTGTAACAATTACCGGTTTTTGTTAACTAGCATTAAGTCAAGTGTACTTATAGATGTTACTATATAATGTTAACATTGTTATTTGATTTAATAAATATTATATTATATTATACATAAAATCACGCTTGTAATCCCCGAAGGGTTATGCAGAGGTGTACTTAACATTACACCCACCCACACCCACATTTCGCCAGTTATATTAAAGTTCCATGTAATAGGGGTCAAACTAGCTATCAACTGGGCACAGATCCAGACTCCGTGGCTGCTACTGATAAATTCCTGATGTAAAAACCCAATAAGACTTTGCCCGACCCGGGAATCGAACCCGGGAGCTCTTGCTCAGCAGTCGCGCTTGCGACCACTAGACGAACAAGGTTGTCATTAAACCTAACTATACCTACATTATAATAAAAAAAATCTTATTGATGACTTACACTTTAAACAACTTAACAAAAATTATCATTATTATTGTTTTATATTATTTAGAAATCGATGATCACTGATGCTGGTTTATTTGACCATATATTTTGTCATAAACACACGTTGGTCCCGGCTGTAATTTGTAGATCTTTGGCAGTCTTTACAGGGAGTCAGTGGCCCGCAAGGCTGACAGCCAGTCATACCAAGAGGTATTGTATTATCCAGTTCTTAACTGAGTAGTGTAGGATATGCAGTCGCTTCATATATCATCTGCCTAGCCTTTTCCCAACTATATTGGGGTCCTACGGAGGAGCTCGTGGCTAAATAATAGCAGCCGCTCGGGTCGATCTTTAGGTTAAGCCGTGCTTGCCTAGGTTGGTCTGTGGATGGGTGACCGCCCATTACATACCGAGTTTCCTCCGTGCCTCGGAAAGCACGTTAAGCCGTTGGTCCCGGCTGTCATTTGTAGATCTTTGACAGTCGTCAGGTAGTCGTAGTAGTGGCCCAAAAAGTCTGACAACCAGTCTTACCAAGTGGTATCGTATTGCCCAGTACTGGGTTGTGGAGGTCAGATAGGCAGTTGCTCCATGTAAAATACTGGTATTCAGCTGCATCCGGTTAGACTGGAAGCCGACCCCAATATAGTTGGGAAAAGGCTAGGCAGATGATGATTGGGGTCTACGGACTAACCTGGGCAAGCGCGGCTTAACCTAAAGATCGACCCGAGTGGCTGTTATTATTTAGCCACGAACTCTTCAGTCGCTTCTCTCCTCCTCTCCTCAGTCGCTTCAAACACTGATATTCAGCCGCATTCAGTTGACTTGAAGCCAACCCATCATAGTTGGGAAAAGGCTAGGCAGATGATGATGATTTTGACATAAATGTAGAAAAATAATCTTGATCTTTGAGGTCCTTAAATAGGATTTATTGCTGTTTCAAAATCGGAGGAGCTTGGTTGGTCTATGGATGGGTGACCACCAATTAGATACCGATTGTCCTCCATGCCTCGGAAAGCACGTTAAGCCGTTGGTCCCGGGTGTCATTTGTAGATCTTTGACAGTCGTTCTATTACAAAACGTCTGACAACCAGTCTTACCAAGGGGTATCGTATTACCCAGTACGAACTGGGTTGTGAAGGTCAGATAGACAGTCGCTCCATGTAAAATACTGGTATTCAGCTGCATCCGGTAAGACTGGAAGCCGACTCCAACATAGTTGGGAAAAGGCTAGGCAGATGATGATGGTTTTGACATAAATCTAGAAAAATAATCTTGATCTTTGAGGTACTTTTATACTATTTATTGCTTTTCAAAACCACACGGTGTTCTTCACAACTTTACCCAGCCAATTGGTAGGTTTTATTTTGTTTTGTTATACTCTCCGTATATCGTTATTAATCATCTCTTTCGTAATCTCACCCTGGCTTCAATTCCTCACACTAATAAGCAGTAGTTCCTATTCCGTTCACGTAGGTCCGCCATTTTGTATCGTGCAGCCTTCTTTGTTTTAGTCGAATGTATCTTGGTCTGGGGAGGTTATTCTTAGAAAATATAACAATGTATTTAGCTAACAAATATCATTATACCATGGCAATTATGAGAATGAGCATAACTCGATTATTCCCTACTTCTTACATTTTAAAATATTTCTTTAAAAAACCATACAAAAAAAAACGTTAAAAAAAATACTAGCCCACCGGTATCGGGAACAGGGTCCAAGCAACCGACGGACAGGGCTCCAGAGAAAGGAACCTCCTAACGATAAGAGCCGTGTCCAGGAGTACCGGTTTCTGAATCAAGCCCTTGATCCAGCTGCCCAACGAGAGCCTCCTCAGGTATTGGTTGAGGCTCTTGGCAATTAAGCCATTGGCTAAAACGACTATCGGCACAATGATCGCTGAGTTCACATCTCACATGTCGACAACATCGCGCGCCATGTCAAGATACCTGATTTATTATCAACATGCCTGTTCCTGTAGGGGTAAGAAGAGGTATGTACCTGTGTAGCACAATACAATTTTGCCAGCGAAGCTTTAGCTCTAATGCCATAAGGAACGGGTCTATTATCATCAATTTGAGTCAAATTCGTCAGCCTGTCCTAAAATCAAAATAATTACATCGCCAACCTGCACTGAGCCCGCGTAGTGGATTACAGCCCATTTCCTCTCAAAGAGAGGAGGCCTGTGTTCCAGCAGTGGGAACGTTATAGGTTTGTATGCAAACTAATAAAATGTCCAACTAATCCAGCACCCCACGCTCTGTAGTCTCACATATGCAAACACTCTTCCAATGAGATAGTACCGTCTCGAGCGAAATTAATCTTTTTCTAAAAATCCAACTAGCAAAGCACAGTGTTGTACACACGCCAGCACATCAAGTTAATCAGTCAAATTTCTTTAATAGACTTTCAACTTTATCGCTAAAGCATTAGGTTCAAGGTTTATTGGGAAGATTTGACAGCTTTCGGTAGCTTGATGTGCTGGCATATGTACCTACTAGATTACTTACAGAACCCAGCCTTCTTTATACACATTTATATACCTATCCGGTCCTACCGTCATTAATAAGGAACACTAGATGAAGTACTTACTATTCGCCTCACGACCCCCATTTTTCCTTAACACCCTGACCTCGTCTTTCAATCGAAGGCCACTTTATTTGTCTTAGTGTTTATCGCAAGTCTTTTTGTCCCTTATCGCTAAATTGAATTGGTGCGGGACAAAAGGCCTGCCCGAAAATTTTGTAGGGTTGCTTGGCTGCTGTTTTAAGATTGGATTTTTTTTGGTGTGATTAGTTATCGCAAGCGCGACTGCTGAGCATGAAGTCCTGGGTTCGATTCCCACGTCGGGCAAAGTGTTATTGGGTTTTTCTATCAGGAATTTCTTAGTAGCAGCCAGGAAGTTTGGATTTGTGCTCGGTAGATGGCAATAGGCTCGCCCCCTATTACATAGGATTTAAACATAACTGGCGAAATGGATGTACTACTGGGTAAACCTCTACCTAACCCTTCGGAGATGACAGGCACGATGATATGTTGTTTATGCTTTCTGATATATACTTTACGGCTAAATACTAAATCACAAATGTCGCTGTCTCTGAGAGATAACGCGTCTTTTAACAACAAACAAATATAACAGCCTGTAATCTGATTATTCGGGGGGTAAATTAGAAAGGATGGTCCAAGACCGACATATGTGGCACTAAGCTATGACAAGACATCAACATGATGGGTTCCGAGTCCTCAGTGCTGGGGGCACTGAGAGACCGAGTAGGTATAAAGAATTAGAAGAATATATAAGGTAACAAAGGTACAAGGTCTGCTGGCAGAAATTTCTTAGGAAATAAGCAGTACCTATGTACTCAACTATTAAAATGTAATTTTCCTGTGTTGCATTGTGTGTACATAAACAGTAAAATAAATAAATACAAGGTAGGCAAGGCAGGTATAAGGTTGACTGGTAGAAAATGCCTATGGCATTAAGCCTCTGTACTTTGTGCACTTAAGTGTTAAATAAATAAATAAATTTATGGAAAAGGCAACAAAACAAGTGCTCAGCCCAATTTTGGCACCAACCTCTGGAGTCTTGCAAGACATTTTTTTTAAATTAACCTTCTAATGTCCCAATGCTGGTCAGGGGTCCACTATCTTACTAAGCGGTCGCAGGTGATGAATTCAAACGCTGAGCAGATTCTCTAGAAACATGGCTAAGAACACTAGATTAAGACACCTTTCAAACAGAAAAAAACTTAATCAAAATCGATTCATCCGTTTAGGAGCTATTACGCCGCAGACAGACACACTTCAAACTTATAACATGTCTTCCGCTAATCGTGTGAATATAAGGCGACAACCCTGACCTGCTTATCTTGCGCATGATTAAGCTCTCAAGCAGCTTGCACAAAATACAGGAAAACGCGCAGTTTTCTTCCTTGCACTACTTTTTTTTATTTTGTTTTGTAAGTACGGTTAGCAAGGCAATTGGTATTTATCTTCATTTTGAACCCTTGTCAGATGCATGTTACTTTGGAATTGGATATTGTGTCTGGCTTTTTGTCAAAAATGAATTCGTTGATCTAGTAGTCGCAGGCGAGACTGACTAACCAAGAGGTCTAGGTTCGATTTCCAGATAGGGCAAATTGTTACTGGGTTTTTCTTCGGGAAATTCTCAGTAGCATCTATCGAGTCGGAATTTGTGTACTAACCGGTAGATATTGGCAACGATTGGCAATACGCACGCCTCCTATTACATGGGACAAAAATAACTAAATTAAAATGGGTGAAATAAAGGTTTAGGTACGTTCCCGGGTCGGGCAAAGTGTTATTCGGTTTTTCAGGAATTTCTCGTTAGCAGCCACGGAGTCTGGATTTGTGCCCGGTTGATGGCAATAGGCTCATCCCCTATTACGTAGGACTCAATCAACAATCAGTAGCAGACGTCCTCACAAACTTTCGCATTTCTAATAGTTCATATTTTGTCCAGGCGCCAAAAGATCCTTGTACAGCTATAAATCAGTAGTATTTATCTGCATCCTGTACATTTTGCCACGTCTCGACTCGCAGACGGCGCGGCATACTATTATAGTGGTATTGTTTAGTGAGTCTGCTGACAACGCTATGGCGGTACCGTCATGTTTACACTTAGTTTTAAGGACATAGTTAAGCAAAAAGGATCCAATCTACAACATGACCAAAAATGACTTAAGTGCACCAAACTGATACTAAAAATTGATACTATCAGCCACATGTTCTTGTGAGTCGGTTCCAAAGTCGTTGATAAAAATAATAACCTTTTCTTTTTTGCTTGGCTCCTTTTTACTGGCTGATAGTATCAATATTTAGCATCAGCTTTGTGCACTTAAATAATTCTTGCCCATGTTGTGGATTGGATCCTTTTCGCTTAACTACGTGCTTGTGAAGACACTTAATCTTTTTCTTAATCTTAATTCTTAACTTTAATAAATTGAGTGCCCTTTTCATATTGAAACACTTTATGAAATGACAGGAGAAAACTTATTAAAATGTAGTTTTCACCAACAAAGAGGTAAAGTCTTTCAAACTCTTGTAGGATTACCGCGATAAACGCGACTGAGGTGAAGTAGGCGGGACGCCTTGGATGGGTTTCCTCACAAATTGGCGAAAAGAAGCAGAACACTGAGAGTGTTGTACGGAATGAGGGTGGCCTTTGCCTATGAGTTCGAGGGACAGTTCAGGCTAACAAAAAAATTAAACAAGTAAAGTAAATGCGATCAAGTATTTCTTGATATGTGCTCTTGCGATCTTCGATGATTATGTTCTTTTGCTTCAAATTGCAAGAAAAATGGATACTTCCAGAGATGCCGTTTTGTACCAGCTTTACTAAATTGGACTCCTAAAAATAATTTTATACACATTGAAGCTATTTCATTACTTTATATTGTTTCATACTTTAAGGTACCTACGGGCGTCTTTTTTACTTTTAGCAATTTTTTTTATTGCAAAGAATTATATCAATTTCATAGATGAGTCTCATCCTTTGATTAACTTATCAAAAGACATTTTTTCATTACTTAATATACGTACATCATTACTTCACATAATTATCTGTCATATTTTCCATCATCTACTTAAAAGAAATGACTGTTATATTCGTGGGTATGTTTGTAAAAGCAATTTTCTCAGAAAGCAATGAACCGATTTGATTGAAATTCGAAATTATGTCTTTTTTTCTCTCGATGAAATAAAGTAGGTATTTTGATGTGGTTTGATGATTTTGATCACTTATTAATTTGTAATGGGAATTTCTAGACTAATTTCCGTTTGAAATAAGTACCTATGTTATTATAAGAAGATTCGTAAAGATTTTCCGATTTTTTTGATCCGGTCATTAGTACGGACATAAAATGAATCGCAAGTGCGTTGGTGGTGACGTCACGTGACCTACCTACAAATCTAACCACACCACCACAGCGTGCTTCTACAGAGGCCTGGTGTTTACAGCTCGACGCAAGGACGACATGTAGTGTCTGATCGCAGCGAAGTTGAGATATCTTGGTAATGTACCCGAATCATTGTGCCCCGTGTTATTGTGTCAAGTTGTAATCTCAAGTAATTTGGTAGTTTGATAGAAATAGTGTATCGAACCCAGTGTATTTTTATTGCATGAAACCCATCGTCTGCCCACACGATGTACAAGCGTAACGGAGTAAATCCTGACATATCCGACAAATATATGTTACTGTTACTGTTAGCCTGTGACATCCCACTGATGGGCAAAGGCCTCGCCCTATGACTTCCAAATCCTTCGATCTAGGGCTAATGTGGACCATTGGTCGTTGGTTCTGTCCATCTCATATGTATGTTATCTTCATCATACTCTTGTCCTTATACAATTCATTTGGGGTCGGCGCAGCATGTCTTCTTCCAACTCCTATGTATGTATCATGATACATTGTATCTCAAGTGAGAATCAAAATATGCACCTTTATTGTAAGAGGTTATAGAAATAGGTAATGTTCAAGTATTTTTGTAAATAGACTTTCTGAGATACGAACCTTCTAAGACACAATTATCACATATTTTTTATGGCGCGACATTTTCTAGTTCACTGATCACTGAGAAGAAATGCCGAACCTCACTCAGAGTATGATCTCTCTTTTAAAGACTAAACATTATACTTTTTTTTATATTTTTGAAATTGTTGCTGTTGGAAAAAGCCTTTACGTGATACTTTGCCCGACCCGGGAATCGAACTCATAACCTCATGCTCAGTCAGGCTTGCGCCCTCGACCAACGAGGCAGTCAGATAAACATACATACTAAAAGGATAGTATAGGTGTATTAAAGAACCCAATTCTCCCAGAATGCCATAACATCAAAAACAAGTGACATCTACCAACACGTGCTAAGCCCCCGTGGTGGATTGCAGAGCCCGTCACTATTGCCAAACCACTACAACTCCTGAAGGCCAGAGTCAACAGTGGCAACCACCAGAAAAGCGCCGAGACAATGAAGCGCGATGGAGTCCCATGGAAACAATTTAAGTGATCCTGGCAATGGGGGAACATTGGAAACTTATGATCGAAGGTCCAATTCTGCGTACATATCCAAGTCAGGTTAAAACTAAATTATTTTAATCATCCCAACCTAGTTCACTTCGTGCAGAAATGCGATACCATGTCCACATGCATATTAAAACCTTCTACAATAAAAAAGCAAACAGCGTTCGCGAATCAATTCTGAGCCATCGTTAATAATTTTTGATTACATTGCGTAGTCGTTACTACGGTTATTGGCGAGTGTTGCCTACGAACAGCAATGTATTGCTTAAAGGTACAGCTAATATTTATCATGAATTGTACCCGAGGCGTGTAATCAGACTTGGTGTGTGGTATAAGGGGTGAGGTGCAGCGGTTAAGAATTTAATTTTTTGAAGTTTTTCTTAATATTCAATTGATGCTTTGGAAAAAAAATGTTGTTGTGAGAGTAATATAAGTAAAGAAAAATAACGATTGCTTATCAGTCATCTCTAGAGAACAGTTTGTATGCAACTTAAAATCGTCGAAATAGGCATCCAGATATTCACGAATTGCTATAATTTATATAGACAGATACTAGGTAGGTACTCATCTTATTTGAGTTGCCGAGGTTCTTATCAGAATCTATACCTAGCACTATAGTTTTCTTGGCCAGAAAATTAAAAGGAAGTCCTTTATAGCTCCATCTCTTTCGCACAGTGGAGTGACATTATTAAAACAATACTGCTTTAAGACGTCATGGTCACTTTGATGGTTCATTCTGTTGTTTTTCAAGTGTCAATGAATGAGTTAAAATCTTAAACCTAAAGAATAACATTTACAGTATGAAGTTGTTGGTAAACATTTGTGAAAAGACGAAATTCTATTGACAAAATAAGATATTAGGCAAGGAGTTCGTTTCGATTTTTTCAACGCACCAAACGATTTAAATATGCAAATTTTCTTAATCAACCTTGAACCTAATGCTTTAGCCATAAACTTGAAAATCTATTATCGAAATTTGGCAGATTTTAGTAGCTTGAAGTGCTGGCGTCTATACAAATAAATAAGTGTTAAATCATAAAAACAAGCAGCAACATTACAACACACAAAAAAACAACGGGTTCTATTAAACAATCAATTACAATACAAATCGCTGCCGCTTATAACTCACTCCACAAAATCCGGAGTACTAATCTGGCTCGTAGTACGAGATCGCGATACGCTGCCATTACGGTAATGCGTCCAATTGATTTAACTATCACATTACAGGTTCAGAGGCTTTAATTGATAGTCGGCAACACTGTCTTTGTAGGGAAGCGAAGAGTGGGGGGAGGGGCTTTATGTACTAGAAGCCTTACTGTAGCGTTTTTACTTTTTGTGTTTTGGTTATTCAATATAACCTTTACCTAAAGAAGATATCACCCACTTTCCATATTTAGATTAGCTCTTCCCCATTAATTACTAACATTTTAATGTTTGACAAATTCATTGACATTTTTGCAAGTACTGAACTGAGACTCCCGGACACTGCTTCTCGATACCTGGAGTCCATTGCCACTCCCAGTACTATCTCCTCGGGATAAAAAAATTGTATCCCTAAAAAAAATGTATAGTTTTATGATGACACGAGTTTTGTTCATTTTTATTGTAATTTCATTGTGTTTATTCTGTCTGCTAAAAGTGTTTTGTTTATTCGTCACGTCTACCATATTGTTTACTTCCTAATTTTATTACATTTATTTATTTTTATTCTGATTTTTATGTTCAACAAATAACTTGTATGTGTGGTGTAAACTGTACCTAAGTATAAGTTGGTGATAATAAATAAATAAACTTAATAAGTAATAATTGGATTAAAGCTACTTATAAAACATTTAGGAAAATAAAAACAAAACTAAATATTTACAAAACAAGAGGGACTCATTTATATAAAATAAACTAACTAACTAAATAAACAACAGGGCACTTGCGTCTAAGTACTCCTCCACATAGCTGTCATTAGGAAACGTGCTATGAAGACTGGCAGCATTGCCACGTTGAATGGCAATGTTAATTCTTTAGCCAAAGAAAGAGCCAGCCCTCTGGTCACGCGAAGTGTCAACCAGTCGGCGAGAAATTTACATAAAAAGGAGACGAGCACTTAGGCCCACTTCAAACCCAGAATACAAACCTCTGGTCTTTCGGATTCATGTGCGTATTGTGTAATTATCACTTACTTCCGGTGAAGGATAACATCGTCACGAAACCAGCATGCTTGAGAGATATTTCTTGATGGCAAGTAAAGCCAAATCAGAGGCCCATGGGCGGCATAAAACTCTTATACCAGGTTAGGCACTAACCACAGAATAAAGAAGAAATGTAAAGTCATAAAGCAAGATCCAAAAACTAGAAACTCCTAGCTAGCAGATACTGGAAAATGGTTACTCAAACCAGGCTTAGTAAACCAGCTCTTGTTACTTGCCTTTGAATCAATCAATATATCAACTTGGTCAGCTATCGCTCCAACACAAATACTACGAACCGACCAAGATCAGCTTACGTTAGTCAAAACATTTCATCGTACTATATACCGAACTCAGTCCAACTTGAAGCTTTAACCACAGAATAGTTAGAAACAGAAGGACGGTTTGTTACTACGAGAGTATTATATTATCTGTGCTGCAAGTGAAAACGGGGCACGCACACTTAGACGCGTACGTACGGCGATCTCAAACAGATAACAGTCGTGAATGCGCTTGCATTCGCTACCACAGCCACTGCGAAGCGTATCCTCATCATCATATTATACCTGGCTTTTTCCCAACTTGTAACGGTCGGCTTCCAGTCCAACTAGATGCAGCTGAATGCAAGTGTTCTACACAGAGTGACTGCCCATCTGTCCTCCGCAACCCATTTACTGGGCGTGGGTAGTACGATACCTCTTGGTTAGACTGGTGGTCAGACTTTAACTCAAGTAACGAACAGTTACCGCTGGTTCCCGCTGTCATTTGTAGATTTTTGACAGCAAAGATCTACAAATGACCAGCAGTTTAACGTGCTTTCTGAGACACGGAGGGAACTCGATATATAATAGAGAGTAACAAGTCGGCTCCTACAATATAGATACAACGTTTAAAATACTGTCACTGTAAAAAGACTACGGCACACGGCGATTAAAAACAAAACGGTGGGTGTATGTTCTCGTTCGTTTAGACCTGTCTTTCTGTAATCAATTTATTCTGTGTTCCAAGTTTACAAATTGTGGATTAAACTGTACGCCCCTTCATTCTGGACCGAACTACTAATTCTGTCTGGCGCGAAATTCTGGCTAACTCAATTACACCGAAATAGTTTTAAAACTGAAAGGGACTGGGAAGTTTTGCGTTTTCCTATGACAAGCACTGTGTTTGTTACTTCCTTTAAAGTTAGTAGGTTCGTAGTCATAAAATTAGACACAAACGAGGATAAATTTGGAGTGTTGAGAGTTAGGTTTCGGCGTTGTCGTGGAAGGTTAAATGAAAACGCGATTCAGCGCACTACATCGCCGACCAAACGTAGTTAATATGAAGAATAAGGTTTTTGTATGTTTTCGGTTAATAATGTTCGAGATTATTTTGTGTATTTTATCTATGCAAAAAAACTGACACCAAGTTAGCCACTAACCACACGAAAAAGAATCTGTACCCTAACGCAGGCTATCAATGGTTCTGGTGATCTTCACAAACTTGAGAGAATCAGTTTAATAGAATATCTAGTTCAGCAGACACATTCAGTCTAGTATTATTTGTCTGAGAATCCACTGGCTTCGATGGGGTATTCCTCGAACCGCAACTATTTTTAAGCGCAACCAACTAAACGCAACTAAATTATTCCTCGAAGCGCAATCATTAGTTGCGTTCACAAATCCAAATTAAAAATATTATGTTTATTCCTCAAAGCGCAACCATGGTGAAAAATAGAGAGGGGGATTCTTTATTTTTTTTCAATCATGGCTTTGAGGAATAAACATATAATATTTTTAATTTGAATTTGTGAGCGCAATGGTTACGCTTCGAGGAATAATTTAGTTGCGCTTAAAAATAGTTGCTCTTTGAGGAATACTCCGCTTCGATAACGTAATCAGACTTACATACATAGTGACTGAGTAAACTTTATGTGTGGCTGTTAAAGTAGCGAGGTCTCGACAGGGTTTAATTTTAGGACCCATTTAGGTTAGGTGGTTTTATTGACGCGGTTTAACGTTGATAAGATTAACTTAGCAGTATTCAACAAACTGCCTCGTTAGTCTAGTTATTACAATCGCGACTGCTGAGCATGAGGTCCCGGGTTCGATTCCCAGGTCAGGCAAATTGTTGTTGGGTTTTTCCATCAGCAATTTCTCAGTAGCAGCCACGGAGTCTGGATTTGTGACCGGTTGATCGTAATAGGCTCGCCCCCTATTACATGGGACTTAAACATAACTGGGGAAATATGGGTGTACTATTAGGTACACCTCTGCCTAGCCCACCGGGGATTACAAGCGTGATGTTATGTTATGTTATTCAACAAAATTAGTCATTTTTTGTATTTTTTTTCATTTGATGATGATGATGAATATAGTTTGTTTTGAATAAGTAACTGAATCGATTCCAATAATTTTTAACCCATGTTATATTTAGTCCCAAAAATATTAAAAAAAAGTAACAAGTTGGATACCGAGCGACATTAAGTACCTATCGCAATCATTTAAGTACCTACTGCCAAATTATTATTATCAATGAGCTCAAGACGACGCTGGAGGCTCGTACGTTTTTGAGCACACAACCAGGTGACAGAACAAGCTTATAACTTTGTGATTTTTCACGATACAGTTTTGAAATTTTGCATATAGATTCTTTACATAAAAATACTAGACACGTGTTTCAGGTTTCGCATATACTAAAACTAATGTTGTATAGATAAAAAAATAGGTAGATTGGTTTTTAGTGGTAGAAGATCATTAAAGAATTTGGACGTAATAGTGTAAAATGTAGGTTTTAAATGAGCCTTACCACATTTGATAATTCATACATAGCTTTTTTAAATCAAGTCCGAAAATGACTCAGTGTAACTCGTTTACCAGAGTCTTTCTTTTTTTCGGGGTCAAAGTTCCAACTTTGTCACAAGTTTTTTGTAATCAAGTCCGAAAATGACTCAGTGTAACTCGTTTACCAGAGTCTTTCTTTTTCTCGTGGTCAAAGTTCCAACTTTGTCACAAGTTTTTTTGCAATGTTATAACTTTACTTTAAATACCTCCAAGACCCCCGTACTATACAATGCATCCGTCAGCACAATGCTTTGATAGCGTTGCGTGGCGTTATACCGAGAAACTTAATTTTTCACCCCAAAAAAAAAGTCAGTGGTAAGTTTCCCAGCAATATTTTTTTGCGTAGAGTTACTTAGTTTGATGTACAGAATGCTTGGTTAACAGCGTCGTGAAGGGTCCGTTTACACTTTGTTTATCCCTATCTCATGTATAGCATGGTTAAAAGAATAGCGATTCAGACTAGCTGGTTGGACATTAAAGCCAAATGCATGAAACTCTCTCCTCGCCGGTTTACTAGCCCTCCCTGTACCTCCTGTTTCCGTCAAGCATACCCCTTAAACGTACGTAATTTTAGACTGAATGTAGACTTAGTGCAGGAGCTATCTACCACAAAACCCGTTTCTGTTTCGGCGGCCAGTCAGACTCTCTGCTGAACTTCATAATAGCTGTGTTCAGTTAGTTGGTTCTAGGAAATTGTATCGATTTATTTGTTTTGTTTCGGTCTTTGTTCTATTGTTACGTCGGATGATTTACGAGAACATTCCAGATCATGTTCGAGCCTAATATGATAAAATATTTGGTGTTCAACCGGTGGTGTTTTAATTTGTCCTATAACCAGCTCATAACACTACTATACTCTTAGGTCTAGTGGTCGCAAGGGCGACTGCTGAGCATGAGATCCTTCGTTCGATTCCCAGGACGGACAAAGTGTTATTTCATTTTTCCATCAGGAATTTCTCAGTAGCAGCCACGGAGTCTGGATTAGTGCCCGGTTGGGCTCGCCCAAACTACATGGACTTTAACATAACTAGCGAAATGAGGATGTACTAATGGGTACTTCTCTGTCTAAACCTTCGGGGATTATAGGCGTGGGGTTATGTTACTAGTTTTGATTTTGGCGAGTCTTTGTTGGATTGGAGCAAAGGAAATATAGGCCTTTTAATCCGTGTGGCTTTGTTGGGGCAAGAATTTTTTTTTCATAAATACCTCGTTGGTGTAAGAAAGAAAGAAAGAAAATATATTTATTTGGCACATGACACAAGTGCACACGACAAAAAAAAAATGCACATTAAAAAAGGTTAAAACTAAACAGAAAAAAAAGAGATAATATTGTGTGACTCACTGCACCTAATAGATCTAGTGGTCGCAAACACTACTGCTGAGTAGTAGGACTTGGGTTTGATGATTTAGATTGCGCAAATAATCATTGTAGTTTTCCATCAGAAAATTTATAAATTTTAAATTTAATTATTTAATTTTCATAGAGGTGTTTTTTTAGGGTTCGTACTCGAAGGGTAACCAACAGGGTACAGGGTATGGTCTGAATCAAAAAATGATCGTAGTGACGGGGAGAACAAGTGCCTTTCGGCTTCGTTAAGGGTCTTGTTACACCCTTTATTTTCGACCCGTTTGGGGTAGAAATTCTAGGACCGTGGGGTCCAAATGCTCACAGCCTTTTCAAACAATAGTGTTACATAGGCGGACTAAATCCCACAAAGCAATATGACGTCAAAAATGTCGGATCATGTAAATCTGACGTCATCACTAAAATTATTAGGTATATTCTCAAAATAATGTTACATGCAATGCATGTCCCAGGAACACAATGAATTACAACCAAATAGAAGTGACCGTAAAATTATACCAACTATAAATAGCTTGTATAAGACAGTACCTAGTTAACCCACTCAAGCAAGTCCAAGTGAAGGAGATACCTATGTTATTATACTAAGTTAACTTGCGATGGCACAACAATCCTCTGTTTATGTGCCCTTTGGTCTGTCTGCCCACACAGCTACACAAGTTGCTACATTTTAACTTTTGGATATCCAGCTACCCAATGTACCTATTAGATGTATTTTCTTTAGATACGTCGAGATATAATTATATAGGGTGACAGGAAATTAGTGACCGATACTTAAACACGTGATTATACTCATGATAACAAACAACTTTAACAAAGAAACATTTTTTTTTAAACACAGACTTTTATCACAATAACACAACAGCCGTATGAAATTCGAACGTGCGCGCTTGTGACCTATCAGCTGTTAGCTCTTTAAAAAAAATGTTTCATTGGGAAAGTTGTTTGTTATCATGAGTACAATAATATGTTTAAGTATCAGTCACTAATTACCTGTTACCCTATATAATTACATCTAGACATATCTAAAGAAAATACATCCAATAGGTACATTGGGTAGCTAGATACCCAAAAGTTAAATTACCAGTCACCCTATATTGAGAGGTAGAACGAGCTCTTGGCTAAATAATAACAGCCGCACAGTTCGATCTTCAAGGTTATGCCACGCTTGCCAAAGTCGGTCTGTGGATGGGAGCACCCATTACATACCGAGTTTCCTCCGTGCCTTTTGTTCTCGGCTGTCATTTGTAGATCTTTGACAGTCGGTACAGGTAGTCAGTGGCCCTAGGATAGCATAATCAGCCTATTAATGTTCCCACTGCTGGGACGCAGGCCTCCTCTCTATGAGAGGGAATGGGCTATAATCCACCACGCGGGCCCAGTGCGGGTTGGTAGATGTCACATGTCTTCGAATTTTTGGTTCTAGGACATGCCGGTTTCCTCACGATGTTTTCCTTCACCGTTTTGAGAGCAGTGGTGATGAAATAAATTACACAAAGTAATGCGCCTGGCTGGGTTCGAACCCAAGACTTACTGCTCGTAAGTCGGGGTCTCCACCACTAGGCCACCACTGCTCTCAGGACCCAGGGCCGTAGGATATCATAGGTTAATCTATTTATTCCGATAGTACGATCCAGTAGGACAATTACCGAACGCAACACGAGCAAAGCCGCGGGTATAAGCTAGTAAAATCATTTAAACCGCTAAAACCACTCACCGTTCTGTATCATAAGCGATATAATCACGCACTTACCAAAATATCGCAACACTATCTAAGCTAAAAGCTGTAGCTCGAACCAAAGTGAGCTGTTAGCTATCTAGATAGGTTTTAGCATTAAATTAGCTATCACTTTGCTTAGTGTTAGAATTAATTGCGTTAAATTTTAAGTGCTTTTGATAATTATTTTAGCGTTTGGTAGAATACATAATTATCTCCTGGTGGATTTAATAGAGACATAACTCATTTTTAGGTTTCCGTAACCGTAGGGTAACCAACGGGACCCTATTACTAAGCCTCCACTGTCCATCCGTCCGTCCGTCTGTCTGTCAGCGGGCTGTATCTCATGATCCGTAATAGACAAATGTTTGACAAATAAATTATCTTTATCTTTATCTTTATCTTTATCTTTATCTTTAGGTAGACAGCTGAAATTTTCACAGAATGTGTATTTCTGTTGCCGCTATAACAACAAATAATAAAAAAAATAAAAAAAAAAATAAAGGGGGCTCCTCTAGCAAGGGCGGGCTCGGTGTGCACTAACCCTGCCTCCGAGCAGACAGTGAAGGACACAGTCCTTCACTGTCCCCGTCGATATCGTAATCCCTCCGTCGAAGTGTCGTGGAACACGTCTCGCGGCTTCGATTGGGACCGAGGGTCTTGGCTTAACCGCCTGGATAACGAGGTAGAAAACCTCTATAAAAAGTTACCCCGAATCTCAAGCGGCGGCGCACCGCGAGGAGATGTATGGCTGACGGGTTCCTATGGAAAATCAGTCGCTAGTGCGAACCACTGCCGGGCCTGGCTATGGCTTATCTGGGCACAGGGGGCACTGCCCAGATGGACTTTTTATTTCCCCCATACTCGTGGGAACAGTATGGAAAATGACATTACCCAAAATACGGCCGATAACGGCGAAGGAAGGAAAGAGAGGGATGCGGGGTCGGAGTCCGGCGCCGCATCCAGCGACGTGAGCGCGGGAGGCTCAGAGAGCTCCCGGCGCGGGAGGCCCGGGGCTGCTGCGGGGAACAGGGAGTTCCTGCGCAAGCGATCCAGGCCGGTAGGCGACCGAGAGTCGTCGTCAGAGGGGGAGCTGGCTTCGGCTCGCAAGATCCCCACCAGCAAGCGTGGCGGGATCCGCGGCAAGGGGAGAGGCCTCTCTGTCACCGAGAGGTCGGCGCGGCTTGCCGAGGAGGGGCGCCACCCGGGGGTGGCCGGTCACGGGGTGGATCGTTCGGGCCCCTCTGGTGACGAGGCGGTCGCAGACGGCGGCTCAGATGCGGAGCGTAAGGCCGAGTTTGCGAAGGAGGTGGAGGTGGCGCTGAGGGCTCTGTCTTACAAGCAGAAGCCCTCTACTAGACAAAGGGCCATACCTGCAGCGGCCGCCTCCATCATAGCGGCAGCGAAGGCCAGATATGCGGGGCCTCCACCAGACGAAGTTGCCAAACTGCGGGCGGAGGTCGCTCGCCTGACGGCTGCTACGGAGCTTCTCCAAGAGGAGAACAAGAAGCTCCGAGCAGACCTGGCCGGTCTGCGCGAGTCCGGCTCTCGCAAGGCGCCCCAAAATGGAGGCCAGCAGCGACCAAGTCAGCCCGTGCCGGTGGAGAACCAGGTTCTGAACCTGGTTCGGCAGGAGCTGGCTGCCTTTCAGGCGCGGTTCTCCGTTCTGGAGGGCATTGTCCTGAATCCCCCCCTGGCGGCAAACAAGGCGGCCACATATGCGGCTGCTGCGGCCTCCGCACCGGGGCCGTCCAGCCAGCCCTCCGGCAGGGTTACGTCGGCCCCCGAAAAGCCGGCTCTGGCGAAACCAGCTCCGGTCGGGAGGGCAGCGGCCCTGAGGCAGAGCAAGGCGGTGGCCCAAAAAAAGGGCAAGGCGGCGTATGTACCGGCGCCAGTCGCGAGACAGCCGCCATCGCCGCCTCCCCCGCCCACTAAGCCTTCTGTGGCCGAGCCCGGGTGGCAGGTGGCCGGAGAAAGAGCGATGGAGCGAAGGGCGGCAAAAAAGGCCAGGAAGCGGGAGCGGAAGCGCCGGCAAAAGGAGCGGAGCGTCGCGGCTGGGCTCAGCGCCCCGAAAACCGCAGCTGTAGTGATAACACTACAGCCGGATGCGGAAAAGAGGGGCGTCACCTACCGCGACGTGCTCGCTAAAGCGAAGGCGACGGTGGATCTCAGAGAGCTCGGGATCGCCGGGGGCCTCCGGCTTAGAGTGACCGCAACAGGGGCTCGAGTCCGCCCCGGCGAAACCCGTGGCTCGTCCGCTGACGCTCTGGCCGAAAAGCTCAGAGCGTCCCTAAATGCGGACGAGGCCCGAGTGTCCAGGCCCGTCAAAAGCGCAGACCTGCGCATCCTGGGTCTGGACGACTCGGTGACCGAGGAGGAGGTGGTGGCCGCCGTCACCAGGACCGGTAGGTGTCCTGCCGAGCAGGTCAAGGCAGGCACCTTACGTCCGGATCTGTCGGGCATGCGAACCGTAACGGTAAGCTGCCCTGTGACGGCGGCGAAAGCCATAGTGGAGGGCCGAAGGCTCTTGGTGGGCTGGGTGTCAGCGCAGGTGAAGCTGCTGGAGCCCAGACCTCTGAGGTGCTTCCGCTGTCATGTAGGGCACCACGTGTCGGTCCGGTGCACCTCGGAGGTGGACCGCAGTGGCCTGTGCTTCCGCTGCGGCCAGCCCGGTCACATGGCCGCGGCCTGCTCTGCCGCACCGCACTGCGCCGCATGTGCGGCAGCTGGCAAGCCAGCCGATCACCGGGCAGGGAGCAAGGCCTGCGGTACACCCGCCAAGGCCAGCAGCAAGGGAAGGCCCTCCGCCACCACCGCCAAAACCCCCACTGTCGCCACCACCGCAGCCGCCGCCACTGTTACCGCCGCTGCCGTTACTGCTGCAATTTCCGCAGCGGGGCCCTTGCAGAGGGCCCGGGTGGGGACTGAAATGGAGTGCCAGTAACGGCCCCATTGCGCCTTCTCCAGGCGAACATCAACCACTGCGCCTGTGCTCAGGATCTGTTGCTCCAGAGCATAGCGCAGTGGTCGATTAACATCGCAGTGGTCGCTGAGCCGTACTTTGTCCCGCCCAGGGATGACTGGGTGGAGGACCATAGCGGTTCGGTGACCATAATTGCGTCGGCCGCCGCCGGTACCCCGACCCTTGAGAGTGTCAGGAAGGGTCAGGGGTGCGTAGCAGCACGGTTCGGGGAGATCATTGTAGTGGGAGTCTACTTCTCCCCGAGCCGAACTCTCGCCGAGTTCCACAACTCCCTCACGGAGTTGAGTGTCGTCATCGGAAGCCATTCCCTCCCCGTGCTTGTACTCGGGGACTTCAATGCCAAGAACTTGGCTTGGGGTTCTCGTTACACGGACGTGCGGGGTAGGATGGTGGAGGACTGGGCTCTGGAGACAGGTCTAGTCGTCCTAAATCGGGGTTCTGTCCCCACGTGCGTGCGGATGCGGGGCGAGTCGGTGGTGGACATCTCGTTCGCTAGCCCCGCTCTGTCACCGCGTGTCGTCGACTGGCGCGTCATGGAGGGGGTGGAGACCTATTCCGACCACCGGTACATCCGGTTCGACGTCTCCACTCAGACCTCAAGCGCACCGGTCCTACAGGCCCCGAGTGGTCCGCGATGGGCGCTGAAGCAGCTGGACCGGGAGCTTCTCCTGGAAGCCTCAATCGTGCAGGCCTGGGTGTCATCACCGGTCAGGCCTGCCGACATCAACAACGAGGCGGGTTGGTTCCAGGAGGCCATGTCCGAGATTTGCGACGTGGCAATGCCCCGAGTTCGGCCAGGAAGCGCCCGGCGTCAGGTGTACTGGTGGTCGCAAGAGCTGACGTCTCTGCGCAAGGCGTGCGTTGCCGCGCGGCACCTGTACGCCAGGCATCGCAGGCTCCGCATCCGCCCTCCGGATGCGGCAGCCATTGAGGCGGAGCTGTACGAGGGGTACAGAGCGGCAAAGACCGCCCTCCAAGAGGCTGTCCGGCGGGCCAAGCATTTGGCCCGCGAGGAGATGCTGGAGTCTCTGAACGGAGATCCGTGGGGGCGCCCTTACAAGATGGTGCGGGATAAACTCCGCACCCGGGCCCCCCCGCTAACGCAGAGTCTCCGGCCTGAGCTCGTGGAGGACGTGGTGAGCGTTCTGTTCCCTTCGCGAGGGGAGCATCCTCCCCCGCCTATGGCTCCGTCACCGCATGCGGTGCCGGAAGCGGACCACACCGATGACGACGATGACGTTCCGGAGGTGACTGGGGTAGACCTGAGAGTGGCGGTACGCAGGCTGAAAGCCAGAAATACCGCCCCGGGACCCGATGGCTTGCCTGGCAAAGCCTGGGTCCTGGCCTCTGAGGCTCTCGGGCCCCGACTGGAAGGGCTCCTAAGCGCATGCTTGGAGAGAGGCCAGTTCCCGCTTCGTTGGAAGACGGGGAAGCTGGTCCTCATCCGGAAGCCAGGGCGCCCTGCGGACTCTCCGTCCGCATACCGGCCCATTGTGTTGCTCGACGAGGTGGGCAAGCTCTTTGAAAGAGTCATTGCCAACCGCCTCGCCGGGCACCTTGCAGGGATGGGGCCGGATCTTGCGGAACACCAGTTTGGTTTCCGCAAGGGGCGCTCGACGGTGGACGCCATCATGCGCGTGAGAGCCCTCACGACGGGGGACGCGGTGTCCCGGGGCGGGGTTGTCTTGGCGGTGTCTCTTGACATCGCCAACGCCTTCAACTCCATGCCCTGGAGCTGCATTGCGGAGGCACTCCGGTATCACGGGGTGCCGACCTACCTTCGTCGTGTGGTCGGGGACTACCTGACGGATAGGGCCGTCATCTACCCCAGTCGGAGCGGAGAATGGAACCGGCGAGAGATGTCGTGCGGTGTTCCACAGGGTTCGGTTCTGGGGCCGGCCTTGTGGAACATCGGTTACGACTGGGTGCTGCGCGCCGACCTCCCTACCGGCGTCAGTGTAGTTTGTTACGCTGACGACACGCTGGTACTGGCACAAGGGAGGTCGCACGAGGCGGCGGCCGAAAACATGACACGCGGGGTTGCGATAGTTGTGGAGAGGATCCGGCAATTGGGTCTCGAGGTGGCATTGCACAAGTCCGAGGCCATGTGTTAAATACCTGATGGTATTTAGGGGAGGTTGACCTGAAGGTACACTAGCGAAATCGTAAAATGAAACCACTGTGTACTGATCTGACTCGATAGCTTAATTTATTAAAAAAGAACTGTTTGCTTATGTACTAATCGAGGTAACGAAACCATAGCGACTTCTAATTTGACGACAACGCCATCTATCGAGCACGCCGGAAGCTTTACAAATAATTAAGTCGCAAACATACCGCCCACCAAGGACGTTACTGACGGAATGTCCTTCTAAACTGAACTAAAGTGACACATTGCTAAAGCAAGTTGAACTAAACATTTTTTTTTGCACTACATGAGAACATCTTTAAAACTAAAGTCTACAAGCTATGGTTCTTATATTTAACTATAACACTCAATTCGTAATGGCTGACAAGAATGTTATAAAAACTTAAAGCTAAACATGAACATCACTAGGTTATAAAAATAGCGTACTGTAAACAGTGTAAAGTAAGACTTAAAATATAAGTTGATTTAAGTTGTTGACTTAAAATATAAAGTAAGACTTAATATATAAGTTGATTTTTCACAGTTGATCTAAAGTTAACAAGCGTAAAAATAGTTATATAAATTGATTTTAAAAAGATAAAAGTGTAAAATAGTTGTAAAAAAAACATGGTAAAATTAAATATGTAAACAGAACAATATAACTTCCTTATTCGACTACGGGTAAAATACATATTTTGGAGGTTGGCCTTTTAATTGTTGATGATTTGGTGCGTAACGTGACGACACGGGTGATATTATCATCCCCAGGATGTTTTTGTACTATCCTACCCATCAACCAACGACTTGGCGGCAAGTCGTCTTCTTTGACTAGCACAATGTCTCCAATTTTTGGCTCAGCAACTTGGGAAGACCATTTGTAACGTCTCGTCAAAGTAACGAGGTATTCGTGAGACCAACGTCTCCAAAACGACTGAAGCATTCGTTGAATGAACTGCCAGCGTGATAAGTAATTTATGTTGGAATTTTCATACTTTTGGTCTGGTATATTGACTAAGGGCTCTCCAACAAGAAAATGTCCAGGTGTCAATGGTAACGGTTCACCAGGATCATCAACCTTGATTGTGCACATAGGTCGCGAGTTCAAGCACGCTTCTATCTGACTGAGGAGTGTCGTCAGTTCTTCGAAGGTGAGAGTCGCTTCACCGATCACTCGTTTCAAATGGAACTTTGTGGACTTCACTCCGGCCTCCCAAAGTCCGCCAAAGTTGGGACTGTGAGGAGGAATGAAGTGCCACTCCGTACCATTCGCTTCGAGGTGTTCGGCTAGTGACGACTGAATAGCTGTCAACTGCTGCAACTCCCTGGAGGCACCTACAAACGTAGTCCCATTGTCACTCCACAGTTTGGCACAATGACCTCGTCTCGAGACAAAACGTCTAAACGCCGCTAAAAAGGTTTGAGTGCTCATGTCACTCACTACTTCTAAATGCAGTGCACGAGTCACCATGCATACAAACAGGCATATATAGCCTTTGTATGAACGGTGGCCACGACCTTTGGTTGTCCTAACTTTAATTGGACCAGCATAATCAACCCCGCTATGTAAAAATGGTCGTGCTGGGGTACACCGAACAGCTGGTAGTGAACCCATGAATTGGTTTTTAGTACTGGCTCTTTGCCTGGCGCATGTAACACACTTGATGACATGATGTTTGACCACATTTCTGACCCCAATAACCCAGTAGGCTGTTCTCAAATAATTTGTCATAAGCTGAGGACCCCCGTGAAGGGTTTTATGGTGTGCATCAGCTATGATTAGCCGAGTTAAATGACTGGAGTGAGGCAGGACTATCGGATGCTTCATTTGATCGCTTAGCTCTGATTTCTCCAGTCTACCTCTAACTCTCATAATGTCCTTATCATCGAGGTAGGGGCAGAGTGACCTTAATGGACTTGTTTTTGATTGTATATAGCCTTTGTCCTTCAGTTCCTTATATTCTGTTGTGAATAGTTCTTCCTGTGTTTTCCTAATATAACATTCGAGTGCAGCGTCTAATTCTGTTTTTTGTAAATATCCTTTCCTGTACATTTTGTTCTCCTTTAAAAATCTTCGGCAGTATGCAACGATCCTAACCAATCTTCGTAACTGAGAAAATTTATCGAAGAAGGAACAGTTTGGAATGATCGCTACATGTGCCTTTGCTGACTCTTCTAAATCTGTACTGCAATAATTATTAGGCCTGTTGTAAATAACATTTTGTGATTTAAGAAACGATGGTCCAGAAAACCATAAATCGTTTTCTAACAGTGAACTGGGAAGTATCCCTCTAGAGGCGCAGTCTGCTGGATTATATTTAGTGGGGACGTGAAACCATTGCGACGCTTTCATCGAGGTCAATATTTCAGACGTCCTATTGGCCACAAATGTCTTCCATTTACTTGGGTGGCTATTTATCCAGGCCAACACCACAGTGGAATCTGTCCACGCTTTGACCTTGTCTTGGGAGATACTCAAGACTTCTGAAGTTTGAGACAGTATCTGTGACAGCAAGACTGCTCCGCAGAGCTCTAACCGCGGAATACTTATCTGCTTAACTGGTGCTACTCTGGTCTTAGCAACCAGCAACGACACTTGAACATGGCGATCGGCGTTTACAATCCGCAAGTAAATCGCAGCTGAGTAAGCTGTTTTGGAGGCGTCACTAAAACCGTGAAGTTCCAGATAGTCATTCGACTTGGTGCCAAGCCAGCGAGGAATCCGAACCTTGGTGAGTAGTAACAATTCCTCACGATATGATCTCCATTCATTTATTAATTCGTCGGTTAGTTCCTCATCCCAACCAACACCTGCAAGCCACAATTTCTGGATAAATACTTTCGCTAACACCACACTAGGGGCTAACCAGCCTAATGGATCAAAAAGTTGTGCTATCACAGAAATAATGGATCTTTTAGTTACAGGTGCGGTCGTCGGCGGCGGGAGATTCACCGTGTACTGGAATGTGTCTGCGTTGCGGTTCCAGGTAAGTCCTAGAATTTTGATGGTACTATCTAATTTTATTTCTACTCCCTTTTCTTTGTGTTCTGGTTTCTTTGGTTTGATGTACCTTTTAACTTGTTTTACGTCCTGTATGATTTTGTGCTTATTTGTGTTGTCCTTGTGAATGTTATCCTTTTCCATGTTGTCTTTTGTCCTAATTTGATCTATTTGTCCTTTCAATGTATTACTTTCTATTTCCTGTATCCTGTCTACTATTTCTTGGTTGTTACTGTTCCATTTTTGGAGCGTGAATCCACCCTTTCCTAATAACGCTTTCATTTGCCTGTAGATTTCCAGACCTGTTTGTACGTTATTACAACCGGTCATCAAGTCGTCCATATAGAAGCAGTTTAGGACCATATCAGCAGCAAGATTGTAATTTTTACCTTCATCGTAGGCGACTTGATGTAGGGTTCTAACTGCTTGGTATGGTGCTGATGCCGTACCAAAGGTAACCGTCACTAGCTCGTAGTCCTTGATTTCGGTTTCAGGACTATCTCGCCATAATATGCGCTGAAACATTGCGTCTTCTTCCGAAATCCTGACCTGGCGGTACATTTTGACGATGTCCGCTACCAGTGCTATGGGATGAAGTCTCCATCTTAATACTGTGTGTCGTAAATCGGACTGCAATGTAGGTCCCACCATCAACGTGTCATTGAGTGAGACTCCATGGTTGTTCTTCTCGGACGCGTTGAAGACAACACGTACCTTTGAGGTAAGTTTGTCTTCCCGGATTACAGCATGGTGAGGTAAGTATACCGCCATTTCCTTATTCTTATCATCCTTGTCTATCTGCCTCATGTGTCCTAGTTGTAAATATTCTCCTATTACCTGCTTGTACTTTTCCTTAAGATCTGTATTTCTTTCCAGCCTTTTTTCTAATGACTTAAATCTTTTTTCAGCGATAGCACGAGAGTTTCCACCTTTACAAGAAGGATTTTCCTCGCGGAAAGGTAGTCTCACTACGTACCTTCCACTGCTATCCCTTACTGTAGTTTTGGTATAAAATTCTTCACAATTGTTTTCTTCAGGTGTTAGTATTTTCTTTGAACTATTTTGCTCTTCAATTTCCCAAAATTTTCTTAATATATCGTCTTCATTAACTTGTGCATGCAACACCTTAACTTTAGGAGAACCTTTAGATGTATCCTTACTAATTGCCCCGGACAGAACCCACCCTAAGGCAGTGCTCTGAGCAATCAGAGTGCCTGACGGACTCTTAACTATGCCTGCTTTAATGATGCAGCTGTAAGCATCAGCGCCCAGTAAAACATCAATTTTATTGGGAGTGTTGAACTTTGGATCTGCAAGCTGCAGCGTGTTGACGCTTAACCAATCTAAGGTAGTGTCGACTCTACATTCAGGTAAGTACGATGTAATTTTACTTAGTACGTAAGCGTTAACTTTAAGATTAAAGTTTGAATCTACTCGAGATTGGATATTAAAATGTACCATGTACGTTGCCATGGTTGAACTATTACCACCAAGGCCTGAAATAGTTCCTTGAATAGGGGTTTTTTTCAGGTTGAGTAGCTGAACTACGGCCTCTGTTACAAAACATGCCTGCGAACCCTGATCGAGCAAGGCTCGGACAGTCTGAAATTCACCAGAGCGTGACTCGGCTTTTATTAGCGCTGTGGCTAATAAAACCTGTCTTGGCTTGGGAACATTACCGGTCGATAGGCACGAAACTATCGGACCAGTATTAGGTGAACCAACACTGTCGATAGCCGATGATGCCGAAGGTTTGTCCGACTCCTGACCTAAATGCAACAGTGAATGATGGCGCTTTTGACAAACCTTACATGTAGTAGGTTTCCTACATTCAGAAACAATGTGATTGCCGCCTAAACAGTTGAAGCAAATTTTATGTTTTGCTACAAAATCACGTCTAACTTCAACTGTCTGCTTTGAGAATTTCTTGCAGAAACAAAGTTTGTGTTCTTCAGAGCAGAACCCACATTTTATTGATGAACTCGTAGCCAACATTGCTTTTGGAGTATGACCAGCTGAACTTTTATAATTGTTGTTGCACTGATAAACTGGTGCCCTTTTAGGCTCTAAACACTCCAACGCACGAAACCGATTTTCCATAAAAGTTTTAAATTGGTTGAAAGTTGGTAAGTCATTGTTGGAGTCATTGTTGCAAATACCAAGCTCCCATTGTTTACGCGTTTCGTTGTCTAATTTAAAGGTAACAATGTGTATGATAATGACATCCCATGTACTCACGTTTATGTCCAAATTATTCAACGCATTAAGACAATCGCATGTGGTATCAAGCAACTCCTTCAAAGCTGTAGCTGATTCCACCTGCATACGTTTTTGACCGAACAACCTCCTAAGAATACAATTTGTTAAGTATTTTTTATTGCTATAACGCTTCTGTAACTGAGTCCAGCACTGCATATAATTGGCATCAGTTATAGGAGTATGACGTATCAATTGCTCTGCTTCGCCAGAAAGGTGACCTTTTAAATAATGGAGCTTTTGCACATTATCTAATGTATTATTTTTGTGTACTAGTGATGTAAAAAGATCATAGAATGTTGTCCATTCATCATATTTTCCTGAGAATGTAGGAATGGATATTTTAGGCAACTTAACAAAAGAACTACTTGATTTGCTTGTACTTGTTGAAGCATTATCTGTTTGATGTACAGAATCTTTAGATAACTTAATTTTATTAAGAGCTGTTTTCATTAAACTTTTATAAATAACATAAGTATCCTCTGTCGCATCATAAATATCAACCACTTTCTGTACTGTATCTTCTGCTTTATAACGTTCATAAAATTTAGTGTTATTTTCTTTAAACAATGCCCAATCCCTTTCTAATAATTCTTGCCTTGTTTCAATGTATTCTAGCGTTAATCTATCTTTACCGCATTTCTTAAAATTTGTCAATCCCTTTGTGATAACATTCTGTTGATCTTTTAAAACATTAATTAATCCTTCCATTTTTATAATTGATTTATAAACTTAATAAATAAATGAAATGCGTTTAAATTAATGTTATCTTGATCTTGAATTTTATAAACACAACAAATGTATAAGTTGATAAATCAATAACAACTTTCGCAAAAGAGAAGATATGTAAAATTTCTGAGTGTTGCAAACTTAAGTAGTAAACTTATAAGTTAAAAACAGTTGACTAAAATTTTCTAAGTTTGAACAATCTTTTCAAACAAAATAATACAAGTCTCAAAACTACTTAAAATTTTACAAGTGTTTTGGTTACACAAAATCTGGTGGAAATCGGGTATAGGTTCCCCGTTCCCCCGTTTTTTATAAAATATTCTAAGTCCTAATTCTAACATGCACACAAATTGGTAATATACTAACAAGTTTTTTAAGTTTAAAATTAATGTTAAAATTTTACAAGTCCAAGATTACGAAGTTATTTTCTAAGTTGAAACTTCTTCACTATTTCTTCTGGTTTAACTTTGTTGGAATAGAGTTCAAAATCATTTGAACCACCACGACCAGTTTGTCCAATTCGTGGACAAGTTAATTAAATAAAAAATGTACTCACAAAACTGCACTTCGCACAAACACCGTTTCCAACCAGCAAGTGGCACCCTCTGGTGGCCGTTATCTGAACTGCGCGTGACGTCACCTGTGACGTCGCGTGTTGGCTGCGCCTGCGTCACCTTGCTGTCATCCAGTGAAGTGTTGATCTGAGAGTAGCGCCCTCTGTGGCCACTCCTTGAACTAGTCCGCCAATGCTGACTCAGCTCACCGCCAATGCTGGGTGAAGCTGTCGCCGCTAGTGCGGAGGACCGTGTACCTTGCTGCAGCGATCCACTGCAAGTACACGGGACAGAGAAGCGGGCCTACGGAGGCTCCACTCAAAAACTGTCCAAATGATCCGGCTCGTAGGACCAATGTTAAATACCTGATGGTATTTAGGGGAGGTTGACCTGAAGGTACACTAGCGAAATCGTAAAATGAAACCACTGTGTACTGATCTGACTCGATAGCTTAATTTATTAAAAAAGAACTGTTTGCTTATGTACTAATCGAGGTAACGAAACCATAGCGACTTCTAATTTGACGACAACGCCATCTATCGAGCACGCCGGAAGCTTTACAAATAATTAAGTCGCAAACACCATGTGTTTTCATGGGCCTCGGAATGCGCCACCGTCGGGATCCCTACTGATGGCAGGAGGGGTTTCCATCGGCGTCGGGTCGACGTTGAAGTACCTAGGACTCGTCCTCGACAGCCGGTGGAACTTCGTGGAGCACTTCCGACGTTTGGCTCCCAAACTGGAACGGACAGGGGCTGCCTTCAAGCGGCTCTTGCCCAACCTGAGGGGTCCAAACGCCTCCTGCCGGAAGCTATACGCGGGGGTCGTGCGGTCCATGGCCCTCTACGGGGCCCCGGTGTGGGCGCGTTCTTTGAGGCGGCAAGCCTCCCACTACCTGAACGCGCCCCAAAAGGTGATAGCCATAAGGCTAATCCGGGGGTACCGCACGATCTCCGGCGAGGCGGCTAGCCTCCTTGCCGGATTGCCGCCATGGGATCTGGAGGCGATAGTCCTCGCGCGCCTGCATGAATGGCGCGCGGAAGCACTATGTCGGGGAGAAACTCCGCTGCCGCGACAAATTGCCGCTCAGCGGACAGACCTCCGGCGTGATCTCATGGCGACATGGAGAGAGCGACTGTCGCAACCCCGTGCAGGGCACGCCACCATAGTGGCGATAAGTCCCCTCTTTGAGGAGTGGCTAGAGAGGCGCCACGGCGCCCTCACCTACCGCCTGACGCAGGTCCTCACCGGACACGGTTGTTTCGGGAGGTTCCTGCATCGAATCGGGCGGGAGGAAACGCCCGGGTGTTTCCACTGCGAGGATCGTCCGGAGGACACGGTGGAACACACCGTGGAGGTCTGCCCCACTTGGGCGGAGCACCGCCGTGTCCTCACAGCGGCGATTGGCGGCGGCGATCTCTCGCGTCCGGCCTTGGTTCAAGCCATGGTCCGGAGCGAGAGGGAATGGGAAGCCGTCACCTCCTTCTGCGAAGCAGTCATGCTAGTGAAGGAGGTGGCGGGACGTGAGAGGGAAAGAACCTCACGTCCCAGCCGCCGCGAGAGACGCCCTGGGCGTCGGGGGTCACGTGGTGGCTTCCGACCACCGTAGGCGCTGGCCTGTGGACGGCGAGTTATGGGCTAGCTCGCCGTCCGGCCGTCTTATGACGACGGGCCGTGTCGACAGCGCGTTCGTGTTCCACGCGCGCCTCAAGGAGATGTCAGCAATCAAGTAGGGGTCCGCATGGGCCGACGCCTGCCGGGGCTGCGGGACTGTTCGAAAGAGATACCGTGGCCCTGGAACATAACGGGCAAAGAAGGAACATGGATGGGTTTTAGTCAGTACAAGTCTGACACTCCCCTCCGCTCCGCCCAGAGTGGGGGGGGGGTTCATTTGATGATTTCCCATCCGGAAAAAAAAAAAAAAAAAAAAAAGGGGGCTCCTCTACTACGATGGTACGGAGCCCTTCATGTGCGAGTCCGCCTCGCACTTTGACGGTTTTTTTGTGTTGATATCATTCACAGCCATCTCCGTTTGCTGGTCATTGAATAGCGCTATGTAGTTTAAGAAAATTCGGCAAAGATTGGGAACTTTGACTTTTCAAGTAAATATTAGCTTTGTTTCATTACTTTATTTTTTATTTATAACCAACTTATACTTACAGTTTACACCACACATACAAGTTTTGATTGAACACAAAAATCAAGTAAAACTACATAAAAATAAATATCAGAATAAAAAATAGTAATAAAATTAGGAAGTAAACAATATGGTAGACGTGAAGAATAAACAAAACATTTTTAGTAGACAGAATAAACAGAATGAAATTACAATAAAATTTAACAAAACTCTTGTCATCATAAAACTACATATTTTTATTAGGGATATCCCTCTATAATATGTATTTTTTTAATCTTCGTCTATGTGAACGATGTGTTAATTAGTTCTAGTTACAATGTAAAATTGATACTTAACAAGGAATTGTGTCAGATACCACAAATGAAAACGGTAAAATAAAAATTTATTTAAAAAAAAAAAAAACGAGTTTAAAAAAAGAACAACTTTACTTTCGGAAGTCGGTTACTTGTTTGTTTCATTCACTTTTTGACACCGATTTCCGAAAGTAAAGTTTAAAGTTTTCCACTTTTTAGTGTTTTTTTTTTGGGATGTTTGTTATTTTTATTAAAAAAAAAAAAAATGTAGGCATAGGCTTTGTGCTCTGTAATATCTCCTGCATACTGAGTTACTCTTCGTTGAGAATGACTGCCTCGGACGAAATACAGTCGGGATGATATCAAATTGAGTTGGAGTTGATTGCGTTACTTTGAGTGATAAGTACAGTGAACGTGATTTTTCACCTCAAAAAAAAGTTTTTCCTAGCAATAATATTTGCGTAGAGTTACTTAGTTGACGGCTTCGTAAAGGGTCCGTTTACACCTTGTTTTTTTGCGAGCGAGCTACATCCTGCATCCAAGTCTGGATCTTTTCGCGGAATTAACACTAAATATTTTGCGCAACATTTAACGTTCATATCGATTCCAGATCACATCACGCTTGGTCTTAAAATGTATGACATAGAACGTATATCTGGCTATGCGGCCATTAAATCCTAAAACAGGAATCTAATTACAATTTAATAGATTATAAAATACGGAACAAAGAAATCTCAATCACATAAGAAATGTAACGATGACATGAATGCGATGTTCCGTTTTGAAATATAAATCATTGTTACCGTGTATGGATCGTAAATAATGATCGAAACAATAGGAGATCATTAAAAGATCAATTTTATTAAGTGATTTATGAAATAGCTATACTGAGAGAAACGGATTTTTTATAATACATAGTTGGAGTTTTATTTTTATTTCTTTGTATCCCTGCCTCCCAGACAGGTTGTCGCTGAAAGTAAAATACTGCTATTCAGCTGCCTCTGGTAAGACTGGAAGCAGACCTCAACGTAGTTGAGAAAAGGCTAGGCAGATGATGATGACCATAGTAACACATGGACTAAATCAATTTCTTAGAAATATTTTATAACCATTCCTAATACTCTTAAAGCTTGCCTTAAAAAAAATATCAATTATACATCGCTTTCTAATCTTAAGCTTTAAGAAATGCATATTAAGCATACATGAACTTCTGATTAAATTCTTCTCAACCAGTTTTTTTTTCAAAATAAAGGTCTGCACACATTGTGTCGGACCACCGTTCTCTTGTCAGGCATTTAATATTTATGAACTATTTGCTTTGCTCGTTGTGTTTAGATGGAGCAGAGAAATTTCGCGTGCGATGAGGCTTGTTTTCACCAGAATGTGGAATTGTATTAATAATAGAATAGGTACGTAGTTGCAACGAAGATGAATTTGTTTTTATTACAAGCATAGAAACAACACAACTAACATTTTTTTTTTTTTTTTTTTCAGCCTTCTACTAAAATTCAATGTACCTATGTGGAATGTAATGGTATTGTATGCAAAGGTTTTTGTGACAATAAACTTATTTCTATTTTTTTTTTTTAACGAAATCTGAATTTCGCAAACAACTGGCCAAAAATTCTGAATCAAAAAACTTCTTCTTGTTCGTGTTTTTAGTGTCTAACCTGGTGTCAGAGTTTTTATTCCGCCCATGGGCCTCTGACTTGGATTTACATGCCGTCGAGAAATATCTCTAGGCATGCTGGTTTCCTCACGATATTTTTCCTTCACCGAAGCAAGTGATAATTATACAATACGCACATGAATCCGAAAAATCAGAGGTGCGTGTCTTGGGATCGTACTAGAGACCTATGACTTGGCAATCGGACGGTACAACTGGGCTTTCACTAACAACAAACTAAATTCGAAAAAAAAAAAAAAATTCAAGAGTCTTTTTTTTAAAGTCGGTTTATAAATCAGTCGAAAGACCAACAAGCCCTGTTTCTGATCAAAACGGTCCTCTAAAATTTAGAGTCTAAATAACAACACAGCCAATTATGACTGCGGTTATTAATAGATGTTTCCACATTGGTATTTTCACAGCAGATTTACTGGACTATAGACCAGGCTTCCAGAAACTGTTAGTTGCTTTGATTGATTGATTATAACGGGCTGACACACCAATTCTGCGCTCGTTGCACACCGTTGTGGACCGATTCGATGAGTGCCTATCCTAACGGTCTAAATTCACTATTTATTTACAAAGTTTATACAATTTCGCGTTGCAAAACGTTGACTAAATACTTCTGACCGTTTAGTTTCTAATTATATACGCTTCAATGGTTAAACAATCATTGGAAAAAAACTTGACCACAATTTCCCAAGTGTCATCATCGCAAATTTTCGAACTAACCTTTATAGCTTTAAACATAAAGCTTGTTTTTGCTTGACACGCACTTTTGGGACTGTAAAAATAATTTTGTCGGGGTCAAATTCTTGAAATACTGCCAAGCAAATTAAAACCTTATTACATGGGAATAGAGACGTGTCACAAATTGATTTCAAGCTCTCCGAATTTTAGTGAGCTTCGTAAAATTTTTAATGATGGTCACTGTAACAGTTTTCAATTATTTTGCACTTGACGGACGATTGAGTTGTTGCAGTTAATCCAGGTATTATTATTTTTTCTTTTTGGGAAGTTATTTGTGCATAAATTGTTAAGAAATAATGGATAATAAACAAAGTTCTTACTCAATGAAAATATCATAATAACATAACACCACGCCTGTAATCCATGAAGGGTTAGGCAGAGGTGTGCCTAAAGGTTCGCGCACATTATTTCGGGACGCAGCGGGTCGGGTCGCAGCGGGTCGGGTCGCAGCAGGTCGGTTCGCAGCGGGTCGAGTCGCAACGCAAAAATTCGCTCAAATCGCTCGTATATATTTTAAATGAACTATCGCAAACTATACCGGGGCGCAGCCCGTCACTAATGTGCTAAGTAAGCATTTTGCGCTGCGCTCCGGCCCGCTCCGCCCCGCAGCGGCCCGACATAATGTGCGCGAACCTTAATAGTACACCCACATTTCGCCAGTTATGTTTAAGTCTCATGTAATACGGGGCGAGCCTAGCCATCAACCGGGCACAAATACAAACTCCGTGGCTGCTACTGAGAAATTCCTGATGAAAAAACCAAACAATTTGTCTCATCCCGGGAATCGAACCCAGGACCTCATGCTCAGCAGTCGCGATTGCGAGCACTAGACCAACGAGGCAGATAAGTATAGAATGGTTGTTCGACATGAGAGTAAGACCAACCATAAGGCGTTATAACAAAAACAATGGTACCTGTCCACTTTATCTCATTATTATCATCTGCCTGATGCAGCGAATACCAGTATTTTACCTGGAGCGACTGCCTATCTGACCTCCACAACCCAGTTAGTACTAGGTAGTACGATACCCATTGGTAAGGCTGGTTGTCAGACTTTCGGGCCACTGACTACGTGTAATGATTGTCAAAGATCTACAAATGACACCCGGGACCAACGGCTTAACGTGCTTTCCGAGGCACGGAGGAAACCCGTTATGTAATGGGCGGTCACCCATCCACGGACCAACCTAGACGTGCGCGGCTTACCCTTAAGATCGACTCGAGCGGCTTATTTAGCCACGAGCTCCTCAACCTGTCCACATTATCTATACTAATATTATAAAGAGGTAAAATTTGTTTCTTAGTTAGTAAGTTTGCATGTAGGGGGTAATCTCCGGAACAATTAATGATCCAATTCTAAAAATTCTTTCACAGGCCGAAAGCTACATTATTCGTGGATGCTAGAGGCTATAAATTATATTTATATCATGCATATTAGCCGAGCTATCACAATTTTAGCGGACAAAGTCGCGGGCGAAGGTGCTAGTTGTCTCATAATACGACATTGGGTTGAGAAATGATACAAGAAGCATTTCCTTCGCCGAAGGCTGCGGGACTGTTCGAAAGTGATACCGTGGCCCTGGAACACAAAGGGCTAAGAAGGAACATGGATGGGTTTTAGTCAGTACAAGTCTAACACTCCCTTCCGCTCCGCCCAGAGCAGGTCATTTGATGATTTCCCATCCGAAAAAAAAAGCATTTCCTTCGTCTTCTAGCTTCTATGCTACGAAATATCATTAAAATTAAATCTGTTACCCATCCACTTATCATTCAGAACATCCTCTGGGTTGTCGAGCTGAAAACTGCGACACTTTGCAACTTGTGGCGCTAGTGTCGCGAGTGACAAACGGGTCGACTCTAATGTTACTGGACCAACTATAACTTTCATGGACGCATTACTTGGATTTGGAGAGGATGGATAAGAATTGATGGTACAGGTTGTGTGTGGTAGGACTGCCTCGGGTTCCGTGTTCGATTGCCGGGTCGGGCAATGTGATACTGTGTTTTTTCATCAGAAATTTCTCAGTAACAGCCAAGCAGTCTGTGTGCCCGATTGATGGTAATAGGCTCCCTTATTACATGGGACTTAAGAAACGTAATTTTGGCGAAATGTGGGTGTACTATTAAGTACTCTGCCTAACCCCTCGGATGTTACAGGCGTGATGTTATGTGGTATTACTAAGTTGTGGGACCTAAGAAGCTGTTATGCTATAGTTAATTTCTCTTTTATTTTTAATGCTCCACAGTTTCCTGGAGTTTCAATTCTTCAATAACATCTTTAAAGACTCCTTGACACTTCAACTATTGTGAAAATCTTGCACACAAGCATGATTTTCATAATTTCCATCTGCTGATATGCAGAGCTAAGCCTCTTTTGAGCATTTAATAAGTCTTGTTATTATAATTTTTAAGAGGTATTTTGTTTGTATATGGTATTTATGCCGAAATGGCATTTTCTCTCTGCACTTCTTCCAAATAAAAAAATATTATTTCTAATACAGAAATATCCTCACAATATGCACTGCCCAAAACAAAATGATTTTATAAAACACTTACACGTCACATCATATCATGTTTTAAACCTAGATGAAACTAGTGTTTCGTAGCTGACTACTCTGAAAAGAAACAGCCAAAACCAACTCAGAGGTCATTGTCTCTCTTAAAGTCCAGACATTGGACAAGTCACATGAGGGCCTTTCGATGTTGTACAGTCGCCAGCGCATCAAGTTACTACAAACTGTCAAATTTTCACATTCGATTTTGAACTTATCCATCAACACTATAAGAATTAAAATCATTTGGAGATATTTGACAGTTTGTGGTAACTTGATGTGCTGACGACTGCACATAATGGTTTGAAAATATCTGGACTTATCCACATTCTACCTCATCCTGGGTACCCTTATGACTGCGGAATCAAGTTGACCCGGGTCAGGCGGCCATCGCGAACAGTCACCAGCTTCCTAAGTTTAACTTACAGACACGCCACATCGGTCACTAGCTTATGTCCGCGGCTTCGCCCGTGTGGAGTTCGGTAATTTTCTCACGGGATCGTACTACCGGGATAAAAAGTATCCTATGTGTTAATCCAAGTTATAAACTATCTGTGTGCTGAATTTCATCCAAATCGTAATCGTACAGTATTTTTTGCGTGAAAGAGCAACAAACATCCATCCATCCATCCATCTACCGTCGCAAACTTTATAATATTAGTAGGAAGTAAGATTGGGGAAGATGTTACCAAGAAAGGTAATAAAACAGCCATATTTCTACCTGACAAGGAAATTGAGATGTGTCCATCTAATTTTGAGGGGTATTCCTCAAAGCGCAACTATTTTTAAGCGCAACTAAATTATTCCTCGTAGCGCAAACATTAGTTGCGCTCACAAATTCAAATAAAAAAAATAGAGAGATATCATTAATTAATCCATCATTCCCCTCTCTATTTTTAATCTGGGTGAGCTTTGAGGAATTAACATATAATATTTTTAATTTGAATTTGTGAGCGCAACTAATGGTTGCGGTACGAGAAATAATTTAGTTGCGCTTAGTTAGTTGCGTTTAAAAATAGTTGAGCTCTGAGGGATACCCCAATTTTGGGTTGTACTACTATCGCCATTCGACATAAAGTTGGATGATTCAAGAATGACATATCTTCGTGTAATCCCCGAAGGGCTTGGGCTTTTATAGTAGCACGCGTAGCATGACCACCGTAGAAAAGGTTTTGTCGACGGAAGAATCGACAAAATGATAGATTTCTTTTGTTGATCTGTCATTTTGTAGATTCTACGTAGATGTAGGATCTCTACTACATCTTCCATATTGGAAATTAGTGTTTGACGGCGCGGTTGGTGCAGTGGCTGAGCGATTGCCTGCTGCACTGCGTGTCGTGGGTTCGATTCCAGCATAGTACAAATATTTGTATGGCCTACAGGTCATTGTTCCGCGTCTGGCTGTTTGTGTATGTGAGTTTAAATGTTTGTAAATGCACCCACGATACAGAAGAAATTCCAAGCGTGGGGCAACGTGTAAAAAAAGGTAAAATATAAAGCTTTTTAGGTAATTCACTGCCAAAAAGTTTGATATAATTATCCAAAATCTACATTGAGTCCAGAAAACACAAAAAAAAAAATAACCAGAATGAGAAGTCTATCGATAATTGAAATTACGAAACACCAAATCAACGCATAATAACATACAAGACACATTAATCAATCATTTTAATAGCCACATGACGTCATAACGCTTACAAATGACGTCACGGCACAGTGTCACTTCATAACTCCAGTTTACTATGTTCTATTGACAGCCAGTGTACTACGGTACTAATCTCGACAAATTGACTGCAGTACACTGGCGAGCGTAATTAATTGGTCGGTGTTATTATTGTATAGCAAAATGTGTTGGGGATTGATTTTAGTTAATACAGGGTGTAAACAGACCCTTCACATAGCCGTCAACCAAGCATTCTATACATCAAACTAAGTAACTTTACGCAAAAATTATTGCTGGGAATCGACTTTTTTTTTTTTTGGGTGAAAAATCACATTTTTCGGTAGGACTCGATGGAAAGCACTCATAGCATTGTGCTGATGAATGGATTGAATAGTACGAGGGTCGTGGAGGTGTGTAAAGTAAAAATCTTACATTAATAACATGTATTTAAAAAAAAAAACTTGTGAAAAAGTTGGAATTTTGACCCCCAATATCTCCGTAACTAGAAGGTTCCCAGGTATGGTCTAGAACAAAAAAAATATCGCAGTGACGAGGAAAACAAGTGCCGTTCGTTTATGTTAAGGGTCTATTTACACCCTTTATATATTATCGGTATGTAATATGTTAGTATAATAAAATTAAAGACCGTAAAATATAGTTGCACTTGGGACTGTCCGAAAGAGATACCGCGGCCCTGGAACACAAAGGGTAAAGAAAGAACATGGATGGGTTTTAGTCAGTAGAAGTCTTAAATCGTAAGTACTTAAATCTCGTGTATTTATTAAAATACACGAGAATTAAGTACAAAATCATGACTAGATAAACTCGTGCGATTTGCCGCCATTAGATTATTTTCTCTGGGGTTATGTAAAGTCGCATTGTCTATGCCGATATATCAGATACAACTGAGCTACTTACATTTTAATATGTGAATGCAAGTGATTCTGTTGATTTCATTGAAAAGTTTTTTACAGTTGATTTAAAGATTAAAATTTTCCACTAAGCTTAAATCTCGGATTTGTCTGAAACAATTAGGACGTATAAAGTATGGAACCTACATGAGCCATTTATGAAAATGAACAATATTTTTGAGACATTCCGTTGAGAGCATTCAATTCAAAAAACAACATCTATAGAATTTCATAGGTAAAAAGTTGGAGGATTAGCCATTTAAAAAACATGTACAGAAAAAAAAATTGTCTTCCTGAAAAATGCTTCATATATTTTTATCGATTTCAATGTTTTTCCCCAGCACTATTAAGTTCGGAATTATCCCATCAGGTAGTCCTAACTAACCTCAAATAACCCTTTCCCGAAAGTTTATTACGATAGTCAGTTGTAACTAACCTAATAAACTGATTATAAGTAACATAAAACAACTAAACCAACTCAATAATTTATTACACCGTCGTTGAATAATAAAACAGTTAGACGGTTTGTCAAAACTTTCCTGAGGGTCAGTTTCGGGAAATTTCCCGAATTCCCGATCCCGAAAGTGAGTGTTTGTTTTTCGGGCCATGTACCGAATTTGGCCCGTATCGTTATTTGCATCGTGTCTATTATACTCGGGGGTCTTGTTTGGCGAAATTAATTTGGGGTCATCCTCGCCATTTTTTTTTCTCTGAGGTGAGCTGAATTTGAAGTGATAATTGTGTACGTGAGTACCAACGTGTTGCCAGGGCTGCGGGACTGTTCGAAAGAGATACCGTGGCCCTGGAACATAAAGGGCAAAGAAGGAACATGGATGGGTTTTAGTCAGTACAAGTCTGACACTCCCCTCCGCTCCGCCCAGAGTGGGGGGGGGGTCATTTGATGATTTCCCATCCGGAAAAAAAAAAAAAAAAAAGTACCAACGTGTTCCAAATGTCTCTTTTTTTCAAATTATGGGAGGAGCTCGTGGCTTAATAATAACAGCCGATAGGGTCGAACATCAGGTCAAGCCGATATTGCCTAAGTTGGTCCCTGGATTGGTGGCTTACCTATTAAATACCGAGTTTCCTCCGAACCTCGGAAAGCACGTTAAGCCGTCGCCAAGTAGATCTTTGACAGCCGTTACAGGTAGTCTGACAACCAGACTTACCAATAGGTATCGTATCGTATAGGCAGTCGCTCCATGAGAAATACTGGTATCCAGCTGTATCCGGTTAGGCTGGAAGCCGACCCCAACATAGTTGGGAAAAGGCTAGGCAGATGTATCTAAGAGGGGGCGAGCCTATTGCCATCAACCGGGCACAAGTCCAGACCCCGCTCGGCTCACTGTCATAACATGTAATATTATATGATTTTTCGGATTCATATATGCGTATTGTATAATGATCACTTGCTTCGGTGAAGGAAAACATTGTGAGGAGACCAGCATGACTGAGAGATATTTCTCGACGGCATGTAAAGCCAAGTCAGAGGCCCATGGGCGGTATAAAAACTCTTACACCAGGTTAGTCACTAACCACACGTTATAGAAAGATTATATACTTTATGCAAATCAACACAACTTTCCCAAACGTCATACTTACCTATCCAAACTTATGACGAAGGCCAAACCTGTCAAAAGACAAATAAAGGTGGGTCATCAATGTGCTCGCACGTGTGTCTAGAATAAAGCTCGCGAATAGTTACACACGAGATGCTGTGCTATGCACATCATCGACATTATTAGAGGCTTTAAGTATCAGCCTATAATACCTCCACTGCTGGGACACAGGTCGGGAGGCGTTTAGGGAGGCAACCATTGAAAGGTTGGTAGATCTCACATGTTTAGAATTTTTGGTTCAGGACGTGCCAGTTTCCTCTCGATCTTTTCCTTCACCGTTTTTAGAGATTTGGTAATGAAATAAATTACAAGAAGCAAAACGTCTGCTTGGGTTCAAACCCACGACTTGTCGATCGTAAATCGGGGCCGTTACCACTGGGCTGGTACTGCTCTCGACTTTTCAGTTCTAACAAATAAGGTTGGGTCATTAATGTGCACGCGTGTGTATCTAGAACAAAGCTCGTGACTGATACATTACACACGAGATGCTGTGCTATGTCGGTCATCAGTATTAGTAGCGGTTTTAAGTGAAGAGGGTCTCTAAAGTAAAAGACGCTTTTTTTTTCGGATGGTAAATCATCAAATGACCCCCCCTCCCGCTCTGGGTGGAGCGGAAGGGAGTGTCAGATTTGTACTGACTAAAACTCATCTAAGTTCCTTCTTTGCCCTTTGTGTTCCAGGGCCGCTTCTTTGAAACAGTCCCGCAGCTCAAGTAAAAAGACTAAAGGGGAGAATGGAAGAAGAAAACTTGCTGTACCGACCCCAAGTATGCCCCAAGTATAATGGGACGAGGGACGGAAAATGATGATGAAGCTATCAAAATGACAACCAACAATTTACGTGCAACTTCAATATCGCACAGGAACTTCAAGAAGAGCGCAATTACTGTTGCATGATGTGTTATTTTTTTGTTTGTTGTTAGTAACTAATTAATTCTAATATCCTTGCAATATCAATATACACGAGAATTTAATAAATATTCTCCACATGAGAAGCCTTCGTCCTGCAAATGGCCAGTTACAAACTGATATCATAAACGAAAAATTTCAGGAAAATGTTTCCCTTTACGTCGAAAAAATAACAACGGGGGCAAATAGTGAATTTCAAAGCTTTTGTCTCACAGTTTAGTGTTAGTTACACTATTTTTTAGGGTTCCGTAAACTACATGGTGTGGGATATTCTCTAGATGGATGGTTTTGAAGTCGTGTTATTATCACTATCTCACTTTGAAGGCGAGGACTGCATCATCATTCTCCTGTCCTCCTCTATCTCAGTGCACTGCAGGTCTTCTTCTTCTATAAGAAAGAAAGAAAGAAACTGCAGGTCTTCTTCTTCCATATTTTTCAATTAGTCGTCATCTCACGAGTCTCTATTTTTGTCTGCCACAGCTGTTACCTACAAAAGACGGTAAAATGTATAGAACAGTTATTTTTTTTAAGAAGAAACGAAAAATTTTGCCTTGATCCTTGTGCTGAAATCATAATATCCGTTTGTGCGTCGATGTCCCTTCCACCATCATCATCATCATCATCTGCCTATCATCATCATCAGCCTATAGCAGTCCACTGCTGGACATAGGCCTCCTCAATCGCACGCCATTCAACTCGATTTTCAGCAACTCTCATCCAGTTGCTACCAGCCACCCTGCGAAGATCGTCACTCCACCAGCCTGAGGGCGTCCCACCTTACGTTTACCGATTCGCGGTCTCCACTCAAGAACACGTCTACCCCAACGGTCATCGGTCGATCGATCATCTGCCTAGCCTTTTCCCAACTATATTGGGGTCGTCTTAAAGTCTAACCGGATGCAGCTGAATACCAGTGTTTTACATGGAGCGACTGCCTATATGACCTCCACAACCCAGTTAGTACTGGGTAATACGATACCCCTTGGTAAGACTGGTTGTCAGACTTTCGGGCCACTGACTACCTGTAACGACTGTCAAAGATCTACAAATGACAGCCGGGACCAACGGCTCAACGTGCTTTCCGAGCCACAGAGGATGTCCCTACCACCCTGTATATTAAAAGATTGGTTTCACCAATATCATGATAATTGTCTTCCATCGCAATTTTGTGAGTCAACTTTTGGTAAAGCACGTCATCCAGATTATGAGACGATAAACGTATGTTGTAAAGAAACGCCTAGCTACAGAACCTCAAGACCAATCGAAAAAATCACGTGTCACCATTTTTATTATTAAATCTGCGGCACGGGTAGCAACTATGAAATTCCGGTGGTCACCGGCGCAAAGGTTAATTTGTCCGGCTTCGGGCACCGTCCAGTGTAAATACCTCTCATATTTTTGCTTTAATAGAAAATTTTGTCTCGGAACTGTGTGTAAGGACTTTTGGAGAAGGCATTTTGAAGAGTATTTCTGCTCTTAGGAGTAGGTTATAATAGCGCCACAACATCAACTTTAAGTCTTTTGTGGTACGAGTTCCAACTCACCATCTACAGACCTTTCATGAAAGAGGACTTTTGACCGAAAGGAGTCCGCGCCGTCAACGACATGTGTCTAGTTATAGTTAAATAAGGTTTTTTATATGTATTAGATTATTAATGTATAAGATTATTTTGTGTATTTTTATCTATGGGCCTCAGTTACCTGACAATAAAATTATTGATTGTTTGATTGATTGATTGATACTGTTGTACAGTGCAAGTAAAGCACAGGTTTCATATAAATATGTCAGCATTTTATCTGCGCTGAGCCGGCCAATTTAGTACACGAATAGCATTCATACCGCGTGCACTCACTTATCATTCAATCATACTTCTTTCAATAAATATCAATCAATCAGTAATCAGCGTATCAATCAGCATAAACTAAAGGTGTAAGGTCCCTAACCATACATCTTAATGGTCCTTCGAGCCGGATTTATGATGATCTTGCTCTTTTGATTGATTTTCATTAATAGGCAATAATGATAGCTTTGATATTGGCCTTTTCATTCTAATTTGAGCATATCCACCATGTCCACCTACAGTTTAGCACATCCCTGTTCTGACGGTACGACTTGCGTTTTGTGCGGCTTCTGTGCCACGTACCACTCCCGGAGTTTGTTCTCAACATTATTATATTTTATTAGTTGCTAACTATGACCTGGTTAACTAACTTCAGATAACTTCTTAGTATTAGGTAGTATTGGGTTTGTGGCTTAATTTAGACACGGACTGAGCTTTACAAGTAAAAAAAAAACAGGAATACATTGGTTTTTGAGGATTTTTTGAGAATCGGTTGTGAGAGTTAAGATCAAGTGAGAGTCAACGACGTGTGCCTGCGCGCACATACCAGATGCACTGCTGAAACGGGACAGCCCTATCACGGGCGCTGATGGTTCGCTGAGTATAATAATAGGTCCACAGGCTGCACGTGTAGAAGACTTGGCTATAAGCTTTGAAAAGCATTATTTTACTTAACAATAAGAGGAAGATCTGACTGCTCAGAAGGGTTGGACACATATTGGGATACTATGTATCACCACTCTAGGAGGCAGTAGCGAAGGGTCAATTTTTGTAAGACGTAACCCGGAGTACATATCTTTACTGTATAGAATATTATTGGCTATAGAATACTGACTGTGTCATTTTCCAAAGGGAAGCCGGCAGGATTTGGGTTGTATGGAACCTTCGCCACTGCTAGGAGGCCATTTTTATCCTGGCACTAAATTATCGCAGCGCAAAGTGGTTCAAATAATCAACTTACCTCCCCAATTTTTATGCAGCTCCCTTTAAAGCTGTCGCAAAGCTGTTAAAGCTACTTAATCCTCCAATAACTTCCGTTCACAGCCTCAAAACAGCTTGAAAAACGGTTTAGCCACAATTTCCGTGGTCCGAGTATACGGCTATATGCTCTAAATCGTCGGGTAACATTATTATGTTGCTGGGTGGAACTTGAGCGTCCTGTGTGCGCCTTGGGTATAAGGGTGTGAGCAGATAAGTCAGGGAAGTGTGTGTTGATGATTTTTTGCTTCTTAGCCTCATATTATAATAATTAAAACTAAATTTATTTGGACAAAAGTAGCTACAGATTGGGCTCCGACCATCAGAACTAGGCGACGCGGTAGGCCCAGAAGGAGATAGCTGGACGAATTTATTTTATTTATTTATTTATTTAAAATTATGAAATAACACCTTTACAGCTATAACGCCAATGCGATGTTACCACCACCAAGATACAATAACTTACATAAGCTAACAAAAATACAATTAAAACACAATTAGAATACATATCAAAAAAGAAAAATATTAAAATACCTACAATAAGCACAACTCTAAATATTTTCAATGCACTTCAGTGCTACTCCTGTGAACTTCATCAGACTGCAGTGAAATATATCTACCTCATCTGAGATAATATTTAACAGTCTTATGGCGCGTGAATTAGGCTCCCCACCCAAAGGATTGGGCCCAAATAGCACAAAGGGGAAAAGTGAAGGGTGGGGGGGGTTTGCCCTACAGTGGGACACAACAGGCTTATAATAAATATTTACAAAAAAGGACTACATTCAATGAAATATTCTAACTAGTAAGTATAAATAACAAAAGCAATAGGACGCTTAGGCGTCAAAGTACTCCTCAACATCGCTGATATCCGGAAACGTGTCCAAAGGACTGGCAGCATTGCCACGTTGAACTGAAATGGTAATTATTAGCCTCATAATCTTTATTTAAGCAAGAGAAACGTGGGGCAGATAATGAGAATTAGATGCAAGTGTCTTCTAGAAATGTACCTAATCGTGCATTAAGAAGACGTAAGCGATCGAAATTCAGCAGAGAGCCTTAACAAATGGAAATTGCATTTAAAGCGTTTTGGAAACTAGCTGGACTAACTGAACAGACAACCTGAAGGTGCAATCAATATCCATTCTTTCCCTATATGAAAAGAGATCAGCAGTGATATAATAACAATGCGAGCCTGTTACTATTCCAAAGCAAGACAAAGGTGTACGGTGCAAACGCACATTCTGCAATTCAGCAGTTTTTTACTTCACGTTCATTTCAACTCATAATAATTAGTTCAGTTCGCGTTGAGCTATCAAATCAGCCAGGCGTTCTGTAACAGCCAACAAGGGCCGCGTCACTCATTTCATTTCCACACCATCAGTTCATTAAGCTCATTTTACCTTTAGTATCTTTCGGACAATACAGTAGTGTTTTAAAGTACTTTACCTTCTTTCATTCCTATCACCCATCATCTAAAAGTAATGTATGGTCTAGCAAGGGATCATACAAAAGGTCTCTTCTTTACCGAGCAGTCATGAGCATCGATCGCCGCGCTTGCTGAAGGCGGATTGCCTATTTCAGACTAACATTATAATGTTAAACTATAAGTCCAGGTTTTCTGTCCATAATGATCCTTCACTCCCTCCTTACTGCTTCTTGGGTGTAGTGGTCGCAAGAACGACTGCTGAGCATCAGGTCCTGGATCGGGCAAAGTTTTATTGGGTTTTTCTATCAGGAATTTCTCCGTAGCAGTCACGTAGTCTGGATTAGTACTCGGTTGATGGCAGTAGGCTCGCCTCCTATTACACGGGACTGAAACATAACTGGCGAAATGTGGGTGTACTATTAAGTACACCCACATTTCGCACATTTTGCCGATGCCTGCCAGGGCTGCGGGACTGCCTAACCCTTCGGCGATTACAAGAGTGATGTCATGTAGTTTCTTCACTTCTTTCTTTCTTTCGACGTCCAAAATAAATGTAGAAACTACTTTAATAAAATACGGTTTTCTTATTATAGTACCGACATTGTAAGCACATCCTAAACTAGCGCATAAATCGGACCTCAGTGCAATTTCTAGTAGAGTCCCAAGACTCGCACTAGGGGACGATAAATCTGAGAGCTACGTCTGGCACAGGTGCTAATTATTACTACGTGGGTATCATTACTAATTAGTAATTAGGAAATTGTGTTACTTGCTGTTTTTATGGGGTGATTAATTTTATTTACATGGTGTAGGGAAAACTATTGAATACCTATGTAAAAACCAGTGAGAGCAGCGGTGGCCCAGTGGTGGCGGCCCCGACTTACGCGCCTGGCTGGAGTCGTGGGTTCGAACTCAGCCAGGCGCATTACTTTGTGTAATTTATTTCATCACCACTGCTCTCAAAACGGTGAAGGAAAACATCGTGAGGAAACCGACATGTCCTAGAACCAAAAATTCGAAGACATGTGACATCTACTCACCCGCACTGGGCCCGCGTGGTGGATTATAGCCCATTCCTTCTCACAGAGAGGAGGCCTGTGTCCCAGCAGTGGGAACATTAAAGGCTGGTTATGCTATGCTATGTTATGCTATGTAAGACGACAGAAACCATTAGATTTGTATCGGTCTGATAGAGCATGAAACATAATGAAGTTATTGAAGAACATGAATATTGACATACTAATAGGAAAGAGGCCAAAAATACCCTGAAAATGACATGAGAGGTGTGTCCTACTAATATTATAAATGCGAAAGTTTATGAGGATGGATAGATGTTTGTTACTCTTTCATGCAAAAACTACTTAACGGATTAAGATGAAATTTAGCAGACAGATAGTTTATAACCTGGATTAACATACCGGGTGTAAACAGACCCTTCACATATCCGTCAACCAAGCATTATGTACGTCACACTAAGTAACTTTACGTAAAAATTATTGCTGGGAATCGACTTTTTTTTTGGGGTGAAAAATCACGTTTTACGGTAGGACTCGATGGAAAGCATTGTGCTGATGAATTAATTGAATATTACGAGGGTTGTGGAGGTGTGTAAAGTAAAAATCTTACATTAAAAACATGTATTAAAAAAAAAACTTGTGAAATAGTTGGAACTTTGACCCCCAATATCTCCGTAACTAGAAGGTTCCCAGGTATGGTCTAGAACAAAAAAGTGATCGCAGTGACGGGGAGAACAAGTGCCTTTCGTTTATGTTAAGGGTCTATTTACACCCTTTATGCACCCTTTATGCCCTTTTTGTAGCATGTTCTTGTGGGTCAATAACTATACTCGACGCGGGCGAAGCCGGGGGATAAGCTAGTTGATCATAACATATTTACATTCATAGCAATTCACAAAGACTTGCGTTTATTTAATTAACAAGTTCTTATTTATTAAGTTTCTAAAGTATACAACATTATTTTTATATGCGAAACCTGAATATAGTTTGTTAAGAATAAGTAACTGAATCGATTCCAGTAATTTTTAAACCACGTTATATTTTGTTTCAAAAATATTTAAAAAAGTTACAAGTTGGACACCGAGCGACATTAAGTACCTATCGCAATAATTTAAGTTACTACTGCCAAATTTTTATTATCAATGACCTCAAGATGACGCAGGAGGCGCGCGTGGGCGCGCTGCGTGGTGACCACGTTTTTGTGCGGACAACCAGGTAACAGAAGAAGCTTATAACTTTGTGATTTTTCATGATACAGTTTTGAAATTTCGTACATAGACTCTTTACATAAACATAACACGTGTTTCAGGTTTCGCATATACTAAAACTAATTTTGTATATATAAATAACGGTAGTGTCTCGGAGAAAGAAAATCATTTTTGTTTTAATACGGGGTAGAAGGAACACCGACGCGAAAACGGTTACCACGTCATCAATGTCGTCGTCGTCATTCTGAGGTTATTTAAAAAAAAACAGCTGTTTCCTACAAAAGTGCAATACCTACACGGTCAAAATGTATGGAACAGCTGATTTTTTTAAAAATAATCGGTGAAAAATTTCCATGAAGCCGGTTCATAATGATATACTGAATACGTGGTAACCGTCTGTGCGTCGGTGTACCTTCCACCCCGTATTTTGAAGACGACCAAAATTGATCAATAAACTAACACAGTTCGTCAAAGTGTAACCTACATTCCCCAAGTTTTTGCCGACATTTGACAAAGAGCACAAATGATAATTGAAAAAGCTGTCCAACTATAAACTTGGTCATGTTTTATTACTATTAATATTTTTACTATAGCTAACTGTGTGTAACTTTACTTTTTAATTTGTTTTTTTTTTATCTTATAGCATCGTATTGGAGTTGGTCTGTAATGTTTGTATAATTAGTGGTAAATAAATAAATAAGTCAAAACAAATAATCACTTCTCTAAAATGACAACACAGCACTTATACAACCTAACGACGCTTAAAATTTACACCCTCAAACTTGGGTAGTACACTAGTTAACCCGTAACCCGGCCGGCAACTTAACCCTAAAGTTTTTCTACTTAATCTTGGCGTGGGGGTCTGACGGGGTATTAATCTATTGGACCGAAGCTGCTTATAGGGTTTCTTTAGTATACCCGACTCTTATTTGCTGCGTGTTTGGCTTGGGAAATATAATTGGAAAACCTTTTTTTAGGTTTTTTTACTTGGAGATGGTTTTTAAGGGTATTCCTCAAAGCGCAACTACCATTTTTAGACCACACCATTAACCATTACCATTACTAGGTTGCGCTTCGAGGAATATTTTAGTTGCGCTTAATTGGTTGCGCTTTGAGAAATACCCCGGTTTTAGAACGACTTTCCGATGTACACATAAACATAACAGAGGTGCGGCTCATATACATATGTAAATATATTAGGCGCACGTTTGTTTATACAGGAATTTTTCAGTAGCAGTCACAGAGTATGGATTTGTGCCCGGTTGTTGGCAATTGACTCGTCCTCTAATACATGGGACTTAAACATAACTGGCGAAATGTGGGTGTACTATTCGATACATCTCTGCCTAACCATTCGGGGAGTACATGTGTGATGTTATGTAATGGCAATAGGCTCGCCCCTTATTACATGGGAATTTAACATAACTGGCAAAATGTGGGTGCACTATTAGGTACACCTCTGCCTAACCTTTCGGGGAGGATCTCTAATAATGATGAAGTAAATACAGCCATCTCTATCAATGGAACACCCATAACGATAACGGCATTAAAGCCTTCCTCAGGCAGCAATTCTCAACACTAATGCGTACCTAAAGTACCCATTACTGTAACCATCCTATCTGGAAAACATTGAGGAATAAGTACTGGAAACCAAGACTTGCCATTTGTTCCTCTCTTAGATTTGAACGAGGACAAATTTGAAATTTAAATCACGCCGTTTAAGAGAATTGATGGTCGCACAGTCCTTGGAATTTCACGTGATGTAGGCACCCAATTACTTGTGATTGCTATTTGGATTATGTTTTTATCTGATTGTCTGGTTTTAAGGTAAAATAGTGGATGTGGAATATTTTTTGAAGAGGAAAAGAGTCGGCAGTAACAACGAGCCTTTTTGGCGCGTTTACGAAGCCGTTCAAAGGGAATTCAATTAATATAACATCACGCCAGTAATTCCCGAAGGATTAGGCAGAGGTGTACTTTAAAAGTACACCCACATTTCACCAGTTATGTTTAGCATAAGCATAGCATAATCAGCCTATTAATTTTCCCACTGCTGGGACACAGGCCTCCTCTCTATGAGAGGGAATGGGCTATAATCCACCACGCGGGCCCAGTGCGGGTTTGTAGATGTCACAAATGTCTTCGAATTTTTGGTTCAAGGACGCCGCCGCCGCTTTCGGTCCGGTTCCGCTGCCGGTTTCCTCACGATGTTTTCCTTCACCGTTTTGAGAGCAGTGGTGATGAAATAACTTACACAAAGAAATGCGCCTGGCTGGGTTCGAACCCAAGACTTACTGCTCGTAAGTCGGGGTCTCCACCACTGGGCTACTGCTGCTCTCAATTATGTTTAAGTCCCATGTAATAGGGGGCAAGCCTATTGCCATCAACCAGGCACAAATCCAAAGACCGAGGCTGCTATTGAAAAATTCCTGATGGAAAAACCCAATATCACTTGGCCCGACCCAGGAATCGAACCCAGTATCTCCTGCTCAGCAGTCGCAATTGCAACCACTACACCAACGAGTTACATAAAATAACATAATCGGTTAAGCAGAATTGTGACTATAGTATCCACTTTTCGCCAGTTATGTTTATGTGTGACGTAATAAGGGGCGAGCCTATTGCAATCAACTGGGCACAAATCTAGACCTTAGACACTGAAAAAACACAACTAGACTAGACTAACGAGGCAGCTCTTTGAATTAGTTTTTAACCTAATTCAAAACGTCATCTAATAAACTCGTAAACTAATTCAAATTCATAACGTCATCATTTGCCTAGCCTTTTCCCAACTATGTTGGGGTCGGCTTCCAGTCTAACCGGATGCAGCTGAATACCAGTATTTTACCTGGAGCGACTGCCTATCTGACCTCCACAACCCAGTTAGTTCTGGATTTTTTTTTTCGGATGGGAAATGGGTAATACGATACCCCTTGGTAAGGCTGGTTGTCAGACTTTCGGGTCACTGACTACCTAACGATTGTCAAAGATCTACAAATGACACCCGGGACCAAAGGCTTAACGTTCTTTCCGAGGCACGGAGGAAACTCGGTATGTAATGGGTGGTCACCAATCCACAGACCAACCTAGGCAAGCACGGCTTAACCTAAAGATCGAACCAAGCGGCAGTTATTTTAAAAACTTATTTCAACTTATAAAATTACGTCTCAATAACAGAAAACTGTTGTAAAATGGTTGCACCTATTACGCAAAGCCGGCCATACATCTGGCTCGCCGGAGCTTTTTACCACTTTCTACTGAAAAGATTTTTCAGCCACGGTTTGTCGCACTTGACGTTATATTTATTAGAGGTTTCTTTTTACCTTGTTGAGGAATTTAAAGGACTTATTGCAATTTTTGTTAACACTAGATGAATAAAGACCTAAATCAAAGCGTGCTTCTGGGTTTTCTATGCTCGGTTCAGCCCTGAAAGTTGAAATTTTACCAGCGCATTTTTAGGTATTCATTAAGGAGCTTCCTAATGTTAGTTGAAACGGGAAATAGTCTAAATGATAAGAGAATGACTGACTCGTTGGTCTACTGGGTTGGGTTTGATTTCCAGGTCGTTCAATGTTATTGGGTTTTTCAATTAAGAATTTCTCAGTAGCAGCCACGGAGTCTGGATTTGTGCCCGGTTGGGACTAAAACATAACTGGCGAAATGTGGGTGTACTATTAGGTACATCTCTGCCTAACCCCTCGGGGTTAACAGGCGTGATGTTATGTTATGTAACTATTTTTTTCAAAATATTGCAAATGTGACTGTGTTGCGCCGGAGGTGCGAATCATTTTTTCTCATCACGAGCATTGCCAGACATTGGATCTTCTAGCTAGACATTTTAACGTTCAGCTTTTCCATCCATAAATTCGTTCCCACATTAGTGAATATATAAGGTCTATCTTTTCATACACGAAATATTTTAAAGAGTAACTTCTATAAGTCGTAAAGTCGCCATAGCAACGAAAAAAAAAAATCATTTAAGTGTTTTTTTTTACAAAATTATCATAATTCTAAAATTTTTTGAGACTTTTGTGCATAAAACCTTTACTCCCATATTCTAACAATGACAGTAGGTAAATACGACGTAGTAAACTACCGTTATGGATGCTTAAAAATAAGGAGCCAGTATTTATTTTGTGGGTCAAGTAATTTTAAATTATTTATGTTTATAAAAAAATATACTCAGATAAAAAAATATTCAATTGAAATTGCCGTTAGATGATTCCCTGAAAATATTTCGTGTATGAATAGTTAGACCCTATATAATTATTAAGGTATGTTTGTTACTGCGATTTCTTTTAGTTGCTTAATTCCGATGACATAAACTAAATAGCTGCTACGAATACCTACCTACTGAAGTTTTTTTTTCCATAGTTGGTCAATTTTGACTAGAATATGTGAAATTGGGGCGGCTGTATACACCTTTCTTTTTATTGCACGCACGAGTTGTCAGTATCATAATAACTGTCACCGACTGAAATGTATTAAACGCCTTTTTAGAATTTTTCAAGGTGACACTTTTTGTGGTTATAATTGGTTATTACTAAAGATATTTACAGCAACTAGGCTGATAAAAAGTGATTACCTTGATGGTAGTTATTTTGCTCCACCATTTTTTTGTTCTAAAACATATAAAGAAACTAAAAACTTGCCTAGACTAATGAATCTGTAGTTGTTAAGAGCGTTAACGTCTTACGGCATTTCATACAAACTTACAAGTGATTTTTTTTCGAAATGACTGAATCGATTTTAATGAAACTTCGTACGCATAAGCAGGATACATAGGTCTAAAAACTTGACAAAAAATATTCTAAAAATAGTGTTACAGCTAAATTAGACAGGTTTTGGATTTTCCAATTATCTTTATTTTTAAAAAGACATTTTCAAAAGTTCTCTGTCATGTTTTTAGACTTTTGTATCCTGCTTATGCGTACGAAGTTTCATTAGAATCGGTTCAGTCAAAAAATCTTTAAATTTCGAAAAAAAATCACTTTATAGTTTGTATGAAATGTAGTAAAACGTTAACGCTCTTAAAGCGTAAAATAATGTTAAAAAAAAAACAAAAGCAAACTACCTTAAAAACCAAAATAATTATACAGACAAGTTACTAACAGTATAGAAAAGGGGAATCGCACTGTAAAATGCAATTTGTATACCAGACGTGCTAACTTGACTGTGCTTCACAAAAGACTTCTGTTAACAAACGAGACTAAAACTGTGCACAAAATAGAAACACGGTTTAGGACAAAGACTACGAAATATCAGAGAGATATGACAGATCTGTAGTTAGAAAAAGGGGCTTAGTCTCTTAGTCATGCATGCCCTGACACCTACGCACTTGACGATCTTATAACTGCATCAGCGAGCGGAGTTCGCATAGCTGAAAATTTGCCATTGACACGCTAATAAGAGGTTTGAGACCTTGCGGTGGGTTGATGTCGATATAGTTGAAGTATTTAAATACTATTCGTAAATCATAGAGGTTGTCAAAGTCTTGGAAAGAAAACATGTTTGTGAAGAGATCTTGGTAGATACACTGGTTGGCTTTGCTAAAAGTCCGATGGATGAGGTGTGTTGAAACGACGATGACGTGATAACTAGGGAACCCGAAACCGTCAATTGGAGACGAATTTGATCAGACTTTTGACTTTACTTCCGAGAATATTTTAGAAGAACAAAATTTAGCACTGTCTTTACTAGATGTAGAGAATTGCTGACAACTTCAAGTTGCATCAATCAAAGACCTAGTGCGCACTTGGACTATGAACTAATGCAAATGCAAAAGGATTCTTGGAATGGGTGTTATAACTTCGCCGTGATCCTTTGTAAAATAGGGTTGTGCAACGTAATGCAGCATTAACCTTCTCGCCCACAATTAAGTTGACCATCTATCTACATACAGGATGTAAGGGACAGCCCTCCACAAACTGACAGGGTGCATTCAGCTCCTTATTTTGAATCATATTCCACCGGAATTTTTCTCCGGAAAATTATCTCAATTTAAAATTACATTTCCTGTATGCGGCACTCCATTTATGTAAATAATAGGGCTAAAATAAAATAAAAAACAACAATGGATGTTGAAATACTCTAACGAACGACGCGTGAAATCAGCTGTTCACTTCTTGCCTAGCTACAGAGTTCATCGAACTCATCGTCGCGCTTGCCGTTCGCATGAGGAATGAGGAAATAAAACTAATCAAATTTATTGGATTCCCATAACGTTCCAGACATAATTTCGTAGTATGATATACTGAATTCACCCCATCACTTTGTGGAGGGCTGTTCCTTACACCCTGTATAGTCTTTGCCCCTACTTAGTAAAGAAGTTCCCCCGCACACAGTGGTGTGTGTGAGTAAAAAACACTCAGTTTCAAAGCGGACGCCGTGGCCTTTGTTCGGAGCTCCCTGCCGATCCTTTGCTAACTACCCTCTCTGATCGCAGGCTATTTTGATAAAGTTTCAGGTGAGGAGGAGGTCTAATTTGTTTAAAGTTTTCTAAGCAACTGGAAACTATATTTTCTTTTGGAATAGTGGTTCTGTGTTGGAGGCATGTAGATAGATTAACGGTTTCGCTTCTTAGGACGTCAGAAACCGGTTTTGCATAAAAATCTTCAATCAGACTCTTATAATGTTAGGTGACAAGACTACCCCTGTGATCCGTCATCCACCATTACCTTTTTTTTTACATGATGGGTTTGCTCTTGACCTCCTTTTGCTCTTTGTATTGGTGGATGACAGCTAATCCCCTATGTCTGCAATAGTAATTCTGTTTAATATTTCCAACAAAGATGAAAACTGCCTTATTGGTCCAGTGGTAGCAAGCACGATTGCTGACCACTCTGAAGCCTTGAGTTCGATTCCCATGTCGGGAAAAGTGTTATTAGGTTTTCCCATCAGAAATGTCTCAGTAGAAGCCGTGGAGTTTGGATTTGTGCCCGGTTGATGGCAATAGGCTCGCCCGCTATTACATGGGACTTAAACATAATTCGTGAAATGTGACTGCAACATTAGGTATGTACACCTCTGAGTTAGTTTTTACTTTTATTCAATACTCTTTTCAAACTTTCTGTTTGCAGGAAATCTACGACTTTTTAAAAATGAATTCAGTTCAAAAGTCGACCATTGCTGTTTTCTTTTAATAACTTTATACCTGTAAGACTTCTTCAGTGGCAGTCGACGGAGGGAAAATTGTAAATTATTATCAGAAGAGGGTTATTTTTCAAAAGGAATTTATAGGTCTCTCTGGATCTATTAATAAACTGGAGGATTTTGATATTATTGCGTGTGTAATATTGAACAGGCGAATAAGAATTTTGATTTGATTTGAGCATTCAAATTGTCATTGATTGATGGAGTGGAAGAGAAAGACTTAGGAAACGATGGATGTTGAGGTCAGCTTCTAGACTAACCGGATGCAGCAGAATACTAGTATTTTACATGGAGCGACTGCCTATCTGACCTCCACAACCCAGTTAGTACCGGGTAATATGATAGCCCTTGGTAAGACTGGTTGTCAGACTTTCGGGCCACTGACTACTTGTAACGATTGACAAAAATATAATACATAAAATGATATCCGGGACCAACGGCTTAACGTGCATTTCAAGGAACGGAGGAAACTCGGTGTGTAATGGGCGGTCACCCATCCACGGACCAACCCAGGGCACGCGCATCTTAACCTAAAAATTAGCGCTTTTTATTTCGCTACGAGATCAAGTACCCTATGATTTCCAATTCAAATTTAAAAGACAAAAAATGTTCTTTCTCATCCATTTGAGTTTTTTTCCAACCAATTTCTTAACAAAATGTCCTCAACTGCTGTCCTTTCTACTTATACCAAGAGGTACTAAGCGCGATCTTTCGGAACACATCTAGATTTTTATGCCTCGTATAAAAGTACTGATCTTATTATTTAAAGTACGACGACTGTAACGACAGCAAAAAGAAAATTTGTAAGATTATTGTTATTTTATTTTTCATTTCGAGGTTTTGCTAACCGTTAGTTTATGGTTTTAGATATAAGAACTACTTGTTTTTTTTCCATTTCAATCAATGAAGTCATCACCATCATCATTATTTCAGCCGATAGACGTCCACTGCTGGACATAGGCCTCCCCCAAAGGCGGCGGCACAGTTGGCGCAGTGGCTGAGCGATTGACTGCTGCGCTTCGTGTCGCGGGTTCGATTCCCGCACGGAACAAATATTTGTATGGCCTACAGGTATAGTTGTTCCGGGTCTGGCTGTTTGTGTCTGTGAGCTTAAATGTTTGTAAACGCACGCACGATACAGGAGAAATTCCTAGTGTGGGGCAACGTTATATTAAAAAAAAAGGGTGTTTGTGCCAAAATCGCCACGTTTGGCAGGCGGGTTGGCGTAATATATTACTAGCTGACCCGCGCAACTTGGTCTGCATCACATAAGAGAGTGAGAGGGTTAAAGAGAGTGGGTCGTAGGCACCTATAATACAATTCTAAAGGAGCACATCACACTCATCATTCCGCATAACGTAAATGCGCGCGCGATACTTAATCATTATTTTGTTGCGGAGTTATTTTAAAATATATTATACTGATGACAGAAATGGCTCCACCTAGCTTTTATTCTTCAAACTTTCGGTTATTTTTGCTTAATTTCACTTATCAACGTTTCATGCCAGACGAAGTTAGCAGACATCACAAAGCGCTATGTTTACGGCTGTCTCCTACAAAAAGATTTGTTTTAACGTATTTCCAATCTACCATTAAGAATCAAATTAATGCATTTTCATTTCAACAAAAAGAACACATAACCAAGAAAAAAAACTTCCAGAAACACCAACTCAATTTCTAACAACTGTTTATGCTTACGCTACAAAGGTAAGAGCGTTTTAATATGCTAATGGTCTAAAATAAATTTGGCATAGGCATTTTATGGGGGAATGAAGTATAAATTCAATTTTCCCCGGCGGTAGGGGGGTTGGGGGGCTTTCGATCTTAGGGGTATATATTTGTCCCAGGAGTTTTCGGTCCGCAAGGGTTTATATCCCGGAGATAATCATGGTTTAAGGCATTCTGTCTTTCAGATTATCTAAGAGAGCGGAACATTTGATAGGTCCGTTTTATAGTTTTATTTAAGAAGGCAAAGTAATGTTGTCTCTTTACGTACAAATAAAAATAAACGATGTTAGTAAAAGTATGTTTGTGTATTTTTTATTTGTGAGGGACGGTTTTTGGGGATCCGTAGGAAAATGGGGAAACTTTTTAATCGTTATCTCGTACCTACCTAAAAGAATGTTCAAATTATTTATTTATTTAAATTTCATGTACAATAGTGGTACATTGGCGGACTTAATGCCACAAGGCATTCTCTACCAGTCAACCTCTGGGTTAAATAAGAAAACATTGTGATAGGGAGTACAAAATAAATATATAAAAAATAACTTCTTGGTATCGAAAATTTATATAGGCACTTATAATGATACTAATACTTATATACAAATAAAATAAACCAATACATATTTTAACAAATACCAAAATTAAAAACGAGAAACCTAATAATTACCATGACTCGACTTCTAATAGAGAGAGAGCTATTTATTCTGACTTAAATAGTGGTTACGCACTTTTCAAATTCAATTCTGTTTTATCATAGCGACCGTCAATGTCTAAAATTGTCAAAAATCATCAAACAGAGAGAGCAGCGGTGGCCTAGTTGGCGACCCCTACTTACGAACGAGTCGTGGGTTCGAACCCAGGCAGGCGCATAACTTTGTGTAATTTATTTCATCACCACTTCTCTCAAAACGGTGAAAGAAAACATCGTGAGGAAACCGGCATGTCCTAGGACCAAAAATAAGAAGACATGTGACATCTACCACACCGCTCTGGGCCCGCGTGGTGGATTATAGCCCATTCCCTCTCATAGAGAGGAGGCCTGTGTCCCAGCAGTGGGGACACCATAGACTGATTATTCATTAGGCAGAAGTGAGTTACACAGGTTAAAACTGAGGTAATACTCCACGCAAAATACGCGCTTTGACTTGGAGTTGCGGACACCAGCCCGTTATACAACTGAGGTAATAATGCAATCGTTCTCAAAAATACTAGAATTAACACCCTTGTTGCATTCGTCTGTCCATCATAGACGTCTTCAACCCAGCTTAAAACTATGTAACAATTCATACTACCAGTCAATAATAAGATCAGAATTTTATGCTTCTGTAAACAAGTTAGAGTACCTTTTGCAAAAAGTAAAATACACCAACTTAGCTCAAAATAAAATTACACAACTATACAACCAGATTTCCTATCACCTGTTTTGTTTGAAAATTTTCATTTGCATCAAAACGCTCACTGTACGGAACCTTTTATTAAAATACTGTCCACCGACCATACTTGACTGATTTTTATTTTATATTTTATTGCAGTTATATAGACGTGATCTGCTTGGTCTGTAAGTATGATGTATACGTATGACTATGTACACACATTATGTATACACATACATAATATATTATGTGTATTGAACGATGTATGCGGGTTATGTGGCATAATATACATGAAGCGTTAACTGTATAAGAAATCTGATGCTATTAGTTGTCACAATAGAATACAGTAATACCGCTTGATAAAATGTAAAAGAGAACGAAGGGGTTGGCAGTGTCTAGTGACTAAGCGAAGTGAGCGAACTAAGACCCCGCCATCCCCTTCTATAAGTATAAGTAGGAATACTGATTTGTCTGATTGACTGCACATTATGGTATCTTTATAACAATAGTTTTGCCTGCGTGGCGGTTTAAAATTATCCGAATACAAAATAATAAAATAAATTTTAAAATTATGTCGTAACTTAGATCATGGTCAACCTGAGCGCCAAATGTCCTCGAAAACCGTTCAGCCGTCAAAGCTTGAAAACGTTACAGACCAGAGTTCCCATTTATAATAATAAAAGTGTGGATGATAAACCAAATCAGAAACAGAAATAACAACCTTTTTACCAAAAGAGAAGAGAAATCAGAAAAAGCAATAAAAAAACAACCCGTTGTATTGCATAATATCAATACTCCAACGTTCATAACCAAAATAATATTATTTGCAAAATGCGCCGCCATTTTGAATTCCCGCCAAAATTTACCCGCCAATTCTAATTAAGTCAACCGTCGGAATCTAGACCGGAGTATAGCCGTCATTATTTGCAAGCTATCGATGAAATTGTAAGCCAGTGAATAGGCAACACAATAGCGAAGTTGAGTAATTAGCAAACAGAAGTACCAATGGTTAGCTTGGAGCTATTCATGGCCGACAAATTAGTGGTGGTTGCATGGTTGCGATTTATAGCATCACTAGCTTATGCTCGCGGCTTCGCCTGCATGACGTTCAGTAACTGTCCCACGGAAACATACTACCGGGATTCAAAGTTTCCTATGTGTTAATCCAGGTTATAAACTATCTGTGTGCCAAATTTCATCCAAATCAGTTCAGTAGTTTTTGCATGAAAGTGTAACTAACATCCACCCATCCATCCATCTTCACAAATTTTCGCATTTTTAATATTAGTAAGATTTATAGTAAAGCGAGCATCGAGCTCGTGGCTAGATAATGCGGATCAATGTTCAGGTTAAGCCGCGCTTCCGAGGTTGGTCCGTGGATGGGTGACCACCCATTTCATACCGAGTTGCCTCCGTGCCTCGGAAAGCATGTTAAGCTTTTGATACCGACTGTCATTTGTAGATCTTTGGCAGTCGTCACAGGTAGTCAGTGGCCCGAAAGTCTGACAACCAGTCTTACCAGAGGGTATCGTATTACCTAGTACTTACTCTGCTGTGGAGGTCGGATAGGCAGTCGCTCTGTGTAAAATACTGGTATTCAGCTGCATCTGGTTAGACTGGAAGCCACTGCATCTGGTCACACTGCCTAACGACTGTCAAAGATCTACAAATGACAGCCGGGACCAACGCCTTCCGAGGCACGGAGGAAACTCGGTATGTAATGGGCGGTCACCCATCGACAGACCAAACTAGGCAAGCACGGCTTAACCTAAAGATCGACCCGAGCTGCTGTTATTATTTAGCCACGAGCTCCTCATATCAACATCTATTAAAATCACAAAACAGTCAGACAATCATTTCGCTTCTGTAGTACCAGACTATGCGACTAACAGTCGAGTCGCAAACGTGCGCTTGTACTACCAAACTCGCCAATTCACGTCGACATAATTTCCTGGATGGCGTACCTACCGGAAACTGTTGTCGGCGCGATTTTTCATGTGACAACGACGTCTTAATAACGCTAGTTTTCGGTCAGTCTATCGTATTCTATTTATTAGGAGGCTCGTATTTTTTATCGACCTGAATTTTGCATTAAAGGCCCTCTTTCTGAAGCGTTTAAATCGATAAATACAGGTTAAGTGCTGTTAATAGGGTAGTTCTCATTACCCCTTGGTTCCGATTGCTACCTAATGTAAAGCAAATGTTAAGATATAAGCGTGATGTTGTGTTATGTTATCTATCAAAGTCCAATTCGCCTTTTATTCCACTTGGTTTGACGGAACCTGTAATGAATAGTGAAGGTTGTATTAAAAGAAGTCACTCTATGTAAAATACTGGTATCCAGCTGCAAACTTCTAGACTATTCAATCCGAGAAAGCACACTTGCTTATACTAATAAGCATAATCAGCCTATAATGTTCCTATTGCTGGGACTACGTTCCTCTCCATGAGAGGGAGTGGGCTATAATCCAGCACGCAGACCCAGTGCGGGTTGGTAGATGTCACATGTCTTCGAATCTAGGACATGCCGGTTTCCTCACGATGTTTTCCTTTACCGTTTTGAGAGCAGTGGTGATGAAATAAATTACACATAGTAATGCGCCTGCCTGGGTTCGATCCCATGACTTACTGTTCGTAACCACTGGGCCACCGCTGCTCTCCGAGAAAACATCGAGAGCAATTCAACACATATTACATTCTAAATGAACTCTTAACCTCATTAAAACAAAGGTTTTTCCTCAATTTCCCTCGTTGATTACAAAACTGCTCAGCTTGAAGCCACATTAAGTCATTAACATCCTCATATGGGTACGTTGGGTATCATTTTCCACAATATACATAATAGGATTGCATTTCAGGTTATTTTCCTTGCTCTAATAAGAGCCTGGGAGCGGGTATCAATTCAAATGGGTGATGCTTGCGGTTGGGGCCGTGAGATCAGCGGGAGTTGAGAAATAAGGTGGGTTTTGTTCGATGAATTAATCATTCATCATCATCATTTCAGCCGAAAGACGTCCACTGCTGGACATAGGGCTCCGGAAGTGTCACCACATTGACCGGTCCCGTGCGTCTCGCATCCAGCGGATCCCTGCAACCTTCACCACGTCATCGGTCCACCTAGTGGGAGGCCTTCCAACGCAACGTCTTCCGGTTCGCGGTCGCCACTTCAGAACTTTTCGGCCCCATCGGCCATCCGTTCATCCTCATTCCTGATTTGATCACGCAAAGAAAGCGCGACCATAGTCCCCTCCATTGCCCTTTGGGTGACTTTAAGCCTTTTGATGACGGTCCCGGATGTAGTCACTAATTTAAAACAAAAGCTCAGTTTTAACTGTCAAATAATATCATCATCTGCCTAGCCTTTTCCCAACTATGTTGGGGTCGGCTTCCAGTCTAACCGGATGCAGCTGAATACCAGTATTTTACATGGAGCGACTGCCTATCTGACCTCCACAATCCAGTTAGTACTGGGTAATACGATACCCCTTAGTAAGACTGGTTGTCAGACTTTTTGGGCCACTGACTACCTAACGACTGCCAAAGATCTGCAAATGACACCCGGGACCAACGGCTTAACGTGCTTTCCGAGGCACGGAGGAAACTCGGTATGTAATGGGTGGTCACCCATCCACAGACCAACCTAGGCAAGCACGGCTTAACCTAAAGATCGATCCGAGCGGCTGTTATTATTTAGCCACGAGCTCCTCAACTGTCAAATAATATCACGACTGTAATTCTCCAAGGGGTTAGACAGAAGTCTACATCAACATCTTGGTAATAAGGACACAACTCCAGACTTCGACCTGTTGATGAAAAAATCCTGATGGAAGAACCCAATAACTCTTCGCCCGATCAGGGAATCTTAGGCAAGACCTTATGCCTAGCAGTGCTTACCACCAATGAGGTAGTTATTATCACTCCTTAGTTATTAACTGGCAGATATGTTCTGACACCAGCACATCAAGCTACAACAATCTGTCAAATTCAAATCCTTTAATAGATTTTCAACTTTATCGCTAAAGCGTTAGGTTCAAGGTTGATTGGGAAAGTTTGACAGTTTCAAGTAGCTTGATGTGCTGGCGTCTGCACCTAACTAAAATTAATTTTTTTCGACGTTAATCGAAGTGGCAAACGACGATCGATCGATCATCTGGTTACCTCGAAGATAAAATTGATTATTCAAATCGATAAAGACTGATCGAGGCCGATCGACGGCGTTTTAATTGTGTAGAGATCTAAATGTGCTACTGATGAAGTAGTAATACTTTATGGGTCTGCAATCAATTATATTTACGAAATAGATAAAAAAGGGCCATAGGTTTTACTTTGAACGATGTGGTCCTACAGAGAACCAGAGTTGTCGACATAGCTCACAGAATGTTAGCTGAAGTGGAAATGGGCCGGCCATGTTAGCCGCAGAACCGATGACCAATGGGGTAGGCGTGTGCTTGAGCGGATACCGAGCATCGGCAAGCGTAAGGTGGGACGCCCTCAAGCTCGGTGGAGCGACGATCTTCGCAGGGTCGCTGTTAGCAACTGGATGTGAGTTGTCGAAAATTGAGTTAAGTGGAGTGCGATTGAAGAGACCTATATCCAGCAGTGGATTGCTGTAGACTGATGATGATGATGAAGTATTAATTTGAGCAATTATGATTACTGACATATGCGTGCACTAAGTAGACAGCTCCCCGTCCACACAAATTTTTGTGTCTCTTTCCTCAAAATACAATTTCAGATGATAATGTGCCTTACCTTGTTGACCGCTGAGTTTATTTTACAGTTTCTCCAACCCTCCGCTCTCGGAGCCTCAAAAGAATCATGCGGAGGTGTCTCTCGCCGGATTCATTTTATAAATTCAAATTAACTTATCACACGTTATCAGTTCTTGCTCCGGTTAAATTTTACGAGTCGCCACTGCCGGCGCCGTCTCCTACGTGTGTGAACTTAACTACCGTTTATACGGTGAAAATGAGAAGAATATATGAGAATCTTTTCTTGCGTCCGTGGCCATTTTTGATTCGTTTCGCTTGAGGGGGATTCTTTGAGGAAATTAGAATTTTTGTGGATTTCGGAAATAAGGGGCCACGTGCGCCTCGATGTGATGTCAGCAACCATGTAGGGGTCCGCATGGGCCGATGCCTGCCAGGGCTGCGTGACTCTTTGAAAGAGAGAGAGAGAGACCGAGAGAGAGAGAGAGAGAGAGAGAGAGATACCGTGAGATACCGTGGCCTGGAACACGAAGGAACATGGATGGGTATTATTTAGTAGAAATCTCACACTCCCTTCCGGTCCCCGCGGGGGGGGGGGGGGGTCATTTGATGACTTCCCATCCGAAAAAAAAGGGGGAAATATTTTTATGTAAAGGTTACTTTAATAGGGTTAGTTATAGTTGTTCTTCTTTCTTTTTTCTTTATTCTGGTTAGTTCTTAACCTGGTGTCAGAGTTTTTATGCCGGCCATGGGCCTCTGACTTGGCTTAACATACCGTCGAGGAATATCCCTCAGACATGCTGGTTTCACCGAAGCAAGTGATAATTATACAATACACACATGAATTCGAAAAATCAGAGGTGCGTGTCTTGGGTTCGAACTCCAGACCTATGACGTCGCAGTTCGATGGTCACACCACTAGGCTGCTGTAACATAAACTTTTCAGCCGAAAGACGTCCACTGCTTGACATAGGCCTCCCCGAAGTGTCGCCACATTAACCGGCCCCGTGCGTCTCGCATCCAGCGGATCCCCGCAACCCTCACCAACGGGGTTACTATGACGTCTTAAAACAGGAGTAATTCCAGTGTAGAAAAGAGACAGAGCTATACAGGTCGTCTAGCGCCATCTCTTTCCCACACTGGAATTACTCCTGCTTTAAGGCTTGAATTATACAGTAACGGCGTAAGGTGAAGGCGTGGCGTAGGCGCAGCCCAGGCATGATGCCTCTTCAAATCGTTTTCATACAAAATGTACGTAGGCGACGTGTCGTGAATTACACTCAAGCGGCGCGGCGCAGGCACGCCGTTCTTTCGTTTTCTTATAAATTCCACGCCTGCGCCGCACCTTCACCTTACGCCGTGTCTGTGTAATTCGTGCCTAAGACGTCATGGTAAGCCACCAGGTCATCGGTCTACTTGTAGGTTACTTATATTAAAGTAAATACGTCGTCTTTGGGGCACTAAGTTAATACTTGTTGGTTGTTATTATTGCTAAGTCTATTTTTTTTGTATTTATCTATGTAAAGGAGAAAAAACCGTCTCTATAATAATAGCTGTACCTGTAGGTATTTTGGGAAATATTATAAAATAGCGACCCGCCCTTGCTTCGCACAGCGCCACCTATCGGGTCCAAAACTATATCTTATGTAGCCTTTATTTTAAGTTAATCATCTAGCAGTAGATCGCTGAAAACTGCGTTCAAATCCATGCAATAGTTTTTGCGTGATGCGTGTACAAACATACAGACAGAAAGACAGACAGACAAAAATTCTAAAAACTGTTGTTTTGGCTTCTGTTGCTCTTATAAACCCCCATATAACTTTTTTTCAATATCTTCAATCGGCCTGTTACAATTTTATTATAATTATGGATTATTATGGTCTAACTACACGAAATATTTTCAGGGAATCATCTAACGGCTATAACAAAGCCATTTCAAGGGATTTTTTTTTATTTGAGTATATATTTTTATAAAAATAATAATTTAAAATTACTTGACCCACAAAATAAATACTGGCTCCTTATTTTTAAGCATCCATAACGGTAGTTTACTACGTCGTATTTACCTACTGTCATTGTTAGAATATGGGAGTAAAGGTTTTATGCAAAAAGTCTCAAAAAATTTTAGAATTATAATAATTTTGTTTAAAAAAAACACTCAAAAATTTTTTTTTTCGTTGCTATGGCGACTTTACGACTTAAAGAAGTTACTCTTAAAATATTTCGTGTATGAAAAGATAGACCTTATATAGATAAAAGATGAAAAATAATCTCTTATTCATCAACCCATATTAAAAAAGGAGAAACGAAATTTCCGCGGGACATCATTATTTTCAGAGGAAAAACATACCTACGCATTTCCTGCTTTCCTTAAATTCTATCTTTAGAGCCACCCACATAATAATTATCGATAATCCCGCTTTTTTATCGATAAAAAAATAATCCCGCTCTAATACAGGTGAAGATTTACAAGGTGGGCGGATAGAGGTGCGATTTAAGCTTTACTTGGCTCTGCTTTAACAAGATATCGATCAGTTTACCACACCTCTAGTAGGTTTTACATCGTGTATTAAAAAAATATTGAAATATAAACTGTACATGTAAAACAATAAATTATAAAATTGTTGGCTTTAGTTAAAAAATGTAATTTAGTGCAATACACAATGGAGGTACTGTAAAATAAATAGTAAATGTTTTTTGTATGTTTTTTGTATTCAATGGAAAAAATGGAAAAGTAATACTTTTGTTTCACGGTTAAAGTGGCCTTTGATTGGTTATTTTATTTGTTTGGGCAAAAAAAGGTTGCAATATTGAAATAATTTTCACGGAATTTCGTTTCGCATTCCATGGATATCATCCATGGAATCATTCATCATTGACATACTGTTTAAAAAGTATTTTTCATAAAATTGTTTCATTTTCAGGCGGAATTTTTTCCATTAATTAGATGTGTTAGTCAACTTCATTGATATAGGACGTATGTTTACTGTAATGAAAAGGCGCGACAACTGATTCGAGCACTGGCGAGAGCACTGGCGCTAGCACTGGCGCGGGCACTGGCGCGAGTAGTTTATAATCTGAGAGAGTTCTTTTTAATCGGTTATTATGATTCCGTGCAACAATTATCGAACTCCATGCTGGCGAAGCCTCAGGAATGAGCGAATTGTACCTAAATGAAATTTACTCGAACATATTAATCTACGAGAACCTAAATGAACTTCACAAATTAATCTTCGAGTATTACCGCCCTCATTATAACACTGCAGTCAGAGGCTTAGAGGCAACACGCGTCGTAATTACTTCCTGCAATAGTTGGTTGCATGGCGGTAACCGTAACTGACATTGAATGGTGCAAAACTTTGCATGCTCTGTCTTCTAGTTTTCTAACCAATGGTTAATAAGTTGGGCCATGTAGGTACAAAACTTTTCATCGATAATATAAAAAAAAGCTGATTCCTACAAAAATGAAATACCTACAAAATGAACAAAAAACAAAAAAAAAACACACACAATCAACGAAAACAACAGCGAAAAAAACAAAAACCGAACAGCGAAATGAACAGCTGTTTTTTTTTTTCAAATTACTGATGAAAAATTTATATTTATATATGTGCCCCGGTCCAGAATTATCATCTGCCTAGCCTTTTCCCAACAATATTAGGGGGTCGGCTTCCATTCTAACAAGATGCAGCTGAATACCAGTATTTTACATGGTGCGACTGCTTATCTGACCTCCACAACTCAGTTAGTATTTGGTAATACGATACCCCGTCAGACTTTTTGGGCCACTGACTACCTAACGACTGTCAAAGATCTACAAATGACAGCCGGGACCAACGGCTTAACGTGCTTTTCGAGGCACGGAGGAATTTCGGTATGTAATGGGTTGTCACCCATCCACAGACCAATCTAAGCGAGCACGGCTTAACCTAAAGATCGACCCGAGCGGCTGTTATTATTTAGCCACGAGCTCCTCCCCAGTTCAAAATGATGTACTGAATACGTGGTAACCGTTTTCTCGGTATGTAATGGGTTGTCACCCATCCACAGACCAATCTAAGCGAGCACGGCTTAACCTAAAGATCGACCCGAGCGGCTGTTATTATTTAGCCACGAGCTCCTCCCCAGTTCAAAATGATGTACTGAATACGTGGTAACCGTTTTCACGTCGGTGTCTCTTCCGCCATCTCGTCTTCTACATACTGAAGACTTCAAAGCTTTCCAATTTTACAATTTTTAATGTCGGTTTCCTGTAATACATTACATAATAAAAACATAATTTTTAATATTTTATACGCAAACCCTGCGTAGGGAACATAGCTGTTTTTGACATGGAAAGAAAAATTCAAGTGCGAGCAGGGTTTGAACCTGCGACCTTCCGATTCAGTACACCGGATGTCTTAACCAACTAGACCATCGCACCCCGCTCACAGATCCCGAAATTTTCGTTTCATTAATAACGTCTTACGGTGACGTTAGCGCCATCTATTTAAGAAAGTATCGAACTAACTTAAACCAACACGTTGACATTGCAGTCAAATCAATGTTGTATAGAAGTCGCCATACCAAACTAATTTTTAATATTTTATACGCAAACCCTGCGTAGGGAACATAGCTGTTTTTGACATGGAAAGAAAAATTCAAGTGCGAGCAGGGTTTGAACCTGCGACCTTCCGATTCAGTACACCGGATGTCTTAACCAACTAGACCATCGCACCCCGCTCACAGATCCCGAAATTTTCGTTCCATTAATAACGTCTTACGGTGACGTTAGCGCCATCTATTTAAGAAAGTATCGAACTAACTTAAACCAACCCTGCTCGCACTTGAATTTTTCTTTCCATGTCAAAAACAGATAATAAAAACATGTTTATTTAAACTTTAATTCAACCGGCCTCATCGCAATCGGTAGAACACGGCACTTGTAAGTAATTAACGCACGCAACGCCGCCGGTTAACGTTCGGTTGAAACTTTATAAACACCCGACTTTACCTGTTAACTAAATTACTTTTATCCGGTTACTGCTCTATGTAGGTAGGCAGGTAGGTAATGTACTGTGGGGTAAAATTGAGTGGAATTTATGGCAGACTGGTGGTGTTCTGAAGTCACCGGTCACCTCTATGTTGATTCCTTTGTATCCAACGTCGTGGAATTTGGGTAGTCTGTGTCCTAAAAGATCATGCGTACAGTCAGTAATGTTCATGGTTGGTGATTTCTTACTAGAGCGAAAAGTGGTCAACCGCCAACTTTGTCAAATGTATCTACTTCCAAATTATGTCGTTCTTACCCATGTGCTGGCATGTGTGCATAGTCCTTTAACCTATTCCATGTCGTGAATTGGTTCAGGTAACGTAATATAACATCACGCCTGTAATCCCCGAAGGGTTAGGCAGAAGTGTACCTAGTAGTAGGTACACCCACATTTCGCCTGTTAATTCCTGAAAGAAAAACTCAATAACACTTTGACCGATCCGCGAATCGAACCCAGGACCTCAAGCTCAGCAGTCGCGCTTGCGACCACTAGACCAGCGAGGCAACGAGGGGAAGCAGAAATTCAAGTAAGTGAGTTACATATTTAAGGTGTCTACATAAAGCGAAACTTCAACAAGCTCCTCTATATTGTCGTTTTTCATTTTTCAAAAGTAATTTACACATGAAAACTTTGTTAAGATATTGGTTGGTATTCAAATAGGTTGTTTCCTACCTACCAAAGAATAAACACTATCATAACACTAAAACAACAATTCGAACAGCAACCAATATCTTAACAATAAACGTCCGCTAACACCACACAAACCGAGGATTAAAATAATAATTATCTCGCACGCATAACCACGTAAAGACGTAGAAACTTTCAAGGGTTTGGGCTTAATCCCTTCATAATCTGGGATTAAATGCAAACTGAATGGGTTACGGTACAGAATAATTTCCATACATTTGTTGGTAGTGTCGTATTTAGTGGCTGTAAGCTGGTCGATAGTGCCGGGTCATGTGGAATGTAGGGGATACTACGGGGGCGGATTAAGTATTTAAATAAATGTTACGTAAAAGTCGGTTTGTTTATTTTTATATAAGGTCTATCTTTTCATACACGAAATATTTTAAGAGTAACTTCTATAAGTCATAAAGTCGCCATAACAACGAAAAAAAAAATTATCTGAGAGTTTTTTTTTTTTTAATTATTATAATTCTAAAATGTTTTGACACTTTTTGCATAAAACCTTTACTCCCATAATCTAACAATGACAGTAGGTAAATACGACGTAGTAAACTACTGTAACGGATGCTTAAAAATAAGGAGCCAGTATTTATTTTGTGGGTCAGGTAATTTTAAATTATTTATTTTTTATAAAAACATATACTCAGATAAAAAAACAATCCCTTGAAATGGCTTTGTTATAGCCGTTAGATGATTCCCTGAAAAGATTTCGTGTATGAATAGTTAGACCCTATATATTAGTGCCTAACTACAGAAATTTCCGCGTAGCTCTAATGTTTCCCTACGAAGATTACAGCCATGAAAATATCTATTTTGTTATTATATTTATTAAAACTTTATGCACAAGTAAAAACTGTACAAAGGCGGATTTAATGCCATGGGCTTATATCAATAATTGCTTTCATTTTCTTATTTTTCTCGAGTTATGGTCGCGAATTAACCCACGGTGTCGTTCAAAATATATCCTACGACACTGAATGTAGCTCCCCTGTAGTAAAACAATATTCGGATTCGGATCAGTAGTTCCGAAGATTACCCCCTACATCCAAACTTTACCTCTTTACAATATTAAGATATAAAATCCTGCCAGGGCTGCGGGACTGTTCGAAAGAGATACCGTGGCCCGGGAACACAAAGGGAAAAAAAGGAACATGGATGGGTTTTAGTCAGTACAAGTCTGACACTCCCTTCCGCTCCGCCCAGAGTGGGGGGGTCATTTGATGATTTCCCATCCGAAAAATAAATAAATAAAGATATATAAAATTGAACTCCCCCAAAAAGTCAACCACACTCCACAGCAAGACAGATCCCACCAACAAACAAATTTAAAGTCGCTACAGCGCATTTACATTCATTCCACTTCGCCTGCAATATTTATAAACCTTTAGAAAATATTTCCACTTTCATTGTTTTCCTGTATTTCCCAGTGTGCCACGACTCCGTAGTAATTTCAGCTAAGCCGAAGCGCTTGAACGGCTTAAATATATTTACAGCGAAGTTCGGGAGAGATCCTTTAGTTACAGACGTGGTTGTGGTTACTGTCATAGTTCATAGAGTGGTATATTGGGTGACGTTAAACTAAGGTTAAGTTTGGTGGTGGAACCGGCCTTGGAATGAAATGATTGGGGGTTTCAGTTGAGTTTAGGTGTGCCTGGCGAGTATGAGATTTCAGTTTTTTTTAGGGGAGGGTAAAGGATAATATCTTCTACAATACCTAAAGTTTGAAAAGGAGAGTGGCTAATATGTTGCCAGAAATCTCCATGGTGGTGACAAGTTTTTTGTTCAGCATTTTAATTGCATCAATCAACTTAGCCTTTCGCAGTCCTCTCAGCTGGACTTACACCTCACCTAAGCTTAGCTATGCTTGCCAATAGGTGGTCTCCACTCCAAGACACGTTTGATTTACAATCCCTCGACAAACATGGTCAGCTGTCTCACTGTTACTTCAGTTGGTTTATTCTGCAAGCAACGTCGATCGGTAACCAAAGTTATTATCCGTATTTATTTAATTTCTATATAAGACATTATATATGATTTAGGGAGCTCATGACTAAATAATAACAACCGCACAGGTTAATTTTAAGGTCGAACCGCGCTTGCCAAGGTCGGTCTATAGGTAACCATACCGAGTTTCCTCTGTACCTCGGAAAGCACGTTAAGCCGTTGGTCCCGGTGGCCAATTGTAGATCTATGACAGTCTTTACAGGTCAGGCCAAAAGACTGACAACCAGTCTTACCAAGGCGTACCGCAATACCCAAAACTAACTAGGTTGCGGAGGTCAGATAGGCAGTCGCTCAATGTAAAATACTATTATTCAGATGTATTCGGTTAGACTGGAAGCCGACCCCAATAAAGTTGGGAAAAGGCTAGGCAGATGATGATTATAAAGACTTTATTTCCTACACGTGTTTACACATCTCCTTGCATCAAAAAGTACTAGGCGCTCATAGCCTCTAACAACCCTTCCAATTCTCGATCATAAATATGCACAAGTATAGATACATGATACACGGGTACTCTCCAAGCGTGGGAAGTCCTCATTTGTTCCCGACACGGGAAGTAATTACCTGTTACCTTGCCGGGGATTTTTTTATGTAATGTGGGTAGATTTTATTTTTGTATCAAGCTTATTATTAGCTGTTACGTAGCGAGGGGGTTAGGGGGTTGTATCAAATTAAGTGGCCGTCTTCTTGGCATCATCCTTTTTAATATTTTTATTGGGGTGGAAAATAGCGTCTGAGAGAAGGTACAAAAGACGTACCTAGGTTAGAGAGAGGTGTTAGTAAAATTTTGTCTAATTTTTAAAGAGGCCCACTTTTACGTTCGTGTTCCACACGCGCCTCAAAGATATGTCAGCAAGGGTCGATGCCTGCCGGGGCTGAGGGACTGTCCGAAGGAGATACCAGGGCCCTGAAACACAAAGGGCAAATCAGGAACATGGATGGGTTTTAGTCGGTACAAGTCTGACACTCCCTTCCGGTCCGCCTAGAGCGGGAGGGTCATTTGATGATTTCCCATCCGAAAAAAAGAGGCTCAATTTTGTATCTGATTCTATAACATTACGCCGGCCATGCCTGAAGTGATAGGCAGAGGTGTACCTATGGTTCACACATTTATGTTTAAGTCCAATGTAATAGGGAGGTTTGCCTATCACCATCAACTGGGATAATCTAGGGCCTAAGCTTGAGAAGTTACTGATGGAAAAACCCAATAACATATTACCCAGTCTGGGAATCCAAACCCAGGATCTCACGATCAGATTTTTTGTTACTTTAGAAGAGAAAAGTCGTATTCATCATCATCATCATCATCATAATCATCATCATAATCATCATCATCATAATCATCATCATCATCATCATCATCATCATCATCATCATCATCATCATCATTTCAGCCGAAAGACATCCCCCAAGTGTCGGCACATTGATCGGTCCCGAGCGACTCGCATGCAGCGAATCCCTAAATTCGTATTACCTAATTTTTATTATAATGTTTGTAGCCACGCTGACTATCCAGGGTAGCCGCAAACATTAAAACATAATTGCTGTAAAGACAATTTTACTTATTTACTTAATCCTCAATTCCTCACCTTACCCCATAAATCTTCCTTCTTCATATAATCTGCACTAAACAATACCCCCGCCCTGTTCAATACCTTTTAAGGATGATTTCCATCTAACGGATCGCATCGCATCGGATCGGAACGGAACAGATTTTACAATCTTTAAACGATATTAAATCGTGTACACAGTATTTAGTCTATATTATTAAGCCGCGCACAGCAGCTTGACCGCGGGCATCTTCGGCGACACGCGATCGTAGCCGAAAGTATGATGCGACGCGCGATAAGGCCCGTTCGCCTATAATCGTATCCGATCGGATCCTTTCGGCTCTCAATACGGTAGGAATGTAACTACATATTTGACTAGGAGTAGAAATGGATACGTTCGCTTTCGACGGCACGGAGTCGATCGTATGCGTCGACATCTTGCCGGACGTGTTTTTCGCCGCATCCGTTCGTATCCTTTCCGATCCGATGCGATGCGAGCCGTTTGGTGGAAATCGTCCTTTACAGTCTATCGATTAGGAAGAGCGCAGAGCAAATATTTATTACTAGTCGCTGTTCTATTGTTTCAATATACAACTTCCACGCTGCATCGCAGGTGTGATTGTGGTAGCATTGCTAAAGTTAAGACCCGAATACACGGTTTTATTTCGGGCGATTTTTGGCGCACTGCGTCGCGTTTTTTCGTGAATGTTGACAGTTGAATTTTAAATTATAATAATACTTTTATAGGTATAGTGTTCAACTAGAAATGGCTAAAAAGATGGTGAGCTGCTTAGATGACGAGAAATAGAAAACTATAGAAGAAGAAGACGCTGCACCGACCCCAGATATAGATTGGGATAAGGGCAGGCTGTAACTAAAGTAGAAGTGTCTGAATCGCTGATAAAGACAGTTAATCTATTATATGGCTACAAACCAAAGCCTATTCTGTAGTGTTTAAATCTATCATGAAACATAACATAACAATTTCACGCCTGTAGTCCCCGAAGTGTAAGGCAGCGGTGTACAGCCACTTTTCGCCAGTTATGTTTTTAAGTCCCAAGTGATAGTGAGCGAGCCTATTGCCATCGGTTCGCTCCCTCATGTTCAGATCTTGTAAAAATCTATTTATTTTATTTTTTTGTATGTCAAGTCGCTGGTAGGATAAAATTACTCTGTTAATTGGATCCAGAGAAAATATTATTATTCATTAAGCTTTGCACTAGTAAAGTTGACGCAATGCACAATTTTACGCGATAGTCTCTCCAGCTCTCCAGTGACGTGAACAGAGACGGGAAGCACCATCGATAGAGTTGATACAGTATCCATATAAAACGCGCTCACAGCTCAAACTTCATCGCGATAATGTCACATGTCGCGATTGTAGTCGATATGGGCGAGCGACTACTTTGTGCATAATCTACTACTGTGGTCCGTTCATCTGAATAATCATAATCCTTAGTGCTTTAAGGTTTAGGTTTGCTTACACGTTATTTTTTTTTCGTCAATTTTTTTTTTTTTAATAAATATTTCTATTTAAAAAGGTGATATGCATCCGCAATGTGTGAAAATAATTTGTTTCTGCTTAACATTAACGCTCCTTACTGGTAATTTAGAAAGTAACAAATAAAATTACTTATTGGTAATAATGTACCTAAGTATAACAACAATGCTAAAAAAGTCGTTTTAATATTTTTTTTCTTTAAAACAACTTGTCATCTTTTTTCGCTCGTTCTGCTTCGCAAAAATGATCGTGTGAATAGGTCTTAAGGAATCGTGAAATTGTGATTTCTCTTTGCAAGTATTGATTGCCGAAACAAAGTGTGTATGTGTGTGTGTTTGAGAGAGCATGTCTGTCAGTATTGTTGTGTCGAAGGCAATCTAAATTGTGTCAGCCCAGAACTGAGCCACCAGTTTCGCGCTTTCGGTAGCGTCCATTCCTGCGTCCAGTTCTTGAAGTAAACAAACAACAGGACATGCAGGACACAATATTAAGTGCCCCACGATATTAAGTGCACCGTTCCCTAAACAGTCAGTAATTATGACTCCGTTCCATTGTTCGCTGACAGACCCCGAGTGCGAACTTTTGACGTTTGTAAAAGTGTGAAAGATAAAAATTATGTATGTTTATAAAAGAAGAATTTGTGTGTCTATAACTAATAAATCCGACTACTGAAAAATCACGCTCTAATTAAATTCAGGGTTTACAAGGTAAAATCGATTCCTCCTATTGTTAAAATCGGTTAAAATGTAGCCTATGTTACCCGGGCCATAATAATGAATCGATTGACACCTTATTCATCAAAATCGGATGAATAGTTTAGGCGCTACGGAGGACATACTTACATAGACTGCTAAAATATAACCTTTCCTTTTGGATTCGCTGTTGTCGGGGAATTACCCCGCTGTTCTACATAATAATTATGTGGGTTAGCAGTATCTAAAGACACGATTTCGTTATCACTGAACGAGCTTAGGCTGATTACTATATGATAGGTTGTAGGCAATATGGTTGGTTGGTTGGTAATATGGTTGGGTTGTATGGTTGGCTGGTTGGTTGCAACCAGTCTTACCAAGGGGTATCGTATTACCCAGTACTAACTGGGTTGTGGAGGTCAGATAGGCAGTCGCTCCATGTAAAATACTGGTATTCAGCTGCATCCGGTTAGACTGGAAGCCGACCCCAATATAGTTGGGAAAAGGCTAGGCAGATGATGATGAGGTTGTAGGCAATATTGACACGCAATATTGATACCGGTTCGAAATCTGCTAATAACGTCGAGATAAAACACAAAGTTCACTGCACGTAATCATAGTTTACCGGTAACGACGTATCGGATTAACTAGTAAATCTAATTTACTTGTAACCTAGTATCCGTTAACGCAAGCATTTTCTATTAAAAATAATGCTTGAGCTTCTGAAACAGAACATGATTAGAAGTTTTTTTTCTAGTAGTTTATAAATAACTAGCGACTCGCCTCGGCTCCACACGGGTGCAATATACATAGAGGGTGTAAATAGGCCCTTAACATAGCCGAAAGGCACTTGTTCTCCCCATCTTTGCGATATTTTTTTTGTTCTAGACCATACCTGGGAACCTTCTAATTACGGAGATATTGGGGGTCAAAGTTCCAACATTTTCACATTTTTTTTTTTTAAATACCTATTTTTAATGTAAGTTTTTTACTTTACTCACATCCACGACCCCCGTAATATTACTTAGTTGCGTAAAGAATAAAATAATTTTTGCGTAAAGTTACTTAGTTTGATGTACAGAATGCTTGGTTGACGGCTATGTGAAGGGTCTGTTTACACCCTGTATAAACCTTCCTCTTGAATCACTTTATCTATTGCTGAAAACTGCATTAAAACCCGTTGTGTTGTTCAAAAGATCTACGCGAGATACAGCGGGAACGACTTTGTTTTAGATGTTTGTTTTAGATGATCACTATGTAAAGATGTGCTACCCTAACACTGCCAGTAGTCCACATTTGCCCTGGATTTGACGGTCATGGGGAGAGGCCTTGCCCAGTAGTGGGATGACACAGGCTAACAGTAACAGTAATGAATATGTTACGGTTAAAAGCCAAAGAGCGGCTACACCTAGTTCTAGCCGGCTAGATTTAGGTGCGGCCGGTAACAGTTGTGTATCCTTTTTATTGCTAGGACACGCCGAAAATTTGGTTGTATGTTCTAACCGAAGATAAGTAGGATATATTATTATCTAAGTTTAACCGGCCGCACCTAGGTTTAGCCGGCTAAAACTAGGTGTAGCCGCACTTTGGCTATTAGCCGTAACAAACACAACACGAATGACTTTTGATTTTGATAGTTGATTTTCAAGGTTGAAGGTATAAATAAATCGACCAGGGCTGCGGGACTGTTCGAAAGAGTTACCGTGGCCCTGGAACACAAAGGGCAAAGAAGGAACATGGATGGGTTTTAGTCAGTACAAGTCTGACACTCCCTTCCGCTCCGCCCAGAGTGGAAATCATCAAATGACCCCCGTCATTTGATGATTTCCCATCAAAAAAAAAAAAAAAGGTAAAAATAAATGCCGTGTTCCTTCTTTGCCCTTTATGTTCCAGGGCCACGGTATCTCTTTCGAACAGTCCCGCAGCCCTGGAAGGAACGAGTATATTAGTAATTAGTTAAATAAATGCCCTTACGAAGACATATTTCAAGAAAAATCTGTATTTGTCTTTGGTATAAAATAACATCTATGACAGGCTTCCTACGCGTATTCTATTTTATTACATCAAGTCTAGAAATCTTACAAGAAAAAAAAGGCATTCTTAATATGTTAGAAAATTATTCTTAGAAAAAATAGTTTTCATGATCCAGAAAGAATGTAATTATGACATAGTTTGTTCTTATACGCGACGGCAAGGTATTATAACTCTAAGATATGAGAAATGCTTTGTATGCAGAAAGTTATCTTGTGACTAAGACATTAGAGACGAAATTTCAAATATTTTAGTGTTATTTTATGGTGTGGTGGATAATTATTTTGATTATCCTGTTTGTTTCGCGTAGGTAGCGGATCTCGGAGGATTGTAAAAACAGTAAGTTTTGATCGAATTCGTTGGCGTTCTATTTAACAAAATAAAATATTAGAAACAGAAATATTGTTTTTCGTTAAGATTACGTCATAATTACGATTATTTTTGTTAATTTACCAGCGGCCCAATTCCATCTTCGTCAGCAATAATCAATATTATAGAGCATATATTTTTTAGTTTTTGTGGTGGATAGCAGATATAAAGAGGATATTTTTAGGATAATATTGACATTGACAGTCATAGAAACATTTTGAAAAAAAAAGCCTACACATCAAAATTTCCACGCAAACAAAGTCGCGAGCAACAGCTAGTATAAAATATAATTGTCTTTGGCTCTAAAATTAACCCCTCCAGCATTAAAATTGAATTCTATTCAAAAGACTTATTAGCTTTGTCCCATAACTTAGCGTTAAGAGCGCACTTACACAGAATTTAATCTATAGTGTTCTGGCGACTTGCTCCTTCTTCTCACTTTTACAGCTTTACAGAACATCAAGATTTATTCATATTGACAGAAGAATGTATTATAGGAAAAAGTCTCTTAATGATGATTCTTGGTGGAAGCACCAAGTTAGTGATTAAAAAAAAATAGTCTGATTAAAAGAGTGTCCATGGAGTTTCTTGCCCGTTCTTCTCCATAGAGATCTACGTTAGGGAATGGGCAACTACAGTACTTTCACAGTTTTTGTGCCTTGTGACTGGGACTGTAGCTATTTTTTACTGTTGTCTTTGTTTCGACAATTCAAAAGTGCCTGTAACTGGCCTACTTGAAATAAATGCTTTGATTTTGATTTTGATTTTTTAGTCTGCGAAATTAAAATTTTCTTACGTTTTTTGCTATTTGCAGGTCAGTGTGAGTTTGTGTGATGATTAAAGTATGATTCGCGGCCGTAAAATATATGGCTTTAGAGAATTATAATCATTGAAGTCATCAATACAACCTTCCGAATTCAATCATTTAATGCCATTGAATGTTTTTTCGTGAAATAGTCACACAGCCTCACAATATTAATGACCTGCAAATTGCAAAAAAAAACTTAAGAAAATTTCAATTTCGCGGGATGCCGCTTCCCACTTAAGTGATGGTGGCATCAAAATCCGTTGTGCAGTTTATATGAAAAAGGGATTAAACAGACAGACACGATTTTATTGACCTATCATAATAATCATCATCATCTGCCTAGCCTTTTCCCAACTATGTTAGGGTCGGCTTCCAGTCTAACCGGATGCAGCTGAATACCAGTATTTTACATAAAGCGACTGCCTATCTGACCTCCACAACCCAGTTAATACTGGGTAATACGATACCCCTTAGTAAGACTAGTAGTCAGACTTTTCGGGCCACTGACTACCTAACGACTGTCAAAGATCTACAAGTGGCACCCGGGACCAACGGCTTAACGTGCTTTCCGAGGCACGGAGGAAGCTCGGTAAGTAATGGGTGGTCACCCATCCACAGACCAACCTATCATAATAATATGTTCTAAAAATAACCTCTGCATTTTTCCTTTTATCTTTACCACTGGAAGTGATTCTCCATAACACCACAATAATAATAAATAATAATAAAGAGAGAATAAATGAGAAATAAATAAAAAATAATAATAATGTCCTTTTCGTTCTAAAATGGAGTCATAAGATTTCACAACTTCTCAGATAAAAGCAATTATTATTAAAGCCACGGCAACTCAATTACCAGGCTCGCAGAACCGCATGCAAATGCTTCTTCTTTACAAGTAAAAAAAAAATGTTGCAGACAATATCTACTTATAGATACCTGTGACCATCTGTTGCTTGGCTGGACTGGTCAAGGAATTCTCTTCGAGACTCGAGATCGACTTGTTTTTACACCTGTCACTTCTTAGACCAGTTTCCAACGGATGTATCGTGCATTCACCCAGAAAGACAAAGACGGAGATATAAGCGTGCCGTGTGAGAGGGATAGACTGTGAAATTTTTCTCAAGTTAGACAAGGTGAGGTATGCGGTCGCGTGGCGGGGGAAAGAGATAGGAATATAACCCTGCCTTGCTTGTTTTATTTAATAAATCCAGTTATAATAAGAAAGGTTGTAAGGCTTCCGAAGGTGCAACGATTTGAAATGGTTACTTGCAACTTTGTGTTGGTATATCTTTAGCGGGATTTATTTCTCATTGTATTTCGTATTTGGTGTTGTAAACAGTAGCTTGTAATCTTTTGTGTTACGATATTGACACTAATGTGTTAACATTTGAATGAATGGGTGGCTTGAATGGGTTTTTGAAGATACGGCGGTTTCTTTTTAGAGTTTAAAGTCCGATGATCTTGTTTGTTCTTTCTGTGTGTGCTCATCTGACATGGACAAACTCAATGGTTATCTGACAAAGTCAAAGATTTATTTGCAGATAAATATGGTTACAAAACTCGTGGCTAAATAATAACAGCCACTCGGATCGATCTTTAGGTTAAGCCGTGCTTGCCTAGGTTGATCTGTGGATGGGTGACCACCCATTACATACCAAGTTTCCTCCGTGCCTCGGAAAGCACGTTAAGCCGTTGGTCCCGGGTCATTTGTAGATTTTTGACAGTCGTTAAGTAGTCAGTGGCCCAAAAAGTCTAACAACCAGCCTTACCAAGGGTTACCAAATTACCCAGTACTATCTGGGTCGTGGAGGTCAGATAGCTCCATATAAAATACTGGTATTCAGCTGCATCCGGTTAGACTGGAAGCCGACCCCAATATAGTTGGGAAAAGGCTAGGCAGATGATGAAATATGGTTACACAAATTCCTCCAATGGTAGTATTATAGCAACTTAACATAGTCAATCATAACATGCAATATTTTTGTAAAGGTACAATTAGATCATTTAGATTTAAACTAAAGGAATACTTTTATATTTTAGAAGGGATTATCAATTAACCATCTGTGTAAAGCCCTTCTGAAGCAGACTATTAGAAATTCTTTAATTTGGTTAAGAATCTTCTTATACAGGGTGTAAACTGACCCTTCACACACCCGTCAACCAAGCATTCTGTACATCAAACTAAGTAACTTTACGCAAAAATTATTGCTGGGAAACGTCTTTTTTTTGGGGTGAAAATTCACGTTTTAAGGTAGGACTTTATGGAAAGCACTCAAATCATTGTGCTGATTAATGGATTGAATAGTACGGGGGTCGTAGATGTGTGTCAAGTAAAAATCTTACATTAAAAACAGGTATTTAGAAAAAAAAACTTGTGAAAAAGTTGGAACTTTGACCCCCAATATCTCCGTAACTAGAAGGTTCCCAGGTATGGTCTAGAACAAAAAAATGATCGCAAAGACGGGGAGAACAAGTGCCTCTCGGATGTGTTAAAAGTCTATTTACACCCTTTAGTGTAGCTTTAGCTTTAGACTGCGTCCAGCTTGGAACTGTGATCCTTGGCTAGGGATAACTTTAGAAGACTCGTCAATGGTTTTGTGGGACTTCAAATTCAAATTCAAATTCAAATTCAAATTCATTTATTTCGTGAACACAGGGTGTATACAAAAGATGTTATAAATAAATTAGGACCGAGCTGTGCCCCGCCAAAAGGCATACAAAATATCAAAGGTTTTTTTTTTTTTTCTTAAACAAATACATTTTCGAAATTCAAACAATAATTCTAGAATTCTATAATAATTATAAATCATGTCAAAATTATATAAAATGTCAAATAAAATGTCAAATAAATGGCAAATAAAATAAAGTAAAAAGAACCAAAAAATACAACCATAAAAAATAATAATGTCACTAATTCATTAATACACAATAAACAAAATTAACAAAATCATTTAGTATCTCACATAAAACAGATTCGATTCCGGTAAAAGCGAATTAAAATTAAAATTTGTCATTTAAATATTCGTCAACAGAATAATACACCTTGTTATTTAGCAATTTAAACAAATTTCTTTTAAATTCGATAATGTTAATACTCGAGATAACTTGTCCTGGTAACTTATTATATAGTTTTTGAGCCATTGCATAAAAGCTTTTGCTATGAAATTTTGTTTTTGTTGCTAACACCTGCAACTTTTTTGAGCGCCGTTTACTTTCTACAAATCTATATAAATTCATATTGTGTTTTATAAAAATACAGGCTTCATAAATATAGAGTGACGGTAAAGTTAATATTTTTAGCTTATGAAAATGTGGCTTGCATGATTCTGTTTGTTTTATTTTACAAATAGCACGAATACATTTTTTCTGTGCTATAAGCACTTCTTGAATCTTAGGGGCATTACCCCAGAATATGAGGCCATACCGCAGAGCCGAGGCAACATAACCATGATAGGCTGCTAGTAGGGCGGTCTTATTCGCAATTTTACCTAGCATATAAAGAGCATATGAAAATCTACTAAGCTTTCCACAAACGCTTTCAATTTGAGTTCTCCATGTCATGTCATTGTCAATATGTAGTCCAAGAAATTTTGTAACATTAGCTTCAAGAATGTCATTCCCCTTATAGTTTATTTGAAACTGTGATTGTTCTTTGTCTTATTTTAAAATTCATAACTTTAGTTTTGGTTAGATTTATTTTAAGGTTATTAGCATCTAACCAGTCGATAATAGGAATAAGACTGTTGTTTACATGCTCTTCTATTTCTTTTGTAGTGCCAGAATCATAAATAACAGTGCTGTCGTCGGCAAATAGTGAAATTTGATGTTCGACTACTTGGGGAAAGTCATTAATATAGCAAATAAAAAGTAATGGTCCCAACACAGAACCCTGCGGCACACCACAAGACAGTATTCTAGAGCTAGAAGAGTAAACTACCTCAGTTTTGGTCTTTATATTTACTCTATTAATTTGTGTAATTTGACTTCTATTGTCTAAATAAGATTTTATCAGATTAAGGACGTTACCTCTGACACCATATCTTTCGAGCTTAGCTAATAGAATTCTATGGTCTACATAATCAAATGCCCTGGTCATGTCCATAAACATCGCCATCACTGGTTTTCTGTTATCCATGTTATGATGTATTTTTTCTAAAAAGTTATAAATAGCCATATTAATGGTTCTATTTTTTCTAAAGCCCATTTGTTCTTTGCAAAAAATGTTATTTTTTTCTAAATAACTGTTAATGCTGTTATATAAAAACTTCTCAAAAATTTTTGAAAAAACTGGTATCAGTGCAACTGGCCTATAATTGGCAACTATTGTTTTATCGTCTTTTTTATGTAATGGCTTTATTATAGAAATCTTTAACTTATCGGGAAAAGTGCCTTTCTGAATACTTTTATTTATAATGTCACTTAATATGGGCGCTATAATACGAGCAACTGATTTGACTACTCTGGTGTTAATATCATCATAGCCTGTACTGTTGGTATTTCTAAGAGTATTTATTATTGTAGTTATGTCTTTTGGTACAGTTGGTGACATAAACATGGATTTATATGATCCCTGTGTGCCAAAGACATTTGACTTTGAATAGTTAGCATTCGGTTGAGCTGAGGATACAAAATAGTCATTAAATTGTTGTGCTATCTGTTTGGGATTTGTTATAGTTTTGCCATTTACATTAATCGAATTTATATTAGTTTTAGGAATGTTAGGTTTTATAGATTTAATAATTTTCCAAGTTGCCTTCGACTTGTTGGTGCTTGTTCCAATAAAATAAGTATTCTGTGCTTTCTGTGTTAGTTTGATAACGTTATGATATCTTTTCGAGAAAGTTTTGAATGCCATTTTTGACTGACTGTCTCGAGTCAGTCTATATTTCCATAATAAAGATCGTCTAGTTCTACTACAACGTTTAACTCCGCGTGTAATCCACTTTGGTTTAGTAACTGTAGAAATTTTGCGTCTGACAATTGGGAAACAGAGATCATATATGAATTTATGAACTTCGATGGAATTAGAAGAGCCTTTACATAATAGCTAGCCACTTAAAGATAAGGATCCCAATTCTCGTATTATACATATACTAACAATAGATAGTTTATTTAAATAGTCATTTAACAATAAATCCTATATATAGTATATCTACGTAGGTACATTATTTACATAGATTCAATATAATAATAAAATTTAATAAAAATGTTCTCTGATAACTTTTTAGACTTATGTATCTTGCTAATGCGTATAAAGTTTCATTAAAATCGGTACAGTCATTTCGAAAAAAAAAGACTTGAAAGTTTGAATGAAATGCCGTAAGTCGTAAATGCTCTTAATGGATGGCAAAAACATCGCTTAACAAAATAACTTATGCATTTACCATTTAACGTAGATAAATGACAAAAAAGCTTTACTTAATCACCTCAGGATAACAACACGATGTCTTTGTAACAATTCTGATGCATCATCACGGTGTATTAAACGCTGATATGCCAATGACTAAACGAAAACCTGTCTATTTACTTCTTACGCTGTATACATTATTTTTAATGATGTTGCAAATACATTTCTAAGCATGGAATTCTTCGCAAATTGCAAAGTTTTCAATCTGTGTTAAGAATTTCTAAGGTTTGAGTCATGGACTTTGATCCAATTATTCGAATTCTGAGAAACATTGTGGAATATTTAACAGATTTACTGAGACGTTGATTTTACATGGAATTATTTTAAACACTCATACGTTGATTTTAATAATACTCCATAGTAACTAACTTATCTACCCGCATTGTATTCTGAGGAAATAAATTATTTATTAATTTAAAATATTTGCCTTGTAATGTTTAATCACACTATACTCATCTCTGATTGTAACAACATTGGAAGTGACTAACGCCTAAGATACAGGCTCGGTCTAATTTAGACGTTAGGGTTCATTTTCATCTGTATACTCGTACTTACTTACTGTACTTGTGACAATATTGTGACTATACATACAAGTATATGTATTGTATTTATTTTTTCAATAAAGATTATTATTTGCAAAATTGTGAGGAATGATGGTAACACCATCAACCCTGTTTAAGCCTGGTCGATTAAGGCCATTCCCTTATGCAGAGAGTAAGCCTGTGTCATCACCTGCCTAGCCTTTTCTCAACTATGTTGAGGTCGGCTTCCAGTCGTACCAGATGCAGCTGAATACCAGTGTTTTTAATAGAGCGACCTATTGCCTATTTGACCTCCACAATCCAGTTAGTAGTGGATAATACGATACCCATTGCTGAGACTGGTTGTCAGACTTTCGGGCCACTGACTACCTGTAACCACTGTCAAATATCTACAAATGACAGCCGGGATCAACGGTTCAACGTGCTTTTCGAGGCACGGAGGAAACTCGGTATGTAATGGGTAGTCACCCATCCACAGACGAAACTGGGCAAGTGCGGCTTAATCTGAAGATTGATCCGAGCGGCTGTTATTATTTAGGCATGAGCTCCTCATGATGACTGATCATGCTTATGCAAATCAAAATAGTTATCTCAGGTTCTATCAGTTTTTCAGACTAAACCAGACTTTCAAAGAGTTAAAGGCAAATCTATCAATCAACACACTCCATCAATTTAAGCACCGCCCAAAAATGGAATACTCCCAATCAATCCATCACATACTCCGACCTATTTCAGCTGTAAAATAGGACTAGAGTAACAGAGAATAACAAATGGGCATTACAGACAAAAATAGTCTGGATGCAGACTGAGTTATAGCCAAACAGTCTGGCTGAAATACCTGGCTTGGTAATACGGGGTTGTTAAGTTACACTAAGGTGAATACGTGTAGTGTAGTCATTTGTTTTTTATTGCGATTTAGCTTGATTTATGAGAATGCCAAAGAATTGGTATTTTGGTGTGAAACTGCGATCTTTTTTGCATAGTAACTATAGTTTATTGTTATTTTTGGAACGTACTATCGTACAGGACAAAGGCTTTAACTTATATTAAGAAAAAACAAGAGTGTTTGATTTATCCTCACCATTGTTTACTAAGTTTTGTTAATCTTAGAAAAATATATTCCTGTGGGCAAGTCCACAGTGCTTTCAGAATGTTTCCGTTTTCTGCAATGCTTTTATGATAGACATTTTATGTCAGGCACATTCATTTTTCAGTCCAAAATACAAATTATTGACGTTGCTTAAAAAGCCGCTAAGCTAAAGTGGGACTGGGCTGGCCATGTCTGCCGCATGCCCGACGAGCTGTGGGCCACAATAACCACGATGTGGAGCCCTGACACAGCCAGAAGGCGACGCGGTAAACCTCGCAGGAGATGGCGGGAAGAGCTGGACATAAACCAACGACCAGTAGTCCACATTGGCCCTGAATCGAAGAATTTAGAAGTCATACCTTTGCCCAGAAGTGGGATGGAACAGTAACATTCATTTTTGACTTTCCCATCAACGCTGTCGCTGATAGAATGTTACTTTGTCGTGTTTGTCGAATTGTTTTGCTTTTAGTTATCACTCGCTTATATCCGCGGCTCCGCGGCTTCGTGGGTTGGTGGGTTACATTATAAAATGTTTAGATACCTATGCAAGTGATGATGCCTATGTTGTAAATTTTTATATTACCTCTAGCTGGTGCCCGCGGCTTCACCCGCGTGTGTTTCAGTTATTGTCCCACAGAATCGTCTTATCGGGATAAATAGTATTCTATGTGTTAATCTAGGTTATAAACTATCTGTGTGCCAAATTTCATCCAAATCCGTTCAGCAGTTTTTCCGTGAAATAATAACAAACATTCATCAGTATATCCATCCATACTCACCAACTTACGCATTATATAATATGAAGTATTTTTTCGGATGGGAAATCTTCATATGCCCCCCCTTCCCCACTCTGGGCGGAGCGAAGGGGAGTGTCAGACTTGTACTGACTAAAACCCATCCATGTTCCTTCTTTGCCCTTTGTGTTACAGGGCCACGGTATCTCTTTCGAACAGTCCCGCAGCCCTAAAAGCTGTGCCATCAGCTTTTCAGAGGGTCACGCGGAGCAACGCCCCCTAGGTCCAGGATGGACCCCTCCCATGTCAGAATATTAGCCATGGACAGTAACATTCCCCGAGGAATAAGAATCTCTTCCCATTCCTCGGGGAAGAATATTGCCCACGACCAGGGTGCACCGGCCTTGCAGCTGCTATTACCTCCAGACGTTTCGAGAGGGACCGACAGCCATCAGGCACACGAGGAGGAATTCTGACAATGAATCCCTAATATGAAGTATTAAGATAGTATAGTATTGTAAGACAAGATTATATTAGATTTGGAACTAATTTCACTACTCTGGAGGAAAAATCATTTTTTATATTCAAACAAATCGAGCGTTAATCATCACATTTCATATAAGTAAAGGACTGTGCTGATCACAACGCTCGATGATATTATTATTGTTGATGCAGGTCTTAAATTCAAGTTTTTTAAACTTAACTAAATTAAGATATTTTCATCGCATAGTGGAAACTGGTCAGTGTCCAAAATTTACGTTTTCATTTAGTTTACCGACATTACTTTGACGAAACAGCTTAACATAAATTACTGCCATCCTTCACTAGAAGATCAAGCAAGAAAGAGACAAAAATATAATTATAAAACTGTCAAGTTACATGTGTTTATACGAATTTTTCTTTCCATGTCAAAAAACAGCTGTGTTTATACTGTCTTGCAACTAAATAAAAGTTGTAAATGGACCCTTAACATAGCCGAAAGGCACTTGTTCTCCCCGTTTTTGCGATAATTTTTTTGTTCCAGACCATACCTGGGAACCTTCTAGTTACGGAGATATTGGGGATCAAAGTTCCAACTTTTTCACAAGTTTTTTTTAATACATGTTTTTAATGTAAGATTATAAAAGTGTCAAGTCACATGTGTTTATACCAGTCTTGCACCTAAATGTAAAGGTATTTTTAATCAAAAACCTCTCAGACCATTTAGCTTAGCAATGCTTCTGATCTTTCCCTCAAATATATCACTCGTTCTAACACATTTTCATTACAAACTTATAACTCCTCGATGCAGACTGAATTCTAGCCAGTTACCGTTGAGTCTGGCTGAAAATAACTGTCTTAATAAACACAGGAATAGCTTGAAGTTAGGTGAATGATCGAGGGAGGATGTTTTATCTTTATTTTCATGCAGTTTGTTGAGTTTATTTGTGGGATGAAAATGTGTGCAGTAATTTATGGTGGTTTTAGAAATATAAGTGTAGTTTGAGTTGAGTTTGTGAAAATATTGAAAGAAAGAAAAGTATTTACTTGTCTCACACAGGACTTGAGTCCTGTGTGAGACAAGTAAATACTTTTCTTTATAATTAATAACCTTAATCCATTCTCTGTAAAAAAACTCAGATGATCACAACTTTTTACTCGTTAAAGCTACAAGGTGGAAATTGAAAGACGTGTGGGTAGCAATTATTCAAGTAATAATAATAACACGAATTTGAATAGTTCACACAAACGGAGAGTTGACCAGCCATCCTGATATCAGAATGGCTGGTCATTTTGAAGTCCCTTTATTTTGTTTCCAAGTTAGGTAGCAATTAATTGACTATAGGTAGTAAAAGGTAGCAAATAGGTAGCACTTTTTGGTCACCAGCCTGACGCGAGCCGATACAGGCAACCAGCCATACTGACGCACACATTTATTGCTAGAACTGTAACATAAACTTTTGGCTATGTTAAAGTTATTAGTATAATAATGTTAGTGAAAATTTCGATTCTTGTTTTATGCTTCGCTCTCTATTGTATTTATTTTTATTTATCTAGGTATGGTTCTAGCTTTAACTACGAACTGAATCTATGTTATAAGTATATGAATTTGATTTTAACCCGATTTACAGCATACTATCAGTTGCCCGCGACTTCGTTCGCGTGGAGATTTGTGTGTGAGAATAAACATTTCTTCACACACATTCCGTTCTGGCGTGATTGAGTAACAAACATCCATCAATCCAAACTTTTGCCTTCATACATGTATTTTTTTTTCTCTTTTTTAGGTTGGCTGCGCCTAATAATAATTTACGTATCCTGAAAAATGTCTTTAATAAAAAAATCCTGTGATTAAACTCGATAAACAGCTACTTATCTGGATCAAACAAAGAGTTTACGCGCGTTTTATCTCAAACACATACGTAGCGTGTCTTCTTTCGCTCGGAGAGTTAAGTATGCGACGAGTATTTGAGCAAGTTTCAAGTTGAGCCCGATGGCTGAGTTGCTGGAAATACACGGCGTGTTCTCACACAAAGCGAGGTGCAGACGTGTGGAAAACGCTACGTTAAACAAGAGATTCTAACAGGAACATGCGAAGAAAACGTAACGTAAATTCGAACGATGTTTGAATCGAAAGTACCACTAGGTAATCCTATTGTATTTTAGTCCGATTTTTTTTTTAAAAAGAACAAAAATTTGTTACCTCATCATCTGCCTAGCCTTTTCCTAACTATGTTGGGGTCGGCTTCCAGTCTAACCGGATGCAGCTGAATACCAGTATTTTACATGGAGCGACTGCCTATCTGACCTCCACAACCCAGTTAGTACTGGGTAATACGATACCCCTTGGTAAGACTGGTTGTCAGACTTTTTGGGCCACTGACTACCTATAACGACTGTCAAAGATCTACAAATGACACCCGGGACCAACGGCTTAACGTGCTTTCCGAGGCACGGAGGAAACTCGGTATGTAATGGGTGGTCAACCATCCACAGACCAACCTAGGCGAGCGCGGCTTAACCTAAAGATCGATCCGGGCGGCTGTTATTACTTACCCATGAAAATTTGTTAACTATTTATATAAAAAATAATTAGCACTAGAAGCGGGATTTTTACCATGTTTACTGATTTCTTCGAATTCCCGATATTTCGGCGTTGTGAAATCAGTAAACATGGTAAATATCTCCTTTCTAGTATTAATGATAATGTTAGTTACCATGACAGCTTAAAATCTTATATATAAAAATAGGTAAATATTGCATGTGAATTGAGTATTTTCAATTTTAAAATCGTTTCGTTTTCTCAGTAACTTTATGTTAGGCCCTCATGTCTTAGCATTCAAAGAGTTCTCAAATTCAGTTAGATGTTAAAGAAGTAGTAAGGGTAACTATTCTTAAAAAAAAAAAATCTTTTTGTTTTTAACAGCTCTTGGTTAAGCTTCTATTCCGATCTACGGAGTGTCATAAAAATAATGAAAGTAACTAACATCGCTTTATCCACTAAGACATCAGACCACTTCACAAAATATCAAACCTTTGATACACAAAACTCTGTGATTCTTTATAACCTGCTTAGCCCCTAGTGAACGCGGCGAGAAGATACATGCTGGAACTCTAATTACACGAGTAATTAACCGACTAGTTTGTGGCTTACGGTTAACGAACAACCGAAATATAAAATACCTAACCAACTAAGGGGGATGTACAACCATAGCATAAATCACTACATAGTATAAAACAAAGTCGCTTCCCACTGCCTGTCTGTCCCTATGTATGCTTAGATCTTTAAAACTACGCAACGGATTTTGATGCGTTTTTTTTTAATAGATAGAGTGATTCAAGAGGAAGGTTTATATGTATATATTGCATCCGTGCAAAGCCGGGGTGGATCGCTAGTAAATTATATACTAATATTATAAAGCTGAAGTTGATAGTGAGAATTTTTTTATGGGGCACTTAATATAGTGTCCTGCGTGTCCTGTTGTTTATTCGTTGCAAGAACTGATGGACGCTACTGAAGGGGCCAAACTCGTGGCTCGGTTCTTCGCCTACACAATTTAGATTCCATCGACACGCTAAGAAGAAGAATATTAATACATTATCTGCCTAGCCTTTTCCCAAGTTTGTTAGGGTCGGCTTATGCACCAGATGAATACCAGTATTTTTACACGGAGTGACTGCTTATCTTACCTCCACAACCCAGTTAGTACTAGGTAATACGATACCCCTTGGTAAGACTGGTTGTCTGACTATCGGGCCACTGACTACTTGTAACGACTGTCAAAGATCTACAAATGACAGCCGGGACCAACTGCTTAACGTGCCTTCCAAAGTACGGAGGAAACTCGGTATGTAATGGGTGGTCATCCATCCATAGACCAACCTAGGTAAGCACGGCTTAACCTAAAGATCAACCCGAGCGGCAAACATAAAGGTTGTAAATAGACCCTTAACGAAGCCGAAAGGCACTTGTACTCCACGACCCCCGTACTATTCAATGCATCCATCAGCACAATGCTTTGAGTGGTTTCCATCGAATCCTACTGTAAAACGTGATTTTTAACCCAAAAAAAAGTTGTTTCCCAGCTAAGATTTTTGCGTAAAGTTACTTAGTTTGATGTACAGAATGCTTGGTTTGTGAAGAGTCTGTTTACACCCTGTGTATCTACCGTGGCACAGCCAAGCAGCTTTACATTCAAGGTATGGAATTTTACCTTATTTTATTTTATAAATTGACGCAGTTTCCATGTTAGGCAAAGGTTTTCCCAGTAGGATCAAACCTCTTTGTGTGGAGCCGTCCTTGGCAAACCATTTCCGATTTTTTTTTGACCATAAGTGACTTTATGCACATGATATCCTTTTTACCTAGGGTTGCCTAAGTCCGGATTTTTTCGAACAAAACCGGAATGAAAAAGCTTAGTGTCCGTAATGCGGGGGAATTCTGGAACATCAGGAATTTCCAAAAATTACAATTTAAAAATCATCTATCTTAAAAATATAAAATGTGAAAGTTTGTGAGGATGTTTGTTACTCTTTCACGCAAAAACTTCTGAACGGATTTCGATGAAATTTGGGACACAGATAGTTATATGTATAACGTTGATTTACACATAGGATCCCTGTTAACAAACTCCACATGGGCGAAGCCGCAGGCATCAGCTAGTGGTAGGTAATATAAAAATTTACAACATAGGAATAACTTGAATAGGTATCCTAACATTTTATAATATAAGTAGCACACCGCAATTACATCAGCTGCACGAGCCCTTGCTTCCAGCACTGGCGTGAGCACTGGCGTGAGCACTGGCGTGAGCACTGGTGTGAGCACTGGCGTGAGCACCGGCGCGAAAACTAGTGCGAGCACTAACGCGCGTACTTGCACGAGCACTTGGTTCCAGCAATGGCGCGAACACTAACGCGAGCACTGGCGCGAGCACTTGCTTACAGCACTGGCGCGAGCACTTGCTTCCAGCACTGACGTGAGCACTTGCTTCCAGCACTGACTCGAGCACTTGCTTCCAGCACTGACGCGAGCACTGGCGAATGGAATTCGGGCGAACGACCAAATGTAATTGCGTTAGTTGTATCGCTGATTCCTGTCATAGTGACTGCTGCTGCGGACTGCAGTTGCGATGACCTTTGAAAACAAAAAACCTCAATTGATACCCTCGATTTGACCTTAAGTCCTCAGTCTAGTACTCTCCATACAAAATGATAAACAACAAATTAATTACTTCAAACTACATTAGAAGAGAAGTCATTAGAATTAAATCAACTCCTAAGTGTTTGCCGTCACTTAATGTACTTGCTTAAGTTATTATCACGCTCGTTTTATTTGTGGGAGATACAGAGTGGATGATAGTTAATTATGTGGCTTTTAAATGCTTCGCTATGTGCCTTAGAATTGGTTAGACACGTTTCAAATATTTCATGGTACTTGTTTGTGATATTTTTGTGAAGATTACGTCTTGTAAGTTAATTAGTCAAACAAATTATGCATCATTGCTGACTGCCTCGTTGGTCTAGTGATCGCAAGCGCGACTGTTGAGCATGAGGTCCAGGGTTCGATTCCCGGGTCGGGCAAAGTGTTTTTGGGTTTTTCCATCAGGAACTTCTCAATAGCAGGCACGTAGTCTGGATTTAAGCCCATTTGATGGCAATAGACTCGGCCCCTATTACATGAGACTTAAACATAACTGGCAAAATGTGGGTTATTAGCTATTAGGTACACCTCTGCCTAACCCTTCGAAGATTACAGGTGTGATATTATGTTACTATTCATCATTTTCGGTATATTAACAGTAATAGGTACATACTGCTATTTCGTTACATTCCAGTAGGTATTTATATATTCAGATAAAGGAGGTATGCAGAAGGATCCTTGGAAAATTCGTTCGCTTGCGTAAATCCTACAATTTTACAAAACAATATTTTTTAGATTCCAATAATAGTTATTCGCAAAAAAACAAAAAAAAAAAACACAAAAATCCCACTGTCATCATCATCTGCCTAGCCTTTTCCCAACTATATTGGGGTCGGCTTCCAGCTAACCGGATGCAGCTGGATATCAGTATTTTACAAGGAGCGGCTGCCTATCTGACCTCCACAACCCAGTTAGTACTGGATAATACGATACCCCTTGGTAAGACTCGTTGTCAGACTTTTTTTTGGGCCACTGACTACCTAACGCCTTTCAAAAACCTACAAATGACGGGACCAACGGCTTAACGTGCTTTCCGATGCACGGAGGAAACTCGGTATGTAATAGGTGGTCACCCAACCACAGACCAACCTAGGCAAGCACAGCTTAACCCAAAGATCGACCCGAGCGGCTGTTATCATTTAGCCACGAGCTCGAGCACAAAAATCGCACAGTAAATAATCCTCAAAATACTCGGTTGTCCATTTAGTCGTATAGTCTTCATACAAAAATACAAAACCATACCATTTAATTACGTTTATCTTGCTCCAAAATCAGCATACAAATACCACCAAAACACCCATTCCATAGACAACAAATTCCATCACTGTAAACAACATCTAAATCGGTGCAGTAATTCCCGAGATCGATAAACACAAACGAACATAATCCCTTTGTATTAGGTTAACGGGAAGAAACGTTTAATAAAAGTTTATAGAGATTCGACAGCCATAGAGATCGTTGGACAGCGATAGCAAGATAGACGTCAATATAAATTGTTTAAATACGTCAGTGATGATAAAACGTGAACGAGTTCCGTAGGTTTTTTGGATAGGTTCAAAATCACTTATTAAATAGGACGGTGACATTATAATGGGTGTAAAAGTACTCTTAACGAAGCCGAAAGGCTCTTGTTCCCCCCGTCATTGCAATCATTTTTTTGTTCTAGACCATACCTGGGAACCTTCTGGTTACGGAGATATTGAAGGTCAAAGTTTCACAATTTTTTTTTTTAAAATACTTACTAGTTTTTATTGTTATAAAGACCCCCGTACTATTCCATGCATCCATCAGCACAATCTTTTGAGTGCGTTACATTGAGTCCTACCGTAAAAAGTGATTTTTCACCCCAAAAAAATAAAGTAGTTGGCATTAATTGTTGCGTACATTTTAGTTTAGTTTGATGTTCAGAATGCTTTATTGACGGCTTCGTGTCTGTCTTTTTGTGTTATTTATTTCATAATCACAGTTCTCAAAACGGTGAAGGAAAATATTGTGAGGAAATCGGCATGTTCTAGAACCAAAAACTCGAAGACATGTACCGACCCGCACTGGGCCCGCGTGGTCAATTATAGCCCATTCCCTCTCAGTAAGATCCCTGAATCCCAGCAGTGGGAACATTAGAGACTGATTATGCTTATGCTGAGCATCAAATGAGAGCGGTTATTGATGCAGGCTGTAGTGTCACACAACGAGTTGTAGTGTAATCTATTATAAATAACGTCAGAAGACTAGGCCGCTCTACTAATAACTTATAGACAGTTAATTTGTTTGATAAATAACAGTAGAATAGGCCCGGGAGCTATCCCATTTAATTTTGTTTAGTTTACGATATTCGACTTGTAATTAAGCAAGGTTAGGTAATTATTATCTATAAATTAATGTATCTATAACCCTATATATTATTGTGTTAAGGTGGGTACCGTTACGTTAAAAGAATGGACATCAGTGTTCATCCTACTGACGATAGCTTTACAAAATTCTTGTCGCCATTCTGTTCTCAATATATTCACAAGTGTTCACCGGTGGTTTTTGACTCACCACAATCATCATTTTCTTGCCCATCATGCCAATTCATTTGGGGTCGGCGCAGCATGTCTTCTTCTTCCATACTTCTCTATTACTCGTCATCTCAGCAGTCACTTCCTTTCTTGCCTTATCATTCTTTACACAGTCCATCCATCGTTTCTTTGGTCTTCCTCTACTCATATACCCATCCACATTCGTACTCATCTTTCCTCACAACATTTTCCTCATTCCTCCGCATCACATGCCCATACCACGACAAACGATTACCACACAACTTTTCAGTCACCGGCGCCACTTTCAGACTTCCTCTTATATACTCATTTCTTATTTTATCCATTAATTTGGGCTCACCACAATCCGGCAAAAAAACAAAATAAATCAAAATTAATTAAATACAAAATAATTTTACAAATTAAGCACACAGTTTTAATTAAACTAACATAAATATGAATTAACAAAAGGTTCGTACATCCTGCTTCTCATCTTTTTTTGTCACATTAACCATATTTTTTGCTTCGTCGGTTCGCTTGTAAAAAGTGCAACCCGAAAACATAATATTTTGTGAAACAGAATGCATGAATAATTTCTATACGGGTGAAACAACTCTATGGTTGGTGCTTTGTTTCATGTTTTTTTTTTTTTATCTTACTAGGGGTGAAGCAGGATAAATTATTAATGCGGTAGCTCATATCTAATGATCAGAAAGTGAAATTCTAACATTTAATGTAAAAATAAAAAAACTACCGGCTTCCGTAAGTAAAGTTATTTTCCATGTTTTAATATGTTCCTTTTTATTACAAGAAAGAAAAAATATTTATTTGTCGCAGGGAGAATTTTATGTGTTGCGTTCGTGTGCTGTGTTGTGTGTTGTTGTCGTGTTGTTGTTTGTGTTGAGTGTTATGTGTTGTTGTTGTGTTGTATATTGGAAGTCAGGTGTTTATTTTACCCGTTTTAGTTTTTGTATTCCACACAAATTCTTGTCTGTTCTTCTTCAAATTAGAAGAATTTTTTTTTTTTTTTTTTTTTCGGTTTGGATATCATCAAATGACCCCACTCTGGGCGGAGCGGAAGGGAGTGTCAGACTTGTACTGACTAAAACCCATCCATGTTCCTTCTTTGCCCTTTGTGTTCCAGGGCCACGGTATCTCTTTCGAACAGTCCCGCAACCCTGGCAGGCATCGGCCCTTGCGGACCCTTACTTATTTGATGACATCTTTTTGAGGCGCACGTGGAACACGAACGCGCCGTCGACACGGCCTGTCGTCATAAGACGGCCGGACGGCGAGCTGGCCCATAACTCGCCGTCCACAGGCCCGCACCTACGGTGGCCGGGAGCCACCATGTGACCCCCGACGCCCAGAGCGTCTCCCGCGGCGACTGGGACGTGAGGTTCTTTCCCTCTCACGTCCCGCCACCTCCTTCACAAATTAGAAGATATTAGGAGATCATCAGCAGACCAAGAAAAAAAAATACGTATTGAAATCTAACTCATAAACTGTCCAAACAAAGTTATTACAATGTATATGGGACCACAGCGCGGGCTTCTTTAACAAAATAAAAAAAAAATCATGTAATCGGTGACCATACATGAACAAAAAAAGGTGTCAGTCAAAAACATAACCTCCTCCTTTTTTAGAAGTCAGTTAAAAATTACAAAAATCTTCTAAAAGTTAAAGTTATTTTTGGCAGATTCAGACCGAGATTATTTGAATTTATTATTTGATTATTAGAAATTGCTCTTCAGATGGAGATGGAGCAATTTTTGTATTTACGCAACTACTACAATGGAAAGGCAATCCAGGCCTTGATTAACAACATTAGCTATCTACAAGGTGTAAACAGACCCTTCACGAAGCCGTCAACCAAGCATTCTGTATTCAAACAAGTAACTTTACGTAAAAAGTATTGCTGGGAAGTGAATTTTTTTTTGGGATTAAAAATCACGTTTTACGATAGGACACAATATAACGCACTCAAAACATTGTGCTGACGGGTGGATTAAATAGTACGGGTTGCGTGTATAAAGTAAAAATCTTACCCTAAAAACAATTTAAAAAAAGTTAAACTTGTGAAAAATTTAGAACTTTGACCTCCAATATCTCTGTAACTAGAAGGTTCCCGGGTATGGTCTAGGACATAAAAATGATCGTGCTGACAGGGAGAACAAGTGCCTTTCGGCTTAGGGTCTTGTAACACCCGTTATATTGCCTATAGTTGTATCTGTCAACACCTACTAACAAGAGATCATAACCCAATTTAAAACTCAAACAAAATCCTAATAACCCATTCACACTTACGGAACCCTAAAAAAAGGGTCAGAAAGGGTGTTACGTTCTCAAAACGATGCATGAGAATAAAACACTGAGAACCTCCTTTGTTGATCGAATGAATAAAACAATAGGATCGCGAGAAACGCCGCGGTAAGGAAGTAGATTACCGCTAGGTATTGTACCAAGGTCACTTGGAAGCACATGAACCAGTTCTCATTATAATATAAATACCTAGTAGGTATATGGGTTCCATATTGAAACAGCAACAGATAACAGCAACAGCGGCAACAGTCTTCTTAAAGTTATTGCCAACAGCTTGGACGGACCTTTCATGAGGCACTGGCAGGCTTTACATACACCCGTATATCGGACCTGTGGCAGGTAAAAAAATTTAAAACACCACATAATTTAAAATAGTTTATAATTTTATGTTGATTAATTAATTTTTTAATATTGATTATTCTATTCAATTCAATTCCATTTATTTATCTTAATTTTATTCAATTATGTATTGAATTTTAATGTATTTTTTTTAATAAGGGTTGATTGGGTAATGACATTAACTTATTTTATTTTTAAATTTGATCACGGACTTTTGTATATTTTTATTTGACGAAAAGTGATTGTAATTTTATTTTGTGTACTACTTAGTTATAATATTATTGTGTGGTGTGTATTTGTCTTTGATTATTTGATCTAAAACTAACATTATTTTTAAGTGATGCAAATAAATAAATAAATACGTACATCTGCATTCCGCAGGAATGAGGGAAATCTCGTGAGGAAAGTTTTGAGTAAGAATGTGGATGATAAGAGTAGAGGAAGGCCAAAGAAACGATGGATGGACTGTGTGAAGGATGATATTATGACAACAAAGGAGTTGAATGATGAAATGACGAGTAATAGAGAAGTATGTAGTAGAAAAAGTCATGCTGCGCCGACTCCAAGTGAATTGGAATAAGGGCTGGAGAATAATGATAGGTACATAACATCACGCTTGCTTAATAAGAAAGATTGGTATAGTATACCCAAATTACGACAGGTATACGAGTACTCTACGATAGCGTGACGATTCATTTATTTATTTATTTAAACTTCATGTACAATAGTGGTACATAGGCGGACTTAATGCCACAAGGCATTCTCTACCAGGGGCTGCAGTCTCGACATACATAGCGACAAAAAATGGTCGTTAAGTCATAACGATGTCAAATTTCTTTAATAGATTTTCAACTTTATTTCGAAACGTTAAGGTTGAAAATCTATTAAAGAAATTTGACATCGTTATGACTTAACGACCGATTTTTGTCGCTATCTATGTCGAGACTGCAGCCCCAGGCAACCTTTGGGTCAAATAGGGCATTTTGATAGAGAACAAAAAAAATAAATAAGAAAAATACCATTTTATTAACATAGATTGATATATAAATAGGTACATACTAATACACATATATACAGTAAAATGAAATAAACATATCATCATCAGCCTATAGCAGTCCACTGCTGGACATAGGCCTCCTCAACCGCACGTCGCTCAACTCGATTCTCAGCAACTCTCATCCAGTTGCTACCAGCCACCCTGCGAAGATCGTCACTTTACCGAGCCTGAGGGCGTCCCATCTTACGTTTGCCGATTTGCGGTCTCCACTCAAGAACACGTCTTCCCCATCGGTCATCGGTTCAACGGCTAATATGACACATTGCCACTTCACTTGACAATTGACAGGGAAGAATGGAATAATAAAAATATGTGTTTCTCCGACTCTTAGTAACACGGGACATGGGCTAGATGATCATGAAAAGTTAGTTCTGGGTACTACGATACCCCTTATTAAGACTAGTTGTCTGACTTTCCGGCCACTGAGTATCTGTAACGACTCTCAAAGATCTACAAATGACAGCCGGGACCAAGGGCTTAACGTACTTTCCGAGGCACGGGGGAAACCCGGTATGTTATGATGGTCACCCATCCACAGACCAACCTAAGCAAGCGCGGCTTAACCTTGAAAAACGACCAGTGCGGCTGTTATTATTTAGCCACGAGCTCTTACCAAGGAATGTGACACTCAATACACGTGAAGCAGTCTAAGGCGGAGAGTTTGTTATTTAGCACGTTCTTTTATCACGTTCATTTATTTGTCAAAATAATATAAATCTCGTAAAGTGGTAGTTGGTAAGGTGTGGCACAGTGTGTTAGACATGTTCCCCTCTCTTTCTTGCTCTTATAATTTAACAGCTGTACGACAGTGACAGAACATAAAGCTTGCCCAAAGTACGTGCAAAGTAACGTTTGGATAAAACACGACAAAACGTTGTGACTGTGAGAGAACCTGGATGAAATAACCTGTAAGAATTTAATCAATCAAATCATTTATTAACAGATCTTCCAATCCAATTTTTTAGTAATAATAATGCATAAAAAAAAAACAATACAAACGACCGGTGACCCACATTAGCCCTGGATCGTAGCAACTGGAAGTCACGGGGAGAGGCTTTTGTCCAGCAGTGGGATGACGGAGGCTAACAGTATCAGTATCAGTAATAATACATACACATCTTAAACACTACTGTTAGTACATAATTTTATTTGGAAAATTTTATGGATAGTTACTAATAATGTCAAAATAATTAATAATAATAATGTCTGTTTTTGACATGGAAAGAAAAATTCCAGTGCGAGCAGGGTTTGAACCTGCGACCTTCCGATTCAGTACACCGGATGTCTTAACCAACTAGACCATCGCACCCCGCTCACAGATCCCGAAATTTTTCGTTCCATTAATAACGTCTTACGGTGACGTTAGCGCCATCTATTTAAGAAAGTATCGAACTTACTTAAACCAACACGTTGACATTGCAGTCAAATCAATGTTGTATAAAAGTCGCCATACCAAACTAATTTTTAATATTTTTATACGCAAACCCTGCGAAGGGAACATAGCTGTTTTTGACATGGAAAGAAAAATTCTGTATTCTGGTGTACTGAATCGGAAGGTCGCAGGTTCAAACCCTGCTCGCACTTGAATTTTTCTTTCCATGTCAAAAACAGCTATGTTCCCTTCGCAGGGTTTGCGTATAAAAATATTAATAATAATGTCTGCCTATTGTAGCCAATAAGCCTAATATAGTGGCGCACAATGATTGCTGACATAACGGTCCCGCATGATGAGAACCTCGTGAAAGCTGAGAAGGATAAGCAAATCAAGTATCTTGACTTGGCTCGCGAGGTTGTCGACATGTGGGATGTGGACTCAGCGATCATTGTGCCGATAGTTGTATCAGCCCATGGCTTAATTGCGAAGAGCCTCGACCAATACCTGAGGAGGCTCTCGTTAAGCAGCTGCATCAAGGGCTTGATTAAGAAAGCGGTACTCCTGGACACGGCTCGTATTGTTAGGAGGTTTCTCTCTCTGGAGCCCTGACCTCCGGTAGCTTGGACCCTGTTCCCGATACCGGTGGGCTACATTTTTTTATATTCTTAAATGTTTTTTATATATTTTTTTCTTCTAAGAAATATTTAAAAATGTGAATGATTTGTAAAAATATAAATAAAGGAAATAATAATGTAAGAAGTGTGTGTGTATGACACAATAAATAATGTCAAATCACCATTAATCAAGTCAAAAACATTAATAATTAATACAATCATCAGGAAATAACCACAAATAAATAAATAAACGATACTAATAAAATATGCAAGTATTAAAAGAAACATTATTTCAGGCACGATTTGAAGATTTTTTTTTTTGTTTATACGCTGTGAGTAAGCGAAGTGATCAATGCTCAGCTCATTCCTCTTTCCGTATGGAGAGAGGTAAGGTGAAGGCAATTGATTCAGTGAAGACGCGAAATCAGGGTTTCTCTGAATGTTTATTAAACTTAGTAAATGAGCAGGGTTTTAAAATGAGGAACATAACATCACGCCTGTATTTTGCGGTTCAGTCGGCCCTTGCCAACTCCACCGCAAAATACAGGCGTGGGTGTACAGTGCATCTGCATTTCATCAGTTATTTTCAGGCTCATTATCATCATCATCATCCACTGACTCCACCCACTTTTGGTCACTACCCTTTTTTTGATTGTGCCAAGCTCAAAGCTCATGTTTAGGTTAGTCTTGTAATAATTATTAGCGAGCAAGCCTAATGTCATCTACTTAGCAAAAATCTAGCACAAATTTCTAATGGATAACGCAATAACACAATCGACCTGAGAATTGAAACAAGGGCGGCTTGCCATTTAAAAAAATGCAATATTTTTATCTGTTGAGGTTCTAATATCTACATATAATTCTTTCAAGCTTTATTAAATTATTAACTACTACATATTATAAATGGGAAAATTTGTGAGGATAGATGGATGAATGTTTGTTACTCTTTCACGCAAGAACTACTGAACGGATTTGGATGAAATTTAGCACACGCTTAGTTTATAGCCCGGATTAACACATAAAATATTTTTTATCCCGGTAGTACGATCCCGTAGGGCAATAACCGAACTCCACGCGGGCGAAGCCGCAGGCATAAGCTAGTCATCATCAGCCTAGCCTTTTCCAATTATGTTGGGGTCGGCTTCCAGTCTAACCGGATGCCGCTGAATACCACTATTTTACAGGGAGCGACTGCCTATCTGACCTCCACAACCCAGTTAGTACTGGGTAATACGATACCCCTTGGTAAGACTGGTTGTCAGACTTTTTGGGCCACTGACTACCTGTAACGACTGTCAAAGATCTACAGATGGCAGCCGGGACCAACGGCTTAACGTGCTTTCCGAGGCACGGAGGAAACTCAATGGGCGGTCACCCATCCACGGACCAACCTAGGCAAGCGTTGCTTAACCTGAAGATCGATCCGGGTGGCTGTTATTATTTAGCCACGAGCTCCGCAGGCATAAGCTAGTAGATTAATAAATTGAAAAGTAAAAGCTTCATTGATTTCTTTGAAAAATTTTACGTTGTAAACCAAAATCCTTTACACAGGAAGAGAGTTATATAAACCTCGAAACCAGCACGAAATCCGTGTAGAAGCAAACATTTGTACGGCCTACAGATATTTGTCCTGTCTGTATGTTTGTCTACGTGATTTGTATGTGGAATCATACCCCTTACATGGGGTAGTTGTTTCAGTGTCCTTTCCATTCACATAGTGTGGACGTGGCTTACAATGACATTTATATGACAAACAAGAATTTACAACAACTAAAAATCCCGATTACTGAAAAATCATGCTCTAATTAAGTTCAGTGTTTACAAGTTAAAATCGACTCCTCTTATTTTTGAAGTCGGTTAAAATGTAGTCTATGTTATCCGGGCCATATTAACGGATCGATTGACACCTTATTCATCAAAATCGGATGAATAGTTTAGGCGCTACGGAGGAACATACGTAAATACAAATATACATTCAGAGACTGCTAAAATCATAACCATTCCTTTTGGCTTCGCCGTAGTCGGGTAAACATCAAAAGCCGTTTATTCAAATTAGGCTGATAATAATCAGCATTTTTTGAAAGTTAAAGTATATAATCTAATCAAACACAAAGTATGGTATTTGAACCCGACACAAATATAAAACAAGAACACTAATACTTTTAAACAATAGGTACGAAATAAAAATGCATTTGCAGTTTTCTACAATGTCAACATAAGGTCGCTTTAATGACCTCTTCATTCGAGCTTAGGTGCCATTACAGCTTGGTATATTGTACCCCTGACACTTAAAATACGTAATGGGTGTAAAAGCAGTGCAATTTGTGTCAAAGCACTACTTAGCAAACATGTTTGGCATGCATTCAAAGGGTTAAAAATCGATAACATCGGTCTATGCGTTGACGGGTTGCCAATCTGTGTAGGTTATTTTATCTTACTGATTTATTGTTACCTCTTAACATAACATTTATTTATTTTCAGGCAACTTTGGCCTATACATACCTTATACCTCAATAACACAACAATTATAAAATAAAACAAAAAAAATCCTAATAACCTTAAATACTTTTTTAAATACATTTTAAGTGGTAGCGGCGGTAGTGGACGCGCTAGAAGGACATACTTCTTCAGAAAGGTCAGGTGCGCAGTACAAGCAAACTGGCGTGCGTGTATGGCCAGATGTAAAAATGTAGACGAGGTGAAAGAGCTTTCTGTAGTTTCTGTATTTAATTTAATTTATATGAGAATGTATGCGACTGCCCCTTGAAATTTATTTTGACATCATTTTATCACCGGGCCATTGGAACGTCAAGAACTTTTCGTTACGGTCGAATGGCTCGCGGGCCATTCTATTTGGGCCATTTAGCCTAAATAATTTAAAATAAATATAACAGACAAGTTCAATTTATTGCACAGTTAAAAGCAACATATTTACAATAAGAATTATAAAAAATATTATAGGTAAAATTCTTCTTATGTATTGTATTTACAATACATACTAACATGTAAAAAAGTGTGTGTGGAAATGTTCGTTACTCGTGGTCTAAATCAGTAAAATTACTGATTTAGACCACGAGTAACGAACATTTTCCTGATGTTCTCAAAGTTAAATTAAAAGTCAAGAAGTTTCAATTAAGTTACGATAACATGTTTATAAAAGTTTTCCGCAAATTTCTTCGCAGAATTATTGGAAAAATCTATGAAGATAAAAATATTTGGTAAGTTAATTTTGGGAATTTGTTGTCAGGGTCGTAAAACAGATCAGTTTTATAAAAAACTATCAGCAAAACAAAAAATGTATACCTCGGAATTCTACATTGCAAAATACATATTGTATCTAAACACATGCCTTCATGATTCACGAACATATGTTAAAACCGTGCCAGACGACTCTACAACACCGAAAAGGTTTATCAATTATGTATATTATCAAAGGTACAGCCACACTATGCTGCATCCATTGTAATGGACCCAACAGTGTGGTGTCAGCTAGGCGCCAACGCGGACGTCCCATGTCGTTTTGACGTTTCGCGCCCAGCGGCTTCGCGCCGTTTTCGATATACAACCTTTTTACTCTCAATAAAAAAATAAATTGCTGACGAGTACTGACTTTTTTGTGTGAAAAAGTTTAAATTAAATATGGAAAAAGTCCGGAGAACAATGTAGAATTGTTTTCATTTTTTAATTAAATACTTTTTGACAGTTCTGAAATCGTGTGTGACGTTTTGTGTTTTTTTTTTTAATGTTTTGAATGAAAACTTTTTTTCTGGAATTGTGTATTTTTGTTTATTGTGTACCGGAATTTTGTGTACTTTGTTGACAGTGTTGTTTGACTTGTGAGTGACTTTGTGACTGTTTTCTGTTTTGGATTTTGAACAAGAGCTGCCAGAATTCATTCTCGGATGAAAGGTAAGATTTAATTAATTTTCTTGTAATTATTTTTGAGTGAGTTATTAATTTTTTGTTTTCTAATTTATAATGACAATTTTAGTAAAAAATATATTTTTATTTGAATATTTAAATCATTCAACAGTTGAACATTTTTAAATAGTCATCTAATGTCCACCGTGACTTAAGGTTTTTATTAAAACCTGGGTAACCAACCCAACCTTTGTGAAAACAATAAACATCGCATAATAATGCCGTTTTAACATAAAAAATAATTAAAATACCTGTCTAATCTTATCTAAAAACGCCTTTCAACCCAAAATCTCAGAAAAGACAATCAAAATCTTTATCAATGGACTCCAAAATTGGATTACAGCGTATCTGCCCTCAGCCTAAAACAGACCGCAGTACACTTTCAATAAAAAAGACATTATAAAGTAGTCGGTGTCCAAAAAACACAAGACATCCCAAGAATCAAGATGAGTCTTCATACAACACAATATCACACGTCAAAAACAAAAAACAACAGCGACTTTCGACCTTAGTTCCTGATGCTAAGACTTATAAATCATTTTAGGGATGGCAAAGATAAGTTGGTTTATTTTTTTTTAATAAACAGGTTTGATACTTACTCGTTAGGGATCGTAATTAGGGCAGGTGTTCAATGGCGGTGGATTTTTTGTTGTTTAGTTTGATTTTTACTTATTTTTGTGGCAAGATCTGGTTGGGAGGCTGTTTCGAGAAAGAGTTTTATTTGGGATTTTTGGCTACCTGTGATTGTGGATGAAATTAATCGCTCGGGTTATTATTTTAACGTGTATTTTGCTTAAAACTAGAAGCAGAACCAACATGGTGTGAAAATACTGGGCAGATGATGTTGAGTGATGATTTATAGCCATTTAAGTTTTTACACTGATCTTGTACAGACGCCAGCACATCAGGGTATCCTAAATTGACAAATTTTCCCATTCAACTTTGAACCTAATACATTAGCGATAAAGTTGAAAATCTATTAAAGACATTTGAAAGATTGTAGTGGATTGATGTGGTGTTGTCTGTACCTAAATGATTACCTATAAAAAATCATGGAAAAGTAGCTCCATTAATAAGAACTCATAAAGAAAAGCCAAAATTAAGAAAACAGTAATTTTTCAAGAGGTATCGTTCGGTTATCAGTATATTATGTTTATCATTAGAAGCAGTGGTAGTCTAGTAGTGTGACTATCGGACTGCCAAGTCATAGGTCTCAAGTTCGAACCCAAGACCACTGATTTTTGTGATTCATGTGCGTATTGTATAATTATCACTTGCTTCGGTGAAGGAAAACATCGTGAGGAAACCAGCATGCCTGAGATATATTTTTCAACGGCATATTAACCAAGTAAGAGGCCCCTGGGCGAAATAAAAACCCTGACACCTGGTTGGTCACTTACCAAACGATAAAGAATATCGGTATATTTTTTTTAAAATCAACTGTTCTATACATTTTCCAACTGGAAGACGTTGCGTTGGAAGGCCTCCCACTAGGTGGACCGATGACCTGGTAAAGGTTGCAGGGATCCGCTGGATGCGAGTCGCACGGGACCAGTCAATGTGGCGACACTTGGGGGAGGCCTATGTCCAGCATTGGACGTCTTTCGATTATAATACATTTTGACCGTGTAGGTTTTGCACTTTTGTAGGAAACAGCTGTTTTCTTCTTTAATTAATGATGAAACTGAGGGTTCAGAATGATGTACTGAATACGTGGTAACTGTCTGTACGTCGGTGTTCCTTCCACCCTGTATACTCCAAAACCTATTATACAGTCATCATCTGCCTAGCCTTTTCCCAACTATGTTGAGGTCGGCTTCCAGTCTAACCGAACGCAGCGGAATACCAGTATTTTACATGGAGAAACTCAGTAAGTACTGGGTAATACGATACCGCTTGGTAAGACTGGTTGTCAGACTTTTTGGGCCACTGACTACCTAACGACTGTCAAAGATCTACAAATGGCAGCCGGGACCAACGGCTAAACGCGCTTTCCGAGGCACGGAGGAAACTCGGTATGTAATGGGTGGTCACCCATCCACGGACCAACCTAGGCAAGCGCTGCTTAAACTGAATATCGATCCGCGTGGCTGTTATTATTTAGCCACGAGTTCCGCAGGCATAAGCTAGTACATTAATAAATTAAAAAGTAAAAGCTTCATTGATTTCTTTGAAAAACTACGTAACGACTGCTTAACGTGCTTTCCGAGGCACGGAGGAAACTCGGTATGTGGTGGTCACCCATCCACAAACCAACCTAGGCAAGTACGGCTTAACCTAAAGATCGACCCGAGCGGCTGTTATTATTTAGCCACGAGCTAGGCCTATCATAGTAAAATCCGCAAAGCTTCTTTTACCATTATTTAATAGCAAGGCTTTACGTTGTGCTCGGAATAATATGCCTCATGTCAACTTGTTTGTTATTCCGCACGGGTACTAAAACTTGCCTAGGAAAAATGTTTCTATCTGGTCTAGCCTTTTCGTAGACAGGCGATAGGCAACCTGTTACACAACAGAGTGCCTAGATAAACGTCACATTCTATTCTATATTAAGAGGTAAAAATTGTTTGTAAGTTTGTAGGTAGGGGATCTTTACAACTACTGATCCGATTCTGAAAATTCTTTGACTAACGGGAAGCTACCTTATCCCGAGTGTCATAGGCTACATTTAAAACGTTCCCGTGGGTTAATTTCCTTACATAATGGGAGCGATGCCGCGAGCAAAACCTAGTTATCTATAATGTGGCGTTACGACTTTTTTTTTGGGATGAAAATTCACGCTTTACGGTAGGACTCGATGGAACGCACTCAGAGAATTGTGCTGATGGATGGATTGAATAGTACAGGGGTCGTGGAGGTGTTTTACGTAAAAATATTTCATTAAAAACATGTATTTAAACAGAAAAACTTGTGAAAAAGTTGGAACTTTGACCCCCAATATCTCTGTAACTAGAAGGTTCCCAAGTGTGGTCTAGAACAAAAAAATGATCGCAAAGACGGGGAGAATAAGTGCTTTTCGTCTTCGTTAAGGGTCTTTTTACACCTTTTATAATCATTCTTCTCATGCCTTGGCCTTATCCCAATTCATTTGGAGTCGGCGCAGCAAATCTTCTTCTTCCATACTGCTCTACTAGTCGTTATTTCAGTAGTCAGACGCTTTTTACCCTGTGAAACATGAATCTTTCACACAGTCCATCCATCGTGTCTGTGATCTTCTTTTCAACACACACACACCACACACACACACCACACACACACACACACAACACACGCACACTCAACACACACACACACTCATCATCTTCCTGCCCTTGTCTTGTCACATGTTACTTGGGGTCGGTGCAAGACGTTTTTTCTTTCATTCTCCTCTGTCAACCGTCTCGCTGTAATTTACTCCTTTATCTTTCGTATCATTTCCGACATCAACCATCCATCGTTTCCTTGGTCTTCCTTTCCCTTTCCAACCACATTATTATCACATTAAAGGTGATAAAAATGTTTCATCAATGCAGTAAATTGATGCAGTCCTAGTATTTTTATTTCAAATACATAACCAAAGTTAAAATATTTACACAACAAACTTTTATAGCCCATCTACAATGTTATATGCATGTATGTTTTCAGAAGGTATAGCCTTAAAGCCAGGTACACACATGCATCGGGCTGCGCAATGCAGCATGTAAAGCTATCTTCATACATTTTTATTTTGTTCGCGAGAATTGTCTGTGCATTTTTACGTTCATGTCTGTACCTGCCTTAAAAAAAAAAATTTGAGACAAAATTATAAGAGTTTATATTATAACTATAAGACTGACAAATGAGTTATTATCGTGTTTTAGAAAAATAATGAGTTATTTTCGTGTTTGTTTCGGAAAACTTGGATTAAATCAATATTCTAATATAAAATTATCATTAGAGGAGTTCTTAGCTCGTTACTGTTATTCATCCCACGGCTGGTCCATAGGCCCCATGACTTCTATTTCTTTCGATCGATGGCCAATGTGGACAACTTGGGGCCTAAAATTGCCGCTTTAGCAGAATCGTAATAGGATAACAATATGAATTACGTTAAAAAAAGAAATAGTAGTATTGGGGAGAGGCCTTTGCCCAGCAATGGAGTGAGTAATAATAATGAAGAACTCCTCTGATAGTGATAATTAATTTATATTGGTTTCGTCCAGCTTGTCCCGCCATTTTCGATAAATACTGCCGCTTCGCCTTCTCGCTGTCAGGGCGCCACATAGTGGTTATTTTGGCCCACAGCTCATTGGGTATTCAGCAGACGTGGCCAGTCCAGTCCCACTTCAGCATAGTACTTTTTGAGCTATACAATGTTAGTAATCTGTGTTTTGGAGCGATGAATTGTCAACCAAAAAATCAGTTGTATTTTACCTTTATAAAGGGTGTAAATAGAGCCTTAACATAACCGAAAGGCACTTGTTCTCCCAGTATTTGCGATCATGTTTTTGTTTTAGACTATACCTGGGAACCTTCTAGTTACGGAGATATTGGGGGTCAAAATTCCAAATTTTTCACAAGTTTTTTTTTTTTAAATACATGTTTTTAATGTAATGTCCGTACTATTCAATCCATCCATCAGCACAATGGTTTGAGTGCTTTCCATCGTGTCTTACCGTAAAACGTGATTTTTCACCCAAAAAAAAGTCGATTCCCAGCAATAGTTTTTGCGTAAAATTACTTAGTTTGATGTACAGAATGCTTGGTTGACGGCTATGTGAAGGGTCTGCTTACACCCTGTATGTTATCGATAATGCCCAACTGTAAAAAAAATGTTCCCTAAATTCACGATTTTGTATAACCAGATGCAGATCATACAAGCCCTAAGAACATCAGTGTATGTTCCTTATAATTATTTCATCTGACATCCATCATTCATCACCCACGACATCCATCAAAACCCGCCATCATCCCACTTACTTCTCATTTGTTTCAGTTAACTTTACAACTCGTTCTTAAGATAAGCAATATCTTCGAATCTGTATTAATTTGTTCTTCATTTGTAAGTCGTAGATAAGTCTTCATTTTATGCGTAGGATTCTATTTTAAAACAGGATCGCTTTGACTTGTGGAATTAATTTGCATTCTTTAGTAAGCGTTGAAAGCTGGTATCAGATAAGATGTACAGGGTGTCACAGAATTAACGCAAGACTTCTTTTTCTTTTTCGGATGGGAAATCATCAGACTTCTACTGACTAAAACCCATCCATATTCCTTTTTTCGCCCTGTTTTTTCCAGGGCCGCTGTATCTCTTTCGAACAGTCCCGCAGCCCTGACAGGCGTCGGCCTATGCGGACCCCTTCATTGTTACTGACATCTCATGCCCTCAAGTCTCAAGTCATCGCAAGACCTCTCAAGTGACTCAGACCTCGAAACTGAACATTTTTTGTTCAATGACTTTTGAAAATTCATAACTTTTTTATAGACCAACCGCTTTAACGAGTCCTCCGCCTTGCCCCATCAAAGGCACATTAAGTGTCCGCAAAGTCATAACAATATCCCACAGGTTATTTGCTTTAAAATAACCATAATCCTTGTAGGTATTACGATACTAATTGAACCAATACGTGATCAACCTTCAGAATATTCCATTTAAATTTATACCTTCGCGAGGACTCATTACAGCGGTCGGCCTATAAACAATATTATCGCATGAATCATCATCATCTGCCTAGCCTTTTCCCAACTTTGTTGGGGTCGGCTTTCAGTCTAACCGGATGCAGCTGAATACCAGTATTTTACATGGAGCGACTCCACAACCCAGTTAGTACTGGGTAATACAATACCTGAGACTGGTTGTCAGACTTGTTGGGCCACTGACTACCTAACGACTGTCAAAGATCATGGATCGTGGATGTATTGATCGCATGAATTTAGTAAAAAAAATCTATTCGGATAGACTTCTATGTAGTACCTAAGCTGTGGTTTTAGAATTTATTCTCGTCAAAGTATCCGGTCGTGGTTGTTGGACCTTTTCTAGGATGGACTGGTCCTATCAGGTTTTTCCAGAATAAAAAACTTGTCAAGTGTGTAGGTGTAGAATATGTAGCTAGATTCTCGAGGATAGAGAGAGGATTTTCTTTATCTTATTGTAGTTGAACGATAAAAATTAAAAGTCAAATAAGTTACGAGCGTTAACGTCTTACAGTATTTTATTCAAACTTTTAAGTGATTTTTGTCGAAATGACTGAACCGATTTTAATGAAACTTCGTACGCATAAGCAAAATACATAAGTCTAAAAACTTGACAGAGAACTGTTCTCTGTCAAGTTTTATGAGTCTGTAAGAAATGCCGTGAGACGTTAACGCTCTTAAGGCTTTGATTTAAATACGACATCGATATTAAGTTCGGATCAAAAAAAAAAAAGTAGCCTTAATGATTGTTATTACTACTGTTGCTGCTAGCCTGTGTCATCCCACTGCTGGGCAAAGGCCTCCCCCCATGACCTCCAAATCTTTCGATCTAGGGCTAATGTGGAACATTGGTCGTTGGTTCAGTTGTCAATTATTCAAGATAAAGTATTTCTTAAAGTTCCTCCCAAGAAAATATTGGTAGAAAAAATCTGACAGATTGATACAACAAAAGATAAAAATAACAAAAGATAGACACTATTCTATTTTATCCAAAAACTAGATCTCTATTATCGTGTAGTTCCATTCCAATAAAATAGGTAAGCATTTACCTATATTTTACAAAGGGTAGTATCCCTTTTCAAACTATTCATGAATAATTATTATAAATACATCGACGCTAACTTACGTAGGTGGGGTAACATCAACCACATCAGAGCCCGTTTTCTCAACCACTAAGCTACACCTAGTCTTATTATACACTGTTGGAAATTCTACTCTCAAAGCTGAGCTGAAGGCTGAAAATTCAACAAAGAGTTTAGGCATTCTTTAATTAACATTAGAAACGGTATATTTACCATGTTTACTGATTGTTTTGAGTTCTCGATATTTCGGTGCTGTTGCAAGCACCATGATCACGGATAAACTAAAGTTATTGCGGGTGGGTGTTTATGAGCAGACAAATCGGTCTACCCTCTTTCTTGTTCGTTTTTTTTGCACTCAGTACCGCTACCACTGTCACGCAACTCGATTCTGTTCCCGACACACGAAACTCATAATTATACTCTTAACTTTTTATTTTTCATATATTTATTTTGTACCCTATCTCAATGTTTTGTTATTTAACCCAAAGGTTGACTGGTAGAGAATGCCTTGTGGCATTAAGTCCGCCTATGTACCACTATTGTACATGAAGTTTAAATAAATAAATAAACTCACTGTGACCGCTCGCGAGTTTTTTTCGGAACTTTTTCGCATTTTACACAGCTGGACCCCCGATATATCCCACTTGCTGATATCCCGTTTCTAGTATTAATGATAATGTTAGTGACCGTGATAGTTTAAAATATTACATTCTTTTAAGTGTCGCTTATGTTAGTGTAAACGGCCTTATTACCTGTTAGACCTACTTCACCATAACAAAGCGAAGGTTACCAACATCACGGACAAACTACAAAATAAACAATATAACATACTACGCATTTTATACCCACAATAGATTTCTTACTGACCTTTAACATATTAAAACCATTTTCCAAAAAAGTAGACATTTCTTGCCTTAATAATGCCCCACAATACCCTTGAGGTACCATTTTAACTTGAGCCCCAGAAAAAACAAAAATAACCTTTATGTTCTAACTATGACAGGTCAACTTATAATGGACGCTAGTATTTCTATTATCATTTCAACTACTTGTAGAAACAACTTTGCCAGTGCGTAGGTGTACTTTATTATAGTTGTTTTATACACCACACAGGAAATTAAACCTTCTCCAATCAAGATAAAGTTTGAAATAAGTTAGCTGAGAGGCCTCAGGTACGAAGTATTAAGAAACTATATAAATTATTATGTTATTGGATGTGTAACGGTCGAATTCGATCATTGCTTTTAATAAGGATGTTTTCGTAGTAATAAGATGGAGAAATAACATCAATTTCTTGTTATTGGAATATAAATAATTGTAGTTTAGTAGTAATAACGTTGTGTAACAGAGTATAAGTATTTCTAGAAAACGGGAATCATAAAGTCGCGTGTTTTATGCGCAAAGGTTTTGCTTCTAAAGGCAATTTCACCACGTAATCAGGACAACAAAACGGCGTTCAAGAGCAGTGTCATAATTGCTATGGAATATTGAGACTGACAGTTTTTGAAGGCAGTTTAGATGAGCTGATAGCGTTCAGGTTCATTAGTGAAATTCGTTCAAAGAAATTGGGCATTTGCCTTTAAACTTTTACTTGTCTGTAACCAGAGTCAGTTATGCCCTCTCACCTTTTTGCAATTATAAGTATCTTGTGTTGACTCGGTTGCCTCTCATTCTTTCGAATAATAACATTTTCTGTTTGCATAAATAGTTAATAAACATAAATAGTGAATTGGTTTTTAATTCGAATCTACTACTAAAGATATTCTCAAATTAAGACATAATTATGAACTCGAAACTTGAAAAATAATAATGAAGACTTACACCCGTAGGTATCTATAAACAAGTCAAAGTGATAACTTAAGTAAAAGATTTTTATTCTGTGGTTTTGTGATTGCTTGAAGTTAGAACTACGTTAGAAATGTCAAAAGTAAGTATTCGTAGCTTTGCTTTCTTTGACGGTTCTTACTTCGTTCAGATTTTTGTCTATTGCATAAGAATGGTTACTCAAATCATTAGAAGTGTTAAAATGATTGTTTTTTCTTTTGCCTTAGAATGTGCAACTGTAAATATTATCCTCTTTACTGAATGAAGCTGGCCGCAAATAACACCATATATCACCAAACTCAACAAGGCGACAGTTTCTGGCGAAGTGTCAAAGTGATTATCATTAGTCATATCGTCCTTTGATCTCTTCATAATAATATGGAACATGACACCAAAAACGTGATCATAATCATACCAGGGATATTTTAAAAGCTCATTTACACGAAGAGAGGATCTCGACCGCGTCAAGGCGAGAATATCCGGCGATTCTTGTAAGCGATAATCGCACTCATGTCTTTACAATCGTGCGAAACAAAAAACTTGCATTCATTTTTGACATAATTAAGAGACTCGTCTGGTGATTGCTTTTGAAGTGTGATTCGAAACTAGAAATGTGATTTCTTGTTCAGATGGACGCAAATGTGAAGCGATTATCGGCTATAAGATCGGTATGAACAGAGCGACTATGGACACCGTACTCAAACTAATACTTCAGTACATCTGCAAGAGGCCGGTATCCAGAGCCGCAATTTGAATGTATCGGTTAATTTACGGCATGCGAGCATCGTACGTACTGTTTACACGAGTCATCTTTTTACCCCGTGTAGATTGCCTTTTTGAAACGAGAAACTTTGTCCGTGTAAATGATCCTTGAAAATCATACGTGGAATATGAAACAAATCAGTCAGTTGTAAAACCCTTTGTGAATGCATATGACAATTAAAACGCAGACGGACCAATTAACTGCTGAGTCAAGCTTTTCCGTTCAATCAACATTTTTGGGTGTACGTCATGCAAATGTTTTAATGAAACCGTTCATACTGTTATAGTCAGTGTGGTGACTGATGAATTTGTCGCTTTTTGTTTTATCTTCAAATTATATTATCATGAACCTTATTCCGTCTGCATTAAGAACAATATTAAGAGGGAGCAGAGGCTGCGATCTCCATACAAATGTATTCATCTTCATTCTTCCTAAATAATGTCTATAGAGTAATTTTTTTTTTTTTAATAAAATCAAGGCCTACTGTAGACACGCCTTTCTCGTTTTCTTTTTTTCAGAAACTAATAAGTAAAGAAAATATGACCCTCCAATAATTACAAAAAATGCCCAATTTTTATAACTGTGATTAGAGGACTACCAGACAAAATCAAAAAGTTTTATTTTATTTATTTGGAACAAAAAACAGTTATACGTTACAATATTAATAATTAGCTTAGGTATAATAGTAAACAAACGCATAACCCACACTATTGTCCACGGAATCATATAGATTTTAAAAGAAATAAGGAAACGGACGTATACAGAAAGGGACAGTTAGAAAATAAAAATAAACCGGAAGGGTCTCACTAACCAACTCTAGACAGCGCTTCCCGTCCAGATCTAGTTTGTAGTCACCAATCAAATCACAACACAGCATCAGCAAGAAGCAGTCATCACTAAGGATGACTGGAAAGTAAGTCATAAGCCAGTTTTCTAAATTTGCTCTGATTAAGAGCGAAAATATTTAACATTATTGAAATTGATAGGAACCTAGATACACTCTTTCTTAAAATTTTAATGTCAAATATAATTGAATAGGCTCAGTTTTAGAGGAGAAAAAATTATAATACGAAACGTCAATCACGTAATTTTTTTTTGTAGCGCGACGTAATAGTTTCTTCAAATACCTACCTCGCAAGCCCTGTTCCCTCTCAAAGCTACTGGCGATCACGGTTCAACCTTCTAACAATACGCGTTGAATCCAGGATTACCGCTCTATAAGCCTTTGATCGAACTGCCTAAAGAAAAGCCCCTTCAGGTGTCGGTCTTGAGGTCCAGACTCTTGGTTATTAAGCCATTGGCTTTTACGACTTAGCGTACATGAATTTAGACCCTACATGTCGATGGCATCGCAAGCCAAGTCACATTTCCTTAAGATTTTGTCTTTGGTAAGATTTTGGTAGTTTAGGAGTGTAATTTAGTGGATTTTCTTTATGATAATAAGCTTTGGGCTTGGGATTACCGACCCCTTTTTTTTGGAGGAGTTGGTCCAAATTCTGGAAAAAGTGGAAGCTTGTCGGCGCAAGATCTGGAATATGGTGGACGACGGATAACTTTCAACCTAGCTCTTGTAACTTGGAGATCGTCTGTCGTCAAGTGTGAGGACGAACGCTGTCGTGCAGGAGCAACGGGAATGAGCGATCGAACAAAGCTGGCGACAGAGATTTGCCAGCTTTTCCATCATCACATCTGCAGTAACGCTCGTGCCATTTCGTAAGAAACTGTGATAAATTGCACCACACCATAATTATGGTAAGATAAACCTCCAGCATCAAATACCACCTGTTCGCCTCGCCAACTATCCGACAAAACAAAACTGCAGTCGGCAAGCATAAACCTACAATTCTAGAATTGAAACACATCCAGATCATAGTTGCAATATACAGTCCGTTTGCCTCAAAAGGCTGGATGGCGGGGTTTGATGAAAATTTAGAAAAAACAACCATTGCGACGCTCGACCGCTAATTGAATTGTCCCCATAGCGACAATCGTGATGGTTTTATTAACAGGCTTGCATGTTTCAGCATCTCTATTAGATTTTCAAAAAAATATTTTTGGTCCGTCAGGGAAATAAAGTTTACCGCTAAAATGTTTTATTGTTTGTTTTGGATACGGTTTCGTTGTTGTGATTAGGGTGTTTTTAGTAAAAAAAAAAATCAATAAATTAAATAATATCTATGAGGGAAAATGTCTCCTGCATGTAACATAATATTTTATGTGGGTACAGTCGGCAAAGTTCGCGGTTGACCACTTTTCAACTTTATTACTAAGTTCTTAGAGGTGAATAGTGGTCGACCACCAACTTTTTTGGGTACGTTGTAAACCCAACATAACGGAAATGGCAAACTAATCGGATTTTTTATTATGAATTTTGTTATGAAATCTTCAGGTGTCATAATTTCCTATTTTAATAAACTTTGATGTACGTATAATTTTCAAGTCCAATTGTAAAAAAAACTTAATGAATGCAGAAAAATAAGTTTTGAGAGTCAGAGAAAAATATATACACAACATTGTCTTATGAAAAACATAAAAATGCAAAATAATTACTTACTACTCAACTTCAATACAACGCCATCTATTATCACAAAACGTCAACACCGACAGGAAATGACATTCAAAAGACAAGAGCAAAGAGAAAGTCAGTTAATTGGTGCTTGTTCCACCTCATACACGTACCCAACATATCTTGATACGCGACAAACTTAAGTACTAAATAAAAATCCAATAAGTTTGACGTATAGGTTGACATTTTCCTTTGAAAGTAGCGCCACCCCAAAGTGTCAAGTTGTACTAGGCACTCATAAGTTGACAACTGACAACCGTTTTGTGGTCTGGATCAGGTTTTGTCACCGTATTTGTACGAATGATTAAAGATACGAAATAGATGTTCACGTCTGATTTAAGTGTGATAAAATCTTTCTTCTATTGTTTTGTCACGATACGGTAACGATTGTGTAATGGTTAGATGTCAATGACATCTGTATTTCTACATATTGTGCAAGCTTCATTAGGACTATTAATTAAGCCTAACGTATTGCCTACATTCTGAATCGACACGCGTCTTGCGACAGTGACGGCGGAGAATACAAATAATCATGGAATTTGTTTAAAGCTTGCCACGAGGCGCCTCGATGCGACTTTGAAAGTGACGAATGATATGCGCGGATATCATGATGTATGTCGTATCGCCTGAGGTAGTGAACACACAGTAGGCTTGACAGAGCGCATTCTATGTATAAGTGATAATTTTGATAGAAAATAGAAAAATGTATTGAATTGACATATTAAGGAAAATTAATTTTTATGTCTACTCCGTCTTGTCGTTGTAGAAAGGCGAACCCTCTTTGGCAGCATTTGCCACTTGTCTATGCTCTCTAGTATCTATATCTAGGCCTCAATCACCAAGCAGGCCCTTTCGAAGTGCTACCACACCTAAAATGAGTGTTCTCTAAGGTTTTAAATGCTATTTACTTCCAAAGCACTGCCTCGTTGGTCTAGCGGTCAGAATAGTTACTGCTGAGCATGAGTTCGATTCCCGGGTCGGGCAAATTGTTATTGGGTTATTCCATCAGGAATTTCTCAGTAGCAGCAACGGAGTGTTAATACGTGACCTTTTGATGGCAATAGGCTTGCCACCTAATTCATGGGACTTAAACATAACTGGCGAAATGTGGGTGTACTTTATAGTACTATAGGTACAACTCTGCTTAACACTTCGGTGATTACAGGCGTCATGTTCTGTTGCTAACAAATGATGCAATTCACTACATAGAACAACTTCAAGCATACTAAGTATAACTCGGCCAATTCAAATCTAAGCTGTTTTCGCTAACTCGCATTCCAATTTGCCTGGTCTCTGGTGCAACAGCTTGCGTATAATTTTAGTCTATCGTTTCGGTTCGATAACCGGAGGAGGAGCTCGTGGCTAAATAATAACAGCCGCTCGGATCGATCTTTAGGTTAAGCCGTGCTTGTCTAGGTTGGTCTGTGGATGGGTGACCACCCATTACTTACCGAGTTTCCTCCGTGCCTCGGAAAGCACGTTAAGCCGTTGGTCCCGATTGTCATTTGTAGATCTTTGACAGTCGTTACAGGTAGTCAGTGGCCCAAAAAGTCTGACAACCAGTCTTACCAAGGGGTATCGTATTATCCAGTACTGGGTTGTGAAGGTCAGATAGGCAGTCGCTCCATGTAAAATACTGGTATTGAGCTGCATCCGGTTAGACTGGAAGCTGACCCCAACATAGTTGGGAAAAGGCTAGGCAGATGATGATGATGTTTCAGTTCGATAACCGAGAAGAGAAGCACAGCATTGAGCATTGTGGTGAACTGGGGATGCTTAAGCCCAGTAGTGGTGCTAAAAACCCAATGATAGTCTTTTTGGTGTCAAAATATGACAAATTAGTAAGTTGGTATCAGTACTGATTGATTTTGTGACCGAGGATTTTAGGATTTTTGCCCGGTTGATGACATTTGGCTCACCCCCTATTTAAATGAGACTTAAACGTAACTGGCGAAATGTGGGTGTTGGTACTATTCGGTACACCTTTGTTTTATCCTTCGGGGATTACAGGCGTGATGTTTTGTTTTGTAGATCTCGCCTTTTTTTCTCCTGGATTGTGGAGGTCAGATAGGCAGGTGCACCGGATGCAGCTGAATAGCTGGTTAGTCTGGAAACCGACCCCAACATAATTGGGAAAAGGCTAGGCAGATGATGATATGTAACTATTTGCTTGTACTTATTAGATCTCACCCTAATTTACCCCGGACTTACTTAGTATTATTATGTAGTATGATAACTCGTCTGACTACCAAAAATTCAAAAGAACCAACACAATATAATCAAAATAAATGACGGCCACACTAAACAAGTCACATTTCAACAAATTATGTCAATGCGTCACGCAGGAATAGACAATTAACGTTTATTAAAACGTTTCCACATAACGTTGACGTTAAATCAGCTAGCACGTTGTCCCTTAGAGGAATGATAGGAATTTATTATGTAAATTAAAGGAATGTTCTAATGTCCGCCATGTTTTATCAATTTTATTTTGTGCGTTAGGTGTCACGGAAATATTTTGTAAACAATCTTTGTCGTTTGTGGAATTTGTTTATGGTTGGCGCAATGCTTCTTTCCTCATCACCATCTGCCTAGCCTACTAGGTAATACGGTAGGCCTTGGTAAGACTGGTTGACAGACTTTCGGGACAGTGACTACCTGTAACGACTGTCTAAAAGATCTACAAAAAACAGCCGGGACCAACGGCTTAACGTGCTGTCCGAGGCATGACGGAACTCGGTAGGTAACGATGCCACCCATCCACAGACTGACCTTGGCAAGCGCGGATTATCCTTGAAGATCGACCCGTGCGGTTGTTATTATTTAGCCATGAGCTCCTATAGTACTTCTTTCTTGTTCTCTACTAATAGGTTTGAAAAAACAAAATTGGTTATAAAATTGTGAAAATTGAAAAATCTTACTTACTAATTTGAGCAACTTTGTGAGGATGTTTGTTACTCTTTCAAGCAAAAATTACTGAACGAATTTGGGTAAAATTTGGCACACATATCACTTAATACCTGGATACTTTATCCTGATATTCACGATCTCGTGGGAAAACTACCGATCTCCACGCAGACAAATATGCGGGTTTAGTAGTTTAAATATTCCTAACAACATAATATATTTTCCTTCAGTTTTCCTACAATTTACAACTTGACCTAAATGTTGCAGCTTAAGTAACATCACTCGACGTGCTACTTTAAATGTCTGAAGTATTCACTTATATTACAAAACCTATTTACCAAAAGGAAGTCTTTTAAATGTCTGATGAGAAAATCTCATTACCTTACCCGTACAGATGTCTTACAAATGCCTGAAAACTCTTGAATATAAGTTATTTTCTGATATCTATCTATCCACTTGGCTTCAGGGCATTTCGTTTATAAAACTGCTTTCTAATTTTCACGTAATTATATATTAGTAAGATTCGCCGACCTAGGCATGCCCTCGTCATTCCCGATGACGCTATCACCCTCCTCCAGGAGAGCAGTAGGGAAACTAGCGCGATCAAAAAGCACAGACACAAACTGCCGTCATTCCGTCCTCGCCATCGAGGCCGTCGCGACATCCCGATTCATGCCCTCCCTGACCCTTGCTCGAGCCAGCCCGCGTGTCTGAGCCTGTAGTCCAAAATCAGCTTCTAAATAGTGACACCATTCAGATTCAGCCTGTCCCTATGCTGTCCTCGCCCAGCAATGCCCAAAGCCGAGGCTCAGGAGGTGCCCTTAGCGTGTAGTCGCTTAGTTTGTAAGTTGCTTGCCCTGGACGTAGGCCTTACACTCGAGGCGGACATTGCAGTAAGATAAACCCTAAAATCTTAGTGACTTATTGTTTTTGCTAGTTCCTTGGTGACTGTTTTAGATTTATTAGGTGTTTATTTATTTGTTTTAAGCTTTCACGGTTTACATAATGAACAATCACGGAAGATATCCCGTAAGTGACAGTACAAGTTTTGCTCTTTTTTTTTTTTTTTTGGCTTTCAACAATAAGTACCTACACTATTACATATTATATTTTAAAACATTACAAACTTAGGTCTAAATGCCCCATTACTTAAAGAAGAGCACTACATGCAATGTATTATGCGCCTTAATTAAAAAAAAAAAAAAAGATTTAAAATACAAATAAAAATAATTAAAACAAATAATTGATAACATTAGGTAAGTTAAGGTTAGCCAAACAAAATCAAATTTAATTATTTACAAAACAATCAACGTTTTTTGTGTTACAAAACTCCTTTTACTATCAGGTCGACTATTGTCAGTCTGTCGACCGATCACATTTGTAGATAAAAAATAAAATGTAGATTTAAACTCGTATTCAAGTTTACCGCCTACACCTACTTCAAATCCTTGGTTATCACGGCCCATTCGAATGGCTTAGAAACCCTTTAAATTCAAACAGCCCTGCAAGCTGCTTAAGCAGTTAATTCAAATTACCATACCATAAACATTTAAATGATCGAATAAATAGAACGACTCGTAAAATCGTAATCTACATACTCAAGTCGTGGAACCGAGTCGAGACAACCGTTTATCGAATAATCTAGAAACGAGATAATCGATGACCTTATTGGTGATTTAACATAACATAACATCAATCCTGTAATCCCCGACAGGTTAGGCAGAGGTGTACCTAGTAGTAGTCCCACATTTCGCCATTTATATTTAAGTTCCATGTGTAAGCGAGCCAATTGCCATCAACCGGGCACAAATCCAGACTCCGTGGCTGCTACTGAGAAATTCCTGATGGAAAAACTTAATAACACTTTGCCCGACCTGGGAATCGAATCCAGAACCTCATGCTTAACAGTCGCGCTTGCGACTACTAGACCAATGAGTCTTATTGTTCGATGTTCTTCAAAAAGAACAGCCTGTGCGTATTACTCGCAATCGTCGTGTGCCTGTATGAACGTGGACGAGACGAAAGGAGCTACCCGAATCGGCAACCGAATGATATTTTAAGCGCAACGTCTGACTATTCTATTATCATAATTATAATTATTGTATACAGGGTGTAAACAGACCCTTCACATAACCGTCAACCAAGCATTCTGTACATCAAACTAAGTAAATTTACGCAAAAATTATTGATGGGAATCGTTTTTTTTTTGGAGCGAGAAATCACGTTTTACGGTAAAACTCAAAGTAACGCACTCAAAACATTGTGCTGGTGGATGCATTGAATAGTACGGGGTTCGTGGAGGTGTGTAAAGTAAAAATCTTACATTAAAAACATGTTTTTTTTTAAAAAAACTTGTGAAAAAGTTGAAACTTTGACCCCCAATATCTCCGTAACTAGAAGGTTCCCAGGTATGGCCTAGAACAAAAAAATGATCGCAAAGACGGGGAGAACAAGTGCCTTTCGGCTATGTTAAGGGTCTATTTACACCCCTTATTATATTATACGTCTATTATTTTATGGTATATTCTCAGTTAATTCTTCATATGATATAATTTGTGTTATATGTAATAAAAAATAACTTAAAGTGATAATAATTTTTGTTTTAATTTTTTTTTAAAACCTGACATTTAATTTTGATAACAATTAATAAATAAACTAAACTATATTGATTATGTTAGTATCGTAGCATGCTACAGTTTCTGCCTACCTCCATGAAAACAAAGCGTGAGTTTATGTATGTATGAGATAATCGAGTATTTCACGCCCGTGTGAAGGTGTGGGATGTTTATCAATTTCATAGACATTGTTAAGATAGACAATTAAGTTAAGGTAATTGTCTCGTGCTATCATCTTTTCTTACGTCAGAGTTTTGAGAAATTAATAAACTGAACTTATGATTGTTTCTTGTCATTGATGAACCAGTCCAAGATTTTTGTATAAATTTGCATGTTGTAGAAATTTTTATTGTTATCTACAATGTAATCCTCATCTGCATATAGGGTGACTGGTAATTAGTGACTGATACTTAAACACGTGATTGTACGCATGATAATAAAACAAGTTTCCCAAAGAAACATTTTTTTATACTCATTCACTTTAATCACAATAACACAACATAACATAGCATAGCATAAGCATAAGCATAATCAGCCTATTAATGTTCCCACTGCTGGGACGCAGGCCTCCTCTCTATGAGAGGGGGAAAAAAAACCACAACAGTCGTATGAAATACGCGCGCATGCGCCTGTGACCTATCAGCTGTTACAGCCGCGTGTCGCCGTTCTTTCTCATTAATACGGTACCGTGCTACAGTGGGTAGCAGAGCACCCGCGCGGCTCGCAAACCCGCTCTGTCAGCGGCGCCCGCGCCGCAGGTCGGCCACCACGTGCCGTATGCCGTGTTCCTTTCCGATCCGATGTGATGCGAGCCGTTTGGTGGAAATCGTTCTTTAACCTCCAGTCCGTCCAGTAGCAAAAGTTAATTTGGTTTTCCCTAGAAAGCAATATTCAAAATGCGCACGAACACTTATTAATTCAAACATCAAAACTTTTTCATCTATGTAGGTATAATATGCAGAGAGATTCTCAAAAAAATCCGTCTTTTTACTTCAGCATCCCAAGCCTGTGAGAGAAAACATCGCACACGCATATTCCACACGCCTCAAGTATACAATCTAGTTTCTTATTAGCCCTTAATAGTTTTATTACTAGTTACCATATAAGTGAACTAGAGGCATAACTAGTTCGTTTACAAACTCGTTGATCTTGTCTTTCTTGATTCTTTTCATGGCTTAGCATGTTACCTATTATGGCTTTGAGAAACAAGCTCTTTTAGAAGTTTGTGTGGATAGTAATCACCTATTTACTTAGAGTTTCTTTGACTATGGTAGATTTTTGAAGTTATAACGTTTGGGACTGTTTTCGAAATTGATGATTGAATTATTTATTATGGACCTGAGTGGTGTAGTCCTACTTGTACAGACGCCAGCACATCAAGCTACCCGATTTAAAAACAATGTTTATTTTTGTTTATTTTTAAATACTTACATGTTTTTAACGTGACATTTTTACTTTAAACACCTTCACGACTATTCAATCCATCAGCACAATGTTTTGAGTGCGTTACATTGAGTCCTACCGAAAAACGTGATTTTTCACCCAAAAAAAAAGTAGTTTCCCAGCAATAATTTTTGCGTAAAGTTACTTAGTTTGATGTCCATAACGCTTGGTTGACAACTTCGTTATTGGTCTTGTTACACCCTGTAGGTACTGTAACCAATGACGTCTTCCGACATTCTTCATTGTTGAAAGAATAAACTCCTCCTTACAATCGCTTTAACGATTGCAAACCAATCATACCACAGCATGTTCCTCACCCGAGGTTCTCTCTGAAGGTAATACTGCAATTAATCATAACACGCTGTTATTTAAACCACTTATTTTACCCTTATTTGCTCACGAAACAAACAGGCGTGCACTTTCATAACTGTACTTTATTTTGGAGCCAACCTTTTTGCGTCATTTCCACTGTATACTAAAAAGTATATTCAGAAGTACCACTTTAGTCTATATTCACCACTTAAAATTGCGATTTTATTATGCCACGTAAGTGCTGGTGCATGGCTAAATAATAACAGCCGCACAGGTAGATTTTCAAGGTTAAGCCGTGCTTGAAAAGGACGGTGTGTGGATGGGTGGCCATCATTACATAACCTCGGATAGCACAGCAGTGGCCCGAAACTCTGACACATTACATACCGATTTTCCTCCGTGCCTCGGGAAACACGTTAAGCCGTTGTTCCCGGGTGTCATTTATAGATCTTTGACAGTCGTTAGGTAGTCAGTGGCCACAAAAGTCTGACAACCAGTCTTGCCAATGGGTATCGTATTAACTCGGTTGTGGAGATCCGATAGGCAGTCGCTCCACGTAAAATATGGGCAAGCAGACCCCAACATAGTTGGGAAAAGGCTAGGCAGATGATGATATCTTCTTTTTTATCGTGTGGTTTGTGCCTAATCGGGTGTCAGAGTTTTATGACGCCCATGGGCTTCTAACCCGACTTTACATGCCGTCGAGAATTATCTCTCATGCACGCTGGTTTCCTCGCAATGCTTTCCTTCACCGAAGCAAGTGATAATTATACAATACGCACATGTATCTGGAAAATCAGAGGTGCGTGTCTTGCATCGAACTTGAGACCTTTAACTTAGTAGTCCAACCAGATTAATCTAAAAGTTTTTGAGAGTGGTTCTTCTGCCCTCCAATTTCACCATACACTTCTAGAGACCGGTTAAAAAGTCCACATACGTACACACACACCCACTATTTTTTGTTCACAGTGTTCAAAAAATCCAGCGCTCATTTCCGGTGTACCGGTTATTCTGTGAACACATGATTGAACTATCAAAATGTGTTTACTATATTTTTGCCTATCTTCTTGTTTGTAAGTATTTAAAAAAAATGCAATTTGAATCTTTTTTCGGAGAGTGTATGGTTTTTAAAACATTTAGTTATTATTTTGAGATAGGTAGGTAAACATTTTTATTTCGTAAATATAATTCCGAGTATGGTAGGAGTTAAATTTACGGAATAAAAATTTTGCAATTTGAGTCTTTTTTCGGGTAGCATAAGATTTTTAAAAGTTTAGTTATTATTTTGAGGTAGGTGAATATGGTCGAAGTTAAATTAACGAAATAAACACATTACAATTTGTCACAAACCTTATATCTTTTAAAACAAAAGTAGCATAGGTCGACAGTCAGTGAGCTGTACTACAGTCACGAGCACCAATATGAAAACACTTTCCTAAATTTAAAAGCAATTTCAAAATACTGTGTAAATGTTGATTGGTCGCCGTGCGTACGTCCCTAAAAGGAATATTGGCCTAGCTCATCAACTCATTCATCTCTTCAACTCAAACTCATCATCATCAGCTTACAGCAGTCCACTACTGGACATAGGCCTCCTCAATCGCACGCGATTCAACTCGATTCTCAGCAACTCTCATCCAGTTGCTACCAGCTACCCTGCGAAGAGCGCCGCTCCACTCCTATGGTCATTGGTTCTACGGCTAATATGGCCGACCCATTGCCACTTCAGCTTACTTATTCTGTGAGCTATGTCGATAACTCTGGTTCTATGTCGGATCACCTCATTCCGGAAGCGATCCCTCAGAGAGACTCCAAGCATAGCCCGTTCCATAGCTCGCTGAGCGACCTTGAATTTATGAACCAGCCGTATCGTGAGTATCCACGTTTCGGCCCCGTAACTCATAACAGGCAGTACGCACTGGTTGAAGACCTTAGTCTTTAGGCTCTCTGGAATACGCGACGACACAATTCAAACTATCACCTACTTTTACCCCAAAACACAAAACGACCCCATCTCAGATAAATAGGTACAATTCCACCACTAAAACGTAAGTGACGCGGTAAAATTCGCTATTTTTTCGCGTAAAAAGCCTTGTTAGTCCCGCCAAAGTTATTTTGTATTGTTTGCACAAAAACAACGGGTGCGACCAGGGTTTGTTATGCAATTTGCATAGATACGCCAAGTACTGGTGGTTCAAGAAAAACATTGAGGTTATACGGGAAACTATTGTGGTGAGCATGTTGGGTGTCATCGCGCCAATTTTTTTTTTTCCGGGATATGTTACTACGCTAAGATGGCGTATTTTTGGTGTTTCTTCTCTAGCCATAGAAATAAAAAAGGAGACTATAAGACCCTCATACGAATTTGCGTTGGCTGCATGATGATGCAGACAAGTAATGGGAAAGGTCTGTGCACCCATGACTTGGGTAATTAAACCACAACAATAGAAAACTGCAATGGATTCGTTAGTTGAGACTGGTGTTTATCATAATTATATTTATCGGACATGATTTGGGGAAAAGATAGGGACTGGTTTCGCCTCCGCATAGACAGAGAGTCATGACTAGTATCAACTGTTTGGATAAAAACCAATTTCTACACATTTACACATTCGAGAAAAGCTAGACAATCGGTTATTTTATCATGCTTTTGTTATATTCTTACTTGTTTCTCACCAAAATCACACAATAAATATTAAAACACCAGCAGAAAAAATCGAAATGCCACCAGACAATTTGCTCGCCGCGCGGTGCAACAGAAGGAACTCCCGCATATTTTCAAAGTACGAACGACATGTTATTGACTATTCCTATTCTTGTAGAATGTGTAAAATGCTACCCACGTATCCATACGCCCGATATATTTTACATAATTCACTGGCTTCCAATAAAAATCGGTGTGCTAACAGTTTCATCTATTAGTTTCTCGTGAATGGCTCAATTCCGAATTATGCATTCTCTGTGCTTTTGTTTCAAGTTTGTGTTTAAATGTGGAATGTTTTTGTTGTTCGTTTGTTTGTTCGAACTTTAAAAACAGTTTTCCTTGTGTTTTTAAAAATCTTTCGAATGATAGGAGCCCAAGACTGCTAAAATTGAGTCAGAATGAACCGATCATTGACGCCGTAAATTTGACAGGTTTTGGTAAACTCTCTTATGGTTTTCTGATGGAATGCCACTGGTCTGAGATAGGTATGAATGCAGACTTTGCCATAAGAGGTTATCATTCTATAGTTTTATATTACTAAAATGCCAACGTTGGTAAGTAAATCGTTTCACGTTTCAGACCAAGCAGCCAACTACGTTTACCTCCAAAATTCTGTTATTTTCAGCAGTATGGCGAAGTAACTCCATATAATACATGGATTATGTAATGAAAGCTACAACCATAATGATAAATCGACATAGATCTTAGAGAAGAATTGATACAGATAAATTATTTGAATGCTACTCTAAGATTTTATTCATTAAAAGACGACCAGAACAAAAATGCAAGACCATCATCATCATCTGCCTAGCCTTTTCCCAACTATGTAGAGGTGGGCTTCCAGTCAAACCGGATGGAGCTGAATACCAGTACTTTAAATGGAGCGACTGCCTATCTGACCTTCACAAACAATTAAGTACTGGGTAATACATACAATCCCTCTTGGTAAAACTGGTTGTCAGACTTTCAGGCCACTGACTACCTGTAACGACGATCTACAATTGACAGCTGGGACCAACGGTTTAACGAGCTTTCCGAGGCAAGTAGTAAACTCGGTATGCAATGGGTGGTAACCCATCCACGGACGAACCTCGGCCAGCGCGGCTTAACCTGAAGATCAACTCGAGCAACTGATATTATTTAGCCACGAGCTCCTCGTGCAAAAATGCAACACCAACCTTAGAAATTAATTTTTTAAAACGCCTCAATACATCATACTCAATCGCTAAACACCGCCATGTTTGCTACCCACTATTTATCATTCTTTCCACCTTTTTTCTTTTTAAAAGAAAACGTCTAGTTCCAACACAAATGCCACTGTAATAGCCAGTATTATCTGAATAACTGACGGTCTTAAGGCTTCGGTAATCAATATTTCTTCATGTTTAAACTTTGCATGTCTTCGAGTAAGCGGTGTTACGTTTCTTGGCTCGACTTGTTTTGTTTTTGTATGGTTGTTGTGTTTTCGGAGTTGTTTATTGGTTGGTCAGGAGAAAGATGTTTTGTTTTTTATTCTTGTGAAAAATAATATCCAGGGGGCTTAAAATGGCCGCAGTAGTAGAATCATAATAGGATAATAATAATGACCCACGTTAAAATTCTTAAATTGGCCACAGACATAGTTTATATTTTGAATTGAGACTTTATGACGATTTTACGAATTGTTACGTAATTAATTTTATTATCTTATTATGATTCTAATAAATCGGCCGTTTTAGGCCCCTAGATGTTTTCTGGAATTAGGAGTAATGAGTAGTAAAGCTTTGTTCAATAAATGTAATGGAAACCATTACATTTATTGAACAAAGTAAAATATGATTTTGTATGATTGAACATTCAGACGAATTGATTACCTCCTCCTTTTGGAAGTCGGTTAAAAATATGGATAATATCCTTAAGTTAGCTTAAAACGTTTTGGAATTACCACATTTTAACCGACTTTCATAATCCCAGTAACTGCTCGAAACGGCCCGACGAAAATCACAGTCAAACATAAGGTGAAAAAATTCCAAAATGAAATAAAATAAAAAAAAACTTAGTCAAAAATGAAATTATACTACTTACTTTTTAAATAGATATTTTGGCGATGGGCTACCGTTATTAAGTAAATTTAATTCCCCAAAAGCCAATCTTTTTAATTAAAAGGCACCTACATACTTTAAAAGATTGAATTTGGGATTAAAGTCGGTACTAAAATTCTACTTCTAGTTTCGTGAATGTAGAATAAAGTGAGAAAAAACCAACCTTTGTATCGCGCTGGTCGAAGTAAGTAGAAATGGCTACATTTGGAACACTTTGCTTAATACGAATAAAACACTTACCACTAGAAGGGGAATTAAAAATACAATTGTAATTAAACTGAAACTAGTGTTGGGATATTATCGAGTTTTGATCTTGTAACTTTTAGTCATTCAATTATTATTTCCTTTAATTATTTTTATACAAATCTTATACATTTTTAAATATTTCTTAAACTAAAAACAATATAAAAAACATTAAAAAATATAAAAAAATTGTAACCCACCGGTATCGGGAACAGAGTCCAAGCTACCGGCGGTCAGGGCTCCAGAGAGAGGAACCTCCTAACAATATGAGCCGTGTCCAGGAGTACCGCTTTCTGAATCAAACCCTTGATCCAGCTGCCTAACGATTATTATTATGAAAAAAAAACTTAAATTATAAAAAAAAAAAATATTTGAGATGCTCACAATGAGCTCTTTCATTTGATATGAAACACGATTTAGTTGGCAATTTTTTTTTCATTTTCTAATTTACCTCCAAAAGTATCCCCTATGTTTAAAATTCATTAATTTACGTTACACGTCCGTCTTTGGGTCATCGATTTACAAATGTGTACCAAATTTCAACTCAGTCGGACCAGTAGTTTCGGAGTAAATTGGCTGTGACTGACGGACAGTCGACCGAGTGATCCTATAAGGGTTCCGTTTTCCCTTTTGAGGTAAGAAACCCTAAAAAAAGATTACCTATCAGGGGGAAACATAAGTATTAGGTAGGTATTATTTAGCTGTATCAACTACACAAGTAGCATGGACATCATCAAAACGGAACACAAAATGATAGAGCGCAGAAAGATTTCTACGTCACAAAGGATAGAAGTGAATTAAAACAATCTTCTGTGATAAACTGTGAGTCATAGATTTCCCCAATTTGTGGTCAGAATCGGTGACAAAACACCGATTTTATCTCAAATATTGTGACTCAGGAGCTCGTGGCTAAATAATAACAGCCGCTCGGGTCGATCTTTAGGTTAAGCTGTGCTTGCCTAGGTTGGTCTGTGGATGGGTGACCGCCCATTACATACCGAGTTTCCTCCGTGCCTCGGAAAGCACGTTAAGCCGTTGGTCCCGGCTGTCATTTGTAGATCTTTGACAGTCGTTAGGCAGTCAGTGGCCCAAAAAACCTGACAACCAGTCTTACCAAGGGGTATCGTATTACCCAGTACTAACTGGGCTGTGGAGGTCAGATAGGCAGTCGCTCCATGTAAAATACAGGTATTTAGCTGCATCCGGTTAGACTGGAAGCCGACCCCAACATAGTTGGGAAAAGGCTAGGCAGATGATGATTGTGACTCATAAAAATATCACTTCAAAAGTTGACTCAAGTCAGAAGATCACCCTTAAATGCACCTATTAGAAATATTGTTTCTACAATGTTAGTATTCCTGATAGATAACATTTGCCTTTCCCAGCTGTCTATAAAAACTTCATAAAAAAACTAGAACAGGGTGCACTGAGAGCTACTTGGAACATGTTCAAAATGTATCTATTAAAATAATTAGTGCAACCGACTCGTCGCCATTTTGCGGGCAAGTTTACCGCATATGATTGCCCTGCATTTAAAACTTGTTTTTGAACTTGCTACTGTAATAATGTACTTATGGTGTCCAGTAGTGATGGACTGAATGCCGAATGCACATTTTTAAATGTGTTGAAGACGAATGTTTCGGTTGAGCTTCGGATGAATTTCGGCTTATTTTGTTATTTGACAAATTTCGATACATGATCCACGTACGACCATAATCTGACATGGTGGTCTGACTTTACGATGATAATGAATACACATAAATTTACGTCTTTTTCCCAAGGGGTAATTGAGTACCTACACCTCTGCATTACCCTTATCTACGCTTTGGAATGTGCAACTACAGTACTTTCTCAAGTTATAATGCCTTGTGTCTGTGACTGTAGCTTCGCTTCTTTTTGTCTTTTTTCTTAACATTCAAAAGTGCCTGTGATGGTCTAATTGAAATAAATGCTTTGACTTTGACCCTTCGGGGATTACAGGCGTGATGTTATGTTTATTTAATCAATACTTATTTTATACCGTGTAAAGTTAGTTAACATTAAAATGGATTCGTGATGCTGGTTATACGACCGAATACCGACGATAGACAAAAGTTGTGAACTATCGATAATACCCAATGATACCTTTGCACATCTCTATTCTGGGTGGTGCATATTACCGTTGTTTTCGAATTCAAAATGTGATAGTTGGGTCTGAAACAGTGTATATTCTACATATGACAAGATGAACAGACAATGAACTACTTCACGTATTACAAAAATATTTTAATTACAATTAAAATAAAGTAAGAAACATACTTCATTCACCTCTTCAGCAAAAAACTGTCGCAAAAACATAAAACTATAATAAATAACAAATCCTAAAAAAGAGACAAAGCATAGAATGTGATGTTTCCCACCATTCGATGTTAAGATAACCCATCTAACATCATTAGCTCTCGTTAAAACGGTAAAAGAAGAAAAACAAGCGATCGACAAAACATAAAACTATCGCTATCGGTAATCTAAGCCCGTGTTAACTCAACGAGATATTACGATATCGATAGAGTTGACAAATTCGATTAATTTTGTATGATTTGTTTATATTGTTTTATAGGATCTTATCACCATATTATGGTCCTTCTTTCTTCTTAGTGTGTCGATGGCAATCTAGATTTAACCGGCTTAGAAATAGACGACGAATTTGGACATTCAGTAGCAGTATGGTCTTTAAGAAAATATAATGTAAAGCAGAAACAAATGATTTTAAATACAAGTTTTTTTTTAAGTTTTTTAATTTCCTGATCTGAGAAGTTCACCATTGTTTTTTAAAGTTTGGTACGAAAAATATCATCATCATTCTCTTGCCCTTATCCCAATTCATTTGGGGTCGGCGCAGCATGTCTTCTTCTTCCATACTTCTCTATTACACGTCATCTCAGCAGACACCACCTTTCTTCCCATATCACACTTATTGTCTTTTTATAAGTATGTAACATGTACACATGTAATCTTCAGTGCCTCCTTTCTTGCCATATCATCCTTTACACAGTCCATCCATCGGTTCTTTGGTCTTCCTCTACTCTTATACCCATCCACATTCATACTCAAAAACTTACCGCACGACATTTTCCTCATTCCTCCGCATCATATGCCCATACCACGACAATCGACTTTTATACGAGAAATAATGCCAACCCTCACTGGGCCCGCGTGGTGGAATAAAGTCCATTCCCTCTCATAGAGAGGAGGCCGTGTGTCCCAGCAGTTGGAATATTATAGGCTGATTATGCCAATGGTTAGTTATTTTGAAGGACTTGTCCAGGGAACTGCACTGCTTTGTTTGCCAATTTTGTTACTAAGGTTGGTAATCCATTGACAAAGTTTTTGGTGGTATGGTAGGTACCACTTCCAACAGCTGATGGACCTGTTTTAAGCAAAAAGAAAGAATTTTCTAACAGCATATGCTGCTGAACTCGGCCGTCCTGCAAGAGATGTTATATGCGGACCCCATTGTAGCCTTGAGTCGAGCGTGATCCCCAGGAAAACAGTATTTTCAACGAATTCTAGTTTCTCTTGCTTCAATACTATGTCACTATCAATGCTTTGGACATTCGGTAGAGCAAATCTTTAGCTCTTCGATTTTTCCCCATTTTATACTAAATTATTAGCGGTGAACTAATTATGGACTTGCAGTAGGGCGTTATTTACGCCGTCGAGATTTGTGGCACGTCTGTTTATCTTGAATATTAAAGAAGTATCGTCAGTAAACAAAACCATTTGTGGTTGGTTTTTAAGAGTGTCTAAAATTGGTGAGATTCTTTAAAAAGGTCAGGCGCGTAGTACTCGCTACCGGCGTACGTGTATGACCAGATGAACGTGTACGAGGTAAAAGGATTATTAAGGATCGTAGCAGGTGGTGGTGGTGGTGGTTTCTGTCTACACCCATGGGAAAACGGCTTTATTTTTTGTATACAACATTAGTTTTAGTGTATGCGAAACCTGAAACACGTGTCTAGTATTTGTATGTAAAGAATCTGTGTACAAAATTTTCAAAACTGTATCATGAAAAATCACAAAGTTATAAGCTTGTTCTGTTACCTGGCTGTCCGCACAAGATCATGGCCACCACGCGGCGCGCCTGCGTGCTCGCCTGCAGCGTCGTCTTGAGCTCATTGATAATAATAATTGGCAGTAGGTACCTAGATGATTGCGATAGGTACTTAATGTCGCTCGTTGTTCAATTTGTAGCCTTTTTTAAATATTTTTGGGACAAAAAAACATGGTTTAAAAATTATTGGAATCGATTTAGTTACTTATTCTATTTATTCTGAACAAACTATATTCAGGTTTCGCATATAATACTAAAAATAATGTTGTATATGTAAGTATCTCCTAATAAGATGTATATAGGTCAAATGGCTGTCGTTCCAGAGATTTTCACAAATAAAAAAAAATTACAAAATAAAAAAGCAATAATCCTGTTACACGGCTTAATCAAAAACTTACTATCTATAAATTCGATGCTAATTCCTTTCCTAATTTTTAACGATGAACATAATATTTTATCGACATTTTTAATTAGGAAATCACATCCTAGTGTTGGCATCTTAAGTTTTTTAATTGCCGTTAATTTACGGCATGACCATATACGTATTTATGAGTTATTTATGGCTTAAAATAACATCTTAATTAGTTTACAAATTAGTTGTTGTGTTGTAAATCATATTGCTAATAAAATTAAACTTGATATAAAGGTTAGCAATATTTTATTTGGTCCTTTTTAGTGTGGCATGTGTTGACTGACTGATATATATGTATGTATATAAGAGTACTCTCTTATATACAAATACGATGATAACTCTGAATACCTACCGATTAACAGAATTGTCGCCAACAGTATAAAAGTGTTTTTTTTTTTGGGCAAATAATACTTCAAATTATAACTTTTTACGGTGATGTGTTACGATATTGTATCTTTTTGTATATCTATGTTCTACGAGATACTGTAAACTAAAGTATGGTCAGAATGTTTTCCAAAAGTCCACTATCAGACTAGAGATTTGCAAAATTTGCATCATCATCTGCCTAGCCTTTTCCCAACTATTTTGGGGTCGGTTTCCAGTCTAACCGGATACAGCTGAATACCAGTATTTTACATGGAGCGACTGCCTATCTGACCTCCACAACTCCGTTAGTACTGGGTAATACAATACCCCTTGGTAAGACTGGTTGTCAGACTTTTGGGCCACTGACTACCTAACGACTGTCAAAGATCTACAAATGACATCCGGGACCAATGGCTTAACGTGCTTTCCGAGGCACGGAGGAAACTCGGTATGAAATGGGCGGTCACCCATCCACAGACCAACCTAGGCAACACGGCTTAACCTAAAGATCGACCCGAGCGGCTGTTATTATTTAGCCATGAGCTCCTTCGTGAAATTGCGAAATTTGCATGTAAATCATAAAAATTATGGCTCAAAAAAAATACATTTACAAATTCATACACAATAAAAAACTGGTTCAAACTAAATTAATTCGTGGTGTTTTTGTGTGTATTTTACACAAACAGATCACGTCCACTTCACCCAGTGTCAGAACAAATACCTGTGGACCATACAAATATTTGTAAGGACGTGGGAAATGATATACTGTATTTTGTAATTTAAGAATGTCAAAAGGATTTTAAATTTTTAACTAGAATGCGATTTTTTAGTCTAAACAAAGTCGCATAAGAAATAGATACAGATGTTTTATGGGTGCCAATAATTTTAAAGGATACATATCATATATGAAAATCAAAACAACTGAAAAAAATAAATCTGAACATGCCATGACACACCGCGACACGACGCAACTTAGGACGCGACGATGCACACGCGCTTGTCGCATTATCTGAGGTCGTGAAAGGAGTATAATGCTGGAAACCACATGATCATAAGTAAATAATCATCCGACCTCTGCACTTACCTATGACATCCATCTATAATGGGTGCCCTTAATGAAGCCGAAAGACATTTGTTCTCCCCATCATTGCGATCTTTTTTTCTGGACCTTACCAGGGAACCTTCTAGTAATGGAGAAATCAAGTTTTTCCCAACAATTTTTTAAACACAAGTTTTTAATGTTATAACTTTACTTTAAATATCTTCTTGACCCCAATAATATAATATATATTCAATGCATTCATTAGCACAATGTTTTGAGGGCGTTACGTTGAGTCCTAAAAGTCGTTTCCCAGCAATAATTGTTGCGTACAGTTACTTAGTTTGATGTACAGAATGCTTGGTTGACGGCTTTGCGAAGGGTTCATTTACACCTTAATATCGGGAGCTCAAAATAATGAACAATCACGGAAGATATCCCGTAAGTGACAGTATAAGTTTATTTACACCTTGTATAATCAGCTTCCTTAGGCACTCCGAAAGCTGGTTATCCCGTATCAAAATACGTAACCTCCACAACGACTGATAACACAACTAAAAATCATCATCGCGCTTAAGTGACGTCATTTAGTCGCGTCGTTTGTCGCAATTGACGCAATTTTCTAAATCATTACTTTTACAAATTGACGCCAATGTTCTGGTAAATTAGAGCCTTTTGTCAAATGTGTTGTGTGAAGAAATATTAGCATTACATTGTCTTTTGATGAGCTTGTTCTCGTGGATTTTTTTAGGGTTATGTCCGAAGTTCGTCGAGATAAAAAATAAGTTTCTAGCACGAACTAAAAATAACTAGTTCCTAGAACTTAAGAAAGAGTTTGCAAAAAATGCCTAATTTTGGTTAAGTTTGAGCTCATCATGTTGATACAAGACAAGAAGAGCCTAAATAATTGTCTATAATTTATAGTGACCCACTGTCTATGAGTCATAGAGTTATGGGACGTTGCCTATCTTAAGGTGGAAGCGCCTGGGCAGCCCGCGAAATTCAAATTTTCTTTCGTTTTTTTAAAAAAAAACTTTTTCATGAAATAGTCATTCAATGACTTTTTTTGAACTAAAAGGGGTTGTATTGATGATTTTAATGATTATAATTCTGTAAATACATGCGTGTTACGGTCGCGAATCATATTTTAATCAACATGCAATCTGACACTGACCTGCAAATAGCAAAAAACGTGAGAAAAAATTGAATTTTTCTTCCCCCTTTAATGCATTTTAGTACTGGGGTCAGTTTCTTGTTAGAAGCACAAAAGAGCCAGCACCCACCACCAGTCTCACCATCATTTATGTTCTTCTTCTGTCATCTTAACAGGAATTTACATGTCTAAACCGTTTCTTTTACACCCTATTTTTAGCTGATCCTTTAGCTCTTGTATCAAAACCAAGTTTAATTTCTTGCGAACTCCACCACTTTCTGTTAGACAAAGGGATCCATGGTCGTGGAACTAAAACCACGTGGCCCTTCTCAGAATAATATAGGAAAGCAATTTCGAGTTTAACAGTGAAACTTACTAAAATATTGACATGTTTGGTGCCGATTTGAATGAACATGATCTTTTTAAATATTAAAAAAAAACTGATACCATCATCGCCATCAGAATCTTCCTGCTCTTGTCACATGTTACTTCTCCCATTTTCCCTTGTCAACTGTCACGCTATTATTTACTTAATTTTCTTCATTGCATTCCTCACACAATCCATCCATCCACCTCTCCATCCATTAACATTTACATTCATCACTCTATAAGTCACATTCGATTCGTCCCTCTTCATCACGAACCCAAAAAAAGGTGTTATCAAAGATATTCATTTAAAATTGGGTCGTGTGTTATTTTTTATCTTAATACCGGAAATATGTTCGCGAAACATTGTGATTTGGTAGTGCTAATTCAAGGACAGCCATTTTGGTTATTAAGATAACAAATTACGTGAATACAATAATAAAATGAATTATCAATTTAATTACATAACATCTAGAGTAATTTTCAAAGAGGCCACATTTTGCTAGTTATTTTTAAGTTCATGTAATGAGGGCGAGCCAATTGCCATCAACCGGGCACGACTCCAGACTCCGGGATGCTAAGAAATTTCATCGTGATCATAACATCACGCCTGAAATCCTGTCTGAATCTGGTTTTCTCACGTACTTTTCCTTCCCCGAAGCAAGTCATAATTAAACAATGCTCATGAATCCGAAAAATCAGAGGAGCGTGTTTTGGGTTCGAACTTGAGACCTGTGACTTTGCAGTTCGAAGGTTACACCACTAGGCTATCACTGTTGATTATCACCATATCATCAAGCCCGTATTTATCAGATCGCCTTCCCCTTCGGTAAATACCACATCCACATGTTTTCTTAATCCAGTTAATATTACGGACTTCGTGAAGTTGGTAAGCGAGAGGTCATTAGTTCGAGCTCAACATAACTTCAACAGTTGAGCGAGCATATTGAGCTTAGTTGGTAGGATTAACTAGCAGGAAATACTAGTAATATGTGACCTACATTCTAAGTACTTACTAATCTAACTTTTAAAGTAAGTAAAGGCGAATTTTAAATCATTTATACACCTTTTGCTCAGAATAGTTACAGCACTTATGACAACATTAGTGTCGCATGTTTAGTTAAGTATTTTTATTATTTTCTTACCTTTTTTATAGAATCGTTTTTAACCGATTGTCTGTGAATGTGTAAACATTGTATATTTTGTAGATTCCTAGATGCTTGTGAACTTTTTTAACCTTTTGACCGCCATAGTATAAATGCACGCGCGTGCCCTCCACGCCAAGCCACAATTTCACCTACCATTTTGTCACATATTTGTGTCGTTTGGGGTACAGGGCAAGCGGTTGCTTGTCACGTATATGTGACTATGGCGGTCAAAAGGTTAAACTTGTTTTAAGTTTTTTGTGGAGTAAACAAGGACTAACTGTCGGGACCACGCTGTCCTGCCATAATAACATGATAATATTGTAAAAAAATAAAGCCAAATCATTTGAAAAAAGTAACCACCGAGTTCCCTGCCGGTTCTTCTCCATAGGAAACGACCAACCCGAACCGTGCACCTTTCCTCGACGCTTTATAAGTGCCCATGTAGGCTCATGTGAAATAATATGCTTTAGTTTTGAATTTAACCAATGAATTTAAACGCGATGGATGTAAACTGCGTTCAAAAACTGTCAATATCATCACTTATGATTATTATGAAACTAGCGACCCGCCTTGCTTCGCACAGCGCCACCTATCGGGTCCAAAACGATATCCAACGTAGCCTATATTTTAAGTCGAGCGTCTAGCAGTATATTGGTGAAAACTGCGTTCAAATCTAAACTGTAGTTTTTGCGTGATGCGCGTACAAACATAGATACATACAGAAAGATATACAGACAGACAGACAAAATGTCTAAAAACTGTTGTTTTGGCTTCTGTTCCCCATATATATTTATAGTTTATTGTTTATTTTTTGTAATTTTGTATGATGCATGTCATGTCCCTGCGACAAATAAATATTTTTTCTTTCTTTCTTTCTTTCTATATACTTCCTTTTTAAAATCATCAATGTGCAGACATCGGTCTGTTACAATTTTATTATATGTATATAGAGATATTGTGTGATCCTCTTTAGTTTCATTGTTGAAATTTGCCCTTAAGCAGCTTTGTAAAATGTTATTTCAAAGGCGTAATTGTCATAGCTACCATGTTTTGCAGAAAAAATAGGGATTAAAAGACAGAAAGAAAAAAAAAAGCTTTATTTCAAGCATTTATATATTTACTTCTCTAAAAATATATTACATAATATCACGCCTGTAATCCCCGAAAGGTTAGGCAGACGTGTGCCTAATAGTACACCCACATTTCGCCAGTCAACTTTAAGTCCCATGTAATAGGGAGCGAGCCTATTGCCATCAAACGGGCACAGATCCAAACTCCTCGGCTGCTACTGAGAAATTCCTGGAAAAGCCCAATAACACATTACCCAACGTAAGAATCAAACCAAAAAACTCATGCAACAAAATTTATTATTGTGGGATTATTTGTTAGACCGGTCCAATTATTATTTATATTTTTTATTATTTATTATTATTCATCTTATTTCAGTGTGAGAAAAATATTATGCGCTTTAAATGTCCTGTCCTCCCTTCTCATCCTCCTATAGCCTTTATTTGGCCACCATGCCTTTTAAATGAGTCTCTATGTAATGATTTTCAGAGTCATTAAAAATTGATTATTTATTTATTTTTTTATTTTCAATTAAACTGCTGAAAATAATACTAGTAAAAATGTAGCAGAATATTCGTTATAGCAGCAATATTTTTTTATTTTTAAATAATTGAACCACACCCAGCTGATAAAGCTTTTTTTATACTTTTGACCACACTAGGAATTTCTCCTGTATCGTAGGTGCGTTTACAAACATTTAAGCTCACATACACAAACAGCCAGACCTGGAACAACTACCTGTAGGCCATACAAATATTTGTTCCGTGCGGGAATCGAACCCGCGCCACGAAGCGCAGCAGTCAATCGCTCAGCCACTGCGCCAACCGTGCCGTCAAATTGATTATGTGTTCATCAATACTGAAATACTGCGTTGTGTTAACTTGGATATTACCAATAGTATTGAAAACGCAATATTTAATATTATAAACCATGATAAAAGCATTCTATACAACTTTTACTAATTGATATGAACGGCTTGTCAATGGATCAGAAATAATAATTATATACTGCATTAAACTTCAAAAATAAATTGAAAAATATTCCTGCAAATGATATTCTGAAAGCTGTACTTGTAAAATAACCAGTCAAACCTGACCCGTGGCGGAATATGGAACTAAGCTCAAAATGTGCTGCATTTGACATAATTATTGACATTTGCCTAGACAAGCAGCGCCGCCACAAAATCTCAAGATTTATTGGTCATGCTGTAATCACTATTGTCGCGTATGACAGTAATAACAGACAGGATGAAGTGCAAAATACTGATATATTTTACTGTCCTTTAAATTAGACTTTAATGCCCTGTAATAAGGGTCAGAGATGGTAATAATAGTATGTTTTGCTAGTGAAAAGGGACGGATGATATGTATGGGCTTTTTATTTCTTTCTAATTGGGTGTTAAGGGTATGTTTTATGTCTTTTAAGCTGATTCTAAGTAATTGGGGTGCAAATGACGGCACGGTTGGCGCAGTGGCTGAGCGATTGACTGCTGCGCTTCGTGTCGCGGGTTCGATTCCCGCACGGAACAAATATTTGTATGGCCTACAGGTAGTTGTTCCGGGTCTGGCTGTTTGTGTATGTGAGCTTAAATGTTTGTAAACGCACCCACGATACAGGAGAAATTCGTAGTGTGGGGCAACGTTTTATTAAAAAAAAAAAAAAAAAAAATGTACACCACAATGCAATTACAAAATGGTAAAACATTTCTAATTGCATTTTGAATGTGATTTTAAGTTCTTCTCTAGTAACATGTTTTCCCTACTATAAGTGGGGCTTCAGTTGCGTGGAGTTTGGAACCTGAAAATCGACCCGTACGGCTGTTATTATTTAGCCATCAAATCAATCATACACTGCAATAAAATACCAATAGCCCAAAGGTTAGGGCGTCAGACAGGCGACGAAGGACATGATGAGTTCGAACCCCGCCCTTTGCAATTGACGTGAACCCACTCCTATACATTGTTAATTTTATGATGATTGATATGACACATTCATGATATGTACACGTAATCCTGTATACGTCCAAGGGTTTGTCCGTAGGGGTCGCATACCCACATTTCATCAGTTGTTACTCGTATAAGCCTAAGACGCAAATTATAAAGAACCAGCGTAAGGTGAAGGCGCGGCGCAGGCGGAGCACTATCAGTCACGGAGTCTGAATAGCAATAGGCTCGCCCCCTATTACATAGGACTTAAATATAACTGGCGAAAGGAGGGAGTACTGTTGGTACACCTCTGCCTAACCCTTTAGAGATTACAGGCGTGATGTTATGTTATGTTATGTTAAGAAAAGTCAGAGGTCCATGGGTGGTATAAACGCTCTGACACCAGGTTAGGCACTAACCACACGAAAAAGAAAGATCTTAGTAGTTACCTAGTTGCCCTTTGTAACATTCACATATCCATCCATCATTTCTTTGGTCTTTCTCTACTCTAACAGCCGTCCACAATCGTACTCAAAACTCCTCATTCCTCTAACTTTGATATATTTTTAGATGAACCTATCCCAACGACCACCCATTTCAAGGAACTATGGTTCAACTTCGAGCCACCATCTTTGTTTTTGACGTCAACGGAACTTGGATTTTTGATGGAAACGATCATTTCTTTGAAGTGTATGTTTTTTTTATAGCCAAGTAATTTCCGTAACAGGAATGTCACTTTTATGTGACAGAAATAAAATCGTATTTTTTTCAAGATGAATATAAGTATGCCTTATTCTTTATTTTATTATCCCTCCAATCGTTTGAGTAATCTAGACAAATAAATAAAATTGAAGCGTCTGTTTGTAATTTCAAAATAACAGCTTTTTACTGTATGCATATTAAATAATATAGGGCACTTATAACAAAAACACATTTTTTTCAATTTATGTCTCTCTGTCTGTCTGCCTGTCTATTTGTTCCAGCTAATCTCCGAAACGGCTGGACCGATTTTGACGGAACTTTTAATGGCAGAGAGCTGATGTTATAAAGTCTAACTAAGGCTACTTTTGTTCCAGAAAAATAATTAGGTAAAACTTAAAACAACCACTTTGAAAAATGTTGGTATTTTTGCGTTTTGAACAGAAACATCCAATTACTTCTTAGATTACCTGCATTTGAAATCTAGGACTATAGACGCCGTCCTTGTCACATTTTCAATGAGACAAGCAAATAGTCCAATGAGATGTCACATATAAACCTAAACGTAACATGCACAGTGTACTAAGTACTCGACCTTCTAATCATTCTGTCCATCTAACAGTTAGCCCTAACACCAGGTAACTTGGCCAAGCCAAGCAAGCCTTGGTAATATACAGGTCTAGACTGTAAACACAGACTAACGTAGTCTGGAACATTAACATCAATGCAGTACTCAGCGATCAATTATATTAATCTGGATTACAGTCTGTATGCACACAGTCGTGTCAGTTAATTGATAGATTATGAGGAGATGCTGTAATTGTATGCACTGTGCAGAAAATCTGTTAAAATTTTCGTTTTCGTTTAAATTGGAAAACCAATTAATTATTTCAAAATGAAACTTAAGAAATGGCTCTTTAATAACGTGTTCCATACAATTAAGTTTTTAACTTATAAACCCATTTGTAATGGTTAAGTAGCTTTTGTTCCTATTTTTTATAATTGTTTTTGATTTTTTTTTTTGTTTTCTAATTTTATTACATTTTGTTAAATTTTTAACTAGTACTAGGTACCTAAACCAAGAATACATTGTGCTAGGTATTTTAATTTTAAGTTTGCATGCTGAAGGAAGTCAGCTAAATGTGTGAAACCTTTAATTTAAAAGACCATCATCTACCAAATTTCATTCAAAATAAAGAATCTTGAATCTTGAACATGAAAAGGTATTTCCCAAAACACGGTGCAAATCCTTGCTTGAAAAATGAATATTATTTTTATTCGCATTTGGTTCTTTTTTCGCTGCAGTTGTGCCGCGTGTGTGTGCATGTATAATGTCAATGTGTTTTATTTATGGTAGTGTCTGTTTGTGAATGTTATATGTGGATTTAAATCTAGTAAATAAAGTTTTCGTTTCATTTAAAGTGAATTAATTTTATACGATTTTTTTTTGTTAAAAATGCGTACACACGAACATAGCCTGATACTCTACCTTTTTTTCAGTCGGTTGAAAATAAAACTTGTGCTATAGTTAGATACAGTCAGATCATCGATAAATAAACAAAGAGACAGATAGACTACTTACACTGTCATACTTGCTGAAGCCGTGTGGGGTAGCGACAAACACAATGTAATATTTCGCTTAACCTTTTGAGCGCCATAGTCACATATACGTGACAAGCAAGCGCGTGCCCTGTACCACGGTAATAATATTTTATAATGTGCCTGTACGCCAAAGGACACAAATATGTGAGAAAATGCTTGGCGTGGAGGGCACACTCGTGCGTTTATGCTCTAACGGTCAAAAGGTTAATATTTGAACAGTGCCAGCGAATATCGCATTTATTTGAATAGGCATTTAGCGAAGTAAACGCCTATTCAAATAAATAGTTGCTACTGAGCTCATTCACAGCTTGAAATGAGTCAGCAATCTTAAAAATGTCCATTTAATCACAGATTCCATAATCAATATCATCTCAGACTTTAATTAAACTCACGGATTGCAATTATAGTAATACCATAATTAACCACGTTACTCTCCTCTCATAAGATACTAATTAATATAATTGATGGCAACACTTTACACTTTCCATCTCCTTCTCTCTCCCACTTTATAGTCTATCTCTCTCTACTGCTGCTGTCTGATCCTTATTGTGTGGCGCGTAATGTAGCAAACGATACATTGCGTCTTGTTGCGAATTCCGTGGTCTGTTTGGACCGGACAGTTTGCGAGATAGTTACTAGAACGTGAGGGATGCCTACATAGTCTAGTTTTTGATCATGTATTCCTTTTAGTCAAGGTTTTTACGAGGACCTGTGTATAAGGTAATAAATATTGTCATTCTTATTTATTCTGTAAATATTAGTAATATAATTTACCTCATAAATACTCAACAAAATGATGTCTGGTTAGCTTAGGCTCATAAAAATAAAGCCAAGCTACAAAAGATTTACAACGAAAAAATATCTTAATATAAAAGGTTTATTGTTGAGCTAAAATAAAAAGATACAATATACTACAAAGCTAAAAATATTATGTATTTCTCGGAACGCGATAAAGATCGCACAGAACAGCGCCTGGATATCATTTTCACTCGACTTAAACCTATTATTAAAACGTGATAAAGACATGCAAGAGATATTTTAATAGTTGTCATTCACTCCAAAGGCTTGACAGGTTTTTCAATCCAGTCTTGTCAATATTTTATTTTTACGAAGTGTTGTAAATGTAAAATAATTTGTACCATTAATAAAATATACAAGTCTAGTGACTTGTATATTTTATTGATGGCAGTAGCAAAAACATTACCATTCACTAGGTTGATTTCTCATTTAAATATGTGTATATTATACACAACACTGTATAATATCATAGTGTATTCATTCTGAATGGACTGCAATAAATAAGAATCGATATTGCTTGTAACTAGATTAAAGACAGCTATTTACAGTCTAGAATCGATTTAGTATCATGTGAATTATGCTAAAGCTTTTTAATACCATATACAAAAAAAAAACATAGATTGGACGGTTATTTAATAAAAAATCGTCGTGTGAAGTCTACCAATCATAAAATCTATTATTACGGCTAAAAATAATAACAGCCAAATCAAGTTTTAGTAAAAACATTTTATTATACTGAATGTACAAATCATAAAAGGAGTTTTGATTTAAAGTTCTTGAATTAATAAAATGTATCTCAGTCATTAAGTTTTGACAATATACTAGTGATAAAACTGTGATTTTGCTTCTTTATTACTTACTTGACTACAATAAAAATAATTTAGAAACATGTTAAGCCGGTTGCTTCAACCAGTTTGAGATAGATGGCGCTAAGTTAGCATTTCTATTTATACAGACTGAGAATTCCAGTTGGAACATATTATTTTATTAAGCTTGACAACTTAAGTCCTCGTCATATCATCGGTCGGTTTTAGAGCTGAGTAATGCAGCGATAAGATAAATATTTGTGAGACTTTGCGGCGTAAAATAGATGTGAAAGGTTTCCTTTTAATTCCTATAGGTAAAATATTAATTCAACTAGAACGTGTTATTGAAAACAAAACAAGTAAGTAAGTCAATCAAAAAATGGAGGGAGACAAGTGAAATGGTTCTATTTATAATTAACGTCAATATTTCATTTAAAAATAAAACAAAATAATATTAATTAATTCCAAAATGATTTCAAGAAAACTAATTATTCGAAACATAAAACGTAATAACTGTAAATAAATAATAATAAAATTTAATGAAACTCAGCACTCGCCTGTAATTAATTACGTCGACGATCAAGTAAGGTGTCAGTTCAAACGCTCCTCGAGATGCATTGTAGGCATACCTCAGACGAATCTCGGCAATTAGGCAAATGCTTTTAACACGAATGTGAATAGGGTCGTCACTTTAGACCCTAAAATCTAGTAATTTTGTGCCTCCTTGTGATTATTGTTTTGACGTAAGCAGTACGAATGTTAATATTTTTATACGCAAACCCTGCGTAGGGAACTACAGCTGTTTTGACATGGAAATAAAAATTCTAGTGCGAGCAGGGTTTGAACCTGCGACCTTCCGATTCAATACACTGTCTTCACCAATTAGACCATTGCACCCTGCTCACAACTCTCAAAAATAACGCTAATTGGTGAAGACGTCCGGTGTACTGAATCGGAAGGTCGCAGGTTCAAACCCTGCTCGCACTAGAATTTTTCTTTCCATGTCAAAACAGCAGTACGAATGTTATTAGGGATTCTTCTAGAAAACCAATACCGTGTAATGCTGATTGATTTCAATGCCTGGTGTAAAGTTTGTGGGTTTGCAGTTTGCTGACTGCATTGCTCCTTTCATTTATGTTGCGTCATCGCAAAATTCAAGAAATTCTTTATGTTTGTAATTCGTAAAATCGTAGTTTTTTTAATAGTATACAGTAATACACATTAACTCGCACCTTTTTCTCATGGGATGCGCAAAAACTAAAGACCTTCTATGATCCATATTTCTAACACTTCGTCTTTATCATTCGTTTTTAAGAGTATTTTACATAATCCATATGATACCCATTACGATGGTGTTGTTAGTTTTTTTTTAAATTGTCATCTGTAACTATATTAAAAAATTTTAGAAGTTATGTTGGACCCACTTTCCAGTTTCCGATTGAGTTAAAATATTGCATACGTGTTTAGTTTGGATGACAATGCATAGTTAGTTAAATGACGTCATTTTTAATCTAATATGGCGGACTCCCAAAGATGGCGGACTTATGCATTCCCATGAAATGGGTATCAAATGAAAGAGTTTGCTGAGAAGAATATGAAAACTAAAATGACGTCACTCTAAAGCGTGTTTTTTAATGTTTTAGTAAAAAAAATTTATTAAATTAGTTGCTTGTGCTTTCTCTTGTAATATTTCTGTAATCTCTATATCTATATAAAAAATATCATCTGCCTAGCCTTTTCCCAACTATGAGGTCTTGGGGTCGCCGTCTAGTCTAACCGGATGCAGCTGAATACCAGTATTTTACATGGAGAGACTGCCTATCTGACCTCCACAACCCAGTTAATACTGGTAATCCGATACCCCTTTGAAAGACTGGTTGTCAGACTTTTCGGGCCACTGACTACCTAACGACTGCTTAACGTGCTTTCCGAGGCACGGAGGAAACTCGGTAAGTAATGGGTGGTCACCCATCCACAGACCAACCTAGGCAAGCACGGCTTAACCTAAAGATCGACCCGAGCGGCTGTTATTATTTAGCCAGGAGCTCCTCATCTATATAAAAAATAGGTACCTAAATATTCTGCGTCTTAAAATCAGGGTGACAACCCTAGAACTATGCGTTCACACCTACCGTATATTACGGTGGGCCCTGTCGTTGCGTTTAGCCAAATTGCTTGCTTTGTATATGACACCGTGTTGTTATTTATACGTATATTTTTAATTGTATTTGTACTGAGTGTACGGTGTCTTAAGGGAGGGAATAATGGGGTTAGCAGAAGGGGAGGCGAGGTAGTGCATCCTTACCTAACCCATTCGTTCCACCTGCTGAAAATCTCCCACCTGGACATGAGTTGCCATGGCTGACCTGGAAGTCTTTAAATAGACTCCGGACCCAGGTTGGTCGCAGCAAAGAAAACCTGCTCAGGTGGAGATTCATTAATGACTCTGCCCTGCAGAGTAAATGTGGTGCTACTCCACAAACGATGGGGCACTTAATATCGTGTCCTGCGTGTCCTGTTGTTTGTTCACTTCAGGTACTGATGGACGTTACCGAAAGCGCCAAATTGTAGCTCAGTTCTGGGCTGACTCAATTTAGATTGCCATCGACACGCTAAGAAGAAGAAGCAGAAGGGGAGGGGGGAGCAGAGTATTCTTAAGAAATGCGTTCTTTACAAACGAATCTTGGAGTGGAGACCGTATATCAACAAGCCTATAGTGTGGCACACCTTCAGCTAGATGAACCGAGGACCTCAAAACCGTGGCTAAATTAGACTAGATGCAGAAGGCCAGAGTGGTGTGGTGCACTTTGAATAAGGCCATGTCCAGCATTCAACTGCTAAGTTGTTTGGTGACGTTCTACGCATAAAGTTCGGTTCCTGCGGTGAAGAAATCGTTGAGTTTTTTTTTTGGAATAAGATCTGGTTGCACTGAAGTATGCCGCAGTCGTTGGGCCTGTTAAAAAGTAACTTAAGCATAGGAAATCGAATCAGAACAGCGATTATTTATTACATTTAGTACACCATAATCCATTAATACTATATTAAGGTCTTCTTTTACTTGGTCTTCTCACAGAACCGCAAATATTCTTACATTATCGTCTTCCAATCATCAGCAAGTCCAATCCAGGTGAACCAAATGTTTCAAATCAAATAAAAAAAAACCTATTGCAGTCCACTACTGGACATAGAACTCTGACAAACTGCGCCACACCTCCCTGACCTCCATCTTTCTCCCAGTCTGGCAAAGTCACCTTATAAATGTACTAATGATAAAATTATAATGCACGGTTGTGCAGTGGCTGAGCGATTGGCTGCTGCACTACGTGTCGCGGGTTAGATCCCCGCCAGAACAAATATTTGTATGGCCAACAAGTAGTTGTTCCGGGGCGGGCTGTTTGTGTATATGAGTTTAGCATAGCATAATAAGCATAATCAGCCTATTAATGTTCCCACTGCTGGGACGCAGGCCTCCTCTTTATGAGAGGGAATGGGCTATAATCCACCACGCGGGCCCAGTGCGGGTTGGTAGATGTCACATGTCTTCGAATTTTTGGTTGTAGGACATGCCGGTTTCCTCACGATGTTTTCCTTCACCGTTTTGAGAGCAGTGGTGATGAAATAACTTACACAAAGTAATGCGCCTGGCTGGGTTCGAACCCACGACTTACTGCTCGTAAGTCGGGGTCTCTACCACTGGGCCACCGCTGCTCTCATATGAGTTTAAATGTTTGTAAACGCTCCCACGATACAGGAAAAATTCCTAGTGTGGGGCACGTTTTTTAAAAAAAGAAAAAAGAAAAGAAAGATATAAACCCTCCTCTTGAATCACTCTATCTATTGCTGAAAACTGCACTAAAATCCTTTGCGTTGTTTAAAAGATCTAAGCGTACAAACAGCGGGAGCGATTTTGTTTTATACTAAATCAAACTAAGAACAGTTTCGACGAACCGACATCGACTAAAATGATAGTAAAATCAGATTCTTGGATGTATCGGTTCATCGAAACCGTTACCCAATACCAGTACATTTGAGTACTCAATCGATATAATTTTATGACATCCTCGTTATGAGAAGATGGCTTCCCAATAATAATTAAACTCAAAACAAACCGGCATGTAATCCAGAAGTTGTACTGTCTCATGTTTGATTTGTATATTAATTAATCAGGGCGGGGTGTGGGCTTAGTGCTTGAGCGGTAGCGGTTAAGAAAATCGCTTGCTTATTGCTATACAGGCTGGAAAAGACACCGACGTTAAAAAGGTTACCACGTATTCAGTACATAATTCTGAAACACCCATAAATAAATTCTTCGGTTTCTCGTCGGTTATTAAAAAATAAAACTGCTATTTCCTACAAGCGGTTTTATTTTTACTGCAATACCTACACGATGAAAATGTATGGAACAGCAAATTTTTTTGAAAAGCAGTTTTGTGAGCACTGAATATGGATGTTTCCTGAGTAAAAAAAAATTGATTCTATTTAGTCCGTCAGTTAGATTATCGAAAAATATTAGATACGTATATTTTGTTTTATCAAATCTATAAAAATATACGAAGATAAAACGCATCAAAGATCATGTGTGGGGGCTTGTGACGTCACTTTCCGGTAAAAAGTGTTCTCAAATGTGACGTCACACGAGTTTTCGACGCACTGTATCGTCTTCATTTTTTGTTTACGTGAAAAAAGAAAAAATACGTGTCCAATATTTTTTGGAAATCTATCTGACCGACTAATTAGATTTTTTTGGTCATCTACCCTATTGTTTCACCAAAGTTGCTGCTCACAAATTAAATCTGTCCTGAGGAATTAGTTTCAGTTGTATTTCTCCTTGAAAAAAAGAATCATTTTACATTGAAAATAAAATGTTTGAGAAGGGGATACTCCTTTTTCTATTTTCTTCTTATTATTTCTTCAGATTGCGTGCATGTCATTTTTCATTATTTTATGAATAATTTTTCTGGCCTGATTCATTTTTAGATTCTCAACAGAATTCATTCATTCCGCTTATCGCTCCACCTATTAACATAAAATGACCCAAAAATCTTGAGGATCGTAAAAATGGTACATAAATTCTAACCGGTCGGCTCACCAATTAGTTTTAATTACCAAAGAGTGTTGTAGCCTTATCAATACGTAGGAATCACAGTATCAGGTTACCATTCAAATGTCCGATGCACAGTGGGCAAGATTTGGGCCAAAATTCTCGATACACGAAAAAAAAAAGATTAAATCAGGCCGAAATTCAAATTTTTCGGTACACAGTAGGCTAAAGATTCTGGATAAAGGTGAAAATATTTGATGCACAGTGGTTAGAGATTACATCTGGACAAAATTACGTCATCTGGATTTAAAATACATTTTGTAGGAAGTTTTAATTATAGATTGATACGTATGTTAATGAAGTTTGTTATCTTTTTAGTTTTGTAAGTAACGGGAGGTAATTTAGCTTATAACTTACTTACAACTATGTATGTTGATTGGAAAATGTTAGTGTTAATTAAACAGCTTCAAACAACATTAGTTTTGTTGGTTATTCCTACGAAGTAAATTAAAAAAAAAATGTTTCTTTTTCGATTGATCTTTCTTTTTATACACTTATTTTGGTATCTCTTCACAAATTTACAAACTAACGGTAAGTACTTAATTCAAGTATAAGTTTACCTAATTACAAAAACGAAAGATATGTTTGTACAACAGTACTATGTTTCTATTACGATGTTTGCACTTTTAAGAAGGAAGTACCGACAAAATCAAACAACATTTCACAACTTTTACAATCTTCATACATGTAGTCATACAAAAGCATCTACAAGCAGTATTCTCCATAAAACGACACCAACTATAGACACAGAAAACTGGGACACATAAAAGACCATAATTTGTAAGCTTTTTGATGTCAGAACCTTAATGTATTTAGCATAGAAATTATTTTTTCATCATAATTTACGAAAAGTAGCTTTCGCCCGTGACTACGTCTTCATTAAAAAAACATATCCCAGGGCATTTAATAATAGTGTAACTTTCCATTTGCAAAAGAATTTTTAATCTAGATAAAATTTTACACAGAAAATTCAGTTATCTGACTGTTGAGTATTTAGTATACACCTAAATCTTAGGTCGTCGGTTAATCGATTCATAAATAAGATTCTTCCAAACGGCGCTAAATTTATTTCTGTGCTTGAATTTTCAAGAGACATATGGAAGCAGCTGAATGAACTAAATCAAAGAAGTCGTCTGGTTTATAAATACCACGCACACTGGTACAAATACGGGCAATTTGTAGCCAAAAATAACAACAAAACTTTTTTATTACGCCGGTCAACTATCACTGTCGACGAATGCAATAAAACGGGGCATTACAAAAGGCTATGAAACATACCTCATAAACTTTCCACTTAGAACGAAACACTTAACAAAATCGTATCCAAAGAGATACACTAAAAAAATACACGCTTCAGATATTCAGTTATCCTTAATTTAGACTTAGAAATAAATTCGACTTTACACCATGCAAATACGGATCAGAATGTCTTATAATTCCGAAGCCAATTCTAATTTAGAGCATATCCCCGAAATTATAGAGTGAGTTTTCGTTTGCATTACACAGTGGTGCATTCTGTCGAGACTCGGGGGAAAAAAAGAAACGGTGCACTGCGGACAAATTTAGCGAGAGACGTCGAAAAGCGTGCAAAAAGTATTGCACAGACGTTCGCACCCCCTTTTCAAGGTAAATTTCCCGAGCACATCAGGAATTAAAATAGCTATGAAGGTATTTCACGAGTATTTTTCGGGAAATGTTTTTATTTTTTGAGGGAAATGGAAGTGGGGCTGTGTGTTTGCTGATTGTTGGCCTAGAAAGTTTTTGTTAAATAATGTGGGGTATTTCGTTCATTGAAATATTTCGAACGAATTGCCCAGGCTTTAGCTTACGATACGTCATCATCTGCCTAGCCTTTTCCCAACTATGTTGAGGTCGGCTTCCAGTCTAACCGGATGCAGCTGAATACCAGTATTTTAAATGGAGGGACTGCCTATCTAACCTCCACAACCCAGTTAGTACTGAGTAATACGATACCCCTATGGTAAGATTGGTTGTCTGACTTTCGGGCCACTGACTATCTGTCTTCTTACTTTAGTTTATGTTAATGAGCATAAAACTTTTAACTGATCATTATTGCTTCGGTATTATTTAAAACATTTTTTTTCTCAGAACGCTGCCTGCGTTCTGAGAAAAAAAATGTAACTCGTTACAAAAAGATTTACTCAACATTTTTTTTACCTTTAATTACTTATTTTATAACTGTCCTTGTAGCGTCATTTTAATTATAAATCAACAGGCATTGTCCCTTTGTAATACAGATAAAGCTAGCTCTAGGCATGCCCTTTTAATTTTCCACATGTTGTTCCAATCAATGTGGCGACACTTGGGGGAGGCCTATGTCCAGCAGTGGACGTCTTTCGGCTGAAATGATGATGATGATGATGTCGTTCCAATCTTGTCTCGCTTTTCTCGTCTCGTCACAACAATGTTATTGGCCCAACTATTCGTTGTTCTTCTTATTTACTTAACGGTTACGGAATCTTTTTAAAAAGACTTAAAAAACACGAAAACTTTCGGCGAAAAAAACCGACTTCCAAAAAACAATAAAAAAGTCCAAAATAATTTTACTTTCGGAAGTCGGTGAGTTTGTTTGTTTCATTTAATTTTTATGCCACCGACTTCCGAAAGTAAAGTAATTTTAGACTTTAGTGTTTTTTGGAAGTCGGTTTTATTTTGCGACGACGCGTGATGTGGCAATTAACGTAAGGAAGAAAACCAAATTACTGAACCGATTTTGATGAAATTTATATGGGACCAATCGGAAAGTATATCCTTTCATATGAAAGAATTTTTTTTCAAATCGGTTTAGAAATGACGTAGTTATGAGGTAACAAACATTAGAAAAAGAAAACCGAATTGAGAACCTCCTCCTTTTTGAAGAAAGTCGATTAAAAGAATAACTAATAATCCATACTACCTAATATTATCAATCCAAAAAGTAAACTGAATCTGAGGAGGCGCGGGAAAAGAGCATATGGAAGGAATTGGGGGAGGCCTTTGCCCAGCAGTGGGACAGTACAGGCTAACAGAAAAAAAAAAAAAAAAACTGAATCTGTGTTTGTTGTATCGATTTCGTGGTTCCATTAAGCTGGCTTTCTACATCTACTTATCGCGACGTTCTCATGTAATTATTACCAATATCCTCGCAAGTAAAGCCGCGGTCGAAAGCTAGTATTAATATAAAAATCAGTGCTAAGAAAAACAAATAGGTAAATAAATAACCAAAAAATAAATTACTTTTTCTGTTGCACACGGATTTCAGTCCACCATCGCGCCATATTGATTCGTCATCCGATTGTTTTTGTTACTGAACTTGCTAATTTTAAACGTTTATTTATCCATCACCATTCGGCACAGGATGCTTTTTGGGAAAACAAATAAACAAAACATCTATACTAAGGACGCGCTCGGGTTTGCTTGTGGAATCATTTTTTTCTTAGATAGTTGGGATAGAATTTTCAAGAATCTTTGAATAAACTGTGAAATCAACTTCTAAAGACATTTATCCATGTATTTAGCTACTCATTAGTAGAAAACTGACCAAAATGAAACAACAAGAACGAGTCAACAACAACAACAACAACACAACACAACACAACAACAACAACCCAACAACATCTACAACACAACAACAACAAAACACAAGAACATAAAACATCAACCACAAAAACACAACAACAACAACACACAACAACTCAGATGTTAAGGACTTAAACAAACCGATAACACCATACTATTTAAAACCACATTCTTATAAATAAATATTTCTGATTCTAACTCAAAAAGTAGGAATGAGTATTGATCACCAAGCCTAACAATTTCTGATCTTTCAAGTCTCAATATTTTTTTGATTATTTTTGGATTGAGTTACTTAGTTTGACGTACAGAATGCTTGATTGAAGGCTTCGTGAAGGGTTCGTTTACACCTAATATAACTCTATGGCCGCAGCATTTGATTAGGATATTTACTATGACGTCTAAAAGCATGAGTAATTTAGGTGTGGGAAAGAGACAGAGCTATACAGGTCGTCTAGCGCCATCTCTTTCTCACACTGGAATTACTAGTAACTTCCCAAAAGTTACTCACACTCGTGATATTCTAGACAAACATTCAAAACATCATTCTTCCATTACAATATTGTAAGCTCTTAAATCATGAATATTATTGTAAAAGGGGATTACTTACCGTTTCATATAGAGCGGCTTAAAACAAATAAATATTTCTGAAATATATGAAATCATATTCTTAAATTATGTATTTGTAGGTCAGCGGTCATTCGGCGTGATTTATATTATTCTGAACAAAGGATTTTAGCAATAGGTCTTAGCTTATGTTGTTTTAGGCATTTTGTGGAAAAATTGGGAGTTCCGAAATTTATTTTCTTCAGAATTTAGGTATTGTAAGCTAAAAGGCTAACAAGTGAATTATGGGCTATAAATGGCAGATGAATGGGACAGAATTTGTACGATATTAAAAGTCTGACAACCAGTCTTACCATTGGGTATCGCATTACCCAGTACTAACTGGGTTGTGGAGGTCAGATAGGCAGTCGCTCCATGTAAAATACTGGTATTCAGCTGCATCCGGTTAGACTGGAAGCCGACCCCAACTTTGGGGCCACTGACTAGCTGTAACGATTGTCAAAGATCTACAAATGACAGCCGGTACCAACGGCTTAACGTGCTTTCCGAGGCACGGAGGAAACTCGATATGTAATGGGCGGCCACCCATCCACGGACCAACCTAGGCAAGTGCAGCTTAACCTGAAGATCGACCCGAGCGGCTGTTATTATTTGGCCACGAGCGCCATTGAACCTCATTTTAAGAATAACATTCTACAAATCTTTTCCAATTACCAACCTTCTAACTTTTGATGTATCAAAAATAACTGAAACGGAATTTATAATCGCTAATCATTATTTCAAGAGAGTTGTTGTTCAGAGGAAACAGATTAATTATTCCGAACACACTGCACGCTACTACAAACTCTGTTTTCCGCACTCTAAAAGCTAAATTCCTCTGCATTTTAAATTTACTTTTAGTTAATTAGGCACAGTAGTAGAAAAGTAGATAAGATGAAACGTTGAAACAATCGAATGTAGTGTTTCTAATTTTAAAATAGAATAGAATAGAAGTAGACTCTGTCGGTTGGCGTGAAAGATTTATTTGGTTGGAGAGAGACAGAAATAGACGATCGCCTCTCAAATCGTTTTTGTTTTGGGTGGAATAGGGAAAAACGCATGATTTTGATATTAGTTGAGTTTTAGACATGCTTTCGTCAATTTCACGTTATGTTTTACATTTTGTTTTATTTTTAGAGTAGATAATTGCATGTTCCGAGTTTCCTCCGTGCCTCGGAAAGCACGTTAAGCCGTTGGTCCCGGCTGTCATTTGTAGATCTTTGACAGTCGTTAGGTAGTCAGTGGCCCAAAAAGTCTGACAACCAGTCTTACCAAGGGGTATTGTATAACGGGCTGGTGTCCGCAACTCCAAAGCGCGTATTTTACGTGCGGATTACCAAGGGTATCGTATTACCCAGTACTAACCGGGTTATGGAGGTCAGATAGGCAGTCGCTCCAAGTACCCCAACATAGTTAGAAAAAGGCTAGGTAGATGATGATTATATTTACCTAACTTCAAGCATTCAAGTTAAAATCAACAGTCTCTTTCTTCTTCTTTCTAAAATCTGAACTTGAGTTGCGAATTTTCGATGGATTTTGGAGCACAGATTTGGAGTATAGATCTTTATAATACTTCTGCTTCCCCCAAAACTGATGTGTTTCATACTCCACTTTAGTGATATCAAACACGCTGTACGCGGGTGTGCACTATGCTCTGCTCTGCCCACGCGCATCAGTAAGCCGATGATTAATATGTAAGAAATAGTGCGATGTGTAAACTGTGAGAGTTACGCAAGAACGCCAGGTAAGATTGGGAAATTATGTTTAATCTGAAGCATGTATTTAGTAGCTGCTGTTTAGTTCCGTTTCACTGGATTGTTTGTAAATTCAGAGACGTGTTAGCGTTGCATTTCCGGCGCCGTGGAGGTATTCAAAGTAAAGTTATATCAATAAAAGTTGTATTAAAAAAAAAACTTGTGACAAAGTTGGAACTTTGACCCCCAGTAGCTCCGTAACCAGAAGCTTCGCAGAAAATTGCAATGACGGGAGAACAAGTACCTTTCAGCTTCGTCAAGGGTATTTTTACACCCATTATGTCTTTTGATCCATGGCAAAATACATAAATATCACTTACATTAATTTCATCTATATAGTCTAAATCATTTCGTTATAATAACACTAGCTGTTGCCCGCGTGAAATTTTTTAGCCTTTAACCTACCTCGACAAATGGGCTATCCAACACTAAAAGAATTCTTCAAATCGAACAGTAATAAGTAGTTGCTGAGATTAGCGCGTTCAACTAAACAAACAAACTGTTCAGCTTTATAATATTAGTATAGATAGACAGGTATCATCATTTTTTTTTTTTCGGTTGGTCTGTCATCAATTGACCCCCCCCCCACTCTGGGCGGAGCGGAGGGGAGTGTCAGACTTGTACTGACTAAAACCAGTTCCAGGGCCACGGTATCTCTTTCGAACAATCCCGCAGCCCTGGGACAAGTATTATCTTCAATGACATTTTATCAACTGATGGCAATTATAAGTACGAGTGTTTTCACACGTCCTGACTCGGAACTTTCTGTGTCTATATTTGTTTTATAATCATACCATTTAGCCACAATGTGGATGTCCGGATGGAAACAGAAATGAGAAACATGTGTGAAATATATGCGACTTCAAGCTTTGGACAGCTAATAATAAATACAGACGCAAGCAAATCAATCTAATACAATCTGTCAAATTTATTTAATAAATTTTCAACTTTATCGCTAAAGTATTAGGTTCAAGGTTGATTGGAAAAATTTGACAGTTTCGGGTAGCTTGATGGTGCTGGCGTCTGTACAAGCAAGTAGTTACATAACCTGACAGAGAAATTATTTTTTATCATATTGATTTAATACGTCCATTTGCGTTTAGCCATTTCATACAGGTGTCATAGAATGACGGTTGTGATTTTGGTTTTACGAACAATCTAAGTTGGAGGAGCTCGTGGCTAAGTAACAACAGCCGCCCGGATCGATCTTTGGGTTAAGCCGCGCTTGCCTAGATTGGTCTGTGGATGGGTGACCACCCATTACATACCGAGTTTCCTCCGTGCCTCGGAAAGCACGTTAAGCCGTTGGTCCCGGGTGTCATTTGTAGATCTTTGACAGTCGTTATAGGCAGTCAGTGGCCCAAATGTCTGACAACCAGTCTTACCAAGGGGTATCGTATTACCCAGTACTAACTGGGTTGTGGAGGTCAGATAGGCAGTCGCTCCATTTAAAATACTGGTATTCAGCTGCATCCGGTTAGACTGGAAGCCGACCCCAACATAGTTGGGAAAAGGCTAGGCAGATGATGATGAACAATTTAAGTTGGTAATCAATTTGATAAATAATGATGATATAATAATGGGTGTATAAATACCCTTAACGAAGCCCAAAAGCACTTGTTCTCCTCATCATTGCGACATTTTTTTTGTTCTGGAATATACCTGGGAACCTTCTAGTTACGGAGATAAAGGAGGTTAAATTTCCAACTTTTTTACATGTTTTTAAGGTTGTAACTTTACTTTAAATACCTCCATGACTCGTTTGCTATTCAATGCATCTATCAGCACAATGTTTTGAGTGAGTTAAATTGAGTTTTACCGTCAGAAGTGATTTTGCACCCCAAAAAAATTTTGATTCCCAGCAATAATTTTTGCGTACAGTTACTTAGAAGAAGGCTTGGTGGAAGATCAGTTTACAACTTGTATGTCCTGACTTTATGTTCGATATAATTATAATTGTCATGAAGAAGATAATTCAGTGACAATTTCTCTTAGTTTTTCGATTTCTGCGTTAAAGAAAAACAGTGAATATATAATATGAGGAAGTTCAAAGAAATTTTCTCATATTCAGAGTATTCTTTCCCTAATTATCTATTTAATTAGAAAGATCATTAAACCTACATGACCTTTTATTACACCCAATAATAGATTCTCAATAAACCAAACATTTGCAAACCATCTGGTAAAGGCCAATGTCCACGACACCAAAACAAAACTAATTATAACCGTGAATAATTTAATGTGGTAACAATTGGTTAAGATCACCACGTGGGGCATAACTATCGTCACAGTATAAAGAAAAAACAGTGAACCAACTTTTTCAGCCGTCCGGTCTTCTCAAAAACTGGCATAACACAAAATATGTAGATTTTTAGATAATACCCTACTCGACTTCCATTGTCCTTGTTCTATATTGAAAAAAAAAACCGCCATAAGTATACAAAAATAAGCCACCGAATGGTATAAGCGAAGTTTTTAACGCAATACATTGTTAAGAACACAGAATACTTTAAATGCGTCTATCTCAAAACTGTTATTTTTGAGTTATGACAGTTTTTTAGAGGATGTGCGTTTTGTGAAATTAACCGTGAGTCTTAATGATGTCAACCAAACTTTTTTTATGTTGCATTACACACAAGAAACGAAACCATTTGCCTCGCTGTGACTGCATTTACTTACTCTTGAGTAACATAACATAATAACACACCTTTAATACCGGACGGTAGGGCAGAGGTGAAACTAATAGCCAGCCATTTTGCCAGTTAAGAAGTTTAAGCCCCATAATTATAATAGGGAGAGCCTATTGCCATAAGCTGGGCACAAGTCCAGACTCCGTGGCTGATACTGAGATTTTTTTTGGGAAAAAGCAGTATCATTTTAATTAACCTAGGAATCGTATCCAGGACCTTATGCTCAACAATAGCGCTTATAACCAGAGAGACCTATGAGGAAGTGTTACCTGAAGCATACTTAGAAATTCTTGTGAACGTTTTGCTTGTGCGAGAGCCGAATTCGACTACTTGTTTCAAGTTGACATACTGTAACACCTACAATATGTTTACTGTGATATCATGACTCAATGGGAACTTAATATATTCAGCCATATGGACTGTTTTGACAGACATTGCGAAATAAATTATTTCTATGACGCTAGACGTTTTTCGCTCATCGTTTCAGGTTTGTGCTTGTTTCAGTTGTACTCGTATTGATTAGAAATAAAATTAGGTATTATGTAATCGAAATCAAACTTTACTGTTGAATAATGCAAGAAATTAGAAATTTTGTATCGGTCACTGAGTGTTTCATTTAATCGTAAAATTCCTCAGATTCGACAGTCGAGCAAAGTGTTATTGGGTTTTTCCATCAGAAGTTTCTCAGTAGCAACAACGCAGTCTAGATTTGTGCCCGGTTGATGGCAATAGGCTCGCCCTCTATTACATGGGACTTCAACATAAGTGGCGAAACATGGGTTTTACTAAATACACCTCTTTTTCCTCTTTTTTCTTTTTCCTCTTTTTTTTTTTTCTTTCCATGTCAAAAACAGATAGGTACACCTCTGCCTAGCCCTTCGGGGATTACAGGCATGGTGTAATGTTATGAGTAATGAACCTTTAGTGTTACAGCAATGAATAATGTAAGAAATTAAAAATGTTGTTTTGGCCACTGAGTGTTTCATTTAATCGTGAAATTCTTAAATTTGACGAATTAGAAAATGTTACCGTTTTCATTAGCCATTTGAAGGCAATACTTACAATTTATGTCAAATTTCTGATAAAAGAGATGCTTCAAAATGTAAATTTGATCTCAATCTTCTTACATTATGTAATAGGTATACCTAATGTTTTCTTATCATAATTAACTTTTCATAGTTCTTTTATGTTATCTAATGAAACTACCCTTTAGCTCCAGGAAGGACCCTCTATTCATAGACAGATTTTCGGCCTTATTTTCAACTATTGTGTGTGTTGTGTGTAATCGTTCTGTTTTCACAATTCATGTCTATTTACGAGTCTAAATGTTAGAGTAACCTATTTTCCTAATTAACTTTCACATATATACAAATCCAGTATAACTTGACCTCGCTTTGAATAGACTTTCAGCATAACGAGAGGTTAATTTATACTGGTTATGCATAGCTTGATTCGTCGTTAAACATACGAAAAGCGACTTTCACAACTGTTTAATTTTTTTATATTACGTAACGTTAGTTTCTAGATTTGAACATTTTTCCGTCGAATTGTTGCGATAAAATCCGATTTTATTGACTTCAGAAGTGATGCAAATTAAAGTAGATTTTGCGCGTGAATGTAACAAGATCCTTATAATAACAAATATGCTAGATATTGTACAATCTTCTATTGCATTTCCCTCATCATCTCTACCAACCCCTGAATAAGTAATAATCACTTTGTATTGTGTATTTTTTATTCAATATTAATTATCGCATGCACGAATGCATAATTCTGTTTAAATATGCATCCGAAGGGGTGGAGACCTGGTGTCCTGAAATACAGGCCTCTCGTCTAGCTTAGGCACCAGTCTCCCACAATGTAATAAAACACTTATTTGTTCACGAAACCTAATAATGTACTTATGTAATGTGGTGAGAAATAAATCTTTATCTTATCTTGTCATCGTCACAATTATATTCATCATACGTTTTAATTGACTTTGTTTAAATTGACTAAAGCAAACTATGTTTTTTTTTTCTTTCTCCGAAAAAATCTGCCTTTTTAACCGAAAGCGCTAAGAGCAAAACAGTAAAATTTAACGGCATGTCAATACTCTAGAACAAACAAAATATCTGGAAACCCTTCGACCGGATACCGACCACGTGTAACCCTGCGCGCACGCACATTTCTAACAAGGGGGCGTTTTCTAAAAATATAACACAGAATTATAAACGCAAAACGTTCTCGGTTAGTCACTTCGCGTTCACCACCATACGCGGTCCCGAAATCCGTTGTCCGAGTCCCGAAAACGAACCCGAATTCTTTTGTGTCGTCGACCATGGTCTTAAAGTGTTCGAATTACGAAAATAGATTTTTGGTTTTAAGTGCGTGTGTTGTTTTGTTTTTCGGGTTCAAAAAAGGTGAGGTTTTATTAAAATAACTAGGTACTGTTTTTTTTATTTAGATTGGGTGTTTAAAAAATATTATTCGCAATATTTATTTTACGTGAGACTTCGTGTAAAAATGTAAACAAACCTAAATTTTTCAACGCCCAAAGTGATGTTATTTGTGTTAAAAAAACCGGGCTCCGACCTCTTTAATTTCTAAATACGCACAATAATAAACTATTCTCAGAGTTATGTGTAACAATTTCTTAGTACCTAAAGATACTTTCGCATTTTCAGTCCGACTTTAATATTTTTCTAGCAAAACGATAGTTTTTTTTCTTCCTCTTTCAATAGAATTTTTCGCTTTTATGCTTGTCTATAAAATATGAATCTCGGAAACTTAATGCTTATTTGGCGCCGTTTTAGCGTCTACGGGACGCATTTTTCTCATGAAAAACTCCGGTAATAAAAAACTGTAAGTTACTTTGAACAAAGAAAGGATATATGGACTTAGTAGATCATGTTACTACGTAGGTAGGTCGTGTGTAAGGAAACTTTTTGACGATTTATATTGCACGTGTCTGAAAAATATTCACGTTTTCACAATTTCAGGAGGAAAGGCTAGATATTAAAAAAAAAAAAATCTGTTCCCTGCAATCGATACACGGTCAAAATGTATGGAATAGCTGATTTTTTTTTAATTACCGTTAAAAAAGATTCGTTTAGTATGATTTACTGAATACGTAGTAAGAGTTTTCGCGTCGATGTCCCTTACACCATGTATAGTTACGATGATGAAATCCACCTCCTGTCATTTCTTCGTATCTTGAGAGGCAAGTAAGGCTAGACTGAATAGTTGCTCAATCAGGTTAGTTGCTCTTCGGTGAGTGTGCCCAAGAGCTCCACGAGCTCATTCCACCATCTCTCTTCTACCATCGGGAGTCTAGACGTAATGCAGGTTATCACCCATACCTTGTCGATGTTCCACATATTCGCACGAAGCGCTTTGCTGCATCATTTATTATGCGCACAGCCAAGGAGTGGAATTCCCTGCCTGCGTCGGTGTTCCCAAGTTCATATGACCCCAATCTATTTAAGTCGCGAGTTAATAGGCTTCTTTTGGGTTAGCTTGTTCCATCGTCGACCTCATCTCTGTCCTCTAGACTAGATTGAGGTCAAGAGTAAGCCCATTCATAATAAAAAAAAAAATTACTTGTAAGGTGACGACATCACAATGCAATCACCAATCCTAACCAATTATGACACTGAAGTCCTGGTACATATGGAAATTCATCAGCAGATAATATTATGTTTATGATAATTGTAATTTTATTTCATTTCATTTAAGTTCTAGATTCTCTTTTTAGGTTAGTTCTTTTCTAATGTGTACGTTCTTAACTACCAACATAGCCTACATCATCCTATCTTTATACATCCTATTTTATTCATATAAAGGTCTTTATGTGATAGTGTATTTTAAAGCATTGGGCTTTCCAGGGCTGCGGGACTGTTCGAAAGAGATACCGTGGCCCTGGAACACAAAGGGCAAAGAAAGAACATGGATGGGTTTTAGTCAGTACAAGTCTGACACTCCCTTCTGCTCCGCCCAGAGTGGGAGGGGTCATTTGATGATTTCGCATCAGAAAAAAAAAAGCATTGGGTTTTTCCATCAGGAATTTCTCAGTAGCAGTTACGGAGTCGGGATTTCTGCCCGGTTGATGACAATAGGCTTGCCCCCTATCACAATTAAACATAACTATTGAAATATGGGTGTACACCAACAGTAAGGTGGGGTACACCTCTGCCTAACCCTTCGGGGATAACAGTCGTTATGTTATGCTATATTTTAAATCATTTACAACTAGTTCGAAGAATACAATTAGTATTTATGAAATCTGTCCGATTCGAATTGAGATCAATGCAAGTATCGCTCTAGAATACGAACTTTAAACTATTGTTTCAATTTTCCTCCTTGTCAGTCTGCGAAAGGATCTGCCTTTTTTTTCATAACAATGAAGTTTGAATAGATTTTTGCTTATGATTTCAAATTTCAAGAACAGAATTAGATCTTAACGGATGTAGATCTTCCTGTGCTCTTAGACTGAGAATATTGGATGATTTCATGATCTCTCCTAACGTTTTATTTATTTAGTCTGTAGAAGTTTCAAAGGAAGACTTTTTGTATAGAATTCTTTGTTTTTTTTTACTGTTTAGAGATTTCAAGAATGAAAGTTCAGCAAAAGGTGCAATTTAAGTATTAATACTATTAGGCTGTTAACTGTGAGTCGCATAAAATGAGTCGCGGAATTTACGCTGCGTTCGATTTCATACTAAAGTCCTGTTGTAATAGCGTCGAGGTGTGGTACAAACACTATTTTAGTATGAAACAGAATGCAGCGTAATTTCCGCGACTCATTTTACGCGACTCACAGTTCAAAAAATTACGCTGGTTTGGCCTCACCCTTATTCAACCAAATATGATAAACTATAATACAGAGTTACAAATTTTCAATGGCCTACGATTTCAGTCTAAAGAATCTTGTAATGTGTAAATCATTTTATTGTTGTAAATATAGATACAAGTAGTGCTCAATGTACGTGTGGACAATCCTTATTTACCCTATTTACCCTAATTAAAAGGCTTGATCCCTGAACGTTAGACAAATATTTGTAACGTTAGGACAAATACTTCTTGGGACCAGCAAAGATCACCCAGTAAAGAGGAAAACATAGGGGTTCGATTAGATAATTGTTTGTATTTTTTTTGCTCTAAACTTTTTTCTTAATAATGTAATAAACAACGTGTCCCTTCTATTTATACACCGACTGCTTTAATGAGTTCTCCGCCTTGCCCTATCAAAGGCACATTAAGCGTCCACAAAGTCCTAACAATATACCACAGGATAAAAAAAAATCCCACAGGTTATTTGCTTTAAAATAACCACAATCCACGTAGGTATTACGATACTAATTGAACCAATACATGATCAACAATCAGAATATTCCATTTAAATTGATACCTTCGCGAGGACTCATTAAAGCGGTCGATCTATAGAGATCTGACAGCCCAGACAAAGTTATATAGTTTAACGATAACGTCACCTGTCTAGCCTTTTTCCAACTATGTTGGGGTCGGCTTCCAGTCTGATCACAACACTACTAATATCAATAACACTGTCGGTACCCACAATAGTAAAAAGATGGCTGCCTAGATAATAAGGATGGTGTAATTATTTCATAACATTGTGTCCATATGACGTTATAATTGTGAAACTAGCGTTGCTCATGCTCATTTATGAAATAAACAGAGAGCCTAGGCAAATATCAATCGCTTTCAAAGTGCTCTGTATTTAAAAAGCGTCTTTCAACTTTCTAACAAGTTTGTTGTAGCCTTATATATTTTTTTTTTTTTATTTTTCATTTTTTTTTAATCTTCTTCAGCTTTACTGCTAGAATAATAAGTCTTTACCAAGTGGTATCGTATTACCCAAAACTAAATGGGTTAAAGTCTAACTAGCTAGTTAAACACTACAGGTACTTTAAGGGAGCCTTCAAATTGGCTTCGCTATAATTAAAAAGTTATCATCATCTGCCTAGCCTTTTCCCAACTATGTTAGGGTCGACTTCCAGTCTAACTGGATGCAGCTGAATACCAGTATTTTACATGGAGCGACTGCCTATCTGACCTCCACAACCCAGTTAGTACTAAGTAATACTATACCCCTTGGAAAGACTGGTTAATTTTTTTTTTTTATATAAAATAAAAAATAATATTTGTAAAAAAATACGGCAAAACATAATGAAAAAAACGTTCCTGTCCGACAATAAAATAATATTTTATATGACATTGCGTAAAATAAAACGTATGGGCGTTTCCGCTAGCAAATGTTCAATTAAAAAAACGTTGACGTTTTTATTGTTATATCCCGTTTCAAACTTGGTTTAGGTAGATGTTTTTTTTACTGTTTTTTTCTATCTCCAATTTATTTTATTTTATTGATTGGGGCATTGTTCTCAATTCGAACGCTGTGCTGTTAGTGAAATGCATATCTTGTTTTATACCTTTGACAGCGGTGACTCAACGGCAACTTTATTGCAACGAATGTAAAGTTGAATATAATTTGACAGTCATTCAAAAGCAGTGGTATTTTGTATACTAAATACTCTGGTGTTTGGTTGCAACTCGCTTGATGTGAAAGCATGATATGACCAGAGTGGAGCACACTTGAATCAAAACACTTATTTGGTTTCCACATTAAAAATCTTTATTCCCTTTAAATGATCAACAACCATATTAATTACATTTTTATTAATTATATAAATATTAAAATCTCGAAAACAAATAAAATTTAAAAGTAATCATAGTCCACCAGCGTCGGGAACAGGATCTGAAGCCACCTGTGGTCAGAGCTCTTGCGAGAGAAACTCCCTAACAATACGCGTCGTGTCCAGAAGTACTGTTTTCTGAATTAAATTGATCCAGCTGCTAAGCGAGAGTGTCCTCAGATATTGTTCGATTTATTGATTATTATAATTTAGCCAGATAGTTTTTTTATAAAAGGCCTCTGTTTTATCTTTAATCCTTTTATATCCACAATAGACTGTGACTATAAATAGCTAAACACATAAAATCCATAACTCACTTCTGTAGCGGTAGAAAAACATATTTAAGCAGAGATTCAACTCGTAAACATGTTATTCTTTAGCCTAGACATATTCCTAAGATGGAATAAAATATTACTTTTATAGATGTCAAACCTTAGGACAAAAACGTAAATATATGCAAGAAGGCGCTATTATTTTGTTTAATTTGCCTATTAAGAAACAAAATACGATCAATGATTTTAAATAAATGTTCGTAGATAATCTGAAACTAGCCCAGTTCTTGATATCGTGGTGTTTTATCTAATTTAAAACCACTATTTCCTTTACTAACTGATTTTTGATACAGATCTTGATTTACAAGAGTTGATCAATCTCCTTTTACCTTATTAATAATACCGGCGAGCCTATTCCCATCAACTGGGCACAACTGGGATGGAAAAAACTCAATAATAATTTGCCCGACCAGGGAATCGAACCCAAAGTCTCTCAGCAGTCGCGATTGCGACCGTTAGATCAACGAAGGTTTAAATTAAAGGATTGATTTCAAGATAATTCTGATACTTCTTATAACTAGGTACTTTTTAGTACTATTATGGTACTTATTAGCAAACGCATTGTATTTGCCTACAAGCCTAGATACAGCTCGCTGGCGCATAAATACGCACTTACTACACTTTTGTCGACAGTACAAAGGTCCACACTTAACCCACATTCAAAAACCTCGGCACTAAATAATTCTAGCACATAAACCTTAGATACTGTACTAAAGAATTTACTATTTACTTCACTGTCTTGTTAGATAAAATTCAGACTTATTCTGGAGCACAGTTGCTTTCAGAATGGCATGGCAATCCAGCTGAGAGCATCAACGTGAGTAAATTTTGGTCTGTGGGTCGTCTTAGGGACGGTTTTTTATAGAATGTCTTTCAAACAGTCTTACTGATATTTTTATTGATAATCCAACAAAATTAATTGCGTTATAATTATTTTGATGTCGAGATTTATTGTTCAAAGATGAAGCAATAGGATTTGGTTTGAGGTACTGTCAAACAAAATAAATGGCACAGTTATTACTAGTGTGTTACAGTGAAACAAAACACTCTTGGAGCTAGAAAAACATAGAAAGAGAGGCGTTGTTGCGAATTTAATGCCACAAGGCATTCTCTACCAGTCAACCTTTGGGTTAAATAATATTATTTGCAATATTGAAAAACAAAATGGCGGCGTCAGTTCAAATTTTGGTCACTTGCCAACAGACCCACTACACTATAAGGTAAACTTATCATTCCCTTTTTGAACCAAATTAGATTCGCATTCGCAAAGAAAGAGAATGCTATTCCAAAAGCAACAGCGTTACATAATAAACTTTTTAGACTGGACATAGTAGGACATGTTACTATCAGAGACTTAAATTAATTGCAAGGGGTTGCTGGCATGTTCTAGCGAGTTATGTGCTCGTTTAAATGTAAAAGCTTAGTTGTATGTAAGGGCTTTGTAGTTTTGATGTCAAAGTGTTTTGTGAAGCTTTCTCTTGAGCTTTTAAGTGTAGTGAGATTCTTTGGCGAATTTACGAGGTGTGATTAACCCGGCTGTGTTCTTTAATTGTTTTTAATATATCAGGACGAAATTACGTCATATGCTGTTAAAAAGTTCAAATCGGTCTCTGGATACAGATTAAGATATTATTTGTCAGACCAAAATGTACCATATTTCATGCAAATAAAGAATCTTGAATCTTAAAGCATCTGCCAGTGGCCGTTGTCCGCAGCCAATCCACAATATTCCAGATTAACTGATCCTTAAGGCATCATTTTACTTGCTGTCAATAATTAATAAGCGGCGTATCATACGCCTTCGGACCCTTTGTTGTGCCCTGATAGGGTCTACAACGGCTCTGAGCTCTAAGCCTTTTGTTAACACCATGCTTTACCTTGTGGAAAGCAAATAAATGAAAATGAATTTGAAAACGAAACTTCAGCGACCGAATCAGGGTGACATAATTACGGCAAAGAAGTATCATTATACCAAATTATCTGAGTTTGAGAACAGAGAGCTACCACAAATTAAATATAAAATACACACTCTAAACTAAAGCATCCAAAAATACGAAACGTATCCAAAAGTTTGGAAACTCGTGTTAAAACCCAAAATAATTTATTAAATTAAATTGAAAAGATAGCTTCCATCAAAAAGCTATGGAGCAAAGTTTGTTTAACATTGTTCCAGCTGAAACCTGAAAGTTGGCCATTTGTTTACCTTTCCTCCAACTTTTAGGTGATGCTAATGAGGGCTGTAAGGCTTAATGGCTAAGTTGGCTTCGCTTCATTTACGCTTTTTTTTTCTGCTTTCGAATAAGTCGATTTTTGTTAACAAAAAGTTGTTAACCCCGGATTGGCAGGGGTGTGCAACTGTGGGTATACAATGTACGCGCTAATGGCTTTCACAAGGAGGTTGTGTTTTTGAATTCGTACCATTGATTTACATAAATAAATTCACGCCTGTTTCCGAACGGGGTAGGCTGACACTACAGAACGCCACCTGCTACGGTCCTTACATACTCCGTCCGACCCGTCCAGATTCAAACATCTGGTCATAGACGCACGCCGGTTGCGAGTACTACGTCCCTGAACTTTCTGAAGAACTCACTAACTTCAGTTTAAGTTATTAAAAGTCTGACAACCAGTCTTACCAAGGGGCATCGTATTACTCGGTAGTTACTGGGTTGAGGAGGTCAGATAGGCAGTCGCTCCATGTAAAATACTGGTAATCAGCTGCATCCGGTTAGACTGGAGGCCGACTCCAACACAGTTGGGAAAAGGTTAGGCAGATGACGATTTAACTTGGTAGCTTGGTTGGTTTAACTTGGTTATTAGGTCTGTAGCTAATAATGCTACTAAGTCAAATCGTCATAGACATACGTCATTGGTAATATTTTGATCTTGAGCTGGCTTGGGTTCCCTACTTGAGATCGAGAAATATGTTTCAAGATAATGGGCCGTCGCGCTGCCGATGATTCGGGCTTATAGTTATTCGAGATTTTGATGCATCGAGGTAGTGAACTGTCGTGCTCATAATTTATCGATTTCAAGTGCTATCGAGTTGACGTTTTTGAGCAATTGTTGTTTGATCTCACGTCATTCAATTTCAAGTTGGAAACTCGTAGTAAGGTATGGCCGATTTTAGGTTTTTAATACTCCAATTAGGATTTGCAACAAACCACTTATATTATAAATCCCATTGCACGGGTCATGCACAACATTAACTCCAAAACTTCCATACTTCTCACTAACTTTGAGTGCATAAAGCGCTCTTAGAACATCATTAGAAGCTGTTACGTCCGTTCGTCTGTCTATCTGCTTTTGTTTTAACATTCCTATCTATATCGGGGCGATCGTTGAACTTTGCGTCCCCTTGTTTTCTTGGCTTGACTTATACATAATTATCTGCTGGATCGTCGCTGATTTTGCTAGAAGTTTTCGACATGATTTGACTTTGCCAAGGAGAGCATGAGGTCCTGGTTTCGGTTTTCCAGGTTTGGGAAAGTGTTATTGGCTAATTCTCAGTAGCAGCCACGAAGTCGGGTATTGTGCCCGGTTGATGGATATAGGATCGCCCCTTATTACATGGGACTTGAAAACATAACTGGCGAAATGTGGGTGTAGGTATTAGGTACTCGTCTGAAAAGGCGTGATATTATGTTGGAAAGACTTCCTTTATTTCAATGTAAAATTACATTCCCTGTACGCAGCACTCCATTTATGTAAATAATACGGCTAAAATAAAAAAATCGAGATGAGAATGAGAGATGTATATAGAATTTACTTGAGGAGATGGATAGATTATCGGCTCACCAACTGAACATAAGAAATGCACCTTTTTGTACGTATTTTAAAGCATTATTATCGTAGCCGGGGTATTCATGACCCCTCCCTCTATTTATTTAAGAGTTGTACCCATATGCCAGACGTTCTATATCCAGCGTTTTCCGTGGCGCCTCGTAGATACGCAACAATAGCATTTATCTTAGCATTACTCTTTTATTTATTTTTAAATGTACTACGAATTCGTCTTCGTCATGTGAGCGTTTTTTAGATGTATCTTGGAATATGTTTATTTTGTGCCTACGAACATTAATATTAGAAAAAAGCTCGTGGCTAAATAATAACAGCCGCTAGGGTCGATCTTTAGGTTAGCCATTACATACCGAGTTTCCTCCATGCCTCGGAAAGAACGTTAAGTCGTCCCGGCTGTCATTTATAGATTTTTGACAGTCGTTACAGGTAGTGGCCCATAAGTCTGACAACCAGTCTTACCAAGGACTATCGTATTACCCAATACTAACTGGGCTGTGGAGGTCAGATAGGTCACTCAATAATGTAAGCTGACTTTAACATAGGCTAGGCAGATGATGGTGTAAGACAATGCATTTTATTCTTTGTGATACCAAGACAATTGTGATGCTTTTTTATATTACCAATGTCCATAGGATTCAGTGATCAGCTACATGAATACACAATGACCAGCCAATGCACTGAAATTCCTTAAAATTCGTTTACAATACAACAAAAACGCATCCATTTAGTAAATAAGTTTGTATATTGAATCCGCTATCTGTTTAGAGGATCAGCAGACCACCCACGATGCCCACACATATAGGTCGTTAACCTAACCTAACCTAACTAATCACTATATTTTAGATAAGTATTGCTGCTAGAGCTAAATTTTATTTAATGTTTTGGACATCTGATAAGAAGTCTAATTTATGTAGTTCAGTAAAAGACTTAGGATTTTAGAAAGAAACAACACGAAAATCAACTAACAAAATTGACAGCATATCGGAACTGTTGGTTACGTTTCATTTATTACAATATAAGTCCTTGACCGCGTCTGACGCATGTCCAATGTACTGTAGGCCAAAATAGCCACTTTCTGGAGAACTAACACAGCCAGAAGGGGTTGTGGCAGACCTCGTAGAAGACGGCGGGACGAGCTGGACAAAACCAACGACTAGTGGCCCACATTACACCTGCATAGAAACAACTAGGAGTTATGAGGAGAGGCTTTTCCCCAGCAGTGGGATGACGCAGGCTAACAGTATCAGTATAAGTCCTTCAAAGGTAAGGACGAAAAAATTCAATTACTTAGCAAAAGTACACAAAGTACAGGAGTAATTTCTTACTTACACATAAACATACAACATCAGCCCTTTACGTACATAAAATAACACTAACACTGAACTAAACTACATCAAATAAAAATAAAACAAATGAAAAAAATACAAGATGGCGTCCATAAAAAAAAACGTCAAAAATGCTTTTGAGTTTCTCGTGGGAGATCATAATTAAGTAAAGTACACATAATTATAAAAAGGGAGGCGTTGAAATAATATTTGTGAGGACCATGTGGTTCAAAGATGTCGGGTTAATGGATGCGACAAGGGTGTTAATTTTGAAGGGAGATGTGTGTAGTTTGATGGTCGTAAAAGTATTGTGATCAAAGGGTGTGTTATGCTTATGAGTAATTATTTATGTTAACAGTTTAATGTTTTGAATTAAATGGTCTTTTTGAGTTGGGACTGTTAGGGTTGTGAAAATAAAACTAAAATCGTGTATTCTTCCAATAATCCGTATTTTTTTGGAACAGTCATAGATTTGCATGTGATAATGAAAAATCCTTTACTTTAGATACGTACAGTTCTTCCACTGTTGATTTACGTCTGTTATCGAAATAAAAGCCACCATACTGTAAAATAAAAGGTAAAATAAAAATGAGACGACAGTAATTAATTATGATTCTATTCGATTTTCTCAAAGTACACCAAAGATTCGCCATTTTTTTATTACTTATAAAACCACAATTTGTCATACATTGACGCTTCTTTCGAACTATTTCACAATGAACTAATTAAACCACATATCACTCATATTCCAAAACCCTCAATCAATAATCGAATCACTCCTAAAAACGACAATCAACCACAACGTATTTACAAATCGTCACCTGACCGTACAGTCACACTCAAAACTGTCACATCCAGATAATGTCATATCAGTGTAATTGACACTGCCGCACATGGCCGGTTCCAACCATGTGTCTCGATTGTCGCTATAGTCATAATGTAATTTATTTTTGTACTTGAATGTACTGTTATTTGATGAATGAAATACTTTAAGATAGGGTAATGAACTACAGTTTAAGTATGGAATAATTTTTTTGACTATTGTTTATTAGAACTAAGACTTGGGAGACCAATAGCCAAAATAAAGATGGATGACCTACAATTGACTGCATGTTAACCTAGATGGCAAAATGGAGGCCTGTACTTTACTCTCAGCAAAGGGTGGAACAGGGCTGACAATTATGATGAAATTGCAAAAGAATAATGGCTCCGGGAAACTAGATTTCAATTTAAAGACATTGATGTCGTCTGCACTGCAGTAGCGAAGGGTCAATTTTTGTAAGAGGTAAGCCGGAGTACATATCATCTTTAATGTGATTATATTATTTGTCTATAGAATACTGACTGTGCCATTTTTCTAATTACAAAACTATAAACTGACCATTCTAACAAGGGCCCTGGCTTTACCAAAGCGATAGCCACGTGAAAACGTGATCGATGCGTTCATAGTATTTGGCAATTCCGAAGTAAGGCGTTTTCTGTTTTACTTAAAACACAGGGTGAAGGTGTGTGTGCGCAGTGTCTAATCTAGACATAGCCGTTACCATCAGCCTAACCTTTTCTCAACTATGTTGAGGTCGGCTTCCAATCTAACCTGATACAGCTGAATACCAGTATTTTACATGGATCGACTGACTACTGGGTAATACGATACCCCTCGGTAAGACTGGTTGCCAGACTTTCAGATCCCTGACTACCTGTAACGACTGTCAAAGATCTACAAATGACAGCCAGTACAAACGGCTTAACGCGCGTTCCGAGGCACGGAAGAAATGGGTGGTCACCCATCCACGGACAAGCGCGGCTTAACCTCGGAGATCATCCCGTGCGGCTATTATTATTAAGCCACGAGACATAGGCGCTATGATTATGTCAAATAAATTCAAATAATTAATTATTCACGTAAATAAATTCTAATACACAAAATAATCGATTATCTACCTAATTTAGTATGTGTTGTTGAAACGTAACAGTGCGTTTAAGGCAAATATGAATATTTAACAAAATTATCATGATCATGAATCGACTAACAGGTTTCAAAATATAATTTATGATAAGTAGCTCCACCAAAATATTTATAAGGATTAGTGTAATCCCTGATTATGTACATACATTTTATAGAAGGATGTTGAAATAATAATATAAAAAACTAAAAAAAAAAACAAGCTTTTATTAAATAGTAAAGAAAAAAAAATAGGTAAAAAAAAATAAAAAGTGTAAAAAAAGGGTAGAAGGGTAAATAAGTAAAATAGGTTTATCCATCGAAATAGAACGCGAATACAGAGTTTCGTATCCGTGCTATTAACCGTTGAGGATATGACTCGCGAGGAGACGAAGGGTCGTCTCCTCGCGAGTCAGTTTAAACTATAACTTGAGAAATACGTAACAATTTTCCATAGTAATCTTTACAAAAAATATGAGGGTTCCATAAAATATTTCCAATACAAACTTGTAGCGAATCGAGTTGTAGGTTTGCTACGCCGCACATGTGGAGATTCAGTCGGTTTTGGGTCATAAATCCATGTTTTTATAGATCCAGGTGATTTTTTTTAAATAATCTAGAATTAATATACTTTAAAATAATATACAGTTTATGGATATACGCTAAGGCTGCAGGATCAAGTCATGTCTGTCATAAAAATGCATTGTCACCAGAACCAAAGGTGTGTGCTAAATTTCAGCTCAATCGGTTAGGGGGAACTGGTTTGAAATTCAGTTGCAAGATTTGACCAATACATACTAACCAACTAACAAGGCAAGTAAAATAAAAGCTTTTGAAATGGTACATCTTTTATGTAAGGGTGGTATCCTCTGGTTTATCAGTTTTCTCCCTCCTTTTATATTTATTAAGGTTTTACTGTTAAAAATCTGACACTAGTGTCACTTATTTTCCATCTGCAACAATATTTGTAACACTAGCGTAGAAAAGTAAGCGGGTAGATATCTATTTTTGTTACTTTTATCAATTCTTTGTAATTTTCCTTACCAAGATGATTGTTAAAATTTTCTTAAAATTTACACACTCATCGCACCGACAAATGATTTAACAGAAAAAGTGTATTAGGTAATATTTTCTTTTTTTTTCTACTCGTTACGTACGGCTAATTAGTTTCTAGATTTTTTTTTTTCTAAAAAAATTTATTAAGCCAAATCATAACAATAATAAATACACTTATAAATTAAAATAGCCTGAAGTAACTAACTTAAAAATGGTGAAATTAAATAACTAATGGCGAAGACTAACATAAACATTACATTTTGTTTAATAAAATATGAAGCGCCAGTAAAGGCTAGCAATAAATTAATTTGTAATAAAAAAGCGGTTTTCCTATTTACGATAAACATGTCAGAAGATTAGCAGTTATGTTAGAAGGATTTTAATATATAATTTATACCTTTATTTTAACTAAATAAAAGTAATTTATTATTGTTCGCGACAAGTGTCTTGAAACAGTATTTTAAATAGTGCAAATGACATACTAATATAAATATAATTTCCACCGTACGCCGAGGGCGTAAAATACCTACTTCCTTAATTCGTTCAAGTTGTTTGTGATTCTTTTGCCTATAGTTTCTTTTGTGTTTTTGTTAATGTTTAATATGAATAAAGGATTGTTTAGCAAACAATACTATACCGCTAGAATAATCTATATATATATAAAATGGTAAACTGACTGACTGACAGACTAACTGACTGACTGACTGGGTGATATATCAACACACAGCCCAAACCGCTGGTCCTAGAGACATGAAACAAGTTGGCACTAAAGGAGAAATCGACCCACTGCAGGTACAAGTAATCGGGAATACTTCGATCGACATGCCTGTTTCCCGAAAGGTCATCGTATCACTCGCGAATCGAAATTGTAAGCGAGTGTATTTCAGAGCTCGCACCGTACCTCACCTGAAGTTGTCGCCGCAGACGGTGAACATAGATGATATCGTAGAGTGTAAACACCTGCAATATATAAAGGATAAGCTGACCTTCGACACAGCTATCCCAAAGATCTTGATTGGGCAAGACAACTGCCACTTATTGATACAACTACAATTATTATTGACATACTTAGCTTTAATTATTGATTTCTTGATTGGAATGGGGTTTTGAACCGTTCTTTGGCAATAAGGTACTAATTTAATGTTGTAAAATAAAATAAAATAAACCGGCCCAGTGCGATTCGGACTCGCGCATGAAGGGTTCCGTACCTTCGTAGTAAGGGAGCCCCCTTTAATAATAATAATTTTTTGATCATTAATTTGTCATTATAACCGCAACAGAAATACACATTCTTTGAAAATTTCAACTGCCTACCTATTACGCTCACTGACTGACAGACAGACGGACAGACGGACGGACAGCGGAGGCTTAGTAATAGGGTCCCGTTGGTTACCCTTCTGGTACGGAACCCTAAAAACTGTTTGTCACTTTTGACGCAAAAATTACGATACCTTTTTCCCGAAGCCATTTATGTCACTGTATGTCTCTCGAAAACAAAAAAATAGAATTGACAGTAATAATAAAGTATGAACAAAATGGACGATTAAATATCGATAACTTGTTAGAAATAGTCTGAAATGTAATAAAACACTGCAGGGGGCACCTCTAAACGATGTTTAACTTTACATACATGACATGAACAGTGACCAGTTTGTATGTATTTTGTATGAAAGCCTTGACAATCAAGAAAGCGCTTTGTTCAATTATTTACCTTTATTTAAAAAAAGTTTCTATATTCCATTATTCAATGGAATATGGAAATTTTTGTCAACGTTTCTTTTCCAACTCACTACAATTCTAACAGTGACAGAAGTATCTGTAGTTTAGAGACTGACCTACAATGTTTTTGACAACATTGGACTAACAGACGTTCGGATTGATCGTTAGGTTAAGCCGCGCTTGCCTAGGTTGGTCCGTGGATGGGTGACCACCATTACATATCGAGTTTCCTTCGTGACCCGGATAGCCGTTGGTCCCGGCTGGCATTTGTAGATCTCTGACAGTCGTTACAGGTAGTCAGTGACCCGAAAGTCTGACAACGAGTCTTTTTAAGGGGTATCGTATTATCCAATAGTAACTGGGTTGTGAAGGTCAGATAGACAATCGCTTCAATAAAATACTAGTATTCAGCTGCATCGGGTTAGACTGGAAGCCGACCCCAACTTATTTGGGAAATGGCTAGGCAGATGATGATTGGACGACACTTTCTCGTGTATCAACAACAGCTTTAAAAGAATAGCTAATTTTCGTGTGAAAACAATTGCCTGTCACCAAGGTGGTAGTAGGACGTTACGGGACTATCTAAGATGAGCTGGACGTACTTATACAAGGTGGAAAGGACATTGACGCATAAACGCTTACCACGTTGCAGTACATCATTCTAAGCTCCTCACAGAAATTTTACATCGGTAATAAAAAAAAAAAATCAGCTTTACCATACATTCCAACAGCAGATTTTTTCACATTTCGCCGGTGTCCTTTTCAACCTGTACATCGTCGCTTATGAAAAGCAATTGCATGCTGAGTGGTAACTTACTTGTCGCAGTCACGACGTACAAGCTGTTAACTTGTATTTTTGTTTTTTTTTTTATTGTTTCTGTCCGTTTGTAATAATAATTTTTTTTATGATTATTTCCTTTATTTATATGTTTACAAATCATTTACATTTTTAAATATTTCTTAGAAAAAAAAACATTTAAAAATATAAAAAAAATGTAGCCCACCGGTATCGGGAACAGGGTCCAAGCTACCGGCGGTCAGGGCTCCAGAGAGAGGAACCTCCTAACAATACGAGCCGTGTCCAGGAGTACCGCTTTCTGAATCAAGTCCTATGATGATTAAGTTATTTTGTTTGTATGTACGTCATGTCCCTGCGACAAATAAATATTTTTTCTTTCTTTCTTCTGTGTGCTTGATGAACTGACGTCAAATAAACTTTATTCTTTCTTTCTTTCACTTGTGTGTAAAGCTCAGATTTACAGACATCGGCTCAAAAAATCTTACATTTTAAAACCACTAACTATTAATAAACCACATTGCTCAAACGTGGACGCACAAAATGACAAACATGGAAGATCACGTTAATTTATTAGAAACTTATGCAAATCAGCTCTAAGATGGGCATAATTATATGAATGTAAAAATAATTAGTAGATTATACACATTAAATTATACATAGTTTTACGATGTCAGCCACCCAGTAGGCTTTTAAACGTTTAAGGCATAGTTCAAGATGTCACGATGATATTCTATAGTTTTTTTTTTTCTCTGGCGGATTGTCTATTTTACATAGACGACCACTGAACAAACAGGAACATAGGAAATTTCCGCGTCATCAAATTTTTTAAATCATTATTATCTAGCCTTTTCCCAACTATGTTGGGGTCGGCTTCCAGTCGAACCGGATGCAGCTGAATACTAGTATTTTATATGGAGCGACTGCCTATCTGATCTCCACAACCCAGTTAGTACTGGGTAATACGATACACCTTGGTAAGACTGGTTGTCAGACTTTTTCGGCCACTGACTACCTAACGACTGTCAAAGATCTACAAATGACAACCGGGACCAACGGCTTAACTTGCTTTCCGAGGCACGGAGCAAACTCGGTATGTAATGGGTGGTCACCCATCCACCGACCAACCTAGGCAAGCACGGTTTAACCTAACGATCGACCCGAGCGGCTGTTATTATTTAGCCACGAGCTCATCTATCTAGTTTTTCAAATATTGACTTGTAAAAGTGTCTTAAAAGATCTATGACCAGAAATAAACATAATTTAATTAATCATAAATGCTCAATTACTATTTAAAATAATTGTGTTGGGATTTAAATTGTAAGAAAGTCAAAGCCAAGGTCGTAGGAAGGTCATAAACTCAGTCTAAGAGATATCCCAAAAAAACTACCCTCCATCTATTATATTTACTTTCATTTTATTAACTTTCACCTTTCCTTTTGTTACAGATAAAATGTTCACAAAGAATTCCTGAAAAATCAACACAAATGTACCAAAAAACTAACATCAGTCATCAATATGCTTCACACATATAAACTATGGCGGCACAACACAAAGAGACATTTGAAAATGGAACGCCATTTATAGGGCTGCGCGGGCGCAGGGCTGATTCCGAATTCAAATATAGAACGGAAAGGCGCCGGAAATGGGCTCGGCCGGATGTCGGCGTTCGCTTCCTGTCGTTCTTCGTCTTGATTGTTGGTTGCCATGGTTACCAAGAACAGAGGTTTGCCATGGAACCACAGGATCAGGTATGTTTTTTAAATGTTGATAAATAAATAAATGGTGTTATAAACACATGTTTCTTGGAAGGATTCTGGGAGCTACTGTAAGATAGTTTGTTGTACCGTAATTCGTTGAAGGACGAATCCGGGTTTTGCAAAAAACTATGTCCAGCATTCATGCATACTGGCTTTTAGTGTTTTTTGCAATTAAAGGTTTTTTTTTTAAATTACTTAAAACTTTTTTTTTAAGTACACTATTAATTGGCGACACATTGGGTTGGCTATTTATTTGGCGATTATTATATGGCAACACTTGGGGGAGGCCTATGTACAGCAGTGGACGGCTTTCGGCTGAAATGATGATGATGATGACACTATTAATTACCAAGTAGTATATTCAAAAATGTGACATTCATCAACCCGCACTGGTCGCACGTGGTGGATTATGGCTTATTCCCTCTCATAGAGAGGGGGCCTGTGCTCTCCTGTGTGTCCCAGCTGTGGGAACATTAGGCTGACTAAATTAAGTCCAACATATTTATTTTGGGTTAAGATACACAAATGTCCCATTTACTAAATAATTTCGACTAGCATATGAGAAATAGACATAACTGTAAAATATCCAGTTTTATCAATAATCATAAAAAAATGCAATAAAAACGCTTTTAAGTTAAATGTATAACGCCATTAAAAGTTAATTAAAAGTTAACATTGCTGACAGATAACTTAGGTTAATTAGTTTTATGACTTGCCGTGCTAATCTTAAAGTAAAAGATTAAATGTTAGAAAGTCGCGTCTGTTTCTTATGCAATTCAAGATATTTTTATGTCAGTAGCAAATAACTTATATTTAAGGATTTGTTACATACATACAAAAACACATGTCTTTTTTCCCGTGGAGGCAGTTTACAGAAACCATAGAATGTAACCTACGATCCTTACATATTCCTTTCGCCTCGTCCACGTTCATACATCTGGTCATACACGCACCCGTTTTGTTGCATCTGGAATAATCCTGCTGGGATCCCATAATCGGGATCTCCCAAAATCCAAGAGCAAAGCATAAATAGAGGACGTGCATGAAAACTCCTTACTATATTCCGTATATTATATAAAGTCTAACCGTATGCAGCAATACTCCTTGGTAAGACTTAATGCCCTAAAGTCTTAACAAGGAGTAGCCCTAAGGTATAGGCCTTCTGAGGGTAAGGCAGAGCTACCTAATAGAACACCCAAATTTCGCCAGTTATGTTTAAGACCCTTACGGAGCCCCTTACGGAGCCCCTTACGGAGCCCCTTACGGCCCTTACGCCCCTTAGGGGGCGAGCCTATTGCCATCAACCGGGCACAAATCCAAACTCCGTGGCTACTAGTGAGAAATTCCTGATGCAAAATCCCAATAACACTTTGCGCGACCGGGGAATCGAACCCAGGACCTCATGCTCAGCAGACGCGCTTGTGACCACTAAACCAACGAGACAGATCCTTTCCCTTAAAATTCTTTATTCTTGAAAAATCAAGACTTACCATAGCCAAAGTTTTACAATAATTATGCCATAGCTTTACAAGTCTACATACCTTGCAAGCGGCATTACCAAAAGCTTTGCTTATCCCATAATACAGTGCGTAAAGATAACTTTTATTTAATTAATAGTTAAAACAACACAGCAACACATTAACGAGAGTTTTACGGCGGTTTAACGACTTTTCATTTATCAACTCTATTTTTATGATGGTCATAAGGTTATTGATCTAAATGGCATTTGAAGAAAGATTTTTTTTTTTGTCATTTACATAATATTACGCAAACGAGATGTAAATAATAATAAAGCAACTATGTAGGCAATTATTTTCTTAACCAAAGAAAATATATGTTCAAATACTCGTATAGATTAGCCAAAAAAATACTGACGTACGGGAATCTTTTAACTGTCTCTGTATTAAAAACCGGCCAAGTGCGAGTTGGACACGAAACGTTTCGTGCGTTTTAAACCTTATTTTTTTTTTTTTAAATGTCGAAATAAGCACTTAAATTTTATGGGAACTCTCTTTTTTAACTTTTTTTTTATAATTATGTTGTTGTTATAGGATCCATATTAATACAGTTAGAAAATATCAAATGCCAATACATTAAAAAAAATAATAAAAACAGCCCTGTGATAAACAGATGAACAGACAGCGGAGCCATACTGACCTTAAAAACACTCAAAAACAAGAAAAAACGTAACCATTTTTTTTAATCAAAACTTAAGAAAAACTAAAATAATAAATTGCTCTCACGTGCCATTTAATCAGACTACAGATAAAATAAATCAGCACGAATAAATTATAAAGCGATAATAATCTATCAAATATTTTATTATAATTTATGCAGACGCCTATTCCTAAATCAACGTTTCATGAATATAGATACAGTAGATTAGCAGAATCTTGATACACAAACTTACATACATAATGTTGATACGATATGGTTTGATCTGATGTAAACATGGAAAGGCGACAGTTTTTAAATAGTTTGAATAAGTAAACAAGGTATTTTTGGTAGTGATTTAAGCTATGAGAGGCAAGCGATTTATTAATAGGATATTAAAAAAAATAGGCCGAGTGCGAGTTTTACCGTATAATGGTTCTGTATAAACTGATTTGATATTTTATTTATTTAACTACATATTTACGGTTTTCATATATTTTTTTTTCTCTACATCTGCTGTAAGACATTGCTTCTCCCAGTACTGACTGGGTTGTGGAGGTCAGATAGGCAGTCGCTCCATGTAAAATACTGGTATTCAGCTGCATCCGGTTAGACTGGAAGCCGACCTCAATGTAGTTAGGAAAAGGCTAGGCAGATGATGTAAGACATTGCTTCTTGCCAAATTTCATGATTCTAGGTCAAAAGAAAGTACCCTATAGGTTTTATTTCCCTTGTGAAATCGCAAAATATGCGACATAATAGGTCATATCTTTTGATCGCATTGATTTACGATTTTGATTTTTTTTCTGCTCCAAGGGGTAGCAGACTTGAAATCATAACGATTCTTGTAATAAGAGGAAACGCTTTCATGTCTAAAGAGTAGAAATCTAACTACTACATTGGATTTATATTCGTAATCACTGAGCATCACATTATACGGTAGTTACTCGCTCGATTGGAGAGAAAGTGAGCAAATAATAACCTAAGTATCACTTGGGAACCATCTCTATTCCAATCATAAGAGAAAATACTTCTATACTAATATTAAAATGAAAAAGTAACTTTGGCTATCTATAACCTATTCACTCTCAGCTGAAAGAATTTATATTTATTTATTATTTATTTATTTATTCAATAGTACACGTACATTTTATACATTTTATGTTGGTGCCAACACAAACTCATTAGAGTTTTACCGTGCACCAAAATCATCGACTACATAATTTAGAGGGTAGGTACTTAGTTAAAAAAGAAACTACAACTAAAAATTACCGCGGGTATTAGGCGAAATAATATCTAATACTCGTACTAACGAGCGAACCTCGGTGACAAATCCGACCGTCCATTCGAAAACAGCAGTGGCTAAGGAAGTTTCTTAATTGATACAGGTTGTTCCCAAAAGTAAATGTTTTAGAAATAATGTCGTTATTATTATTTTTTTGTTTATGTGTTATGTTATAATTGTTAGGTATTACGTTTACTTCATCGTGTATGCTTTCAATTATTCATCTATAATGAATTTAAAATATACTTATATTAGTAAATCCTTATCTATCTGTGGTATTTAAATTTTGTAAAAAATGTTGTTTTAATTTGTATTTTATGTTTTTCTGAGTTAATTTGTCCCTCAATGATATAGGTAGTTGATTAATGAGGTAAGATATTATATATCTTAGCGATCTCTTGCCGTGCAAATTCGTGTACTTTGGGAGTAACAGCTTAGCATTGAGGACGCTACCAGTCCTAATTTCATTAATTTTCGTGGTTTTGGTTTTCTTTAAATTTTCATTAAAAAACTCTTCTTTTAAGAGTACAAATTTAGTTTTTACACACATATGAAATTTCCTTTTAAAAACGTTGCCCACACACTAGGAATTTCTCCTGTATCGTGGATGCGTTTACAAACATTTAAACTCACACAAACGGCCAGACCAGAAACAACAGTCTGTAGGCCATATCGCCTATAACATGCCCACAGCTGGGCCACAGGCCTCCTCTCTATGAGAGGGAGTAGGCTATAATCTTCCACACAGGGCCAGTGCGGGTAAGGTGACTTGGGTAAGGGTACCATGTTCCTGTGGGATAATTTCTCACCTCAATGAGAGCAAAGCCTTGAGCAGATCATAATCTGCCTAGCCTTTTCCAAACTATGTTGAGGTCGGCTTCCAGTCTAACCGGTGCAGCTGAATACCAATACATGGAGCGACTGAATAATCTGACCTTTACAACCCAGTTAGTACTGGGCAATACGATACCCTTTGGTACGACTGGTTGTCAGACTATTGGACCACTGACTACCTGTAACGACTGCCAAAGATCTATAAATGCTTTGAGCAGATGCTAGTACTAAATAATTTGTCTAAGCCGGATAAGGAAGGGACAGCCGTATTTAAAAATAGATAGCCACAGGAATAGCACGCGTGACTAGGGTAACATAAAACGTAGGGTGACTTTTACGGGGGTATTGTGGTGTCTTAAAATAAATACATTAAGTGTAGAACCCTTATCTTTCTGCAATGTTCCCGAAATAAAAATGGCTGCCGAAATAGGAAAAAAGAAAAAAAAACCCAGAATGAAAGTAGTTTCACATTACCATAACTAACATAACATCACGTCTGTAATCCTCGAAGGGTTGGGTAGAGATGTACCCACATTTCGCCAGTTTTGTTTAAGTCCCATGTATTTGGGGGCAAACCTATTGCTGTCAAACGGGTACAAATCCAGATTCCATAGATGCTACCGAGTTTCTGATGACAAAAAATGAATACCACTTTGCCCGACCTGTGAATAGAACCTAGGACATCATGCTCAGCAGTACTACTAGCAGCCGTAATACTAACGAGTCAGTCCAGGTTATTAAAGAAAAAAACGAGAACAAAAATAACTCCTCATTACCATAACTTGCACTTAAATAATTAAAAACTTGGCAACACTAAAATAACGTCTACAAATTATAAAACTCAAGACCATATACCGGTTTTATGGGGCATTGTTTGTCCCACTTTTCCCATATAACTCGGAGTGTAGTACCACAGAATAAATTTAAATGTATAATTGTCAAACTCATTTACATTGGTATTTTGTTTAGTCTGTGGACGTACTCACGACGACTAATCAAGGTATGAAAACCCGTATAAGCTGATCTCTCATTTTACGGGAGAACTATACTAAGCGAGGCCTTGTTGTATTGGAATTGCTTGATCTGTCGCCCTGTACCAGCTTATCTTCTTATTAACATCGGAAGCCAAAATTCAGTATTTAAAGAATCTATATCTGTTTGTACACAGTTCGTTCGACATACATAGAAATCGGTAAATGAATACAAAGTGCTGGATTAGTGATGGCCTAATCTTTTCATCAGGTTATCTGTTAATTTCTTGAATGCTTGGCGTTTTCGTCGGCAACGCCCGGGTATTCAATATAGGCGCCTATATACATTTTAATAGGTAAGTATTTTAAATACCTTTGTGTGTTTTTTATACGTATTAATGAGGAAAATGTCGTGAGGCACGTTTTGAGTATGAATGTAGCTGGCTATAAGAGTAGAGGAAGACCAAAGAAACGATGGATATGTTACCGGCTAAACCCGATTTTAGGCCAAACTATTTTGTCCTAGGCCAAACTAGGCACTCTGATTAAATGGGTTTGGTTAGGTTAGAACTGTGACCAACCACGCGCCAGTCCAGGGCGCGTAGCAGGGCCGATGAGCCCCACAGCAAAGTTGGGCTTTGTTAGTGTTAGTGTATCCTGACACGATAAACACGTGAACTGGTTTGGCCTAGGACAAACTAGTTTGGCCTGAAATCGGGTTTGGCCGGTAACATATGTGCTGTGTAAAGGATGATATGGCTAGAAAGGCGGTGAATGCTGAGGTGATGAGTAATAGAGAAGAATGGAAGGAGAAGACATGCTGCGTCGACCCCAAATAAATTGGGATAACGACAGGAGAATGATGATGTGTGTAATTTTTCTTCAAACAGCAGTTGCGGTATGAACACTTTGCGGACCAGGTCTCCGGACACCCGACTATGACGGATAATGAACTAAAGTCAAAGTCCGGTATTTGGTCCAGTCCACAGTTTGTTCTTGTTGGTTTGACTGAATTATAAGAAAGGTCAGCAAATTATAAGTTTTTAAACTATGATAGTTTAAAAACTTATAATTTCAGAAAAATCATTGAATAATTGCTACCAGTGTGAGTAGGACGTTATTTAGATTTACGGCATCTTTCGACTGTCGGACTGCATTTGCTACTCTGTGGCACTATTGGAACTATAATGACAGTGGCTTTTTAAAAAACTATACTGTATTGAAAGCTTTGCCTGTTTTACCAATACCTGATAATAATAATAAAAAAAATAAAAAAAAATTGAATATTTTAATTCGGCGAAAGTAAAAAACATAAAAAAAATTACAAATTGTTTTAAGTAACTTGTAACCTGAAAAAAACATTTTCAATAGAATTATAGATGGTTTAAGGTACACGTAAAACAAAATTTGTGCCCGATTGATGGCAATAGGCTCGCTCTATTACATGGAACTTAAAACATAACTGACGAAATGTGGGTGTACTATTAGGTACACCTCTGCCTAACCCTTCGGGGATTACAGGCGTTTTATATTATGTATGTGAAACAAAATTTTACCATCGATTCAGATTTGGCCAGAAAATCAATCCCTGGTCGAAGTTAGAGTCACGATGTACCACCGTATTTATACAGGGTGCAACAGCAGAAAAACTTTTTTTGTAATGGCCTTGTATGTCCCACTGCTGGACAAAGGCCTCCCCCATATCCATCCAAGTACTCTTCTCCTGCGCTACCTCGAACCAGCCTTCGTAATGCGCAAAAAAAAGGAATAAAAAAGCAGCTGAAAAACTTATCGAATAAAAACTATTCAATACCAAAAAAACACGTTTAGATTCAAAGTCCCACTGCCGGGTAAATAAAAACCGGGCTCGGTGCAAAAACCGGGTTCTTTAGAAACCACACTTAAACGTGGTGCTTTCACGAGATTGCGTTTGTGTGCTTAAGTAATGACATATGGCGGCTGATATAACAACGAGTGTCCTTGCGTCGTAAGAGATATGTTCTGCAATTGTATGCTGACGCAATTGTGTTCTGTGTAAGGCAAAGAATGTAATAATGTTGATTATTTTAAATGTGACACTTAGACATGACTGACAAAATGTGGGTGTATTCTACGTAACTTTAAGGTGATAACAGGTGTGATGAACACATAATTTAAAATTATAAAGAGCCTGTATTAAGATCCAATTTATCACAGTACAAATATTATAAGACCCTTCATAAAGCCGTCAACGAAGCATTCTGTACATCAAACTAAGTAACTTTACGCAAAAATTATTGCTGGGAAACGACTTTTTTTTTGGGTGAAAAATCACATTTTACGGCAAGACTCGATGGAACGCACTCAAAGCATTGAGCTGACCTATGGATTGAATAGTACGAGGGTCGTGGAGGTGTTTAAAGTAAAAATCTTACATTAAAAACATGTATTTAAAAAAAAACTTGTGAAAAAATTAGAACTTTGACCCCCAATATCTCCGTAACTAGAAGGTTCCCAGGTATGGTCTAGAACAAAAAAATGATCGCAAAGACGACGAGAACAAGCGCCTTTCAGCTTTGTTTTGGGTCTATTTACACCCTTTATACATTTATAAACGAAAATAACCTAAAATAAATAACTTAACAATAAACTTAAAAAATGGCGCCAAAAAACTTCTCCTCAACGCTGACAACTGGTAATGTACCCAAGAGACTAGCGGCGTTGCTACGTTGTATGGCAACGCTAAGCAAAGCAAAGCCTTTGGCCAAGATAAAAGCCAGCCCTTGGGTCACGCGAAGTGTCCACTAAGCGTTTTCAAATGTCTTTGAAAATGCTGTGTGCACTCGGACCCAAAATTAGGTGCAATTAGGACACAATGCAATTCATTTCAGGGTCAATAAACCTGAAATTTGATTCATATTCAAAAAGAGGATCTGTGTTTTTTACTAACCTATGTTTTTGTAGATTAGCTTTTTAAAATTAATTTCATTTGCAGTAATGAATAAAAAATATTTTTTCCAAGTTACCAGTGGTAGCAACTTTGTATTTTAAAATAATCATAACCCTTCCTTTTTGCTTCGCTGTAGTCGGGTAAATAGACCACACAGGATCATTAAAAAACAAAAGAAAGATGACTTGCAACAATTCTTTCTTTAAGATCTCGGTGTTCTGTATAGGTAATCGATTTTCACAAACCATCACGAAATAAATCGTAACTATTAGGTATTGCAATGCATCGAAATATATCATAAACTCATAGGTTAATCAATTTGATAATAACTTTATTATCCACAAATTGCATGTGATTTAGCAATAATAATGCCACTACACACAATTCTGAACGGACAATTATTAATTTTAATCCCGTAATTGAGTAGTGGATGCAATTTTGTAAATTTTCGTAATAACTACGTTTACGATAATACGTCCAGTTTCGATAATAAGGCCTTGGGTTCAACGATGGGTATTTTTAAAACTTGAACTCGGTATATCGATTTTAAAATCGATTACGCATGTATGATCTTATTAACAGAGAATCGAATTACCTTCTTCGTATCGAATGTAGTTTATAGTTAATTCACTTAGGTACACCATCTGCCAAGCCTTTTCGCAATTTTATTGCAACTCAGCTTCCAGTCGTATTACATGGAGCAACTGCCTATCTGACCTCCATTAGCCCAGTAACTAGGCAATACAATACCTCTCGGTAGAACTGGTTGTCTGTTTTTCAGCCTTTGGACTACCCATAGAAGCTGTCAAAGATCTTAAAATCACAGCCGGGAACAAAACCATGACGTTGGACACCCATCCACGGAAGGACCTCGGAAAGCTTTGATACTCCACCAAAGCGGAGACGAGCGAAGCGGAGAGAGGACGCGCGGAAACCGACCAATCACATTGATTAAAATCTACATAGCGTCACTCGTCTCTCCAGTGATTAGTCGCTTCTTGCACATCTCTTCTTCGATCCGCTCTGCATCGGTGCAGTTAGGGCCTGAAGATGGCTCGTGTAACTGTTATTATTTAGCTATGAGCCTCTGACATCTGTTCATGCAAAAGAAAATCATTTTTAGGGTTCTGTACCACAAAAGGAAAAAACAGAATGCACTCGCGTGTCTGTCTGTCCGTCTGTCACAGCCAATTTACTTCGAAACTATTGGACCGATTAAATTGAAATTTGGTACATATAATATAATATGTAAATCGGTGACACAAAGACGGACGTGTAACGTAAATTACTGTATTTTAACATGAGGGCCACTTTTGAGGGGTAAATTAAAAAAAAAAGACTCGGACTTCTTGGGAGCATCTCAAATATTTATCTTTTATAATTTTAAGATAAATAGTTTTGAAGTTATTTAAGAAAACATGCGAAAATTAGCCAGTCCCCCCTTCCCCCTCTTAACTCCGAAATTACAGGGCCGAAATTAAAAAAAAATTTAAAAAAACGTTCTTTGCCTATAATTTACAGGAAAACCTATGAGAAAACTAAACAAATAATAAAAATAAATTAAAAATCAAAGGGGCCTACTACGATGGTACGTAGCCCTTCATCCGCGAGTTCGACTTGCACTTGGTTTTGCTCGTTTATTACTGTACTCTACTTTTCTCCTACTGTAACCTTTCTTTTCCCTCCACAGAGTGCCATAGTCGGCTCGCGAGTGACTCTGCCATGCCGCGTCGAGAACAAAGTGGGGAACCTCCAGTGGACGAAGGACGACTTCGGCCTCGGCATGAACCGAAACCTCAGCGGATACGACCGATACGCTATGATTGGGAGCGACGAAGAAGGTATTTATTATTTAATTTATAGATTTAACTATAAATGTATATTAAAATTTGATCTCGTTTGCGGGGCGAACCTGGCCAGATATCGCACAGGACCGAGAGGTTTGGAAGGAGAAAGGGAAGGCCTATGCCCAGCAGTGGGACACAGAAACGAAAAAAAAAAAAAAAAAAAATACTAGCAACCCGCCCTGGCTTCGGGTAGCAGAGTATACAAGATGGAAGGCACACCGACGCTGAAACGGTTACCACGTATTCAGTACTTCATTCTGAACCCAGCCACATAGAATTTTTTCTTCGATAATTAAAAAAAAAAACAGATGTTCCGTACATTTTATTTTTTGCAGTTATATAGGAAACGCCTGGTTTTTTTAATACCCGACGAAAAATTTATAGCCTATAGCCTTCATCGATAAATGGCTATCCAACACTAAAATAATTTTTCATTTCTAACCAGTAGTTTCTAAAATTAGCGCGTTCAAACAAACAAACTCTTTATAATATTATATTAGTTTATTCTATTAGGCCACTAACCATGGCCAGAAAGTCAGCCAGGTGGTAGAAATAAAACATTAAAGCTGTTCTCTACAGAAACACAGCACTATAGTTTGGTTTAGCAGTGAAAAATATATCTGCTAGCTTCTAGTTTTTTTACAACAAGCTTGCAACATTTCAGATTTTCCTCAAAATGTACGCAAAAACTGAAATATTTAGCACAAAATGTTCCTTATTGCAATAAAAGAAAACATTTTTCTTCGGTCATCGCTACGCATTTTGGCCATGACTCACATGTAAATAAAAACGCACTTTTAAAACTTAGCAACGTATGTAAACAACGTATTTTAAGCTTTATTGTGTGTTGAATAGAGTTGGATGTTGAGTAATAGAGTAAAAACATTGTGTATCCACAAGAACAATTTTATCTTTTAGGGTTCAGTTGTAAGGAAGATGAACATACACGTTTAAATACAAGCTAATTGGTTATCGATGAGATGCAAAATCAAGAAATACATTTTTGAGTACATTTTAAGCATGGATAAAGTAAAATTACTCTCCTATTCTAGTAATACATATCATAATAATTATAACAAGCATTTCGCCAGCGACTTTGTCCGCATAAAATGTGATAGCTCGGCTAATATGCATGATATAAATATAATGTATAATAGCACTCACGAATAATGTAGCTTTCTGCCAGTGAAAGAATTTTTAGAATTGGATCATTAGTTCCGGAGATTACCCCTACTTACAAACTTTCAAACAAATTTTACCTCTTCATAATATTAGTAGAGTAAAAACTACGGAACGCCACCTGCTAATCTTTAAATTAGAGTGTTTATCTGTACCACCAATGTTGTAAAGAATTCAACTATGTAAGAAAATTGACAGCCCGTCGAAATATTCGCGCAGGTTTACAATGTTTTAGTGACGTTAAATTATTAATAAATTATAGTTATTTTTAGTGCAATATAAGTTATATACTTAATAACTACGTATTTTTTAAAGTTCATAAAACTTGCTATTGTTGGGTATTACAGGCGTTGAAACTTCTCTCTATTAATCTATGTACGCCTACATTTGATCCAAACCAAATGCAAATGAATCCAAACTACAGCTATAATTTCTTCCGTCACCTACTATTTCAAAATAATTTCAAACATACAGAACCCACACTCAAATCCACGACTCACTACACATCATTAAAAAAAAACGTGATTATTTGGCACACGAGTTCTCGCCCAGAAATATATAACGCACCGAGATATTTACGTAAATGGCTAGGCGAGCTATATATTTGGTCTAGAAAAAAGGCTAGACTCACATCTGCGTCTAGATGGATAGTGGTATTTGGTACAGGGTCGAGGGTAAGCGGTAAGATAGAATAATAGCTAAGACAGGGAAAAATAATGGGTTTTATAATCGATAAACAAATTCAGAGATTACATGGTGATTACCTTCGATCAAAAAGGTGTAAAGTGTTATTGGGTTTTTCCATCAGTAATTTCTCAATAGCAGCCACGGAGTCTAGGCTCGCCCCCTATTACATGGGACTTTAACATAACTGGCGAAATGTGGGTGTACTATTAGGTGCACCTGTCCTCTGCCTAACCCTTCGGGGATTACAAGCGTGATGATATGTTATTTTCTTTTCCTCAAAATACTCCACTAAAACTTTCCAAAGCTCCCATAATGAGAGTCAACAAACTATGGGATTCTATATTTAGAAAGGAAAAGATAACAAAGGATATTGATTTCATACTTCCTTGCTTTATCACAGGGGTCGGCGTAGGTATAGGATGCTGTTTGTAAGGAGATGAGCTTTCAGATAACCTACTCTTAAGTACCTTGTATCTTGATGTTGCACTATCGTTCTATACACACGATTTTATAAAAATATCTCCGTAAATGCTCCGTTTACTCACAATGGGCCTCATCAGAAGGCTTAATGTCACCCAAAGGGCAATCAATGGAGAGGGCTATAATAATATACTAAATGAAAAGGATATAAATTTAGTATGTAGGTACATTTTGTATCTTTTTAAATATATAATTGTATCTGGAATATAAAGAGAGATATTTCATTCTATTATAATGTAGTAAGCTAGCTATAAGTTTCCTTGTGTGATCAAATCAGAAATGAGGACATCCGCAAGAGAACCAAGGTTACCGACGTAGCCCGAAGAATGGCCAAACTTGTGCCAGTAAGTGGCAGTGGGCAGGGCATATTGCTCGCAGAATGGATGGCTGATGGGGCCGAAAAGTGGCGACCGCGAACCGGAAGACGTGGCGTTGGAAGGCCTCCCAGTATATGGACCGATGACCTGGTGAAGAATGCGGGGCTCCGCTGGATGCGAGTCGCATGGGACCGGTCAATGTGGTGACACTTGGGGGAGGCCTATGTTCAGCAGTGGACGTCTTCCGGCTGAAATTTTGATGATGATGATGATCTCCGTAAATCGTTGTGTGTGATTACGAAAAACGTTTTAATTTTTTTTTTTAAGGTGCTCATAACTAAATAATAACAGCGACTCGGGTCGATCTTCAGGTTAAGCCGCGCTTGCCTAGGTTGGTCAAGCGAGGTGTTGCCAATCATGTAAACAAATATATGTTTTTGTTAAAAAAAAACTATTACAAAGGTTTGAGGGGCGTTTGTCCTGTGGTCGCAAGCGCTTTCTATAAGGAATTTCTCAATAGCAGGAACGGAAACAGAATTTGTGCTCGGTTGATGACAATAGGCTCGCACCATACCGGCGAAATATGGGTGTACTATTAGTGCTTAACCCTTCGGGGATTACAGGCGTGATGTTACGTTTTAAGGGTTAGTTTGGAAATTTAGACTAAAATATTTATACATTTTTAAAGGAATCTATCGTATTTGATGATAGTAGATGGCACCTCGAAGATAAACACTTCCACCTTGATGTGGCCTTGTATTATACGGAAATTTAATAGAGTAAGAGACCTGCTTATACTGGTTCTCTTACCACTAAACTGCGGTCAACTGTATTGTATTTACACTTAAAAACCTTTTGATGTTTAAAAACCTTTGATTACCAATCAATAACCAATCGATTTGTTGAATGATCCATCTTTTGATGTTTCTTTGTTTCAAGAACTGAATATTTTTAGCATTCAAAGTAATGGACGTTCGATTATTTGAGCTGTTATCATAACAATTGATTACCATATCCCGTATTTTTCGACTAAATAACAAGCAATGTAGAAAATGTATCGACAAAACCTAAATTTCTAACCTACCCTAGAAGAATAATATGTTTTTATCGTCCCAAAGCAGCCCTGACGCGTACCATATAAATAAGTCCATGAAACACCTACATACCTATAAAATACTTATTTAATTACAGTCATGTAAACAGAACCTATCTATTTCGTATTAGCTAATAACCTTCCCAACGAACATTGAAACATTAGTTTCTTGACAGACAATATCAATACCCAAAGGAATTGGAGCTAGCAAATAAAAATAAACCATTCTATCTATTATCCTTATAAAAATCTGAGAGTATACTACATTCGTTTTAGTATATGCGAAACCTGAAACACGTATCTAGTATTTTTATGTAAAGAATCTATGCACAAAATTTCAAAACTGTATCATGAAAAATCACGAAGTTATAAGTTTGTTCTGTTACCTGGTTGTCCCTACAAAACGTGATCACCACGCAGCGCGCGCTTCCAGAGTCGTCTTGAGCTCATTGATAATAATAATTTGGCAGTAGGTACCTAAATGATTGCGATAGGTACTTAATGTCGCTCGGTGTCCAACTTGTAACCTTTTTTTAAATATTTTTGGGACAAAATATTACATGGTTTAAAAATTATTCTGAACTAAGTAGGTACACTCAGGTTTCGCATATACTAAAAATAATATTGAAGATCTCGGATCGGAGAGCGTAAGGTAGAACGCCCTCAGTGTGGCTGGTAGCAACTGGACGAGAGTTGCCGAGTTGCCGGGAATAGATAATGTCCTGCAATTGGAGAAGCCTTTGCCCAGCAGTGGACTGCTGTTGGCTGCTGTTGGCTGATTTGGGGTCGGCGCAGCGTGTCTTCTTCTTCCATACTTCTCTATTACTCATCATCTCAGCAGTCACCTCCTTTCTAGCCATATCATGCTTCACACCGTTCATTCACCGTTTCTTTGGTCTTCCTCTACTCTTATAGCCTTCCTTTTCCTCTTTGAATGTGATTGATAGGTACTGGTTTATCACCTTTGAGTTGTTCTATTGGCAGTAACTGCTTGCAGCAGGAAAGTTGTCTATTAAACAGTTCCCTAATGATCTTGCTGCTGACATATTTCTTAGACTTTTGAGTTATTTTTAAGTCACATTTTCAAGGAAATTTGCAGCAGTCCGATTCCCGAACCTGCTCGCATCATATTTATATGAAAAAAACATTCACTTTTCATTTGAAATCTTTGCATCAGGGCGTATTATTAGAATTTTTACGCAACAAAAGTCATCGACCGTTCAAAACTTGGCTAGCAATAGCATCAATGATTTGACGGACGCGGAATAGATTCAAGGTTATATACGATTTATTTGGCAGGTAGAAAACAATAGTAAAATAGGAATGGCACTTGAAAAAACCCGTGATCTATACAAATAGATAAAATTGAAGTGTTTGTTTGTGATTTCAAAATAACAGCTTTTTACTGAAAGAATAACATGAAAGTACCTGTATTTAAAAAAAAAACTATTTTTTAAATTTTTATCTACCTGTCTGTTTCTTCCGGGTTTTCTCCGAAACGGCTGTTTTTTTTTTTTTTAAAAAAAATAAAATAAATAAATTTTGAAAAAAGATTAGGGTTCTGTGCAAAAAAATAAAATCCTTGAAATTGTTAACAAAATTCGATTCAAATAGGGAATTATATATGTTACCGGCCAAACCCGATTTCAGGCCAAACTAGTTTGTCCCAGGCCAAACTAGGCACTCTGACTAAATGGGTTAGGTTAGGTTAGAACTGTGACCCACCACGCGCAAGCCGAGGGCGCATAGAAGGCCGATGAACCCCACAGCAAAGTTGGCCGCTTTGTAATTGCTTTGTTTGTGTTCACGTGAACTGGTTTGGCCTAGGACAAACTAGTTTGGCCTGAAATCGGGTTTGGCTGGTAACATATATAATAATTTCACGCGGACGCAGGTCGTGGTGCACAGCTAGTTTAGTTATTAAGACGAACAGCGCAGCTTGAATCCTTTGCTAAAAGTAGATAAAGATCAAATCAATTTGGCAAGAAGGTTCGTCTTTCTGTCATTATTGTTCTTCGTTACGTTACGTTACGGTTTGCCCAAGTGTATAAACTATAACAATAATAAAAAAAAAACTATTAAGGGAACGCAATAAGGCCTACAGCGCCTGGTTAGGTAATGCCTAAAGTTAGTAGATCTCTAATAAGCAACTACGGATTCACCACTAATTGTTTGCAAATCGTACGTCGAAGTCTTTTAATACTGCTCTTTTTATAATAAACCAGTGTGGACAATTATTGGTGGACCAATAACATAAAATAAAGAAATAAATTATTAGTTAGTGCCTTTTTGCCCGTTCTTCGTCAAAGTGTGCATTTTGAAGTGCCCATGCCAATTGCAAAACTTTCCGAGGGCCAAAAAAATGTAACATTCTATCAAAGATGTTTATTATCGCCCAAGTTGTTATCTACAATTGACATCAACCCCAATTAAAAATTCCGCAACACTTTAACCTTTTGAACGCCAGAGCATAAACGCACGCGCGTGCCCTCCACGCCAAGCCACAATTTCACTTTCCATTTTGTCTCATATTTGTGTCGTTTGGCGTACATGGCACGCGCTTGCTTGTCACGTATTTGTGACAGTGGCGGTCAAAAGGTTAAATGAAACTATAGAATATAATAATCATCATAAAATCTTAGTGATACAAATTACATTTTTTCAACACTCTATCCAAATCTAGCATGACAGACAATTCCCACGTCCATCCAGATTGGCCCAGATACAATACCCAGATGTACAACCTCGATTACCTCTATGCCTTTTACCGTGGCGATGAAAAATGTATATTTAACATTTTAAAGACACGACGAAAGATCTTCTTAAGAGGGCTTCTCAACCAGACCACTTTTCACGGAGTTAAATACGAATTTTACCGTATTTCAGTCCGTTTTTGTAGACATGTTATATTTATATTGCTGACTAGGGCGGGTGAAGGAAAAGATATTTCATTTTCCTATGTAGTTTTGTGCTAGCTTACATTTTTATTTCTGTGTGCATTTTATGTAGGTCAGTCTGTGTTTAATGTTGAACTATGGAGCTACTGTTTAAATCTTAACTGAGTCTGATTGGTGGGAGAAAATCTGAAGAAAGTGTTTGCAGTCGTTTCTATTAAATTCAGTTCCTGGATTTAATGCTATGTAAAATGTCAACGGCAGATTTAGCTCCTCTCTGTTTAAAATTTGTTCTTGAAGTTCCTTTTAAATAAAGGCTGTTTTGGCTTTATTGCGATGCACTCCATAACAATAGCCTGAAGTTCAATTGTATTAAGATCATTTGCCCGAGCTTTTGATCGAAAAACGATTGCCTCAAGTCAAGCGTAAGGTTAGAAGTGTGTTACATATGAATATCACCACAGTTTTTGCCTTTTGCTTTTTGGCCTCGTACGGGCCCAATTGTAGTGTAATGTGTGTTATTTTTTATTTTTGTCATATGTTTACTTTTTATATAATTTTGTTTTATTGTTAATTTTATCATTTTGTTTAGTCCTGAGCGAGACAAATAAATACTTTTTCTTTCTTTCACTGTTGAATGTATCTGCTACCTAGCTAGCTGCCTAGTTTAAATAAAACAACTTTCTCAACTTACAAACATCACAACACATTTCTTGTTAAAATGACAAATGTAAAGTCGGTTCAAATCCTTGTTTCCAATTTGTGTTATTTCCGCTTGAAAGAATATCAACATTATTAAAGTGATAATTAAGTTCGGCTTAGACTTAGAATATCCAAGTATTGCAGACTATTTACAAAGTCAAATATCATGTTTGAAGTTGTAGCGCAAACTGAACTTTATATGTTGGTAATTTCTGTTGCTTTTTTTTAAAAAAAAAACATATTTTATAAGGTGGCAGGGACACCAACGCTAAAACGGTGTTTTCGTATTCAGTGTATCATTCTGAAACCATTAACCATAAATTACAAAAAAATGTCATCTGTAAAAAAAAAAAATCTGCTGGTCCATACATTGTGACCGTCAGTAGGTAATCTAATTTTGTGGCAAATAGTAATTTTTTTTTAAAACCGACAAAAAATTTCTATATTCAGAATGATGTACTGAATACGTGGTAACCGTTTTAGCATTGGTGTCCCTAGGTTCCACCCTGTATTTATTTACATGATTGGAAACGCAATCGTGAACTAACTCTAGTCTGTTTGTTCCACTCTCGGACTTAGCAAAACAAAAAATTGTAACTTGACTTTTTGATTGAAATACTTCTTAGTTTAATTGCCTGTGAAGTACTTGTTAGTTCGTTCTTATTAATTATTTCTTTGTTTTAATTATAGAGTAAGCCTTAAAGTTTACTTGTTTCAGATAAAAGCTTTTTGTTAGGAAATTGGAGTTCATTTTGAGTGGATATTTCGTTCAAGTTAGTCATAGAGGTTGATTGTTTGTTACAGAAAGATTTGACGTAATAAGTTGTAAAAGTACTGTTGAAGAAATATAAGCAATAATGCTATAATAATCTATTAGACTGGATTGCAAGTATAATCAAGAAAAATGACGGTTTTTCAGTTATTAAAGGACTGGCTATTTATACAAGTATTTATATATTTATTAGGCGCACTGCTACACTGTGTTTCTTACGCGGAGTCCTAACCAATACAAGCGGAGCGTCACGTTCACTTTCAGTGAACATGAATTCATCGCCTCGCGGTGTTTTATACAAATCAGTGACGTATGAACTTGACAGATCACTTTAGTTAGGACGCTTTCTTGAATTCTGAATTGCTCCCATCCCAAAGACTATAAATATCGCCTGCTGAAGTGGTAGGAGAAATGCATTGGCCAGTTCTGATAAAAATGTTTATAAAGTAGTTGCATATAACGTAGTCTTTGTCTAAGCTCCCGTGGGAGCAATCAGAGCTCCACAGTTCAAGTGTGTACAAGCGTTTTAAATAGTAAGCTATTTTTGCACTCCTTTTTAATGCGACTCGAGCCAGTTCTACTCCGACCGTGCGGTTTGTATTCATCTAAGACTATTATGAAAGTTTTGTCTTTAGAAGAAAATAATCAATGATATCTGGGCTCCTGAAAGTGGTTACTTTGGCCCACAGGTCATTGAGCATGCGGCAGACGTGGCCAGTCCTGTCCCACTTCCGTTTAGAGGCTTTTTGAGCAATTTGTGTGTTGGACCGCAGTGTGATGTTGCGTACATGGTCGGTTAGTTTGACGCCTAGTATGCTGTGCTCTAGAGGTCGCGGCAGAGCTCCTGGTTGTCATGGAGAGAGAGAGAGAGAGAGGTCTTTAACCAGCAGTGGGATGACTTAGGCTAACAGTTTCAGTAATGAATAAAGTTGTGGTAGATTTAATGTTCGGAAAGGTATCATTTTTGCCGGTAAATCCCAATTTAAAGATACAATAAAATACACTAGTTTCCAAATTTTGATGCGTTTTTTTTTTTTTTTTTTTTTTTTTTTTAAACGTTTTTGACTCAGGGATCAGGGGTATCAAAGTGTTTTTTTTTTTTTTGTCTTACTTTTTCTATTATATTGCTGGGCAAGGGCCTATGCCTATGCCGACCTACCTTCGTCGTGTGGTCGGGGACTACCTGACGGATAGAGCCGTCATCTACCCTGGTCGAAGCGGAAAATGGAACCGGCGAGAGATGTCGTGCGGTGTTCCACAGGGATCGGTTCTGGGGCCGGCCTTGTGGAACATCGGTTACGACTGGGTGCTGCGCGCCGACCTCCCTACCGGCGTCAGCGTAGTTTGCTACGCTGACGACACGCTGGTACTGGCACAAGGGAGGTCGCACGAGGCGGCGGCCGAAAACATGACACGCGGGGTTGCGATAGTCGTGGAGAGGATCCGGCAATTGGGTCTCGAGGTGGCACTGCACAAGTCCGAGGCCATGTGTTTTCATGGGCCTCGGAATGCGCCACCGTCGGGATCCCTACTGACGGCGGGAGGGGTTTCCATCGGCGTCGGGTCGACGTTGAAGTACCTAGGACTCGTCCTCGACAGCCGGTGGAACTTCGTGGAGCACTTCCGACGTTTGGCTCCCAAACTGGAACGGACAGGGGCTGCCTTCAAGCGGCTCTTGCCCAACCTGAGGGGTCCAAACGCCTCCTGCCGGAGGCTATACGCGGGGGTCGTGCGGTCCATGGCCCTTTACGGGGCCCCGGTGTGGGCGCGTTCTTTGAGGCGGCAAGCCGCCCACTACCTGAACGCGCCCCAAAAGGTAATAGCCATAAGGCTAATCCGGGGGTACCGCACGATCTCCGGCGAAGCGGCTAGCCTCCTTGCCGGATTGCCGCCATGGGATCTGGAGGCGATAGTCCTCGCACGCCTGCACGAATGGCGCGCGGAGGCACTACGTCGGGAGGAAACTCCGCTGCCGCGGCAAATTGCCGCTCAGCGGACAGACCTCCGGAGTGATCTCATGGCGACATGGAGAGAGCGACTGTCGCAACCCCGTGCAGGGCACGCCACCATAGTGGCGATAAGTCCCCTCTTTGAGGAGTGGCTAGAGAGGCGCCACGGCGCCCTCACCTACCGCCTGACGCAGGTCCTCACCGGACACGGTTGTTTCGGGAGGTTCCTGCACCGAATCGGGCGGGAGGAAACGCCCGGGTGTTTCCACTGCGAGGATCGTCCGGAGGACACGGTGGAGCACACCGTGGAGGTCTGCCCCGCTTGGGCGGAGCACCGCCGTGTCCTTGTAGCGGCGATTGGCGGCGGCGATCTCTCGCGTCCGGCCCTGGTTCAAGCCATGGTCCGGAGCGAGAGGGAATGGGAAGCCGTCACCACCTTCTGTGAAGCAGTCATGCTAGTGAAGGAGGTGGCGGGACGTGAGAGGGAAAGAACCTCACGTCCCAGCCGCCGCGGGAGACGCCCTGGGCGTCGGGGGTCACGTGGTGGCTCCCGGCCACCGTAGGCGCGGGCCTGTGGACGGCAAGTTATGGGCTAGCTCGCCGTCCGGCCGTCTTATGACGACAGGCCGTGTCGACGGCGCGTTCGTGTTCCACGTGCGCCTCAAAGAGATGTCAGCAAATAAGTAGGGGTCCGCAAGGGCCGATGCCTACCAGGGCTGCGGGACTGTTCGAAAGAGATACCGTGGCCCTGGAACACAAAGGGCAAAGAAGGAACATGGATGGGTTTTAGTCAGTACAAGTCTGACACTCCCTTCCGCTCCGCCCAGAGTGGGGGGGGTCATTTGATGATTTCCCATCCGGAAAAAAAAAAAAAAAAAAAAAAAGGGCCTATGCCTAGCTGTGGGATACCAAGTCGTTTCGAAACAAAAATAGGTTTTTTTTTGTTAGCCTGTTTGAGTGTCCCACTGCTGGGCAAATGCCTCCCCTTTCTCCTTCCAATCCTCTCTGTCCAGTGCAGTATCTGGCCAAGGTAACCCCACAAACGAGATCAGATCGTCACACCACCTTCGAAAATAAAAATATTATCAACCAAAAATAAATTGCTGCTGAAATACTGGTTTAAAAAGCACACAGCACAAGGGCGAAATTCTTTTTATTTAAAGCTACGTGAATTGAGCCAATGAATTGTGCCGAAACGAAATATCTGCGGTAGCATACCTATCTTTAATTCCGGATAAAGCTTGACAATCCAGCATTGTCGATGAAATGTGAGGATTTCATGTTCATTTGTGAGTTTAAAACTCACAAAAGATTTTCAGCGGGTTTATAAAAGTAACAAAACAGCGTCATCACGCATGAAATCCCCGAAGGAATAGGCAGAGGTGTACCCAATATTACACCCAAATATTGCCAGGTATGTTTAAGTCCCATACAATAAAGAGCGAGCTTATTGCCATCAACCAGGCGCAAATCCAGGCTCCGTTGCTGTTACTGTGAAATTCCTGATGAAAAAACCCAATAAGGATTTGCCCGACCTGGGAACCGAAACCAGGACCGCATGCTCAGCAGTCGCGCTTGCGGCTACTACACCAAAAAGGCAGTTTATATAAGTTTATAAAAGCATTGAGTCCCAAATGACGAGAAACAGTGATTTAAAAACACTGCATACCTAAATTAATCCTGATATCAGTACCTCTCTGATCAGGATTCACCCAAGTATCTCTCTGATCCAGATAAGGGACCAATCGCATTCAAACCAATCCGCGATTTTTATTATTTATTTTATAGCTTATGCCCGCGGCTTCGCAAGCGTGAAGTTCGATAATTGCTCCACGGGATCGTTCATTCAGGTTTTATACTATCTATGTGCCAAATTTCATCTAAATCTGGTAAATAGTTTTTGCGTTAAAGAGTAACAAACAATAGATCTGTCCATCCATCCTCACAAACTTTCGCGTTTGTAATATTAGTAGGATTTATACAGATGCTTGCTGCTTATGACTTTTCGATCATCGTTATCCTGCGCCTTTAGGTTGAACAAACAATAATAATTAGCCTTATGTAAGTACCAGTTTCTTCTTGACTCCTGAAAATCTCCTATAAGTATTGGTTGGTGGAAGTACAACTGCCAAAATGCAGAAGAATTTGCGTTACCCAATTTTGTTCAGGCCACATTTTTTCTTTCCGAAAGTGGTCATGGTTCATGATTATAATGCCTTCACTGCCTTTGTTTTAACCATTTACATTCAATATCTTACAAAAACTCAGTCTCACAATATCATCATCTGCCTAGCCTTTTCCCAACTATATTGGGGTCGGCTTCCAGTCTAACCGGATGCAGCTGAATACCAGTATTTTACATGGAGCGACTGCCTATCTGACCTCCACAACCCAGTTAGTACTGGGTAATACGATACCCCTTGGTAAGACTGGTTGTCAGACTTTTTGGGCCACTGACTGCCTAACGACTGTCAAAGATCTACAAATGACACCCGGGACCAACGGCTTAACGTGCTTTCCGAGGCACGGAGGAAACTCGGTATGTAATGGGCGGTCACCTGTCCACAGACCAACCTAGGCAAGCACGGCTTAACCTAAAGATCGACCCGAGCGGCTGTTATTATTTAGTCTCACAATATAAAGGGTGTAAATAGACCCTTAACGAAGCCGAAAGGCAGTTGTTCTCCCCGTCTTTGCAATATTTTTTTTGTTCTAGACCATACCTGGGAACCTTCTAGTTACGGAGATATTGGGGGTCAAAGTTTCAACTTTTTCACTAGTTTTTTTTTTTAAATACATGTTTTTAATGTAAGATTTTTACTTTAAACACCTTTACGACCCCCGTACTATTCAATCCATCCATCAGCACAATACTTTGAGTGGGTTCCATCGAGTCCTACTGTTAAATGTGATTATTCACCCCAAAAAAAAAGTAATTTCTCAGCGATAATTTTTGCGTAAAGTTACTTAGTTTGATGTTCAGAATGCTTGGTTGACGGCTTCGTGAAGAGTATGTTTACACCCTGTATAAATCTCGACACAGACAAAATACCTAAACCCCATTTAAAATATCAGACAGTTCAGCTGAAAGACTAAATCCAACCTTTTAAAGAACTAACTGAATAATCCACCGATTCTTAATTGTTTGAACGAAGATGGTTAATCCCAGTACTCCAACCATTTTTATCGGACGCTGATCAAAACGGTACTGTCAGCTCATTTGATAGAAATCCCTCGTTGAAATGGTTCTGCTGCGTCGCCTTTTAGAAGATAATTTTATTAGTTTTTATATTGTTCGGACGGGGATTTTTAATGAGAATATTGGGACTAATTAGTCCTTTTTTGTGCTGATATTGAATCCTAGTTTTTTTGTGATGAAAACACGCATAAGCAGAATACATAAGTCTAAAAAGTAATGAGAACATTTTCGAAATGGCTTTAAAAAAAAAGAAAATTTCTGTTTCTATGGAAAATTTAAGATTGGTCTAATTTTGCTGTAACACGATAACTTTTTAGACCTATGTATCTTGCTTATGCGTATGAAGTTTCATTGAAATCGGTTCAGTAATTTCGGAAAAAATGGACTTGAAAGTTTGTTTGTGTTTGTTTGTTTGTTTGTATGAAATGCCGTTAGTCGTGAACGCTCTTAAATTAGGTCGAGTATGATGGTGAAGAACCAGTATAAGTTGGCCTCTTATTGTATTGGAATTCCGTACTACGCAAGCTCAAGGTGATGTGTAGCCTACTGTACCTTCTTACTAGAAACCTAAGCGAGTTGGAAATTAACTATTCTGAGTGACTAATTAGGATACTAACCGTCCTCTTATCAAACTTTTCTCATTTCCTTGCTTTGGGTAATTAGGATTCCTCAGCTTTCGAAGTAGTTTTATTGACATACCCGCATGCTCAATTATTAACTTGTAACTTACGGGTATATGAAAGATTAGCTGTTCCCCGCGACATTCGTCCTCGTGAAATTATTATAAAATATAACTTCCCTATTAAAATCGGATTTGTTAAGAATTTCAAGGGTTTTCATTATTTTGCACGCAACCCTGATCCTTTTCTTAAAATAAAAGTTGCTGAAGTTACTTATCTTTTACCTTATAAAACCAGCTATGTGCTAGTTAAAGTTCCGTCGAAATCGGTTCAGCCGTTCCGGAGATTATCCGGAACAAGCACACAAACAGTTTTTTTTGATAAAAGTACCAGATTATGCATTCAGCAAAAAGCTGTTATTTTTAAATTACAAACAGACACTTTAATTTTATTTATTTGTATAGACGTATATGTCGGATCCGGTCGTTAGTACGGACATAAAATGAATTAGAAAGCGCGCCTGTGTACAGTGGTGACATCACGCGACCTACTTACCAGTCTACCCACAACACAGCGTGCTTCTACAGAGCCCTGATGTTCAACACAAAGGACGGCGACAGTCAATGTCTGATCACAGCGGTGTTGAGACGTCTTGGAACTGTACCCGATTCATTGTGCCCCGTGTTATTGTATTAAGTTGTAATCTTAAGTAATTCGTTAGAAACATTTTTATTTTTGAATAAAAATCGTAAAGCGGTTCACAGAATACATCTATCTACAAAGATTCAACTGTGTAGTCCTAATAGTTTCGGAATAAAGTGGCTGTGACATACGGATGGGCAGACAGACAGACATGAGGGTTGCGTTTTTTACTAACAGGAATGTCTAACTAATGTTTATTTGTTTTGTTTCAGGGGACTACTCTCTAGACATCAAGGATGTGACTCTAGAAGACGACGGACTGTATCAGTGCCAAGTCAGCTCCGGTTATAACAGTAAGTTTGACAACACCACCTTTAGAACAGGATAAAAGCTTTGCGGTTTGTGTGCTTTATTTTCAACACGCTTTTATTAACTTCACCTGTAACGTAACTATGTAAAACAATCTTAGAAGTTTAATTTGACCAACTTTCCGGTTTCCGATTGGGCTGAAATTTTGTACCCATGTTTAGTTTGAATGCCAATGCATGGATAGCTAAGTGAAGTAATTTTAAATCCAATATGGTGGACTCCCGAAGATGGTTATTCTAAAAAAACAGCCATTAATATAGCTCAGTACTTTTGCACGCACCTCAATTATTACTGGTGCCTCAACACAAACATTTTTATTGATCTACAGAACATAACAGTAAAGTGTTTGACAATATATTTTGACATTCGTATACGCATGCGACCATTCAAGCTATACAATCCAGTTTATGCTTCGCCGTGTGTACTTATACAGGGTGTTTTTTAAACGTGGGCAATACTTTAGAGGCGTATAGTACTCATGAAAATAAGCAACTTTTACTATGGGACCGACCATGAAATCGCGAAAAAAATATCAGCTGCTCCACACATTACTGGTCACGTAACTCGAAAAAATGTAGTCAATAACAGATTTTTTAAATCATGTTTCATAGTTAGCCCGTTAAGAGTTGCTCATATTTATGAGTACTTCGCTCTCTTAAAGAATTGCCCACGTTTAACCAAACACCCTGTAGTGTCTAAATTAGCTCGTAATAACCAAACCTTTATATCCTAATGACACTGTTACCGACACAGTGATTATTTATAATCTCGAACGACAAATACCCAATTCAGGGAAGATCACAAACCCTTAATAGATCTCCTCAAGTAACAACAAAAACACGTTGTAGGTATATTTTTCTGAGAACCTCATTCCAATATGAAAGAACAAAACTATTTAAGGAGATAATAATTATTTGTTTCATCGAATAGGTACACACGGCGGCACATGAAGCTGTACATTTCCAGTATAACTTGGCCTAGCTTTGTATAGATTTCCTATACAATGAGAGATCCGCATAAACTGGTTTTGTATATCTTGATTGGCCGTCGTGCGTACGCGTGACGAAAATCAAGCTTTACTTTTCCAGCAGAAGATGACCTCTGAACATTTTGATTTAAATAAGTGTCCATGGAGTTTCTTGCCCTTTCTTCTCCATAGTGATCATCAATGAGCAACTCAGTTTTCTCACAGTTTTTGTATTACCGTCAAAATCATATTGATATTTTTTTCGGTAATATAATCTATATGGGATGTACCTAGTTGTTGGGATGCTGCCACTGACTCGCCTGTCAAAATGATCTTTATTATTCGTTGCAATGGAGTCGGTTTTTGAGAGTGAAATGTCTACAAAAGGAACTCTAGCAACTAATGTATGTATGTGTCTGACCAATTTCTTGACATTTCAAGAGTTCTGTAACTGTTTTATTTGAAACTAGCTGTTGCCCGCGACTTTAGTCGGCGTGAAATGATTATATACATATAACTTCCCTATTTTAACCGGATTTTGTTAACAATTTCATAGGTTTTAATTTTTTGCACGAAACCCAAATTATTTTTCTAAAATAAAATCAGCTATATGTCAATAAAAGTCCCGTCAAAATCGGTTCAACAGTTTCGGAGATTAGGCGAAACAAACAGACAGACAGAAAGACAAAATAAAGATTTTTGATATTAGTAGTCGTATAAACTTTCATATGCATTCAGTAAAAAACTGTTACTTTCAAATTACAAACAGACACTTCAATTTTATTTATTTGTATAGATATCTGCTATAGGTTTCAGTATTTCATTGCACGTAAAGTCTATACGAGGTCAAGTTATAATGGAACTGTTTATATGTCGTCGTGTGTATGAGTTAAAGTATCAAGATTATTATAGTTTCACTTAAGAGTAATAATGAGAAATGTTCCGGAGACATAATGTGTATTGTAGTACATTAATATGGAGTAAATAGGGACAATAAATTGTCTCTTATATATAATCGGAAAGACATCATCAATTATTTGGTATATTGTGTCGTTAGAAGAAACAATTGGTTTTATTGATATAGAAATTAGGGGTCTGTTTGTCCAGTTTTCTTATCCGATCATGGGTTACTTTTCAATTTTGAGGCTGACACATAAAATTATAAACAAAACCCTTTTTAGACATTTTCTGAATGTTCGAAAATCCTATTCACGATGGAAGGGACACAGCGCGAAAACGGTTACCACGTATTCAGTACATCAAAATTACTTTTCACACAAATTAAAAAAAAAAAACAGCCGTGTCATACAAAAGTGAAAAACCTACACGGTCGAAGTGTATGGAATAGCTGTTATTTTTTTTTTAACCGATGGAAAATTTCTGTGTGGCTGGCGCAGAATGATTTACTGAATACGTGATAACAGTTTTCGAGTGCGTGTCCCTTCCACCCTGTATTTTATTATCAGTCATTTGTGTCCCACTGCAGGGCAAAGACCTCCCTTCCCTCTTTCCACTTATCCCTATCCAGTGCTGTTATTCTTCAATTCTTGTGAAAAGAGTCGAGTTCGTCCCGCCATCTCCTTCTGGGCCTGCCGCGTTGCCGTTTGCTTTTGTTTGGGACCCATTGTGTGGTTACTTTAGCTCATAGCTCCTCCGGCATGCGACAGATGTGGCCAGCCCAGTTCCATTTGAGCTTGGCATCTGTGTGACTTACATCGGCAATTTGAGTTTTGGAACGCGTTCGCGAGTTCCTTATACTATTAGTAAGTTCAACTCCAAGGATACTGCGCTCTCGTGCTCGCAGACAGACCCCGAGTGAACCTGACTAAAGTCACACAATTCGACACAGCACTTACAGAACAGTGCTATGGTCCAACAGAAATTGTGTTATTGATTGCTTGTTTCTTTAAGCGCCAACAGCATCCTGTCTATGACATCAAGTAGGCTTTTTTTTTTTTTTTTTCCGGATGGGAAATCATCAAATGAACCCCCCCCACTCTGGGCGGAGCGGAGGGGAGTGTCAGACTTGTACTGACTAAAACCCATCCATGTTCCTTCTTTGCCCTTTATGTTCCAGGGCCACCGCAGCCCTGGCAGGCATCGGTCCATGCGGACCCCTACTTGAACATCACGTAGGCTTGATCGTGAATTTGTTAACCACTGCTGCAAGATTTCAGCTGGGCCTGTCACCTTGCAGCAGTGATGCCACAATCTGTTTCTGATTTTGATTTTTTAAGTGTATTACTAACATAGTTTGTAAGTACATTGTTACTAAGACTATGAGTCTTGTTGCTCGAAATAAATGATTAAATATGTCGGATCCGGTCGTTAGTACGGACATAAAATGAATTGGAAAGCGCGCCTTTGTGCAGTGGTGACATCACGCAACCTACTTAACAGTCACAACACAGCGTGCTTGTACAGAGCCCTGATGTTCAACTCGAGGCGAGGGGGACAGTCAATGTCTGATCGCGGCGGAGTTGAGATGTCTTGGAACCGTACTTACCCTATAACGGGGTAAATCCTGACATCATCATCATCATCATTCTCTTGCCCTTATCCCAATTCATTTGGGGTCGGCGCAGCATGTCTTCGGATAAATCCTGACATATCCGACAAATAAATAAAATAAGAGCAAAACATTTTGCTCCTTAACGTCATAAGAAATTTAATGTTATTGGAAACTAAGCGAAAGTCGCAATCAGTCTATAAAAACCGGGATTATTGTACTAAATATTTTATAGCTAGCTAGACCTTATAGGACAAATTGGTTTTCTCGTGGGAAAATACAGATTGATTTAACAGAGTTTTACTGTTAAGTGGCAGCTGACAAAGGACGATACTCAAACTGTCTGTGATTCGTGAATTTTATAGCTTTTACACCTTGTTCCCATGTTATCGCATGCACTGTGCCTTAAATAGAAATACCTGGAAGTCCTGGAAGAGTAAGTCTCCCAAGTTTTTGGTTAGGCGTGATAAAAACTAGCTAAATAACGATTGGAAGGTCCTTTTTAATGTTCGTCACATTTTTATAATGGCTAACTCTCACTTTATTTTACCGGTTCATTAGACCAAAGATGTCACGACGACGTAGTTTGTCATCTGCACATACAAATAAATAAAATTAATGTGTCTGTTTGTAATCAAAATATCAGCTTTTTAACAAACGTAACAAAAAACATTTTTTAATTTTTGTCTGTCTGTCAGTCTTTCAGCCTGTCTGTTTGTTCCGGCTAATCTCCGAACCGGCTGCACCGATGTTGACTCGACTTTTACTGGCAGATAATTAGTTCTTATCTGTCGAATTATTTCAATATAAGTAAAGTCGCGGGAAATAGATGATATATCACGTTGTTTTCCGAAATAGAGCGAACATACAATTTGATTTTTATTTTCGTATGTATGTAACATTATTCGATATAATTTTTCGAATTTATGTGTTTCTGAATACATAAAAGATGATCAATAATGTATTAAAGGTCATCCCGTCAAAAGATTCCCTACTGGTATTTTATTCAACGGGTCTGATATCCGACAACCTTTTCAATGAAATCGTTACTCAAGTATTTTTTCGGCTATAATGCCTTTTGTGCATTAGGGCGATCCCTATTATAACCGTAATTTCAACTATGAATAATTGAAAGTTGTTTTTATTGAAGACGGTCATTGTTATCTAAAAATAAAGACCCCATGAAAGTGTCCCTTTCTGACGGCGAATATTGGGCTAGCTCGCCATCCGGCCGTCTTATGACGACAGGCCGTGTCGACGGCGCGTTCATGTTCCACGCGCGCCACAAAGAGATGTCAGTAACGATGTAGTGGTCCGCAAGGGCTGATGCCTGCCAGGGCTGCGGGAGTGTTGGAAAGAGATACCGCGGCCTTGGAACACAAAGGGCAAAGAAGGAACATGGCTGGGTTTTAGTCAGTAGAAGTCTGACACTCCCTTCCGCTCCGCCCACAGCGGGGGAAGGGGTCATTTGAAGGTTTCCCATCCGAAAAAAAAGGTGTCACTATTTTCACCCGTACGTCATACTAACAAAGAATTCTTCTCTCTAGATGAGCCAGCCATCCGCTCCCGCTCCGCTCAACTGACAGTATTGGTTGCTCCCGAAGCACCCAGAATACTGAGGGGGGCGTTCATTGACGCTACCGAAGACCAGCCGGTTGAGATCGAATGCGTGTCTTCAGGGGGGAAACCTGCTTCTGAGGTATTTATTGAATTTAAAGCTTTTAAAAATAATTCAAACTCATTAGATACAGAACAGTAGTACTTTAGAGTTTGAATGGTACAAGTACGTTAATGGAACAAGCCGCCACGTTGAGTTTGAGATTCTCTCCTGCCTGTGTACAACTACTTGCACCATCCAGGACATGCACCAATGAGACAAATGTTAAAGCTGTCTAGGTACCGTACCTAGATAGCTTTGTCGTTTGCCTCATTGGTCATCGATGCGACAAGAAAAAAAAAAAAAAAATGGACAACTACAGTACTTTCACAGTTTTTGTGCCTTATGACTGGGACTGTAGCTATATTTTACTGTTGTCTTTGTTTCGACAATTCAAAAGGTCTGTAACTGGCCTACTTGAAATAAATGATTTGATTGATTGTTTGATTGATTGAAAAAGTATTTTCGTTGTCTGGCCAGTTAGCTAACGTATTTACCGATATAGTATAGTTTTCTTTAGTTGTGTCTTTCACGCGTAGCATGACCACCGTAGTCAAGGATTTTGTCGACGGAAGAATCGACAAAATGACAGATAGTGCAAAGGATTCTGTCATTGTGTCGACACAATCTGTCATTTTGTCGATTCTTCCGTCTAAAAAACCCGTATCAAAAAATTTCTTCGTTTGTTTAGATTACTTGGTTGGATGGAAGCCAATCAGTGATCAAGAAGAAAGTCAAAAGTACAGTGGAACTGCTACCTGATGGTCAACGATATAGAACTAGGTTCGTATTCATTTATTTATTATCATAAAGAGTAACTAATGATTTAGTAGTTGTCATGTACACCTTTAAACAACCTCTATTAATATTTATTATACAGAGTTATTTGTAAAAAACCAACAACATCGCAGGAATAGATTACTAACATCATAAACAACACATTTTTTGTTATACGACTATTCCGAAAACAGACAAAAAAAATTCTCCATACATATGTCCGAACAGCTGATCGAGGTTTGTATGAAAAGTCGATTTTTTTTGCCTGTTTTCGAAAAAGTCTTAGAACAAATGTTGTTGTTTATGATGTTAGTAAACTACTCCTGCGAGGTTATTGATGTTTTACAAATAACCCTGTATATATTTTTTATTTATTTATGAAACGTTGGTTTCATTTGCAGCTTTCCCATATACCTTATGCTGTCGGTTGATCACCGTCTGTAGTTTTATTTTATATTGCTTTTTACTTATAAAAGACTGACTTTTAAAATTCTTTCTTCTGATTATCTTTACCTATTACTCAAGCAAAAAGGTATTGGCTCATCAGTCCTTAGTCAACCTTGACACCCTATGTGACAATCTTCAAGATACATTACATTTATGTTCTCCGTGTCGCATCTTGCATCAAAATATCACATTACACCCACCATATCGTCCAATTAACCAATTAAACAGACACCGAACACCACATACTAATTATTCGTTGTCAATCGCAGGTCAGTATTGCGGTTGACCCCAACTAAGAGTCACCATAACCAGACCATTACGTGTCAGGCGCAGAACACGGCTGACAGGGCTCCCAGGATGGCTACTGTACATATCGAGGTAATTGTCTTTGATGTTTTGAATTTTTTTTTTTCGGATGGGAAATCATCGAATGCTCCTCTGGGCGGAGCGGAAGGGAGTGTCAGACTTGTACTGACTAAAACCCATCCATGTTCCTTCTTTGCCCTTTGTGTTCCAGGGCCACGGAAGATTTCCTATTGGCTCTTGTGATACAGGGAATCCTAGTACAAGAGCCAGGGCTACACTAATGTTTGAATAATCACCTGCTTATAAAGATTTTAAGATTTTATGAAGATGGTCTAAGTTTAGTTATTGGGGTGCTAATTCCCTGAAACACATTTTTTATTTTTTTTTATATTAACCAATATTGACTGTGTCCTTGAAATCATGTACATACGCGCTAACAATTTTTTTTTGCTTTAGAAATACACTACTACATTTAGTGGGACAGGTCTACTACGGGTAAATAATATTTTTGGGAAATTGCAAATCAATCTGCCTAAAATTGACAGAAATTACCGCAATTGGAACGTAGTCTAGACAATTATAGTAATCACATCCAATGCGTGGAACAAAGGAGCTCGTGGCTAAATAATACAGCCGCTCGGATCAATCTCCAGGTTAAGCTACGCTTACCTAGGTTATTCTGAGGATGGGTGACCACTCATTAGTACCGAGTTTCCTCCGTACCTCGGAAAGCACGTTAAGCTGTTGGTCCCGGCTAAAATATGTAGATCTTTGACATTCGTTACAGGTAGGCAGTGACCCGAAAGTCTGACAACCAGTCTTACCAAGATTTATCCTTGGTTGTGGAGGTCAGATAGGCAGTCGCTCCATGTAAAATACAATATATTCAGCTGCATCCGGTTAGACTGGAGGCCGACTCCAACATAGTTGGGAAAAGGCTAGGCGGATGATGATAGTTTACCAATAAGACTTTTCTGCACTCTGTCGCTGCAGGCTGTTATTTGCTGCTGATTGCAGAAAGGGCTCATTTTCGAAGTCCTGTATCCTATGTTTTTTCCTTAAACATTCGAACATAAACTGGTAACTCAACAGTACCTTCCATTCCAGGTGAAATACGTGCCAAAAGTGAATATCACGATCAGCTCCGGTCAGTCCGGGGACAAGATCCCCGAGGGTTCGGAGCTGAGGGTCCGATGTGACGTGGACGCGAACCCTCCCGCGCAGATCTATCGGTGGTATGTCAACAACAACCCTGTGGTCGGGGACTATGCTGATGAGATGGTGAGAATGATTTTGTTATTTTTTAATTTTCTTGCGTTATATTTGGTCTCGTTGTCTATGAATTATACGAGTTAAAAATTAAATTATCTAAAGGGCGTTAGAAGACCCCTAACGAAGCCCAAAGGCATTTGATCTACCCGTCATTGCGATCATTTTTATGTTCTAGACCATACCTGGTAACCTTCTAGTTACGGAGATATTAGGGGTCAAATTTCCAAGACCCCCGTACTATTCAACCCATCCACCAACCAGCACAATGTTTTGAGTGCGTAACATTGAGTCCTACCGTAAAACGTGATTTATAACCCCAAAAAAAATCATTTGCCAGCAATAATTTATGCGTAAAGATATTTATTTCGATGTACATAATGCTTGGTTGACGGCTTTGTGAAGGGTCCGTTTACATCCTGTGAATTTCGTTTCACAAATAGCTAGCTTCTAATTTTATTGGACCAGTGGATTTATGCATTGGTTCATCACCATCATCGTCATTTCAACCGAAAGACGTCCACTGCTGGACATAGGCCTCCCCCAAGTGTCGCCACATTGACCGGTCCCGTGCGTCTCGCATCCCTTTACCTTGGTTGCTGCCAGAGTTTTGGGTTTTTTAGTGTTATGCTTTGCACGCTCTTTTTGCAATAGTCAGTGGTGGGAATGAGATACTACATGTTTTGGCATGTATTTAATCGAAACCTTAATTATGCCCATTTCGAATACTTAAAACACACTTCAACAACAACAACGTTCATTTATTTCCAGGTAACTTTGGCCCATATACACTACACACACTAATATAAAGGGTGTAAAAAGACACTTAACGAAGCCTAAAGGCACTCTTTATCCTCATCATTGCGATCATTTTTTTGTTCTGGACCATACCTAGGAACCTTCTAGTTACGGAGATATTAGAGGTCAAAATTCTAACTTTTTTTTTAGTTACTAGTTTTTAAGGTTATATCTTTATTTTTCACATATCCATGACCCGTTCACTATTCAATGCATCCATCAACTCAATGTTTAGAGTGCGTTACGTTGAGTTTTTCCGTAAAATGTGAATTTTCACCCCAAAAAAGTCGTTTCCCAGCAATATTCTTTGCGTAGAGTTACTTGGTTTGATATACAAAAAGTTTGTTTGACGGCTTCGTTAAGGGTCCGTTTACACCCTGTATGACCTTCGACACGCTAATATATGTAGGTACTCACTGATCATCTTTTGTGATGTGTCCTAGCATAATAACTACAACCAACCTGGACAGTACAAATCGTTTTTGAAAATACTAGAAAGTGTTAAGAAGAGGAGTGTGTAAAATTAGTGATCCATATGTTATAGATCAACGAGGCAAGCCGCCCGGCTTTGCACGGGTACAATTTACTAACAGCGCCACCTATCGTGACAAAAACTACCCTATCTTTCAAGCTAAAACCAACCTTACACATTCACAAAATTTCATAAAAATCGGTTGAGTGGTTTCGAAGATTAGCGAGTACGAACGTACTGACACGTGATTTTTATATTTAGAAAACCTTTTAGAGGATCAAGTAAACATTCTCCTTTTGTCATTCATTCCAAAAGGAACATAACAAGTAATGTTAGTATCCTTATCTCAAGATTAACATAAAGGTTTATTTAAGCCCGCACTCGACGAGACAAATTGCGACATTAATGTCTGACACTGCGAAGTGTACGCTTCTCGGTTGAGGAGATTTCGCAATAAATGTCTGACACACAATCGTACTGGAATAGCGTGTAAAGTTTCAATGTAAAGAGTGTGTTTACAATGTTAATAAATTGAATCTAGTTGTATCCATCTCTCATTGTCCGTTGGTCACTTCCGCGGAGCATGTGATCCTGGGTTCGATTTCCAGGCAATTTTTCTCAACAAACAATTTCTCAGTAACAGCCACTAAGTCTGAAATTGAGCCTGGTTGACGGCAAAAGGCTCACTCCCGGTTATTAAGACTTAAAATATAATTGGTAAAATGTGGGTGTACCATAGGATACACCTCTGCCTAACCCTTCGGGGATTAAAGGTGCCATGTTATATTATGTTGTGTCAATTACACTACAGAATTTCTTCTACTGAATTTTACTTCGGCAGTTAAAGAAATCCTTTATGGATTACTTTCCATAAATTGGTCACGATAACTAGACACCAAGGTGTATCGTTTTATCCTGTAAATCGGTTGTGGTGGTCAGGTAGTCAGTCACAGTGGTATACAGCTGCTTTCGATAAGACTACCAGTCCGCGTCGCGGAGCTTGTAGCTTTATATTCCCCAAATAATAATAATTCAACCCAGCCTGTTCCTAGCTGCTCTCCCCTCAATGACCCCAAGCCGAGGTCCGAACCCCACAGGGGGTGCAAGCGAGCGGTCATTTAATAATATCCTAGTTTTTAAGCTCTGGCTGGGGGCCTTAAATTCATTTGAGGTCACCACAGGCTAATCCAGTTGAGCAGTATTGCCACCTTATCGAGGTGAACCGCGACTGTCCCTCCCAGACTGGAAGCCGACCCCAACATAGTTAGGAAAAGCCAGAATATAATAACCATTCACAACACAAGGTAGCAATATGCCAACACATTTAAACTTCCATTCAACTTATTTGCAGCAACAAAGTTAACCAACACCACGCAACAACAGCAACAAAGCAATAGTAAACTCATTAATAAAGCAACAGAGAGCAGTTCACGTTAAGTTTGCAATTCAACTGAAATTCACGGTGTGCGCAACTCATTCATGCATTAAGTATATTATGCAATGTGCTGAAAAATTTAACGTTTGTTGCAGTCATAAGTAAAAATGGTTATGTGGGAATTTACGCAATAAATGTAACGTTATAGGGAATGCGGTAACTGGGAATGAGTTTCAAAAGCCTCCTCCTTGAAACTTAATTTCATAAAACCAAGATTGAAGATTTTGTCTTATTTTTCCCGTGGCTAAACAATAACAGCAGCTCGGGTCGATCTTTAAGTTAAGCCGTGCTTGCCTAGGTTGGTCTGTGGATGGGTGACCACCCATTACATACCGAGTTTCTTCCGTGCCTCGGAAAGCACGTTAAACCTTTGGTCCCGGGAGCCATTTATAGATCTTTGACAGTCGTTAGGTAGTCAGTGGCCCAAAAAGTCTGACAACCAGTCCTACCAAGGGGTATTGTATTACCCAGTACTAACTGGGTTGTGGAGATCAGATAGGCATTCGCTACATGTAAAATACTGGTATTCAGCTGCATCCGGTTAGACTGGAAGTCCCCCACATAGTTGGGAAAAGGCTAGGCAGATGATGATGATGAAGATTTTGTTTGTTCTGTTTTGGTAACAAGCAAGCAATTGACTTAAAACTATCATATCACAAAATCCCATGTTTATTGTCGAAGGCGTAAGTGATCATCTCAAACTCCCAAAATTCCTAAGCGTGGTAACAATGGACTTCGGGACTGTGGTAACAATGGACTTCGGGACTGTGGTAACAATGGACTTCGGAACTGTTCAAAAGAAATTACGCGGCCCTGGAACACAAAGGGCAAAAAAAAGGAACATGGGTTTTAGTCAGTAGAAGTCTAACACTCCCTTCCTCTCCATCCAGAGCAGGGAGGGTGATAAAAAAAAGCGTGGTAACAATCATTGAACGTAGTATAATGGGTGGAAAAGTACCCTTAACTAAGCTGAAAGGCACTTGTTCTTCCGGTCATTGCGATCATTTTTTTGTTCTAGACCATACCTGAGAACCTTCAAGTAACGGAGATATTCGGAGTCAAAGTTCCAACTTGTCCACAAGTCATTATGCTGTTAGGTGCACCTCTGCCTAACCCTTCAGGGATTACAGGCATTATGTTATGTTGTTATAATGTAATAAAAACATTACAGTACTTATAGCGTCTTATTTTGTTGTAGATCATCTTCAACGTGACTCGAAAACACCACAACGCTGTGGTCAGATGCGAAGTAAGCAACTCCGTTGGGAAAGGCGAAGGAAATATCACATTGGAAGTTACTTGTAAGTATTATTACATTTTAGTTTTGATGTGAATCATCATCATCATCATCATTTCAGCCGAAAGACGTCCACTGCTGGACATAGGCCTCCCCCAAGTATCGCCACATTGGCGACTCGCATCCAGCGGATCCCTGCAACCTACACCAGGTCATCGGTCCACCTAGTGGGAGGCCTTCCAAAGCAACGCCTTCCGGTTCGCGGTCGTCACTCCAGAACTTTCGGCCCTATCGGCCATCCGTTCGGCGAGCAATGTGCCCTGCCCACTGCCACTTAAGTTTGGCTATTCTTCGGGCTACGTCGGTAACCTTGGTTCTCTTGCGGATGTCCTTATTTCTGATTTGATGTGAATACGTCTTTAAAATTGCTTCTATAGTGGGAGGCAAGTCAAAAAACGAATGATAACAAAATCGGGGTTTACAGTTTGGTGTTGCAGCTTCATATCTATCAACTCCATCCTAAATTCAATTACACCATTGGATAGCTAAAGGATCAAATAATTCATTACGCCCAGGGCTGGGGGACTGTTCAAAAGAGATACCGTGGCCCTGGAACACAAAGGGCAAAGAAGGAACACGGATGGGTTTTAGTCAGTAGAAGTCTGACACTCCCTTCCGCTCCGCCCAGAGCGGGGGTGGGGGGAGGGGGTCATTTGATAATTTCCTAACAGAAAAAAAAAATTGAAGACTGTGATACATCGCGCGGGATAGGGTTAAGCGCCGCCATTTTGAGGTCATTTTATTAATTAAATCGATATTTTCACTAATTAGTATAACTTTTGACTCGGAAAAGCTACGACTTGCATTTTTTTTTTCAGGGTTATGCTAATGATCTAGGATCGTTTTTTTATATCAGTGTTACCGGGTCGGGTTGGCTTCTAGTCTACCCAGATGCAGCTGAATATCAGTATTTTACATAGAGCACACATCCCAATTAGTACTGGGTAAAACGATACCCCTTGATAAGACTGGTTGTCATACTTTCGACTACCTATAACGACTGTCAAAAATCTACAAATGACAGCGGGGTCCAACGGCTTAACTTCCCGATGAACGGATGAAACTCGGTATGTAACGGGTGGTCACCCATTCACGGAACAACCTAGGCAAGCGCGGCTCAACCTAAAGATTGACCCGAGCGGCTGTTATTATTTATACGTTTATACGTTAAGCCGTTGGTCCCTGGTGTGTATATTTGTAGATCTTGGACAGTCGTTAGGTAGTCAGTGGCCCAAATAAGTCTGACAACCAGTCTGACAACCAGTCTTACCAAGAGGTATCGTATTACAATCCAGTTAGTACTGGGTGTACTAACTGGATTGTGGAGGTCAGATAGGTAGTCGCTCCATGTAAAATATTGGTATTCAGCTGCATCCAGTTAGACTGGAAGCCGACCCTAACATAGTTGGAAAAGGCTAGGCAGATGTTGACATGTACTTATTCATCCACGAAAGGAAAATTAACGACTCACAACTTTTATGTTTACTCTAAATTCCCGGTGACACTAATAAAATTAAATATATTGATTTAAAACAAGATATCCAATGAAATTCCCCAAAAACACTCGAACAGAACAAATTTTTGACATTTTATTACTCAACGTCATGCTCCGGTTTTCCAGTGGGAAAAATAGCCGCGATGTTTATACTGATGATACAACAACCATAACATTGTGCGCGGGCGCAGAGGCCGTGACGTCAGTGCGTACTAAACACTGATTTGTTGGACAAGAAAATGTATTGGCTGATGAGAAGACAAACAAACGAGTAACGAATTTTTCTTTCTAAAACTGTTGCTTTTAGACTAGAATTTTGATTCGTTTCGTGAATTGTTTGAGTGTATTTACGGACACTTCCATAAACGTTGTTATGGTAACTACCCTTGTTGTTACGTTCGGCTATAGAACTAATCTAGAAGTAACAGACAACAGTTGTATAACTACTGCGGCAATAGGGATGTTTCCTGAGTAAAAATAAAATTGATTCTATTTATTCCGTCAGTTAGATTATCGAAAAACATTCGATACGTATTTTTTGTTTTATTAAATCAATAAAAATCGACGAAGATAAAACGCATCAAAGATCATGAGTGGGGGCTTGTGACGTCATTTTCCGGCAAGAAGTGTACCGAAATGTGACGTCACACGAGTTTTCGACGCATTGTATAGTCCTCATTTTTTGTTTACGTGAAAAAAGAGAAAATACGTGTCCAATATTTTTTGGAAATATATCTGACGGACTAATTAGACAATAATATAATAATTAGATTTTTTGGTCATCTACCCTATTGGAGGAGGTCGTAGCTAAATAATTACAGCCGCTCGGATCGATCTTTAGGTTAAGCCGTGCTTGCCTAGGTTGGGCTGTGGATGGGTGACCGCCCATTACATCCCGAGTTTCCTCCGTGCCTCGGAAAGCACGTTAAGCCGTTGGTCCCGGCTGTTGTTTGTAGATCTTTGACAGTCGTTAGGTAGTCAGTGGCCCAAAAAGTCTGACAACCAGTCTTACCAAGAGTTATCGTATTACCCAGTACTACCTGGGTTGTGGAGGTCAGATAGGCAGTCGCTCCATGTAAAATACTGGTATTCAGCTGCATCCGGTTAGACTGGAAGCCGACCCTAACATAGTTGGGAAAAGGCTAGGCAGATGATGGTCATCTACCCTATTGAGTTTGCTTCATCTATTAAACGATAATAAGAACAATCCGCGTCGAATAGTTATAAAATCTGATAATTATAATCATTGACATTACTTTCTGATGTTCGTTCTAGCTGTACTACGTTCAAAATATTATCCTGTCTGTCAGCCAATCAACATCGGAATCCGTTTAGCCGGTAACACACATATCGCGTAACTTTCGCTTTTACAATATGTACAGATATTGGCAAGCTTAGTTAGTTTTCGTTAGCATTTCGTAGTTTCATTTGGCCAACCGTTAGCAGGAATTTCAGGGCATATAAGCTCGTTTTTTAATCGTGCGTAGGCGCGTCTACGCGCCTTTTGCCATACGCGCAATTTGTACGAGCGTTAACGCGCTTATAAGTTCGAATAAGCGCGAGCCGCGAGACACACTGACACATTGCTACTGACAGAATCCACCAGTTCAAGCGACCACGCTGGAATAAGTGCGTCTACGCGCGCTCGAATTATTGAAGCGCTAAATGGGACGCACGCTTACTTGCTTAAGCCGGTACGAGCCGAAAAATACGCTAGTCTGAAACCGCTCTTATTGAAGCTGCCTTATCTTTACTAACGTCCTGGCAGAAAACAAAAATATTATTGTATGCTATCCACTCACCAAACTCTTTGTTCCCAGATCCACCAACATTCAGAACGCGACCTCAGAATGTAGAAACTGACATCGGTTCCACTGTGACACTCAGCTGTGACGTGGAAGGACAGCCGAAGCCAGAGATCAGATGGCTGTTCCATGAGCCAGGACGGATAGGGGTAAGTGAATACCATGGTGGAATAACCAGCCGGGTGAATGAGGAAGTGTTTTAACTCAGTTACATGCAATTGGTGAGGCTATAGTGTATACGCCGCTATACGCCGATGATAATGAAAACAGCACATACTCCTACCGCCTTAACCACATAGTGGCTGATCCCATTGTCCTAGGATTCCCAATGGTACGACGGCATCATCATCATCATCAACATCCACTGCTGGACAAAGGCCTCCCCCAAGTATCGCCACATTGACCGGTCCAGTGCGTCTCGCATCCAGCGGATCCCTGCAACCTTTACCAGGTTATCGGTCCACCCAGTGGGAGGCAACGTCTTCCAGTTCGCGGTCGTCACTCCAGAACTTTCCGGCCCCATCGGCCATCCTTTCTGCAAACAATGTGCCCTGCCCACTGCCACTTAAGTTTGGCGTACAAATAAGAAAATCGTTGCTCCCTATAATTTGCACGTCAAATTATATTGAGCGTACAGCAGTCCACTGCTGGACATAGGCATCTATAATAGCACGCCATTGAACTCAAAGCTTGAGGTTCTAATAACTTTGTAGTGCGAACATATTCTGATTCTCTTTTGCTTATAAGCAAGTTACTAACTCTTCTCTAAGAGATCTATTTGCGGTTAAAACGGTTAACATAACATAACATCACGCCTGCAATAGCCAAAGGGTTAGGCTGAGGTGTACTTAATAGTACACTCATATTTCGCCAGTTATATTTAAGTCCCATGTAATAGGGGGCGAGCCTATTGCCATCAGCCGGGCGCCATTCCAATGTCCGTGGCTGCTACTGAGAAATTCCTGATAGAAAAACCCAATATCTCTTTGCCCGACCCGGGAATCAAATCTCTTGCTCAATAGTCGTAAAACGAATATGTTTAAGAAAATAAATCTTTCCAGTTTTCATATATTTCTAGATGAATGAGTAATAAGTATGTTCCATATCGTTTGAAAACATTACGACAAGTCTAAAAAAATGAGTCTCAATGACTAAAATTGCCCCAAACCGCAAAAAACATGTGGTAAAATTAGATCACTCATCATTATTATATAGAAACTATAGTATTACTAACAGATATGTAGGTGCTGTCCGTGTGGTCCAGATGGTCTAAAATATTCAAGAAGTCTAGACTGGACTACTGAGATATTAAAACAGCAGGTGGCTTAGATATCACGATTTTAAACTTCACTGACTCACTGTAATCTAGAAATACTTACGATTAGTATAGCGTAAAGGAACTAAAAAAAGAGATTGAAGGCCTATGGTCAGCAGTGGGTGATTCCGGACTGATATGATGATGAAAGGAATTAAAATCATCATCATTCTTCTGCCCTTATCCCCATTTATTTAGGGTCTGCGCTGCATATCATGAAAGGAACCAAAATTATTATCTTATCATCTTATTAAACTCCTTAGCGTACTGAGATGGACAACAATTGTTAACCCCCTAGTTCTTTTAGGGTTCCGTAGTACAACAAAGAAAGGAGTTATAGTTTCGCAATGTCCGTCTGTATATCCGCAGCATAGCTCAAAAACTTATTTTTTTTTCTCGCGTACCCCATAGTGTCGTACGTCGTTGGTCTTTAAAAAATATTGTTAACTAAGTAAGCTTTACAAGTTTACGAGTAATAGTCGACCAACTTATAAAATGTACTTGCAGAACATATTTTCCTAAACATAATGTATGGGAGAACAGGTTTTTTAACTGCAAATGTAAGTTTGTTTTTTATTATTACAATAAAAATCATCGTTCGGAGGCAAATCCACATATTTTGATGAGCAACTACGGAACCCTACATTGTGCGTGGCCCGACACGCACTTGGATAGTTTTTTTTTAGAAACGAACCGTTTTTGGTGTAAGAAACCGTCGTAATCGATTAAATTTTTTTATTCAAGTACCCTGTAATTGTAGGTCATGCGCTAGTAGTACAACTGTTACCCCAAAACTTCTCACTCGACACTTTTGACAGCGTTTTCCGAATATTTAAATAATCGTACTTACTACCTAGAAATTCCTGATGGAAAATTCCAATAACAATTTGCCCGATATGGGAATTGAACCCCGATCTCATGCTCAGCAATCGCGCTTGCAACCACTAGACAACGGTAGTTTCACAAATTATATTCTACTAAAATATCTGTCATAGTCCGTCGTCCACAACCGGTCCGAAGTCCGGTCCAAACAGTTTTACCGCAGCATTACCGTGCCGTGTAAAAACACGATGAGCTACCAATAGTAGACAGTGTTACGTGAACGTGTGCTCTTCTCCAGCAGGTCAAAGGAAAGGCTCCGAACTTGAAGGTGTACGTGAACAGGGAGACAGCTGGACGGTACATCTGCAAGGTCATCGAGGAGGGGTACCCGGAAATCGAGAGCGAAGCCACCATCTTTATAAAGAGTAAGTTCATTATGGAAGCATAAAAAATTGTCGATGAATTAGTTATAATGTCGAGATTTATAATAGTACATTTATAAGTGGGGAAACTTTGTTATTGCAGTCGAGGCAGAATTCACACCAATGTCGCAGGCGAGGTTTATTGAAGAAGTATTTAGTAACGTATCTACATTTCGTTCTTAGAACTTTCAAACTTTTGCCTTTTGACTGTCATGACAAAGTTGTATTTACACTTTAGAAATAGAACACAGTTTTTCTAATTTATCTATTTTAGTAAACATGCAATAGTAACTCTCTTTGATATTTTAAATTACTTTAATTTATGCCACACAAAATAAAATGTATTTTTTCAACTCAACTTAATTATTTGATATCATGAAAGCTTACAAAGAGCGTTAACCCTATTGACTTTGAAAGGTTTACTTACTTTAACATATAATGTACATATATTTAGTATTCAGTGTGAGATGAAGTTAATATTAACTGGGAAAAAGTATCTTAAAGGCCTAAAACTAATTATCAAGAACCCACTTGAAGAAGGAGCTCGTGGCTAAATAATAACAGCCACTCGGGTCAATCTTCAGGTTAAGCCGCGCTTGCCTAGGTTGGTACGTGGATGAGTGACCACCCATTACATATCAAGTTTCCTCCGTGCCTCGGAAAGCACGTGAAGCCGTTGGTCCCGGCTGCCATTTGTAGATCTTTGGTAGTCGTTACAGGTAGTCAGTGGCCGGAAAGTCTGACAAACAGTCTTCGGTACTAACTGTGTTGTGGAGGTCAGATTGGCAGTCGCTTTATGAAAAATACTGGTATTCAGCTGCATCCGGTTAGACTGGAAGCCAACCCCAACATAGTAGGGAAAAGGCTAGGCAGGTGATGATATCATGAACCCACTATTAACACTGTAAAACATAATTTGGAGCCAGAGTGAGCCGTGGTCTCGTATCGCTACCCTGCAATTTCACCATCCTGATGATTTTAATGACCACTCATCTTTTCCTCCTAGGTGCACCAAAGATCCTGTCAAACAGGACCCAGTTTGGAATGGAGGGCGAAAGCGTACGAATAGAATGTGCTGCTCGATCGGTTCCTAAACCTGATGATATCAGGTGGTACTTCGAAGGTCGGGAGATCAGTGTGATTCAAAATCCGGTAAGTTGGATTAACAGAACCTTCGTTTCGTTTTTAAAACTCCAAATAATACACAGTGTAAAAGGTCCTTCACGAAGCCGTCAACCAAGCATTCTGTTCATTTAACTAAGTAACTCTATGCAAAAATTATTGCTGGGAAACGACTTCTTTTTTCGGTGTGAAAATGTATGTTTTTTCGGTAGGACTCAATATGTAACGCACTCAAAACATTGTGTTGATTGATGTTTTGAGTAGTACAGGGGTCTTGGAGGTATTTAAAGTACAGTTATAACATTAAAAAATGTATTAGCTAGCATCTTTACATCGGATTTAATAACTTTTGTACTTTATTACTTTTGTACTTTTAGAACAAAAAAAAAAAAAATGGACGCGATCAGCTGCTGCTCAGATCATTTAGTATGAAACGAGTTTTTTTGTTGTTGTAAATTTCCTAAAGTCAGAACAAAAGTTACTCAAGAAGCTACTTTTAAGTGTTAGGTACTGTTTTTCAAAACCCTGTATAGTCTATATCCATCCCTACCATGCTTCTTTGTTTCAATTATTTCTCATTTTTTAATGTTTTATTTTAAATAATAATAACAAATCTTCCTTTCATCCTTTCCAGTATTTTCCACAGAATTCTGATTCACAATTGTTTTGCAGGATTACGCAACACTAGAAGAATCTTTACCAGACGGCGTGATAAAATCAAGCCTGGTGATAAGAGCCAGTCAGTCCAAGCACTATGGGCAGTACAACTGCAGCGTCACCAATGAGTACGGAAACGCTAATGCTGCTATCATGTTGAAGCCTTTGAGTAAGTTGAAGAACTGTCAGTTCTTGTGTTGTTATTTTCATATTTTAACTGACTGGTAAGGTTGTCAGTTAAAATTATATTGTGCAGACGCCTTCACATCAAGCTACCAGAAACTGTCAAATTTTCCCCATCAACCTTGAACCTTATGATTCTTCAATAAAGTTGAAAATCTATTAAAGAAATTTGACAGCTTGTAATAGTTTGATGTGCTGGCGTCTGTACAATTAGTTGTTGCCCACAACTTTCGTTCGTGTGAAACTATTATAAAAATATTAAGTACTTCTTATTTGAATTGGATTTTGTTAACAATTTCAAGGGTTTTAATTTTTTCCACGAAACCCTGATTCTTTTTCTAAAAGAAAAGTAGCCTCAATTACTCCTTATAACATCAGCTATCTGCCAGTCAGGGTCCCGTCAAAATCGGTCCAGCCGTTTCTCTGGAACAAACAGAGAGACAGACAAAACTTAAAGAAAAAGTTTTTTTTTTAAGTACCATGTAATAATTTCAAACGCATTTAGTAAAAAGCTGTTATTTTAAAATTATAAACAGACACTTAAATTTTATGTACTTGTATAGATTGCATGTATAGGTAACATGCTACCTTCTCTGCATGAGAAGAGACCTTTGTTCTGCAGAGGGTCAATAACAGACTGGTATTATATTTTTTTTTTTAGTTTAAAGTCTCCTTTTAGCTGAATACAGTTGCCAATTTATCGGGTGTCTTTTTCTCGCAATAAATGGTACAGGACGGTCGAGTTCAAGGTGGACAGATTAACTAGTACTTCACAAGTGTTCTACAAGAGTCCTCTTGTTCAAGTGGGGTGAAATTGCGTAGTCTGAGCCACAGTGATTTCTTGTGCATTTTTTGATTTATTCACACCTCTGATTCGTGTAATCATAGATCTGAAAATTTATCTACGTCGCCTTTAATACTCCACTGTTGAATTTGAAGTTCTAAAAATAAAAAAATGGAATTTAAGTGTGGGTGCACATTTTCGCCGAGACACTCCGAATTGAAAGTTGTGTGAGAGTGTACAGTCACGAGCACCAATATGTATACACTTTCCTAAATTTACAAGCAGTTTTCTAGAGAAATAACGATTGTAACTTGGAGATAGGATCTCCTTAAAAAAACTATGAGTTCCACGTTCCAGAATATTATGTTTGTAATAACATGAAATTTTATTCTGACAGTAGGAGAAAACTACTTTTAAAAATTGTTCAGTGTTCACATCTTGGTGCTCATGACAGCCAACACCGACGTTAGACGAGCGCTCATACACTCTTGCACTCGTCCTGTCTCGAAGTATGTCGACGACAGTGAACAGCCACCTTCACAGATAACTTTCTTTCCAGAAACCCTACCCCTCTACATAATCCTCATCGGCGTGACCTCCGGCATCATAATCTTCTCTGCCTTCATCATCCTCGTGATCGTCTGCCACAGACGAAGACGGAAGAAGGGACAGATGAATGAGAAGCCTGACGTCACGGTGACCACTGGGGATATGTATAACAAGGAGAGTGATCGGAGCTCTAATATCAGTGATCTGAAGCTGCAGCTGCCGCAGAGTGATGGTAGTTATGAGTTGGTGAGTTCTTGAGATCATAAGAGTAGGATCTTCTTTTTTTTCGATTGGGAAATCATCAAATGACCTCTCCCGTTCTAGGCGGAGTGGAAGGGAGTGTCAGACTTCTACTGACTAACCCTCTTTCTTTTAAGACCCTTGAGTTTTATTCTTGCTACTTCTTCTCCAGAATAGTCAGAAAGAAATTGTCGACAGACTTGTACTGACTAAAACCCATCCACGTTCCTTCTTTGCCTTTTGTGTTCCAGGGCCACGGTATCTCTTTCGAATAGTCCCGCAGCCCCGGCAGACCTAATGACTACTGCGCTAGCCATTGCGACTTGTAGGCAGTTGCTAGGCAAACCTTAAAAAAAATATCGAATGCCATTCTAAACCAGTCTCTTCCCTCCCCAGGACTATACAAGCTCCGATCGTTCAGATAGCAAGCTGCACGCAGGCCTACCCCTGGCTGGGCCTGTGGCACTCCCGAACATGCGCCACGACGATCCTCTGATGCAGTTCCGGTACAGCAACGACTACTCCGACCCTACGTACAGTGACCCTTACTTTAAGGTAGGTGGGGTTTCTACCATCAGCTCTTGTAGCAGTAATACTTTAATGCCATTTTAGTGTGGGAACGAGATGGAGGTATTCGGGACGTCTAGCTTCAGCTCTTGCCACACCCTTATGAAAAGGTATTTCTGTCAGTAATTCGTTGGGATAGCCAAAAATTTTGATGCATAAATTCTTCTAAGATATTCTAAAGTGCATCCTGGACAGTAAGCAGTAGTAGTAGAGGAGGTTTGTAAACGGGGATAACTTACAGTGGTACGGGGGAGCATAGAAGGTTTTTCAGCAAGCATATTCAGCATGAAATGGGTATAAGAGTAGAGGAAGACCAAAGAAACGATGGATGGACTGTGTTAAGGATGATATGGCAAAAGGAGGTGTCTGATGAGATGACGAGTAATAGAGAAGTATGAGAAGAAGACAACATGTTTCGCCGATCCCAAATGAATTGGGATAAGGGCAAGTGAATGATGAATGGTCCTGGACAGTAGTGTAGATCGATGTAGATAGTATCAGAAACTCACTAACGAGACCTGTTAGTGAGTTTCTGATAAAATAAAAATAATTTGTTTCTTTGGTACGAGCGTAATTGTTATGGCGACACGATATAAGAATATTGATTAGTCAAATGAGTCGGTGACCGCCTATGTCGTTGAAATAGTTTCTTAAAAAGCTAGGTCTGTGCTCAACTTTTAACGTGAAAGCAAGAATTTTGTTTGTCTCTGCATCACCCAAAGGTTGCCGTCAAAAAATGCCAATAGCATCAAATCTGCTTCTGTACTCTGTGCTTGAAGTGTTAAATAAATAAACCTTGATTATTATTTTTTGTCTAATCTATAAAATGTTAAAAATTATTCAGATACAAAGACAAAAATTCTAACATTTCGAAAAAAAAAAACATAAAAAAACTTTTTCACATAAAATAATATTTAAAAGGCATTTGTATTTTCAAAGCCTATTTAATAATATAGAACAGAGTTTAAAATTAGAGCTCATACAAGCACTTTAGTCCGCCATAATGTTTTCATTTTTACTTTTATTACAAAGAAAACCACAGCTAATGCTACTTCAAAGAGAACAGCTTATTTTTACAAGCTCGAATCCAGATCAAACTACAAAAGTGAAAAAGAAACCAATTTGACAGCCACAAGTTATCTGAAATAATACCTTTGTACGTAAATATAACAGAATAGGTGCAGAACGTCCACTTTATCCAAGACGGGATTATACGGGGTGTAAGGGACAGCCCTCCACAAACTGTTAGGGTGCATTCAGCTCCTTATTTTGAATTGTATTCCACTGGAATTTTGTTCCGGAAAATTATAATTTTTTTCATTTACTATTCCTTTATTTCAAGGTAAAATTACATCCCCTGTACGAAACACTGCATTTATGTAAATAATACGGCTATGTGTGAATGACGCGTGAAATCAGCTGTTTACTTCCTGCCTAGCTACAAAGTTCATTGAACTCGTCGTCGTGCTTGCTGTTCAATACGTGCGTTTTGCTACGGTAACGATACATTGACTCACCCAAATCCATTTAGTAGTTTTTGCGTGAAAGAGTAACAAACATCCATCCATCCTTTATAATATTAGTAGAATTAGTAGGACGATTTATTGCTTTGGGACCATCTCTAAAATCGTAGTAATTAAATAAAGACATAATGGAGTAGCTGTATTGTTCAAAATGGTAACTTCAGAGACCCTGTACAAGTTTTTAGTTTCATTTCAATAAAACTTAGAATAATGATATTTCTGCACTTACCCTGCAATATAACCTACTGCGGTAAAATAAAAGTGGTATTATATGTTTCATGGCAGAGCCCCGCAGGCTACGTGTACGACTACCCGCAGGGGTACGCCCCCCCGCCCCACCTCCGGGTTCAGTCACCCCCCCTCGAGCCTCCCAGTAGGTAAGTACATGATTATTTTATTTTTATTTTCTTTATTTTAGGAGTTAAAAGGGAATTTAGGGTTGTCATGGTAACTCGTTCGAGACGCCTTTAATACGCGAATTTTATAAGTTTCCAACTTCTTTGTTGAGATACGTGGATTAAAGGTTAAGTTATCATTTAAAGTAAAGTTTATTTTGGAAAAATGTATGGATACTGTAAAGGTTACTTTTATTCATTTTCTCCGCGTTTAATAATTATGAAAAATTAGCTTTTAGTTAGTTTAGTGTTAATTTAGAATTTGACAATCAATTCGGGTTGTACTCTGCTTGAAATAATACAATTCAATCATGATTCGAAAGACACGTGGCGCCATCTATTATCTTAGAACGTTATTGTTGTTTTCTCGGGAGCAGTACTTTTTTTCGGGATAAAAAGTACCCTATGTCCGTTTCTGTACACCTGACAACGTATATGCAAAATTTCAGGATGATCGGTTCAGTGGTTTAGGCGTGAAATGATAACAAACAAATAAACAAACTTACTTTCGCATTTATATGATCAAGTAAGGAAGTAAGGATATGTTTCGTGTTTTTTCCCTTAATTATTGGCTGGCTGGCTGATTATGTATGTTAGTCATCATCATCTGCCTAGCCTTTTCCCAACTATGTTGGGGTCGGCTTCCAGTCTAACCGGATGCAGCTGAATACTAGTATTTTACATGGAGCGACTGCCTATCTGACCTCCACAACCCAGTTAGAACTGGGTAATACGATACCCCTTGGTAAGACTGGTTGTCAGACTTTTTGGGCCACCGACTACCTATAACGACTGTCAAAGATCTACAAATGACACCCGGGCCCAACGGCTTAACGTGCTTTCCGAGGCACGGAGGAAACTCGGTATGTAATGGGTGGTCACCCATCCACAGACCAACCTAGGCAAGCGCGGCTTAACCTAAAGATCGATCCGGGCGGCTGTTATTACTTAGCCACGAGTACCTCCTGATTATGTATGTTAGTGCAGTCAAAAAAAGAATCTGGTGTGTAGATAAGAAATTAATTTCCAAGCAACAACTTTGTTAATAGGAAAATAACAAAATAGTTGCTATTACAAATAAATGTGAACATAATTACAAATGCAGACCTCTTTTTTAAAGGCGCAACTCGTGGCTAAATAATAACAGCCGCACTGTTTGACTTTAAGGTTAAGCCGCTCTTGCATAGGCCGGTCTGTATATGGGTGACCATTATAATATGGGTTTCCTCCGTGCCTCTGAAAGCACGTTAAACCATTGGTCTCGGCTGTCATTTGTAGATTTTTGACAGTCGTTACAGGTAGTCAGTGGACCGAAAGTCTGACAACCAGTACTAACTGGGTTGTGGAGGTCAGATAGGCAGTCGCTCCATGTAGAATACTGGTATTTAATTGCATCCTGTTAGACTGGAAGCCGACCCCAACCTAGTTGGGATGAGGGTAGGTAGATGACACCTCTTTTTTAAGTTTGCTGCCTACATATCTATTTCTTTGACTATAATAGTCTAAGCCTTAGACTAAGGGATAAAAATATTACATTAAATAAAATAGATGTAAGCCAACGATTCATTTGTTACAGGCTTAAGTTAAAAGCGATCTCATTTGGACTATGACAACTTAATAACTACTCAATCTGAAGTTTTTACGAGACAGCCCTCAGTCGACATGAAAAATGTGGTTTTCTTTTGATTTTTTGTTCAGATAGTTTTTGTCTGAAATTGTTATTTTTATGTGAGGATAAAATAAAATCCTATTCTAGCCGCGATATTGTCAAGCTGTGTCTGTCTAGCGAATGTGTTTACTTAATCTCCATATTTTGGTATAATAATATGTTGTATTTTCTTTATGACAATCTAAGAAAAACATGTATGCGTATTTTTCGTATTTGATAAAAAAAAACTCAGATTTAGCATTGTTGATTTAAAGGAGGCTATTCTTTCAGGCTTATCGATCACCAAAACATTGGCAACCCTACCTAATATTATTATCTTGTAATCCCAAAGAAATAAAATTATGTTTAGCAAGTTAATCTATTTTTTCGAACAGTTTAGCTCGCCCTAAAACAAAAATACTAGACGAGGTTAGACCCTTTTTCATTGTGTAAGCTGAGCATGAGGTCCCGGGATAGATTCCCAGGTCGGGCTAATTGTTATTGGATTTTTCTATCAGAAATTTCTCAGTAGCAGCCACGGAGTCTGGATTTTGTGCCTAGTTGATGGCAATAGGCTCGCCCACTATTACATTGGGCTTAAACATAACTGGCGAAATGTAGGTGAACTATTAGGTACAAGTCTGCCTAACCATTCGGGGATTACAGGCGTCATGTTATGTTATAAGTAGGTTTTCTCACTGAAAAGGGTACAAGAACATTCAAAATAGAAACAAAACATAACTTTAAATACTACCTCAGTATCCAAGTAAAATAATCACACAAACACGATACCAAAACTAATTCAAAATAATCTCCAATTCTAAATACTAAACCAGATCAGAATCCTATCTTAACACTCGACAACAGACCCCACACCACTGCACAGCCAAACTAAACGGTAATTCCTCTCCCCAGGTCGCTGCAAGGTTCATTAACGAGGAGCATCGACACAGCATCAACCCTCCCCTTGTCAGCAGGCAATGGATCGCAAAACAACACGTTACAACGAACGAACAAGTCACCAGATGAAACGGACGCCATTAATAATTTGGGGCTTCCCGTCGGCGACGGTAAGTGCAAGTTCAGAGTTGGAGCTAGTTGATAACTTTAGTTTTGTTGGGAAATTATGCTGTGTTTTAAATAGTTGCAGTTAAGTTATTGGTTTAAGTAACAGAGTGAAATGTTTACAGCTAATGGAGTCGGATCCTATAAGAACTTTAAAGTTAATTACACGATCAACGTCGCATTTATACCTTGATCAATGTGGAAAAGAAATGAAGCTGCTATCAGTCCAATTTTATTTTAAATTAGTTGTGCCCTGCGACCTTCGTCCGCGTAAATTATAATTATAAAAATATAACTTCCCTATTTGAATCGGATTTTGTTAACCATTTGAAGGGTTTCTTTTTTTTTGCACGGAACCCTAATGCTTTTTTAAAATAGAAGTAACCTAAGATTACTCTTTATAACATCAGCAATCTGCCAGTAAAATCGATCCAGCTGTTTCGGAGATTATCCGGAACAAACTGATAGACATTTTTTTATAAGAATCGTATATACTTTTATATGCATTCGGTAAAAAGCTGTTATTTTGACATAACAAACACACTTCAATTTTATTTATTTGTACGTCTAGATGCTCTAGGTATACGAGTATGTGTAAGAATTCATTATCTTACCTTTCTCTTGTCCCATATTACTTGAGGTCTTCTTCCATTATCCATCCATAACAGTATCATCTAATCGTTTTTTTTTAATATCGCGTCCAAGATTAACAACTTTCTTTTTCAACAGCTTCACCAACGCCTATATACGCCCAGCCTAACGTCAAACCACAGCCTAATGTGGATCTACGATACTCGGCTACATATGGCAACCCGTACCTGAGGAACACTAATATTGGTAAGTAACAATTTACCCGACGACGAGCTGTGGGTCATAATAACCACGTTGTGGGGCCCTGACACAGCCAGAAGGCGACGCAATAGACCTTGCAGGAGAGCGCAGTACGAGCTGGATAGAACCAACGACCAGTGGTCCATATTGGCACTGGTTCGAAGGATTTGGAGGTCATGGGGCCTTTGCCCAGAAGTTTGATGACACAGGCTATCAGTAATAGTAGCAATTTACTTACATGACACAAACTGTTATTGTCTGATATCATAGGTGCTTAGCCATGCTAAACATCGCTCTGGTCGATCTTCAGGAAAAGCCACGCTTGCCTAGGTTGGTCCGTAGATGGGTACCTATAACATATCGAGTATCCTCCGTGCCTCGGAAAGCAAGTTAAGCCGTTGGTCCCGGCTGTCAATTGTAGATCTTTGACAGTCGTTGAGTAGTCAGTGACCCGAAAGTTTGACAACCAGTCTTACCAGGGACATAGCAATAGTATTGCCCATTTCTTTGCTACGGCTTATTTGAATTAATTATTTTATTTTTGAATTGTTTTCACTATGGACACTTTTAACGTACACATCTTGCTACATCGTTCTCACATAATGTACCATCTCAACATAAATGATCTAACCAAGGTTTTGTTAAAGTATTCTGATTTAAAAAAGTGTCCATGGAGTTTCTTGCCCGTTCTTCTCCATAGAGATCTACGTTAGGGAATGGGTAACTACAGTACTTTCACAGTTTTTGTGCCTTGTGACTGGGACTGTAGCTATATTTCATTGTTGTCTTTGTTTCGACAATTCAAAAGTGGTTGTAACTGGCCTAATTGAAATAAATGCGTTGATTTTGATTTTGACTTAATTACATTACACTTTAATCTAACCAGCACAATCTGGGTTCAATAAAGGTACTCATCTGCCCCACCATTTAGGTGTTACAGGTGTGGTTTTATGTTATGTCATGTACATATACAAAAGGTGGACCGATAACCTGATGAAGGTTGCAGGGATCCGCTGGATGCGAGTCGCACGGGACCGGTCAATGTGGCGATACTTGGGGGAGGCCTATGTCCAGTAGTGGACGTCTTTCGGATGAAATGATGATGATGATAATGATGATACTACAAAACATCACCCCCTATCACATGGGACTTAAACATAACTGGCGAAATGTGGGTGTACTATCAGGTACACCTCTACCTAACCCTTCGAAGATTACAGGCGTGATGTTAAGTTATACTACAATGTTCTCCATTCCTCTCCCAGGTTACAACAATCAAGTACACACCGCAAAGCCAGCATCGACTCCTGCGCCGCCCCCCTACTCGGCGGTCAGGAACTCGATGGTGTTGCCTACAGGTAAATAGGCGTCAGGTGACCGGGTAAGCAGTATTCCTTATAGAGAATGCTTTACCTTTTAGTTTGGCCGATAATCTTCTACCTGGCCGATTTAACACAAAAGAAGGGTCATATTTTTCAGTATTAATGTTGTTATTCTTTAAAAAAAGAAAAGGTAAAGTATTTATTTGTACAAAACAAAATGATTAAATTTAACAATAAAACAAAAATATCTCAAAAGTAAGTTACATACACACACAAACTGACTCGAAAACTGGTTAATGGACCTATTTGGCGCAGCCGTGAGACACACAAATAAACAACACAAATAAATATTACCTGTCTCTTTTTTTTCTGTTTAGTTTTAAGTTTTTTATTGTGTAGATTTAAGTTTTTATATTATTTTTATTTTTATGTTGTTGTTTCTTTCTTTCTTTACTGGTTGGTGGTTGGTTAGGCACTAACCACACGATAAAGAAGAAGATAAGAAAAACTTAAAAATAACACGTACATTTAACTAAAATTAGTCCCGTACGAGGCCAAAAGATATCTCAGCATGGCACTGTAACATTTAAAACAAATATCACAGCGCTGGTATACAACATTATTTTTAGTACATGCGAAACCTGAATATAGTTTGTTCAGAATAAGTAACTGAATCGATTCCAATATTTTTTAAACCATGTTATATTTTGTCCCAAAGATATTAAAAAAAGTTACAAGTTGGACACCGAACGACATTAAGTACCTATCGCAATCATTTAGGTACCTTCTGATAAATTATTATTATCAATGAGCTCAAGACGACGCTGGAGGGGAGCGCACTGGCTTGCTGCGTGTCGACCACGTTTTTGTACGGTCAACCAGGTAACATAACAAGCTTATAACTTTGTGATTTTTCACGATACAGTTTTGAAATTTTGTACATAGATCCTTTACATAAAAATACTAGACACGTGTTTCAGGTTTCGCATATACTAAAACTAATGTTGTAGATTTAGTATATTGGTAAGCTTTAAGGTGTATCCACACCCAAGTTACTTTTGTTGAGCAACATTTTGCAACATGATAAGAATTTCGATAATTTTTACGGCTTTTGCTACTCGTTAACACTTGCAAACGTTGCTCCACACTGAGTAACTTCAGTGAAAATGATTTAGAAATAAATATTCCCCTTTTACTTATGTCGTCATTCTCCTGCTCTTATTCCATTCCATTATTTTGGGGTCGGCGCAGCATGTCTTCTTTTCCATACTACCTTTGTTATTCCATATTCTCTATTACTCACGTCACCTCATCAGACACAGTGGTGTCTGATGAGGTGACGAGTTCTTGTTGTTCTTGACATACAACCTATCATCCTTTACACAATCCATCCATCATTTCTTTGGTCCATTTTTATTTATAGTTAAAAGAAAATGAACGAATTCGATTATTTAAACTTTTGAATTACCAATAGATTGTTCAGATAGTCGCTACAGAAGGTTTAATCAATCTTACTCCGGATTAACTGCATTTAGTTTCGCTGTAATGGCCGCAGGATTTTCTAATTCCAAGAATGACACTTTAACTAGACTACACACTCACACATTCACACCACACAATACTATGGCTGCCCCGTTGGTCTAGTGCGCAGCGGACCTGGGTTCCATTTCCGGGTCAGGCAAAGTGTTATTGGGTTTTTCCATCCGTGGCTGCTACTGAGGAATTCGTGATGGAAAAACCCAATAACAGTGCCCGATCGGAGAATCGATCCCAGGACCGCTCACTATTCGCACTTGCGACCTCTAGACCAACGACGCAGTCATAATTCTCAAAAGCTACCCATGTGCGTGTTACATAATGCCTCAACTTAAATAAGGTCACAGAAACCGAGACACTAGAACTCTCCGTCACTAAAAATTCTGCCCTGAAAACTACACTAGCAACTCAATCATGCAACAAAATACACTAATAAACAATACCTCGGCAGTCTGCAAAGTTATATTGCGAAGTTAGACCATAGAGCTTAATTCAACTCAATTGTTTGTGTTTAGGACTTGAATTACGATCGATCTTAGCCACAATGTGTTTGCAAAGTCGCATAAATCTAATGCATTCAAACTGGGAGACTTGAATTATTTATTGGGGAACTTGTTACTCGAGGTACGTAGGTTTTTGTAGTTAGGGGTCGAATTTGGGCTGTGAAATGTGTATTTTGAGAGCATATTATTAGGGCCTTTGCGCTCGGCTGCTTGCAGCATGTTGTGGACGAAATGAAAGGTTAAATTCAATACTGAGCGTTAAAAGTCATCGTGCGAAACAGGTTTTTTTTTTTATCATGCGTCCGTCCCATTTATCTATCTGTTTTCTTATATATTTTTGTTTTGCACTTTCGTTAAGTCACTCTAGTTTATTTTATTGTTAGTTTATTTTTTATTTTTTTTGTATGCAGATCTATTTCTCATATTTAAGTACTTATTCACTACCACCATTGACACAAAATATAAAACTGCTTCACATCCGGGACCTCACTTATTTCAGGTCCAGTTGAAAACCAGCGTCGGGCACTAGTTGTCCGGCATTTAGCTGAACTGGGCCTATTTGGCGCAGCCGTGAGGCACACAGTGTCACACTATTTTATTTTTTTGTTTAGATTTTGTTTTTGTTTTTTTTTATCTGTTATATATTTTTTTTATACTGTGTGCACTTGTGGCATGTGCCAAACAAATGTATTTTATTTCTTTCTTTTCTTTATAAAAGAACTAGCTTTTGCCCACGGCATCGCTTGCGTTATTCTTTAAATATACCCTATGAGACATGGGGATAATGTAACTTTTGATTAGTGAAAGAATTTTTGGAATTGGACTGAATCTGGTAAAAAGAAAGAAAATAAATATTTTGTAAACAGCTTTTTGATTTTGGTGTTAAATTATTGTTCTAATGACTTTATTATCAACACAGACACGCATATAAGTAGAAATCACACATACACATGCTACTCTAACACTCGTAAATATAGTCGACTTTTGATTTTATGGAAACATTTTTATGCAATAAACAAGAATTTAAAAGAAGTATGAACCGACAGAGAAAGCTTAGCGAAGAATTATAATTTTGACAGTTCTAATTTCAAGTTTTTTCTAATTCACTCATTGATATAAATTCACTAGAAAAATCGTATAGTAATCACTTCGACTAAGACTTGTTTATAAATACGGGTGTAAAAGTACAAGTAAAATCTAACTTCCAGAACGAAGTAACTGACAAAACCATCTCCCAATTTTTCTGAACATTAATATTAAAAGAGCGTGTCAGGTTTTTTATTAAAACGAATTTTTACTTAGCACCGTGCCGGAAAAGGCTAGTTACATAAAATATCTCGGCCAATTTGTATTCCGTATTAAAATAATAAATGACCTTCTTGCTTTAAGTTGAACGGTTTTTTCTGAATATCACTTAAGCTAATTGTCTTCATTTTTCACAGGTAATGGCAGCCAGCCTTCTCAAGGCACCCACGTATAGCAAAGGCGTGAAGTTTCAAGGCTTGTGCAAAACTGGACATTTATTTCAAGTACAGCTTGATTAAGCTGTATATGTAAGATACTATGTTCCTAAATGTTTTTAATGACTGAGGTGTATATACGATAAGATAAGTCTGTTGATAAAAATAATTGAAGAATTTGGTATGTACTGCGTTCATTGGTTGGAGCAAAAGAGAAAGATTTTTTTTTAATTACAAAAAAAAAAACTATTTTTATTTTTTTTTCTCTTTTGCATCCATCTAGTTAAGTACTTCGAATTATAATGACTTGAATATAATTTATTGGATTTCGAAAATTACGAAATATTATGTCGAATTTGTCTGTGTTGATTATTTTTTGCGTAAAAAATGAACTGTAAAACTTTATTGACAACACTTGCTTTGTTTTTTGTATAAAAAATAAAATATATTTTTGTAAATACAATGCATGAAAAAAATAACTTTTCTAATATTTGTAATTAAAATATTTTTATTACAATCTGTATATAGTATTATATCCGCATTGTATGTGTGAATTTTATTTAGATTACAGATTTTTTTTTTAATTTATCCTATCCGAAAACTTAGCTCTTTACGATTGCTCAATAAATAAATCGATTATCGATTCTTTTATAATTATTCCATTTATTTCCAATTTAGTATAATTCACTTGTTATGTAAACTATACAGACTGAAAGTAAAATATTTTATAAATTTTATAGAAAAAAAAAATGATCTAGTTGTATCGATTTTTGTGCAGATTGGAACGAAATAATTTTTAACTCTCTTGTTGCTGTCGCTTAGTTACTTTCAAACTTTTTACGACAGAAAACTTATTTAGATAGAGTAAATATTTAGCAAAAATGGTCAATGATGTAGGAAAATCATATTTTCTGTGATAATTATATAGTGAAAAGAAATTAGGATCGCATCTTAATAGTTCCATATTATAATAGTTAAGATTCCGAATAATGTGTGACGACCTTTAAATCTATAGTTTTAAAATAATTTTATATTTCGTGTGCCACTTTTAATGTTTACTCTCAATATAAAAATGTAAATATTTTTTTAAATAAGTTATGGGAAAAGCTTTACGAGAAAAATCAGCACCTCAATGTATGGGCATAATAAATGGCAAAATAACTTTTTTGTTGTTAAAAAAAGAAACAAAATGTATAAAAATATTGCATGATACAGTGTTTTTGTTCTTTGCATGCGAATATTATTTGTCATTATTTTTAAATGAATAATGATGCTATCATAATAAAACTTTTGATTTTATTAAAACTCTGTTTTATTATTCCTTTGAAAATATTGTTTTATCTAAGAATATTACACAAACGTAAGAGGCTGAAAACTGGACTAATCTCATAGACTTGATACCCCAGCTACAGCCAGGCTTAAGCATTTTATGCTTAACTTGGCAGGGATCCGCTGGATGGGTGTCGCATGGGACTGGTCGATGTGGCAACACTTGGGTAAGGCCTATGTCCAGCAGTGGACGTATTTCGGCTGAAATGATGATGAATAATGGTAGCTCCTGTCGCAGCAAGCTAATTTGTTTAAAACAACAATGTTACAACTCAAGAGTTTAATTCTGGACATTTAAAGAACAAAAACGTAGTCTATTTTGTTTGGTAACTTGTTTGTAGAGTAACTAAATAGTGCTTATGACGCCATAGTAGGTAGTCAAAAATGGCACGCTTGGGTTCGATTCCCAGGTCAGCCAAAGTCTTATTGGGTTTTTCTTCCAGGAATTTCTCAGTTCTCTCGCCTCCATGGGACTACATCGGGCTTAAACATGGTACTGTTAGGTGATATATATAGTTAAACATCTGTTAAACTCTTCGGAGATTACAGGAGTGATGTTATAATGACAAAAAAACGCATAAAACGTCTAAGAACCTAGTAAGGCATAGAGATTTACAAGACTTTCAGAGCGGCCATTGGGAAAAAAGGAAAAAAATAAAGAGTGTAAATAGCCCCTTAACGAAGAACGAAACTAATATACCCTTAACGAAGCCGAAAGGCACTTATTCTCCCCGTCTTTGCGATCATTTTTTCTTCTAGACCATACCTGGGAAACATCTAGTTACGGAGATATTGGGGATCAAAGGTCCAAGTTATTCATAAGTTCTTTTTTTAAAAACGTTTTTAATGTAAGATTTTTACTTTATAAAACTCCACGACCCCCGTACTATTCAATCCATCCATCAGCACAACGCTTTGAGTGCGTTCCATCGTGTCCTACCGTAAAACGTGATTTTTCACCCCAAAAAAAAAGTCGTTTCGTAAAGTTACTTAGTTTGATGTACAGAATGCTTGGTGGACGGCTTCGTGAAGGGTCTGTTTACACCCTGCATTCATACAAAAATTTTGATCCCGAAAATTTTCGATTTTGACACACGATTGCTATCTGACAAACGGGCGTGAGGCACTAGACAGAACGATTTGTTACTAATTATAACGAGTATTGGATTACGATTTTCTTCGTCTTGTCCCGTCTATCGCTCGTAAATATTTGAATGCCTTTGAAGAAAAGTCAAAGTGACCTTACAAATTATCTATCAATTACATTTACAACTATCTCAATCCATTAAACCAGCCATTAGTACCACATAAGTACTATCTACAAGAGTCCCCATCTCACTTAGTTTTACCGTTTTTACCAAGAGTCACACAGTCCTAGAAAAAATACAAAATGAGCTTTTGATGACCGCAAGACTAATGACTGCGATGTGTCTTTGAGATGTACCCAAGTATATGTAGGTATGCGTTTTCTTTAGGTTATGAGAAAGAAATTAAACGCGTTGGAAAAAGTCTTTAACAAGTGACGATTAGATTTATCGTTCGTGAAAATTATAATTTATAATATTAATTTTTAAACCAAATCGAATTGTTTCGGAAGATGTTGCGTTGGAAGGCCTCCCACTCTGGTGGACTGATGACCTGGTGAAGGTTGTAGGGATCCGCTGGATGTGAGTCGCACGGGACCGGTCAATGTGGCGACACTCGGGGGAGCCCTATGTCCAGCAGTGGACGGCTTTCGGCTGAAATGATGATGTTGTTGATTATTATTAAATCAGCTTTCTGCCCATATTTTTTGGTTTATAATCATCTTCATCATCAGCCTACTGCAGTTGTCTCTTTACACTCAAATCGATTCTCAACAACTCTCATCCAGTTACTTCCAGCCACCCTGCGAATATCGTCGCTCCACCAGCCTGAGGGCGTCCCACCTTACGCTTGCCGATTCACGGTCTCCACTCAAGAACACGTCTACCCCAACGATCATCGGTTCTACGGCTAATATGGCCGGCCCATTTCCACTTCAGCTTACTTAGCTATCTATAATAGGTAGCTAAATAAATATGAGCGAATCTCCATTGTGGAAGCGACCGAAATATTTGTCGCTTATATTGATCTTTGACCCCGATTGTTGAGAGTTTTTTTTATTTTGATTAGACTGTTGAGTGGTAATCTTCAATGAAAAGAAAAAAACTTCAAGTATACTTGAAAGAATTCCCATATTTATCAAGGCAATTGCACGGTGATTTTTTTTTATTTCAACATCTGAGATTACAGGCACTGGTAATAAGCACAATCTTAAATAGAGAAAGGTGTCAGAAGTAGCAAGGTCCTGAGGTACAGGTACCAAGACCTGGGCTGGCCAAGATTGGCGGCGGCCCGTTGGCCGATGGAACATACAAGTCCTGGAGTGGAGACTATGTATCGGCTAGCGTTGTGTAGGACGCTATCGAGCTGAATGGACTATCTACCTTAAAAAGGCGGCTCGGACAGACTGGATAAAGAAGGCGAAGGATACGGTAATGTAGCGCAGCTCTGGAGTGGCCTTTGTGTAACAGTGGCCTCCGATGGGCTGGAAGATTGATCTAGGTCTATCGTCATCGTCAATCTGAATCGTCATCTGCCTAGCTGCTTCTCAAACATACAACTGAATACCAGTATTTTACATGGAGCGACTGCGTATATGACTACCACAACCCAGTAAGTACCTACTGGGTAATACGATACCCCTTTTGTAAGACTTTCGGGTCGCTGGTTGACTACCTGCAACGACTGTCAAAGATTAACAAATGACAGCCGGGACCAACAGCTTATCCTTTCCCGAGGCACGGAGGAAAATTGGTGTGTAATGAGTGGTCACCCATCCACGGACCAACCTAGGCAAGCGCGAGTTAACCTTGAAGATCAACCACTTGCGGCTGTTATTATTTAGCCAGGAGCTCCTAACTTCATGTCACACAAACAATTATTCCACATGAATCGTAGCCACGACCTAGCATAACCAATCAGACAACTGTGCTTACTAAGGTGCGAAATTCCTCAAATCCTTGAATACAACTCCATCCACAAGGAAACAAACCGAGGAATGTGACAATACCTGAAATAGAACATGTCTTGTGCAAAGTATAATCTTACAACCTCAGAGCTAAGCCACAAGATGGCTCTGTGGTCGTTACGCAGAAATGCCGACTGACGGGTTTGATCTGCGGTGTAAATAACTATTGGTTTAAGTTTACTTTAACTTGTCGGTTTGTGTATACTATGTAAAGATAACTGAAATAATGTTAGATCAGGAATATAACTTATTGGTGTAGTGTAGTAGTTAGAGGAACTGCCTTTTTTGTTAACTTTTCTATTCTGGGTTAATTTCAATTTGACCTCAAAAATTCTCAGTTTTTTCATGTGTTGAAACCCAAGATTTTTTCTCGAATCTCGATAGGAGATAACATTTCGTTAAGATGATAGATTCGTTTTCATAACAGGAATCATCAATGGGCTAGTCAATGTAAATTACTAATCCTACCCACCCCCTACCTACCTTACATGACATGACTGACTGTCATGTCTGACATGACTTTGACGTTGATTTGATTTTTTTGACACTGTATTTCTGATTTGATGACATTGTATTTATTTTGTATTGTGATTTGTATTTTATTTCTTTCGTAACTTGTGATTTTAATATGAGGAAACCTGAAATAAATATATTTTATTTTTATTATTTTTTAAAAATAAATATTTTAAAAGCGGGTGCAGTGGCTGAGGAGGCGACTTTTGAGCTAAAAATCATAGGTTCGAATTTTTCACGTCACAACTGTTCTGTGCCAATATTATAATCGTTTCAGGTCTCAAACAGAAAACGTCATTTTCAAATAAAATAATCGCTTTCAATATGATCGTTCAATTTATCGTTCATGCTGGCCCATTCAAAGCTAATTGCCATGACTACAGCCTGAGAACCATAATTGAAAGCCGTTAAAACTATAAACTAATGTACTTTTTGTAATACTATAAAACTTAAAATACTTATGCAAGTGCTGTGCACACCTGTAAGTGACATATTCACCCTAGATTTTAAGTTTCATTGTTACATTACCCTAAAATTGTATTAGTGAATAAGTCGTTGGAGCGCCATAAACAAATAAATAAATAAATAAAACCGAACCAGAATTACTTTATACCAAGCTCATACGAGTTACAAATATGGCTCCTAAAAGCCACATATTCTACACTCTACTTCAACAGTCTAGCCATAAGAGAAACAAAGCACTGCTGCAGCCATTAAGCCTGGTGATAATCAGAAGAAGGCTGGCAGTATGAGCAGAAAATAACACTAAGTCTTAAGCGACAGTCCTCTGGGGGGTGACTGGAGGTAATATGGCCTTTGTCTGGTGCATTGCTCTGTTAAATGTTGAGCCCACACTCTGTGCTTTTATTTTTGAGATGTCTGGTGACTGGATGCGGTTGAGCGTAGTCCGAGATTGAAATCTTCTGAACAAATTTCTAACTAAGCGTGGGGGCGACTATGAGGTCTTAGTTTCGATTCCCAGGTCGTGCAGTGTTGTGTTTTTCCATTAGGAATTTCTCAGTAGCAGCCACGGAGTGTGGATTTGCACCCGGTTGATGGCAATAGGCTCGCCTCCTATTACATGGGACTTAAATTTAAGTGGCGAAATACGGGTGTACAATTACTTCTGCCTAACCCTTCAGGGATTACAGGTGTGATATTATGTTATGTTATAAATGTTGACTTGACAAAGTTTCAACTTTTTAACAAGTTTTTTTTAAATACTTGTTTTTAAGATTATAACGTTTATCGTTTCCTAGCTCTAATTTTTGCTTGGGTTTACTTAGTTTGATGTACAGAATGCTTGGTTGTCGGCTTCGGGAAGGTTCCGTTTACACCCTGTATAGACCGATCGTTTTAATGAGTCCTCGCGAAGGTATCAATTTAAATGGAATATTCTGAACATCAACCGACCACAAATATCGGTTCAATTAATATCGTAATACCTACGTGGATTATGGTTATTTTAAAGTAATAACCTGTAGGATATTGTTAGGACTTTATGGACGCTTAATGTGCCTTTGATGGGGCATGGCGGAGGACTCATTAAAGCGGTCTATAGAAATAATTATTTTTAATGCAGTTTTGATGCCACATCCAGTTAACTAAATCCGCAACCTTTTTATTACCTAAAGACTGTAGCAAAACGCCGTATCAACAAATATTTGTTCTTCTTACCGTTTTATAGTCCCCGTTATGGTATTACTTTACTAGCCATGAGCCATGAGCCATGAGCCACGAGGTAACAACGTATCGCATCAAATAGGCCGGATATTATAGGGCTGTAAAGGGGAGAGTTATTATTTTTTCATTCGTGTACGATTGTATTGGTTGTACGTATGTTTCTGGTTGGTTTATGGATGTTAAAGGTTTTATTGGTGTCGACGAATATGAAGTTATCGTTTAATATATTTTTTTACGTGGAAATAGCAAGAAGGAAGGCTCGGCGAGGGATGTGAAGGCCTCAGAAGCAAGAATGTAAACCGTGCCTGTATTATTTAAAACAACTTCTTACTACAAGACTTACCTTTTAGTTAAAGCGATTACCGGGATATTTAGGATATACAACCCACATAAAAACCGGGACCGGTCAATGTGGCGACCTTTGGGGGAGGCCGATGTCCAGCAGTGGACGTCTTTCGGTTGCAATGATGATGATGATGAATGAACCCAAATGATAACAAAGGATCTGAACGACAACCGTTTGTTTGGCAGGAGGCTTCGTCAGTTGACAATCGTTTCGTCGTTGTACCGGCTTTTAATGGAATTGACATTTTAATATGGTATTTTTTTTTCTTTTAATACTTTGCCCCACACAAGGAATTTCTCATGTATCGTGGGTGCGTTTACAAACATTTAAACTCACATACGCAAACAGCCAGACCCGGAAAAACTCCCTGTTGGCCATGCAGCGCAGCAGCCAATCGCTCAGCCACTGCGCCAACCGTGCTGTAAAAACTGGTTTTTGATAACATTAGCCATCACGCACCCTTATCGCTGATCGTATCCCTCTTTGTTTTGTGCCTTTGGTGAACCCTCAACATTTGCCTATTTTTTTAAAAATAGTGATGATATACATATAAGGTCTATCTTTTCATACACGAAATATTTTAAGAGTAACTTCTGTAAGTCGTAAAGTCGCCATAGCCACGAAAAAAAAAAAATTCTAATTATTATAAATCTAAATTTTTTTGAGAATTTTTGCATAAAACCTTTACTCCCATATTCTAACAATGACAGTAGGTAAATACGACGTAGTAAACTACCGTAATGGATGCTTAAAAATAGGGAGCCAGTATTTATTTTGTGGGTCAAGTAATTTTTTTTATTTTTTTTAAATATACTCAGATAAAAGAAAAATCCCTTGAAATGGCTTTGTTATAGCCGTTAGATGATTCCCTGAAAATATTTCGTGTATGAATAGTTAGACCCTATATGTACTGGTATTTTCATTTGTATAAGAAGAGACATAGAGCTCATTTTTGGAACCTATAACTCATAGTAAAATGTCTAGACATAATAATCAATCTAGCAACACACTCGCACGACTATACGCCGTTACATTGTGACATGAGGCTCCAAGGTAGCGCATGACAGGCAATGCGGCACACCCTCGGTATACATTGACCACATTAATTTGTCACCAGAACGTTAATGGAGAGAGGGTTATGTAACATGGAGCTATGACGGGAATCAATTATTTTACTCTAGGTATTTTGAAGCAATGGTGGTCCAGCCAAATGTTTTTTTTTTTTTTAATTTTTGTCTTCGCTGTCATTTGTAGGCTCGTGTAATTAATAACAGCCGCTCGGATCAATTTTCAGGTTAAGCTGCGCTTACTTAGTCTGTGGATGGGTGACCACCCAGGTATGATTACATACCCAGTTTCCTCCATGTCTCGGAAAGCACGTTAAGCCGTTTCGTGGCTGCCATTTGTAGATCTTTGACAGTCGTTGCAGGTAGTTAATGGCCCGATATTTTGACAGCCAGTCTTTATCAAGGGGTATCGTATCAGTACTAACTGGGTCGAGGAAGTAAGATACGCAGTCGTGCATATAAAATACTGGTTTTCAGCTACATCTGGTTAGACGTGAAGCCGACCCCACCATAGTTGGGAAAAGGCTAGGCAGATGATGGTGGTCCAGTGGCCGCGCCTGACGTGGTTGTGCACTTCATTTTATGTAAATTATATCAGCACCATCGCTCTGTTATTGTTTTTATTATGGCGAGTAGATTCTAATTGGACATTCGACCTTAATCTGGCCTCGTGTTGTTCGGAGTTTTAACAGAACAAAAGGCCAGCTTTTACTGGTTTCCTACCACTGGCGTACGGCCTTCTATACTAGATTATAAAACAAGTAAGCTATCAAACCCGCCCACCCTGAAATTGTTCAAAACATGACAGCCGACAGCCAACCGGTCCAGCTAAACTCAAAATCCGACTACAAAGTCGGAAATCCTCCCATAGACCCGTTCGTTCGATATCAGTGTTGCCATATTGCATAACGCCGTCCATTCTCTACTGTTAATTGAAGTTATGTCGGGACCGACAAACCGGCCATTTTCTTGTAAATAATTCAAATGTGGCTATTCAATGTATCCATGGGCGTTTCAGTGTATAGCTGGATTAGTAGTCGGGTGTTTATTAATTATGATAAATTGCTTAATTTGGTATCTTGGTTAATACTAATATGCTCTTTGGTGGTGTAATCTTGGAACAGCCTCATAAATTGAAGGCCGATGGAGTACTATTGAAGAGGCTTTTGTCCACAACAGGAGCTGTGGGTTGACTGTGTCACAGACTAACATTTTGAAAAAACGAAAAGTGATAAAATAATAAACTATATAACATCAGTAAGTTATAAGTTCTGGAGTGGCGACTGCGAACTGGAAGACGTTGAGTTGGAAGGCCTCCCACTAGGTGCACCGATGACCTGGTAAAGGTAGCAGGGATCCGCAGGATGCGGGACGCACGGGACTGGTCTATGTGGCGACACTTGGGGGAGGCCTATGTCCAGCAGTGGACGTCTTTCGGCTGAAATGATGATGATGATGATGATATAACATCACGCCTGTAGTTCCCGAAGGGTTAGGCAAAGGAGTACTTAATAATACACCCACATTTCACCAGTTATGTTAAGTAACTTGTAATAGGCTCGAGCCTATTGCCATAAATCAGGCGCAAATCTAGACTCCGTGGCTGTTACTGAAAAATTCCTGACGGAAAAACATAGTGGCACGTTCCCGTCCCGGGAATCGAACACAAAACCCCATGCTCGTCAGTCACGCTTGTGACCACTAGACCACGAGGCAGAATTTTGACTATTCAATTTAAAATCTAGACTTTCATGTCAAGTTGACTTTTCTAATTAGTTCATGGAGTTTCGTACAGCTGTCGTACGTTACGACTTGACCCCATCCGTCCCTTAGCCTTTGTCTCTTCATAGGGGCAGATGGGAAAATTAGTGCCATCGTCCCCTATACAACCGGCGTCGATTTATTTTTTCTTTTTTTTTCCTTCCTCTAGGTGGACCGATGACCTGGTGAAGGTTGCAGGGATCCGCTGGATGCGAGTCGCACGGGACCGGTCAATGTGGCGACACTTGAGGGAGGCCTATGTCCAGCAGTGGACGTCTTTCGGCTGAAATGATGATGATGATTAAAATAAACGAAGCTTCGTCGGTAAACATCGAAATAAGCGACTAATTTCAAAATCCCCAACGAGGGAGGCAAACGGCACAATTGAACGGGCATAACAAATCATTACAACTATAAATAAGAACGTTTGCCAACAACGGAGGCCTATAACAGTAAATCTCTTGTAATTAATCTCGTAGCCACCTCTCCACGACATTTGGCCTGACGCCAGCCCCAAATCTATGCAATTAGAATTACCTGGCTGTGTAGATGGCTTCAGTGTGTTAAGGCTTCGGTGGACTAATGTCACTTGATTTTGGATAGAGCATAACATCACGTTTGTTATTCCTGAAGGGTTAGGCAGAGGTAAACCTAATCATCTTCTTCTTAGTGTGTCTATGATAATCTAAATTGAGTCATCCCAAAATTTGGCGACGAGTTTGGCATTTTCAGTGCAATAGTTACCTAATACACACCCATTCCGCCATTTATGTTTAAGTCTCGTGTAAAATTAGGCGCAAATCCAGAGTCCGTGGCTGCTGCAGAGAAATTCTTAATAGAAAAACCCTCTAACACTTTTCCCAACCCAGGAATCGAACCCGTCACACTTGCCACCAGCGACCGTATTACCCATTTAGCATGCATTCACTAACAACAATGGTTTTCAGAATCTGGCTATGCGATTATTTCCATGACGTATTAAAATCAAGCATTAAGCAAAAAAGCTTAATTAAGCATTTAAACAAAAAAAAATATGGACGTAACTTTAATATGCTTGAATGGATATTTTTGCAATTCAATTAGGAATTGGATAATTATGGTAAAAGCAAGCAACCACATTTCAATCATAAAAGTTGCGATGAGACTATGGCGATTCTTCTGCGTTCGTCCGCGCGGTCTGGCGGAGGCGGTAAAGCGGGTTTTGTGGCAGTGCGCCGCGCGGAGAGGCGGTAAGCACCGCTCGTCCGCACGGTCGGACGGCGCTCATTAGATATCAATGGACTTGATTTTTTTAATTTTTTTTTTTAATTATTTTTTTTAATTTTTCGCCAATACGACGTGAGATCGGACCAAACTTCACCACCCCACCGCGTGGACTAGCGGTGTCGTGTGTAAACTGCCTATGTCCAACAAACCATGTCGAAAGCAAAATGCGTCTTTTAACACAAAGAAGTAACGAGTCCACTAACTATGATTACCTAAAGAGAAAAAAGTCGCATAGCCCCCTGCATAATTTAGCACTGTTAGTTCCTAATCCCAAAATGGCAGGAAAAGGCTCGGCTGATGGCTTTACCGATTCAGTACGCTGATGACAGTTGGAATCTAGCCAGACTGGAATCTAAGCAATTAGGTCTACCTGTCTACGTGCTGCGGTTACTAAGCTTTGGGCATAATTTGGGAATAGTCTTGCAATATAGACGGGCTAGGTAATGGTGATGTGTTTGTTGTAAACAGAAAGCTACCGTCAATGTTGAAATAATTTTAAGCTATCATATATAATGGTAGGCAGAAACAACGCAACCCTGGTCGGGTTGCGTTGTTTCTGCCTACCATTATGACAAAAAAGGCTTGAGCAGAATTAAAATAACCTAAAGTAACAAATATCAAAATAAACTAAACAAGCTCTAAGAAGCTCTCGTTAGGCAGCTGGATCAAGGGCTTGATTCAGAAAGCGGTACTCCTGGACACGGCTCGTATTGTTAGGAGGTTCCTCTCTCTGGAGCCCTGACCGCCGGTAGCTTGGATTCTGTTCCCGATACCGGTGGGTTACAATTTTTAATATTTTTAAATGTTTTTTTTTTATTATGTTTTTGTAAGGAATATTTAAAAATATAATTGCATATAAGCATAGCATAATCAACCTATTAATGTTCCCACTGCTGGGACGCAGGCCTCCTCTCTATGAGAGGGAATGGGCTATAATCCACCACGCGGGCCCAGTGCGGATTGGTAGATGTCACATGTCTTCGAATTTTTGGTTTTAGGACATGCCGGTTTCCTCACGATGTTTCCCTTCACCGTTTTGAGAGCAGTGGTGATGAAATAACTTACACAAAGTAATGCGCCTGCCTGGGTTCGAACCCGCGACTTACTGCTCGTAAGTCGGGGTCTCCACCACTGGGCCACCGCTGCTCTCTAAAATGTAATTGATTTGTACAGAAATACATAAAGAAAATAACTAAACAAAAAAAATAACTTTAAAATTTACAAAACCCCCGTCGCAACAAAGAAAAACAAACAAACATTTGAAAAGTCAATAAAATGTCTGAGCTGGTTTGGTAAAACATGTCTAATAATTGCATCATGGACTTTCATTTGATACCCCACTTGGATATATTTGAAAATATTCGATTATTCATCACCACTTTCAACCCCCATATCTAGTAAATGGCTGCACCGATTTTGATAATACGTATCTAAAAACCATCGCCAAGAAACTAGCTTTCAAACAAAAACAAACTGCATCCAAATCGGTTCATTCGTTTAAGAGCTACGGCACACACACACATTGCGGTCAAACTTATAACATCCCTCTTTTTGTGTGGGGGGTTAAAAATTGGGTTCAAAAAGTCCTCCTCAAAGCTGTCAACTGGTAATGCCCCCAAGAGGCGCGGCGTTGCTACGTTGTATGGCAACGCTAAGCAGCGTTTTGAATTTTATCCGTAGGTATTTTACAACTAAAACACTATTTTGAAACAACCAACTACCATATTTATAAACCTCCTCATTGATTAAAATACCTGAATAATTAACAAACAAAGGACAACAAACGACCTACTCAACACAACCGAAGGTCACATGGTCAAGGTCACACAATGTATTGGATCTAACCCTTCATTAATTTCGTTAATGTGTTGACTGTGAGACCGCTAAGGTATAAGGGGGTTATAATTATGAACTTATTTGGAAAGGGTTAATAAGGTAGAGAGTAGTATGTAAACATAATTAGTTGTTAATGTAAGGAAAATTATGTATGGCATAAGTTCAAATAGGTATCCCTTTTTGGATAAAAGAATGTCACATTCTGCTTGTACTATTAACAAGTTTTTTTCAGTGATTTTATCGCTTATAACACACCAAAAATCTTTTAGAGATTGAGTTGACAAGTTGTGTACATACGAGTAAATACATGGTTTCGACAAGTGTTGTAAACGATTTACCTGAATGCATATCGGTGACGAACATGTATCATAGATGCTTTATCGTTGTTTCAGACGTTTCGTTGATCACCCATTTTGACAAATTTTCTACAAGTATTGTATGTGTCACAGTCAAAACTACTTTTGGCTAGTTAAAACTATTTAAAAAATGTTAAACATTCACTTACAAACTCGTGGCAAAATAATAACAGCTGCTTGGATCAAGATCTTCAAGTAACGCTTGCCTAATTTGGTCTGTAGATGGGTGACCACCCATTACATACCGAGTCTAACTCGGAAAGCACGTTAAGCAGTTGGTCCCGGCTGTCATTTGTAGATCTTTGACAGCCGTTACAAGTAGTCATGAGCCCGAAAGTCTGTCAACCAGTCTTACCAAGGGGTATCGTACAAACTGGTACTAACTGGGTTGTGGAGGTCAGATAGGCAGTCGCTCCCTGTAAAAAAACTGGTACTCAGTTGTATCCAGTTACTGTTCGAAAGAGATACCGTGGCCCTGGAACACAAAGGGCAAAGAAGGAACATGGATGGGTTTTAGTCAGACTTGTACTGACTAAAACTACTAAAGAGGCAGAGCTATACAGGTCATCTAGCGCCATCTCTTTCCCACGCTGGAATTGCCCCTGCTTTAGGACGACATGGAAGGCCACCAGGGGGGTTACTATGAAGTCTTAAAGCAGCAGTAATTTCAGTGTGGAAAAGAGACAGAGCTATACAGGTCGTCTAGCGACATCTCTTTCCCACACTGGAATTGCTCCTGCTTTAAGATGTCATGGTAGGCCACCAGTACCCACAACACGTAGAACACATCTTGATGAAAACGTGTTGTAACACTAATATTTTACTTCAATAACAATCTCAAGACGCACTACACGTCTTTTTGACATATCTTTACATACGTGCTACGAATAGCAGTGTATCTGAATCCGGTCCTGTTGGACCTAAAATTGAATGTATTGCTAAAGATACCGTAAAGATTAGGCCCAACACTGTGTTGTAGAATCCTTGAATTTTATAATGTAATTTAGTTTATAGAACACAGTATATCACACCTGTAATCCTCGAAGGGTTTGGCAGAGGCGTACCAACTACACCCACATTTCACCAGTTATGTTTAAGTCCCATGTAAAAGGGGACGAACCTATTGCCATAAACTGGGCACAGTTCCAGCCTCCGTGGCTGCTACTGAGAAATTAAATAAGTGAAAAGACCCAATAACACTGCCTGACCTGGGAATCGAACCAACAACCTCCGGCTCAGCAGTAGCGCTTGCGACTACTAGATCAACGACGCCGACAAATCTCTCACAAACCAGCTAAAAAATCTCCGATACCCGCGATCCTCACGGTCAGTTACCATCACATCTATGCCGTCTGCATTATCAGAAACTTTTTAAATGCCACAGTCGAAATTTTCCTGTCTACCAACCTTAAAAAAACAAAACAACTGTCATTTAAACTTTCACACCTCCGAAAAAGCTCTAAAATGTATTTAGAAAATCAACCCTTCACCGTCGCAGTAATACACACCCGGTGATTCGTTTCAAAGCTTTAACTTAACGTTTTAATTTATTTTAACCCTTGTACAAGATTCTCGCTCATTTCCTCAGTAGGTACCCGATTAAATTAATAGGGTTGCATTTTAACTTATTAGGCCGTTGAATCTGTTTTTAAAGGTTGGTAGGTAAGGGTTCCAAGTTGTGAAAAGAAAAGAGGTTTTACTTTATGTTCACAGGTTAGTAGGATTTTATTGACTTCTATAGAAGTAAAGTTCTTGAAGGCGAAGAAAATCCTTTCAGAAGGGCCGGCTCTTTGTCTATACGTGGTATTCAACAGAAAGTTTCACAAGAAAATGTTTACGTATAACAGGTGTAGGTATAGGGTCGGCTTCCAGTCTAACCGGACGCAGCTGAATACCAGTATTTTGGCATAGAGCGGCTGCCTATCTGACCTCCACATTCCAATTAGTAGTTCTGGGTAAAATATGTTAAGCCTTGGTAAGACTGGTTATCAGACTTTCGGGCCACTGACTACCTGTAATTACTGTCATAATGACAGCCGGGAACTACGGCTTCATGACCTACGATGCATGGAGGAAACTCGGAATGTAATGGAAGGCCACCCATTCACGGACCAACCTAGGCAAGCGCGACTTAGCCTGAAGATACATTTATCCAAGCGGCTGTTATTATTTAGCCACAAGCTTCTCCTCGGTGATGGGGGGGGGGGGGAACTAAAACCACATTAATATCTGACGTAGTTTTTCACTGAACGTGGCCAGCAGTGATATTCTAGCAATGTGACCGTCGGTTGCCAAGTCATAGGTTTCGAGTTCCAACCCAAGACCCACACCTATGATTTTTCGACCTCATGTGCGTATTGTATAATTATCACCAGGTTCGGTGAAGGAAAACATCGAGAGGAAACCAGCATGCCTGAGAGATATTTCTCGACGGCATGTAAAGCCAAGTCAGAGGTCCATGGGCGGCATAAAGACTCTGACACCAGGTTAGGCACTAACCTCACGATAAAGAAGAAGAAGACTGAATCTGGCGAATCTGATTATTATTACGCCCTAAGAATAATGATGATTGAATAAGTATCTACATAATTTATATAATGTTAATTTTGATGAATGTTATCACGGTGTACGCACAATCTCTTCTTACCAATTTGTACGCCACGATATGCGGCTGAACATGATAGAACTTTCTGTATCTTATTTTTATCTTGCATGCAATGCATCATGTATAGGTTAAGCCGTGCTTGCCTAGGTTGGCCTGTGGATTGGTGACCACCCATTACATACCGAGTTTCTTCCGTGCCTCTGAAAGCACGTTAAGCCGTTGGTCCCGGGTGTCATTTATAGATCTTTGACAGTCGTTAGGAAGTCACTGGCCCAAAAAGTCTGACAACCAGTCTTAACAAGAGGTATCGTATTACCCAGTACTAACTGGGTTGTGGAGGTCAGATAGGCAGTCGCTCCATGTAAAATACTGGTATTCAGCTGCATCCGGTTAGACTGGAAGCCGACCCCAACATAGTTGGGAAAAGGCTAGGCAGATGATGATGATGCAATGCATCATGTACACCATGTTTTAAGAAATAAAATTGTACTTACTTACTTACTTACCCTTTCAGAGATGAAGAATATGCTTACTGCAAAACCTTCGGTGCTCCCCCATACCACGGTTATTCTCCCCGCTTACAAACTATGCGGAGTTAGTTGTAACAACATAAATTGAAATTTTCTTTTCTCGGTAGCCCTATAAACCACTACCTACCCTTTGGCGAGGCTTATAAATAGCATAGCCCTGTTGTAGACAGCTTTGATATTAAAACTTTATCACGGTTCATTCGTAAACAATTACTTTAAAGCCAACCTTTTAGTTTTTAGTGGTTTTGTAACGTTATATATACGGATATTTTGGTTTTTACTGACGTATCGTTTTATTTAGGCACGAGTAGGTTGTTAACTAATTATTTATTTTTTAACTAGCTGTTGTCCGCGACTTCGTCCGCGTGGCAATTTTTGATGTGTACCTGTGATCAGATAGCCTTTGTCCTTCCCTTTTTTCTTTCTTTCTTTCTCATTATGATCCGATCAGCCTTTTAGTCGTGAAAAGGGAACGAACAAACAGAGTTAATTTCGCATTTACAATATTAGTGTCGATTCATCTTCATAGGTAGTGTACTAACTTTTGGGATATTTTTAACACTACCAGGGATATTATCACGTAGGTTACAGCCATAATTATGGCAACTTTGACACCATTAAAAACACAGATCAATAAAGTGTTCAAGTGTGTGTGTGTGTGTGTGTGTGTTGCATCCCAATTTCAGTACTTTTTTCTTGATTTTGTTTCATCATTCATTATGAAAAAGCCAACAAAAAAGAGGTCGCTAAAATTGTCCCCGCTCCAAAGCAAAAACAACAAAACAAAAATATTTTAGTTCGTCTCTCTAACCCGTCACTCGCCACTGCTTACCTTAAAACCTAAGTCTACCTTCATCATCTGCCTAGCCTTTTCCCAACTATGTTGGGGTCGGCTCCCAGTCTAACCGGATGCAGCTGAATACCAGTATTTTACATGGAGCGACTGCCTATCTGACCTCCACAACTCAGTTAGTAATGGGTAATACGATACCCCTTGGTAAGACTGGTTGTCAGACTTTTTGGGCCACTGACTACCTATAACGACTGTCAAAGATCTACAAATGACACCCGATACCATGACACCGGGTATGTAATGGGTGGTCACCCATCCACATACCAACCTAGGCAAGCGCGGCTTAACCTAAAGATCTATCCGGGCGGCTGGTATTACTTAGCCACGAGCTCCTCAACCTAAGTCTACCTTCTTGTTACGAAAATAAGTTCGTAAAATCGTAATAAAATGAATGAAAGGCGCACGCCACAAAGTTTTCTGCCGGTACCTAGTAAATAAGTAGGCGATTGGCTGAAATAAATCAATACTAACAGTTTGGAGTGACTCGTCAAACTCCTAATTGAAATGTTCGGGGCGTGGGTTTCATAAATCATGGTTCCACGTGGATATAGAGAAGAATGTATGGTTATGTTGTTTTTTTTTTGCTTATTCTTAAACTAAGGAATATTATTAGGAGTGAATTTTATCATAAAACTGAACGTCATCAGCACTTCTTAACCACGTTCAAGAGTGACATCATTGCTGTAGAATATTGACGCTAGCAGCTATGTGTGCAGCAGTGCGATCAGTTTAATAAGTGAAAGTTCGTGATTTTGTGTTTTCCGACGGTTAATAGATAGGTAGTTTCTATGATGACTAGATACGCTTCTTCCATACAGCTTATCAACAAACTTCCATAATCAACTAATCTACAAAGTTTTATTTCCAGTTACATCCATTGCAGTTGTCAATGGATTCCCAAAGATAAGTATTCAATCGCAGCACAACAGCTCAAACTTCTGGTCGCTTCAACATTCATGCCTTTAGTCATGACTTTACAACTCTTTTCCACCTCTTATCACACCCAATCATAATCAGAGTACCCCATTCTCAACCACAATAAATCTGGCCCCCAAAATCCGCGGCCCCCATCAATCGTGGGCCCCATCCAGTACTCTAACTCATGTTTACCTCGCGAATTTCCTACAGCGAAGGTGAAAAATGCTGCCATTCGATAATAATTTTTCATGTCACAAAGAGCTTTGCCCCGCAATATCATAATACTGGGTAGTTTATACGTATTTTGTGTTGTATGTGTTTTTTCAAACAGGGCTGTTTTTGGGGGTTAATGGTTTTAATAGGGGGTCATTATTTTTTCGGGGTGTGAGAAGAATTAATATTGATTTAGGGAGGGTTTTTTTTGATACGTAGTCTTTTTTAGCAGTCATCCATTCTTCGTGGATTGGGGACATAAAATAATGAATTTATACAATAGACAAACTAATATTAACATGATTACCAAAGTAATTGGTGATTCTGACACGTTTTTAATTAGAATTCAGTTAAATAAGAGCTCTTGGCTCAAAACCATTTTTTTTCAACGTCGTAAGAATGACTTGGTCCCATCCACCCCACTGCCTCTGTCCCGTCAACGGGGCAGATGGGAAAAATAGTTTCATCGTCCCCCAAGAGTTTAAAAGGGCACACCGAATATAAACGTAAATGACATATTTTCCACCATACACTCATAAAAGGACCATGACGCACAAATGAAGCTAACTTTCATAGTATTTATTCAAAAAATCATTACTTAACCCTTTTACCGCCGCCGCAGGGTTACGTGTGACGGCCGGTGTGTCATTAGTGTGACATGAAGGTGTCACAAACCGGTAATTTCCGGATAAATCAGCTTTGTGTCCCAAATGTACGTTTGTTGCGTTACAGGATTATTAATGATGGCGTTTTTTTCTGTAGCGTATTATTACTTCAGGGCCGAAATTATAATATATAGGTTACACGAAAATAAGCTTTTAGTACGTTATTTTTAGGTGTCAAAATAAAGAAAATTACTTGTTTCATCTTTTACTCACGAGCTGCTTCACAACTTGCTTTAATCAATGTTAGTTTAACAAATTGCATTCAGCTTCTTTATTTATTTCCCTGCAAGGGAATCCTATTTATCTTCATAATACGAAATAATAACTGTAATAAAAACCGTTCCGATTGATTTGACAAAAAAATTTCACCTCAAACCAAATTATTTACAAGAAATCATTAACTCTCCACAAAAAGGAGGCATACACATAATTATGAAAGACACACTTGGCTTACATAATTATACTCCTCACACAACATTTACAGGGTGTTCCTCGGAGCAATAATCAGATCGTTTGGCGCGAATAATTATTACTTAGCATTCGGAAAGGGCCGCAAAGTGCTTTGCACTGCAATTTGCGAATTCTAGGGTGGCAAGAGGTTAAGTAAAGTGAGACGTACAGTAGCTTAAGTTCCTTTCTATTGTGCAATTATTTTTGGTTCACAGACGGCAGTGTGGGGGTTAAGTTAGGTACATGTTTGAACTGTTTTGTATTGGTTTTGCTTCGCGTTTTTTAATTCGCACTTTATATTATAAATGATAACTTTATCTGTCTACCTTCGTGCCGTCAACGCCTTTCGGATTTCTATGAAATTCGGGACATGTGTAGACTTGGGTGAGGACAAGAGACTTACACTTTTATCTTACTAGTAAAATAAAATAGAAAAGTTAAATATAGTCATAGTTCTTAAACGCATCTTCTACGTTTCCGTGGAATATTGTTTGTAACTTCCCCACGGGCGGAATGTTAGTATGTTTTATTTATGTAGTTAAATCGGTGGAAATTATAATGTTACAGATTTATGTCGCTCCTCAAAATTTCTTGTGTTAGGAAAAACTTTGAATCCACAGAAAGTTAAGATTTTAAAATCAATCGATAAGACATCGTTTCTGTAAAAAAGAGATAAACTTAAAATTCTGAATTACACACTCAACTTGAGACCACATTCCCCCAAGCATCATTTTCCCATCACTTTTACAACTTAACAATAAAATCCCCCAATCTCAGTATGCGGTTCTCCCAACACGATTCCATTTTAATGCGCTCGTTTGCTTGTTCACCTCAGCTAATGTTGGAGCGGCTACGTCATACGGCACGGTCGAGGGGTTTACTGAAATAGTGGCACCTAATGCTAGGAAAGTCAAAATAGTCTACAAAACCATCGTTAGGAAACCAGGATGCCCTAGAACCAAAAATTCGAAGACATTTCGGACATCTACCAATTTGCACTGGTTCCACGTGGTGGATTATAACCAGAGGTCGGAATTAGTTAGAGTTAAAGAAAAGAAAGAAAGAAAACATATTTATGTGTGTGTTTTTGTGTGTGTTTTTTGTTTATGTGTTTGTTTGTGATTGTGTTTTTGTTTGTGTTTTTTGAGTTATTTATGTACTTGCATCGAAATGTTGATATTAATATGGATCTTCCCGGGATTTCCCGGGATTTATAATACAATCCCGTGTGGCCAACAATATTACAAATAAATAATATTAAAAACCTCAGAGACAGATAAGACAAATAAAACAAAGATAATTAACACACAATTTTCATTAGTATTTACATTAATTCACAATACAATTTTTTATTTAAATTGCCCCACACTAGGTATTTTTCCTGTAACGTGGATGCGTTTACAAAGATACACAAATACCCAGACTCGGAACAACTACTTGTAGATCATACAAATATTTGTTCCGTGCGGGAATCGAACCCATGACATCTTTTCATTAACTGCTGCGCTGCGTGCGCATGATGTCTGATGTCGGATAGTTTAAATTGTGTAAAAGTAAATAAATTTTTTATTTAATAAATGACGGGATTTTTCTGCTCTTTGAAATTAACCTCGGGATTTGAGGCATATCCACTTTATTTATTCGCTGTATGAAATCAGTGTAAGTACACAAATAATTCTACCTAATTCCGACCTCTGTTTATAACCAATTTCCTCTAAAGAGGAGGTCTGTATCTCAGCTGCCAGAACATTCATCATCATCATGATTCTCCTGCCTTCTCAATCTATTTGGGCTCGGCACAGCATGTCTTCTTCTTTCACACGTCTCTATTACTCGTCATTTCAGCAGTAGCCTTATTTCGTTCACATTAAAGGCTAATAATGCAAATATTCGCATAATATGGTATACAGGTAAAATAATGTTTTATAACAACAGGAATAAAATTCAAAATTCCACATAATTGGACAACAAGATATCGTTAAATAAACTTCTTTTGTTAATGGCCAATTAGAATATTACAACCCGAATTGAACCCTCTTCGTTATGCCATAAAGTATAATATTTCTGTGAAAATAAAATATTGTATTGTAACTTCCATATACGGCACAGAGATCCTGGAATTGTCATGACATCATCTTTTTTATTAGCACTGGTTGTGAAAAATGAAAAAAAAAGGTTAAAATAGGATTACAGCCACTATAAATTTCTTTCCTACTTTGTCATTTATCATATTTGTTTAATATTTGCTTCATAGCGAAGTTTATAGTAAAATAAAAGCCGGGCCGATATACATGATTCAGTAGTACTCGTCTGTCAGACGGGCCGCCGTTGGTCCCGGCTGTCAACTGAAGATGGTTAAGACTAGTCAGAAGTCGGAAAGTCTGACAACTAGTCTTACAAGAGGTATCGTATTACCCAGTACTAACTGGGATGTGGAGGTCAGATAGGCAGTCGCTCCATGTAAAATACTGGTATTCAGCTGCATACAGTTGGACGATGTTTGTTTTTTTTTTCTCTTTTTTTTTTAGTTGTTTTGTTTTAACATTTTTATTGTATAAATTTAAGATTATTTTTTTTTTTGTGCTGGATGTGTGCACTTGTGGCATGGGCCAAATAAATAAATATATTTTCTTTCTATCTTCTTCTTTATTTTTTGCTTCATGTAAACAAAAACCGGCTAACCGGTTAGACTTTAATATAGTTGAGAAACGGCTAGGCAGATGATGATGATCTCTTTTAAAACGAAACCTGAAATTTTCTGACAAAGGGTTAACTTTACATACCTTTCTTTGATGAACGATTTGGGCTACCTTTGATCTTGGAAAGATCTTCATCATCATTGTGTTGCCGCTATTCCAATTCATTTGGGGTCGGTGCAGTATGTTTTCTTCTTCCATACTTCTCTATTACTCGTTATCTCATCAGACATTTGTGTCATTTGTTTAATTTAGTATTTTACAATATTTTCTTACCTTTGTTCAGATTATTTTTTACCGATTGTTTGTGAATGTGCGAACATTGTAGGCTTTGTAGATTCCCAGCTGCTTGTTAACTTTTGTTTACTTTTTATCTTGTCTTACATCTTTTGTGTAGTAAGTAACGACTCATTGTCGGGACTACGCTGTTCCCCCATACTTAAGTACAAATACTGTAACCATGATAATATTGTAATACCAAATGATTTGAAAAGAGTAACCATGGAGTTTCTTTCCGGTTCTTATACGACGACCAACCCGAACCGTGCACCTTTTTGGCGACGTTTTATAAGTGCCAATCGGCCTAGATGTGTGTGTGACGGCCTGAATGTGAAATAAAATATTTTGATTTTGATTTTGACACCTCCTTTGTTGCCATATCATCCTTCACACAGTCCATCCATCGTTTCTTCGGTTTTCCTCTACTCTAATACCCATTCACAATCATACTCAGAACTTTCCTAACGACATTTTCCTCCTGGAAGAATAAGTAAGGGTAAACATGTAATTCTCCGAATAATTCATTCCATGATCGGAATAAACTGTTTAATATTTTATTCGTCACAAACGGTAGTTTGAAATTGTTCCTGGAACTGTGCCTCTCAATTCTATCATTTTATAACTTACAAATGCTGCTTTTGCACATAAATGGATCAGTCCTAAATCTAAATGAACGGCAAAAATGATATTCCCAAAATTCAATTGGGCTGCCTCGATAGTCTGGTGTTCGCAAGCATGACTGCTGAGCATGAGGTTCTAGGTTCGATTCCAAGGTCGGACAAAGTGTTATTGGGTTTTTCTATCAGGAATTAGGTTGATGGCTATTACATGGGACTTTAACATAACTGGTGAAATGTGGTTGTACTAATGGGTACACCTCTGCCTAACCGTTCGGGGATTACAGGCGTGATGTTAAGTTATGTTATCTATTTGGTTTAAGTAATGTTTTCAATTTCCTGTTGTTTTTAGCAGATATAAATCCTGTCTATATTGGTTGTAAAAACTCCCAAAGCTCATGTTTTCCTTGTCATTGCGACCTTTTTTTTTGTTCTGGACCGTACCTGGGACCCTTCCAGTTACGGAAAAATTGAAGGTCAAACTTTGAATTTATTTTTTCTCAAGTTTTTTTTTAATACAATGTTTTAATGTTGTAATTTTACTTTAAATACCTCCGTAACTCCTGTACTATTAAATGCATCTATCAGCACAATGTTTTGCGTGAGTTACATTGAGTCTAACCTTAAAACGTGATTGCACACCCAAAAGAAAATCGTTCCCAGAAATACCTTTTGCATAGAGTTATTAGTTTTGTACAAAATGCTTGGTTGACGGCTTCGTGAAGGGTTCGTTTACACCTAGTATAACATTTGAATTGCAGTGAAGGGTGGGTCCAAATCCCAAAGGCCGATTTACATTTGGATTAGCAAGTAAAGAGCTGATTCTTGATTTTCAAGTACTTTACGAACAGGTTTATTGCTATTTTTATTTCGTGTCAGTATTACTGCCTACCCCAATCCTTATTAAGTTACTAACAACCCTTAGGAAAGGTACAAGAACCTCTTTTTTACCACCATCCCTAAATTCAGCGATACAATAGCTTATTTGTCCAACATTCTTGACATCAAAGCTTATAAATTCAGTAATGTATATAATTTACACATCAAAAGAATACGGTCTGTATGTACCAGATTCGCGGATGCTAGGATACGCAATTAGTGTGTAATTGTTTTGTGTTCATTGACCTTTGAGATCGTAAGGAAACTCCACTTCTTCTCAAAGAGGTCTGTGTCCTCGAAATGGGCGCATCAAAGGACTAGGCAATGTCATTTAATTTCGAGTGTTGTAATTTTCAATGGTTTTGTATACTTACATGTATCAAATTTTAAATGCCTTTTCCAACAAAATCGAAATAAGCATAATCAGCCTTTAATGTTCCCACTGCTGGGATACAGGCCTCAATCAAAAAACGTGTTTTAAATTTCCTAGTCTCAATAGACTAGGAATTTTTATTTTATTTTATTTTCTTGTTTTTTTTTTTCTTTCTTTGATGTCAATACATCAAAGGAAGTCATTACCACTGGATCAACGAGGCATGACTCACACCAGCCACCACTCACCCTAGCTAAATTTACTACCCAGAGATTACCCAATATCCTGTACATCATCACTCACCCATCTATCGCTTACCACAACTGACAAGTTAGTCTATTCATCCCCTCACTATCCCCCCATTTATATCACCACACATGTTCACCTAGTTCTTTCCAGCCATAATTCCAACATAACATATTTTCTGCCGTAAGGCCGAAATATATTTCACATCGACAATCGATAGCTGCCCGAATAATAGTCAGGATGTGCTACAAGACTACAATGTGAATTTTCGTCCCTTTTTCCAATCGAATAGTTTTTTAAGCGGGTACTGAAACGGTACGGTGAACGATGAAGGATTATTAGAGCGCTTTCTTTTTTTTTTTGTCGGCCTGTTTTTTAGTTATCTTGTGCGTTTTTCGGCTTTTATGTTAATGAAACTTAGGTATTGTGTGAAGACTGATATGAAAGAGAAAGAAGTAAATGATGTCGTGACGTCTGACAGGGGAGAATGGAAGAAGAAATTGTGTTGTGCCGACCCCAAATAGAATGGGACAAGGACAGGAAGATGATATTCCTGAATTAATTTTAGGAATCGGATGGGTAATTCCAGAGATTAACCCTATTAAATACAAACTTACAAACTTTACCTCTTTACAGTATTAGCATAATATGCTAGATAGGTATGTAAACACAATAATACCAACAGCACAACTGCAATAATGGCGGTGAGCGCGAAATTACGTGGACTTACAAATACGCATACCACGGCGTGATATTACTGAAGTTATTTACAATGACAAAATGGCATATCGGCTTTGACCATTCCGAGCTTTGTTCGAAATATGAAATATTCCGCGTTCATTTTGATGCGATATCGGTTGAATTTGATATAGTAACGATTTTTCAGTTTTGTGTTCAACTGATTTGGTATGAAAGCTAATTCTTTCTTTATCATGTGGTTAGTGCCCAACCTGGTGTCAGAGTTTCTATGCCGCCCATGGGCCTCACATGCCGTCAAGAAATATCTCTCAGGCACGCTGGCTTCTTTAACCGAAGCAAGTGATAATTATAGAATACGCACATGAATCCGAAATATCAGAGGTGCGTGTCTTGGGTTCGAACTCGAGACTTATGACTTGGCAGTCCGACGGTCACACCACTAGGCTGTCACTGCTATAACTTTCAACTTATTTGATATGAAAGCTAACAATTTGTCATCTAGTTCAATATGAGTAAGGAGATACACGTAAGAGATGATGGAATAGATGGCGTGAAAGATAAAAATCTAACAGAATAGAATGTTAATGTTATGTTGTGTTAGTTTGATGATGTACCTATTGTTTTTTCACAACAGTGTTGGAGTCATCTTCAAGATGTAACCAAACGTTGATATTTGACAAGGCACATCTGCTAATGTTCAGTTCATTTGGTACTTTACAAAACAACTGTCATAATTCAATTTAATGAACCTGTATATATTTTTTACATTATTGACCAAAAGTTGCTTAAACACTTTTTTTTTTTTTTAAAACGTTGCCCCACACTAGGAATTTCTCCTGTATCGTGGGTGCGTTTACAAACATTTAAACTCACATACATAAACAGCCAGACCCGGAACAACTACCACCACTTAGTTCCATTTAATTTCTGATTGCCTGGTAGTCCATTTAAATAAATAAACAATTAGGACAGTTGATTTAAAACTGTCTATCGATATCATCCACCACACCCCCTCTCTAGTTTTCACCACGGTTGCGCTTTGAGGAATAAACATATAATATTTTTAATTTGCATTTGTGAGCGCAACTAATGGTTGCGCTTCGAGGGATAATTTAGTTGCGCTTAGTTGGTTACGCTTAAAAATAGTTGCGCTTTGAGAAATACCCCCAGTTCTCCACAATATAGTTACAAGGAAATGTAGATATTTTTTTTTTTTTACAAAAAACGTTGCCCCACACTAGGATTTTTTCCTGTATCGTGGGTGCGTTTACAAACATTTAAATTCACATGCACAAACAGCAAGACCCGGAACAACTACCTGTAGGCCATACAAATATTTGTTCCGTGCGGGAATCGAACCCGCGACACGAAGCGCAGCAGTCAATCGCTCAGCTACTGCGCCAACCGTGCCGTCAAATTAGGCGGATACTTCAAGGGTCTCGGTGTGTAACTAACACAATGAATGGTCTAACTATTTCAGACAGCTTCGTTGCTGCAATCCTCGGGGTAGTTACTTAATTACTAATCTATAGTTCTACCGTAGTAGAACTCATAAGTAACGAAATCAAAACATTGTGCTGATGGATGCATTAAAAAGTATGGGGGTCAAGGAGGCATTTAGAGTAAAGTGATTATAACATTAAAAACTTGTGAAAAAGTTGGAACTTTGATTTCCAATATCTTCGTAACTAGAAGATGGTCTAGAACAAAAAAAAATATTTCAATAATTCATTATACATAGTAAAAACGTGACAATGAATTGACAATGTTTGGTCAGCGCCGAAATTTGGAAATACAATAGCTCACACAACAATACAAAAATCCTAGTTATGAACATAACATTACATCTCGCCTGTAATCTTCGAAGGGTTAAGCAGAGGCGTAGGTACTTAATAGTACTTCCACATTTCGCCAGTTATATTTAAGTCCCATGTAATAGAGGCTTTTTTTTAAATTTATTTGAGCAGTCCTAAAAAAACCTATATACAAATCGAAAAAAAACTAATTTTGTCCTTTCTACTATCGAAAGTAAAAACTAAAACTGAAGGTTAAAAACACCTACAATATATGGCGAAACGTGTCTAAAAGTGTTGGTATGTGATTAAACCCCCTCGAGGCTCACACGTCGTTAACTGTTCGGTGATTAAGGTTATCAGCCGGCCGTTTTTAACCTTTTTCCGACCCGTATGTTTGTATTTGTTTTTTTTTTTTTATTTTGAACGCTAGAGCGTTGTATCCGAGTCTGCTTGTGTAAATTATTTTTTATTAAAATTTGGTGTTTTTTTTGTGTTGAAAAACGATTTGTGGCAATAACTTAATTCGTTTTAGGCTTGGATAATCTGGTGGCTGCAAGAACTACTGCTGAGCATGAGATCCTGGATTAGATTTCCAGGTTGGGCAAAGTGTAATTGGGTTTTTCTTTCAGGAATTCCTCAGGAGCAGCCATGGAGTCGGGGTTTGTACACGGTTGATGGCAATAGGCCCGCCCCTTATTACATGGGCTGACATTGACTGACTGACATTGACATTACTGGCGAAATAATTTAAGTTATAATTTATTCAACAAAAACATCGTAGTACATGATGACAATTTACAGAATCGTTTATACACGGTGTAACACAAAGGGTATAGTCATATGAAAGTATATGCTGCAGACCATCAAACTGAACAACTTCCTCCATAGGTCCAATACCGGAAAAACGAAAAAAAAAATTCAGCTGTCCCGAAATGTGGGTGTACAATTAGGTAAACCCACAAATGTTATTGTTCGGTTTTTGACCAACCTTTTTTAATAAAATATTTGCTGGCGGCTTGTGAACCTAAGAATGTTGAAAGTAGAGTATGTGAGAGTAGTGAGCGTGGGTGAAAATCGTTCGTTCCTGCTATCTCCAAGAAGGCAACTGAACACCACCTACCTTGTTTCCACTCCCAGGTGCTGACCTGGGAGTGGAAACACGGTAGGTGCCGTGCCGTGCATGCTGCAGCTCTTCTGCTGAGAAGAGCTGCAGCATGCACGGCACGTCACAGATAGGCAGTCTAGTTGTTTTTGGGTTCAAAGGTCTTGAAGATCGCACACCACACGGTAGTGAGTCCACAAACACTATAGATGCTAGAACGTCTACCTCGGAGTCACGATCATAAAAAGCGAGGAAGAAACGTTCATCCAGCTCAGCGCGTAAAATCGTACTACCCGTCACGCATATATATGGCCGCGACGTAGGTCGGGAGCAAGTTCAGTGATGATTTACCAACTACCCTCAATTCGATAATAAGAATCGAACAGTTATGCTTATGAAAAGGCAGTTATTTGTAATATGAATTAGCCTCTATTTCAGTTCTAAGGTCATGCGCGGAAAGCTAGTTTTAACCCAACAGTGGTAGTACATATTAGTACCCTTTTTTCTCGTATTGATGGTTAATTTTGTCTACTGTCTACGCATGGAAAAGCTGGTAAATAAAATTATTTATTCTATCAAGAGAACTTTACGGCTCGACCTCCTGCCTACCCCAAATAGTTTTAAACCAAGAGTAATTACATAGAAAATTTTGATTGAACAGAACAAGTTTAAGTATCTATTTGTCTTATGTATAACGATACGTTAGATCAGGCTTTGATCTCAGATGGTTAGGCAAATAAGATTATTGCCAAAGGATTGGATAACTATGTAGTGTAACATGTACGGAGTATTATATACTTCAGCTTGTTTAGTTTCCGGAATGTTGCTGAAATGTAGTGTAATATCATGTTTTACATGAATATTATGTTACATTATCGAGGGATTTATTATCGTGAACATGTTTTCCATCGGTAATTGGTAAACATTGAAATTAGTGATTTTAGGGTTCTGAAATCTAAGTATGAAGAGTTCATATACTAAGTAACACTAAGGTAAGGTACATCATAGCAAATATCAAGTCGTGGTGCCGAGCCGAGCGAAAAAAATATTTAGTCAACAATCGCATGATATAATATTTCTAGTTGTGTATTGCGAGGCTTTTTTTCAGAAACCTTCCCCGGTAGAATAACAGCGCAAAATTTCATCAACATTGGTTCAGTGGTTTAGGAGTATACAGAGTACGAATTAACATACATTGATTTTTATGTATAATATTTTGATAGGTATAGATTATTACTTAGCTTAGAAGAACATAGTACATCTAAATGATAAACAAGACAAGGCAGTAAAATAATCGCGGGCAAAATTTCAGTAACAAAGTTATCGTCCATGTTATAATATCTTTAAAAATAATACATACTGACTCTGTTTCTCTGTGTAAAATATCAATATTTTCGTAAAACACACAGACATTCCAATACCCAACCACAGTATTGACGAAAATTAGCATCCAAACGAGAAGTTATGAAATTTTTTAATGGAAAGCGTTTTTTCATGTGGCAATCAGCATTTGGCATGATGCGGGATTCTGGCAATATTTAAATTTGACGTGCCAATAAACATTATTTGGAACTCAAATAAATAATATTGATAGGTTTCTCATTTCTTAATACGTATTTCATAAAAGATGTGTTTTTTGGCAGAATTTGAAAGAAGGAAATCTAAGTTAGGAAAACAGAAACATAACAGATATAACATCATGCCTGTAATCCCGGAGGCTTAGGCAGAGATGAACCTAATAGTACACCCACCTTTCGCCAGTTAGTTTAAATCCTATGTAAACATGTGCCTTCAACCAGGCACAAATCCAGACTCCGTGGCTGCTATTGAGAAATTCCTGATAAAAAAACCCAATACCACTTTGCCCGACCTGAGAATCGAACCGATGACCTCATGCTCAGCAGTCGCGCTTGCCACCACTAGACCAACGAGGTAGTAAATGAAGAAAACAGAAAAAGTTCCAAAAAAAACAAAAATTTATATCATTTAGACAGCTAGACGGGGTCGCGGACAAGATGGCGGGATGCTTTGGACGACATTCTCGTTAATTGGCGAGAAGAGATGCAACATCGAGAAAAGTGGAAGGAACGGGTTGAGGCCTTTGCCCAGGAGTGGGACAGTTCAGGCTAACAAATAACTAAAAAACACGCTTTAATCACGTCATTTTATTTCTCGTATTCTTCTAAGCAAACCCTTTCATTTGATACCCATATCATTGGAATGCATAAAAAGAAACTAGTCCGCCATATTTGGGAGTACGCCATATTGGAATTAGCATGACGTTACTTAACTAACCATGCATTGTAATCCAAACTAAACATGTATGCAAAATTGTAGGTCAATCGGAAACCGTGAAGTGGGTCCAATTTAACTTGTAAGATTTTTTACATAGTTAGTTACAGGTGAAACTAATAAAAGAGTGTTAAAAACAACTCTGAAAATAAAACTGCCTAATCCCCAAGAAAAACCACAAACAATTGCTCTCATTTGTCTACGTTTTTTCTCAGCTCAGACTAAAACAGCTCGTGGCTAAATATTAACAGCTGCTTGGGTCGATCTTTAGGCTAAGCCGCGCTTGCCTAAGTTGGTCCGTGGATGAGTGACCACCCATTACATCCCGTGCCTCGGAAAGCACGTTAAGCCGTTGGTCCCGGCTGTCATTTGTAGATCTTTGACCATCGTTACAGGTAGTCAGTGACACGAAAGTCTGACAAAAAGTATCGAGTATCAGTATCCAGTGCTAACTGGGTTATGGAGTCAAAGTCAAAAGTCAAAAGCATTTATTTCAATTAGACCATCACAGGCACTTTTGAACTTCAAAAAAAAATAAAAAGAAGCATAGCTACAGTCACAGTCACAAGACATAATAACTTGAGAAAGTACAGTAGTTGCACATTCCAAAGCGTAGATCTCTATTGAGAAGAATGGGCAAGAAACTCCATGGACACTCTTTTAAATCAAAATATTTTAACAAAATCTTGGTTACATTATTCATGTTGAGATTATACATATATGTGAGGACGATGTAGAAAGACGTGCACATTAAGAGCGTCCAAAGTAAAAGATTAAATCACGATGAAAAAAAAAAAAAAAGTAACTAAAATAAACCGTGGCAGCTAAGAGCTGACCAGACCCAACTGACAGCGCCCGTTAACGAACATGACGCATGGATCAGCGCCATTCAACTCAACCATCTTGAAGCGAACTAAATGACCCGACACACCCGCCATCATCAGCGAGACATTTGTGTGCGCATGACATTCTTCCAGCCACTAAGGTCTCAGGAGGTCAGATAGGCAGTCGCTCCATGTAAAATACTGTTATTCAGCTGCATTCGGTTAGACGACATAGTTAAGAAAAGCCTAGGCAAGATAATGATGACTTTTTAGTCACCACACAAAAACAACATACCTTCACATAAACTAAAAATGTAGATTTACGGCACTTTTAACACAGATAAATTTTAACAAATTCCCTGGGTACCTTTAATTTAATAAATCATAACTTTGTATGGCTTTAAAAAATTAATACCTACATACATTTCATTAGTTAAAAGCTTCTGTGTATAATGTAGCTGAACATTTTATGTATTTTTTACGTTTATTAAATTAACTTAGGTATATAGCAAAAAGGTTGTTTAATTTTCATAAAAAATTTAATAATTTTAGAAGCCAGTTGATATTTCATGTGATATTATAAAATTATGAACTAACTGGGTTGTGGAGGTCAGATAGGCAGTCGCTCCATATAAAATACTGGTATTTAGCTGCATTCAGACTGCATTGTTTTTTTTTTTGGTGCATTTTTCTGTTTAGTTAGACTGGGAGCCCACCCCAACATAGTTGGGAAACGCCTAGGGGATGTTGACTCGATCAATTTTTTTTGTATTATTAGCCCCACTCCACTGCCACACATTCCCGTACAGCCACTTATCGCGATGGTGTGCTTCTTCTCGCCAATTCGCGAGGAAGCCATCCAAGACATCCATCTTTTCCTCGGTCTGTCGCGACCAGAGACTGAGACTGGAGCCCTTAGATAGCTAGACGACTAGCTAGCTAAGGGCTCCAGTCTTGTGATATTCAGGCCCACAGCTGTGTGACGCGCCCGGTATCCGGCCATGTCAATTATTATACATAATGATGTATTATATTTTTACTATTATCACGCCTATTTTACCGAACGGGTAACTTCCGAAATAGCCGAAACGAATTGTGAAAAGAGGCTCGCCCGGCTCGCACCCCGGCTCGCTAGCTGCCGCTGTGACCTGCACTTTAACGTACTTTCCGAGGCACGGAGGAAACTCGGTATGTAATGGATGGTCACCCATCTTCAGACCAACCTAGGAAAGCGAGCGGCTGTTATTATTTAACTACGAGCTCATACGAAAATACCAAGAAAACAAACCCAACTCCGTAACTAATATCAAACATATCATTTCGTATTTACAAAATGAGAAACATAAACTCGAAAGCCAGATAAACAAATTCACATAAAAAAACGACTTTAAAGTTCGCACATTAAAAAGAAAAAAAGCACATTTCTGCTGAAGGTCTGTCGGACCCAACAATTAGGTCACACGCAACAGTGCGTATTTACATAGAGCGGGTAATACCAAGAATTTTATTTTTATGGGAAAATGTAGGGGAATTATTTGCTACGCTTTATCTAACCTACGTATATACACAAAAAGTTTTTGATGGAAATTCAAAATTGAATGTCCTTGTGTGGCGTCAAAGTCACCTGCCTAGCCATTTACCTACCATGTTGAGTTCTTTATCGTATTATCCAATCCTAACTGAGTTATGGAGGTCAGATAGACAGTTGTTTCATGTAAAATAACTGGTATTTAGCTGTATCCGATTAGATTGGAAGCCGACCCCAACATAGTTGGGAAAAGGCTAGGCAGATGATAATGATGTTTAGGTCGGTTGCCAGTCTAACCTGTTTAGCTGCTGATTACCAGTTTTTTACCGTCGCATGATAACCTATTATTACATATAATACAATTGTAACAGGCCGATGTCTGTACATTGAAGATATTGAAAAAAAATATAATGTCTTTATTAGAGCAACAGAAGCCAAAACATTGTTTTTAGAATTTTTGTTTGTCTTTCTGTCTGTATGTACACGCATCACGCAAAAACTACTGCATGGTTTTGAACGCAGTTTTCACCGCTCTACTACTGGATACTGAACTTAAAATATAGGCTACATTAGATATAGTTTTGGACCCGATAGGTGGCGCTGTGAGTAGCAAGGGCGGGTTAGAAATAACTTTATAAATATTTGAAAGACCTTCAGGCTGTTTTTTGCCCGACCTGAAAATCGGACAAATTAATATATATTTAATAAAAACAACTCTATACAAATCCATGAGGGGTCAAAAATGCGTGTCTCAATTACAAATTTTAGACACACAGATGTTGGACGTCGAAATAATTTAATACTGGGCGACCTTCGACACGGGGCGCGACAGGCATCCCTGTTCACTGATTATTTAACACCCCCAGATTTTCTCACCCCTTTTCAATGAAGCCGACATTTATTGAATGAATTAGACAAATTATTGAGGTATATATTAATAGGTAATTATTACCGTCGCTTCCTGGTGCGGGGAAAAAGCCGCTTTGCAGCTGAGTCAAAGGATGGGGTTAGGAAGGCAGATTTCAAGGATATTAAAGATTTCAGCGCTTGATTTGCTGAATTTCTTATTGCTAATTGGCGGGTGAATTGAGAGGGTTATTGTTTTGTAAGATTGCTAATGATTCTTGAAATTTAGTAAATGTCTTAGTTTGAACGGACTGACTCGTTGGTCGCAAGCGCGACTACTGAGCATAAGGATCTTGGTTCAATTCTCGGGTCGAGCAAAAGTGGTATTCGGTTTTTTCCATCAGAAATTTCTCAGTAGCACGGCGCCTAGATTTGTGCTCGGTTGATGGCAATAAGCTCGCCCGCTATTACATGGGACCTAAAACATAACTGGCGAAATGTGGTCGTACTATTAGATAAACCTCTGCCTAACCCTTAAGGGATTACAGGAGTGACGTTATGATCCTAGTATAAAACGCCATTTGCAGTGGTAAAAGGTTTATTTAAAGGTTTGTTTAGAAAACCTTTTATACCTAGTTGATGATGAAAGAAATTAATTTACGAGTAGCTCCATCTGAGAAATTTGTTCCTCGTTGTTGCACCAGCTTTTTTTTATTAAACTTTTACATTTTTTTCCTCTCAAGCACAGTTGCGATTCAGACAGAAATATGCCGTTGGATTTTTTTTATTTGATTTGACATCTGCCTAACCCAAAGACATTCAATTATTTATGAACGATAGACGGGACAAGACGAAGAAAATTGTAATCCAAAACTTATTACTACTTAGTAATAAATCGTTCTGCCTAGTGTCATACGCCTGCTTGTCAGGTAGCATTCGTGTGTCAAAATCGAAAAAAACGGGATCAAAAATTTTGTGTGAAAATATTCCTAATGTCCGCTCTATAAACACCATACACAGACCATCCAAGGCAAGCGCGGCTAGGGCTGCGGGATTGTTCGAAAGAGATACCGTGGCCCTGGAATACAATGGGCAAATAAGGAACATGGATGGGTTTTAGTCAGTACAAGTCTGACACTCCCTTCCGCTCCGCCCAGAGTGGGGGGCGGGGGGGTCATAGGCAAGCGCGGGTCAATCTGTAGCTCGACCCTAGTAGATGTTATTATTTACCCACGAGCTCCTCTTTTTTGGTCTGGATTTATTGGTCATTTTTCACAGGACCAAAAGACGTGAGGATAAGCATATTCAACGCCAGAGATACCCACTTTCATCGAATAAAAAAATGTCAAAGCTAAATAATACCTAGATCCCCAAATCAAAAGGGTTGTCAGATCGTATTAGTGGTTTTAGCACCTTTTTTCAGACACCCTTTTCAGTAACACAGTGACATTTATTGAATGACTGAAATAAATTATTCAGGTACGATTTTCTTGTAATGTTGAATTGTTTCAGGGTAAATGTTACGATGTAAATTGGATGGATTAAATTTGTTGGAATTTGTAGGTACATTTACAACATTATTTTTAGTATATGCGAAACCTGAATATAGTTTGTTCAGAACAAGTAACTAAATCGATTTCAATAACTTTTCAACCATATTATATTTTGTTCCAAAAATATTTAAAAAAGGCTACAAGTTGGACACCGAGCGAAACTAAGTACCTATCGCAATCATTTAGGTACATACTGCCAAATTATTATTATCAATGAGCTCAAGACGACGCTGGGGGCGCACACACAGCGGCGCCGCGTGTTTTTGTGCGGACAATCAGTTAACAGAACAAGCTTATAACTTTGTGATTTTTCATGATACAGTTTTGAAATTTTGTATATAGATTCTTTGCATAAAAATAGTAGACAGGTGTTTCAGGTTTCGCATATACTAAAACTAAGGTTGTTACCCCTGTTTATCCTTTGATTAGTAAATAACATTTATTTTTCCTAGCGTGCTCGGTCCCACTCCTGGGTAAAGGTCTCTCTCCACTCCTTCAATTTATCACGAACTCGAGCTCCCCCTTCCAGTTCTGACGGAACCTGTCCAGTTCGTCCCGCCATCTCCTTTGTGGCCTGCCGCGACCCCGCCTCACTGTGTCAGGGCACCAGTTTCCTGCTATTTTGACCCACAGTTTGTCCGGCATGAGGCAGACATGACCTGCCTAGTCCGATTTGAGTTGGGCTCCCTTTTGAGCCACGTCAGCTATTTTTGTTTTGGAGCGCAGTATTGTAGTTTGAACACGTAGTATTGTAACACGTAGTATATCGTTTTTTTTTTTTAATTATTATTTTCAAGTCATGAAAACGATCTTTTCCATTTACAGCGAAGAACGATTAACGAATTGCAATTGGCTGTTCTAAACCTACTTCAGTCGCATCATAGAAAAAACTGACAGATGCATTCTACCTCATTTTCAGCCGAGTTTAGTTTTACTAACTTTAATATTAAAAAATTCAGAAAAAAAAAAGAAAATCTTCGAAGGTCATTACATCAAACTCTTAGTTAAAAAAACTTACTCATCAGCCTCTGATTAGATGCTGAAAAATGACCTGAAAGACACGTTTTGTACCTGAAAATTACATGGCGTATACGACTCTTTGTCATTTCATCGCCATTCATTAGGAGCTCGTTTCTTTTTAAAAAAAACTTTTGTTTATTTACTTAGTACAGACATTTCGTTGTTGGGGAGCAACTGATAGAGGGGGGTGACTGAAAGCCGGTATTTGAAATTCGAAGTTTCAAAGTATTGTAATTTGTTTGAATGTTTTTGAAGCCTTGAAGTATTATGTTATCGGTATTGAAAAATAAACATTTGAATTAAATGATCAAACTAATTATGAAAATCGTGGAACCGATGTGAAAATCGCTCGAATTTCGTACTAGTATAGAAAATAACAACAAAATTTCTAAAGATAAATGAAAAAATCCATTTTACTGCCTCGATGGTCTAGTGGTCGCAAGCGCGCCTGCTGAGCAAGAGGTTCTGGTTTCGATTCCCGGGTCGGGCAAAGTGTTATTGGGTTTTTCCATCAGGAATTTCTCAGTAGCAGCCACGGAGTCTCAATATATGCCCGGATCATGGCAATAGGCTCGCCCCCTATTACATGGGACTTTAACATAACTGGCAAAATGTTGGTGTACTATTAAGTACACCTCAGCCTAACCCTTCGAGGATTACTGGCGTGATGTTACGTTAAAATTAATTTTATTCATAACAAACTTCTACAGAACCGTCGACCCAGCCAAGTTCCCAACGATTACTAATGGAAAACGATTTTTGTTCCTTTTGTCCTGTTTTTAAGGTGGCCGTGTAAATTGGGGGCAGTCTGCCATCCATCATAATTGTGGCGTAATGACTGTCGCGCGGCCCTTTGTTTCAGTCATTTTGCATTAATTACGATTGTTTTCCCTTAATTTTGTCGTTTAACCTTTCATTTTGACGTGTTTTTTTGGGTCGTGGGTGGAGCCCATGTGGTGTAGGCCACTGGTTCTTAAGTATATATGGGGGTCTAGAACCTAGCCTTTTGGTTTTTGTAATCAAAAATACCAAAGACGTTGAAAAAAACGCATAAACGGGACAAGACGAAGAAAATCGTAATACAATGCTTGTACCCACTTAGTAACAAATCGTTCTGTCCAGTGTCATACGCCCGCTTGTCAGGTGTCCATTCGTGTGTCAAAATCGAAAATGTTCGGGATCAAAATTTTGTATAAAATATTCCCAATGTCCGCTCTAGAAGTCTTCTGAATCTCTTTGCAAAATACCAACGATCTTGAATGCACTGAAGGAAAATCGTGGATCAATTTTAATCTCTAACTACCAAGAGCAAGCGTAGTCCTTGTTATACGTATAAGCTTTTATTTAACTTGCGTTGTTAGTTACTTGGTTGGTTAGTTTCTATGTATTGGTCAATGTCTTTCTGTCTGTTCTAGCTAATCTCCGAAACGGCTGCACCGATTTTTACGGGACTTTTACTGGCAGATAGCTGATGCTATACGGAGTAACTTAGACTTAACTTATTTTGATTTTCGAAAAAGGATTAGGGTTCCGTGCAAAAAAATTGAAACAATGGAAATTGTTGTCAAAATCCGATTCAAATTGCAATTTGTTTGTTTTCGAAGTTCCTACCAGTAACCCCCCAGTATTTTATCGACACAGTCACAATATTCACAGCTTAACGCCAAAAAACGTAAACCAGAAACCGTTTTTAAAAACCAAACAAAACACACGGCCATCTTGTTTCCATCCGAGCCTCTAAGTAAGGGAACTCATTTTAACATGCAAATACGCGCTGGAATTCAAACTAGGTATATTAGTCTGATGGAGTAGAAATTGAATTTCTTTGGCAAAGAACTCGAGTGATGTGTCTTGTAGAGGGTAGATAGAAACTATTTGAACTATTTTGTGATGAAAGAAGAAAGAAAAAGTACCTATTTATTGGCTAATAGCCGAAGTGCGGATAAACCTAGGTGCGGCTGGTTAAACTTACCTTACTTATCTTCGGTTAGCACATGCAACCAATTTGGATGTAGCGCTCGCTCGGCTCGTGCGCGTTTGGTCACAGTTCTAACCTAACCTAACTTAATCCATTTGGTCGGTGTGTTCTAGCAATAAAAAGGATACACAACTGTTACCGGCCGCAACTCACATATACGACAAAAAAATACACAAAGCAAAACAAATATTTTAAAAAAAACAGCAGGACTGAACATATAGGTTGTCAGCTACACGTCATGTCTGGAACAAAAAGGATTCCTTTCAGCATGATGCGGTGCTTTGGGGTCCTACAGCACAGCGCTCGTTTTCAGATATTTTCATCATTTTTCAACGGAAATATTTTCAGGGATATTTACGAATCTGGGATTTTCTCAGTGGTAACGGCCTTGATTAACGAGTTCGTAGTGAGGTTCGAAGCCAAACAGGGACAAAAACTGTGGGAAAAATGGACACCCACCAACCCGCTCTCTTGAATAACGTTTGGATTAACGTCCTCTCCGTAGAGAGGGGGGCCTGTCGTGTGTCTCAATAGTGAAAAAGATACAAGGTATAAACTAGAGGTAAAACGGATATCCGGTAACTAAACTTATACTGTCATTTACGAGATATTTCCGTGATTGTTCATGAACAATGAATAATGAACAAACACGGAAGATATCCCGTATATAACGGTATAATTTTAGTTATAAACCGTGAAAGCTTAAAACAGTATCCAGTAACTAAAAGTAAAAATGGGGGTACCGCAAGGCTCAATATTGGGTCCTTTCCTCTTTCTAGTATATATAAATGATCTCCCCTCATCTGCCTAGCCTTTTCCCAACTATGTTGGGGTCGGCTTCCAGTCTAACCGGATGCGGCTGAATACCAGTATTTTGCATGGAGCGACTGCCTATCTGAAATCCACAACCCAGTTAGTACTGGGTAATACGATACCCCTTGGTAAGACTGGTTGTCAGACTTTTTGGGCCACTGACTACCTAACGACTGTCAAAGATCTACAAATGACACCCGGGACCAACGGCTTAACGTGCTTTCCGAGGCACGGAGGAAACTCGGTATGTAATGGGTGATCACCCATCCACAGACCAACCTAGGCAAGCACGGCTTAACCTAAAGATCGATCCGAGCGGCTGTTATTATTTAGCCACGAGCTCCTGATATATAAATGATCTCCTCTATTTATTGAAAAACCAACCTCAAAATATGGTGTTATTCGCTGATGACACTTCCCTAATTTTTAAGATAAATAGACGGGCCCAAAATCTAGATGACGTGAATAATGCCCTAGTTCAGGTCCATAATTGGTTCACAGCAAACAATTTAGTGTTAAATGAAAAAAAAACGAAATGCGTAAGATTTGCTTTACCGAATGTTAAAAGTAGCGATTGTGATATAGTATTGAATAAAGAGAAACTTGAATTTGTAGATAAAACGGTTTTCCTGGGGATTACGCTTGATTCAAGGCTACAATGGGGTTCTCATTTAACATCTCTTGCGGGGCGGCTAAGTTCAGCAGCGTATGCTATAAGAAAAATCCGTCAATATACTGATGTAGATACCGCTAGACTGGTCTATTTTAGTTACTTTCATAGTATTATGTCTTATGGCATTTTAATGTGGGGACGGGCTGCAGACATTGACTCTATATTTATTCTGCAAAAAAGAGCCATCAGAGCCATATATAATCTTCGTAGGTGCGATTCTCTAAGGGAACTGTTTAAGGAAATTAACATCATGACGCTACATTGTCAATACATCTACGAAAACATAATGTATGTAAGAAAAAATCTACATCTTTTTAATAAAAGAGGTGACAGACACAGTTACAGTACTAGAAATAGAGACCAATTAGTTCAGCCAGGCTTCAGACTCGCTAAAGTAGACTCATCTTTCATGGGGTACTGTTTGAGATGCTATAATAAAATTCCACAAAGTATTCTTGAACTGAATGAAACGAAATTTAAAACATGCATTAAACGCACATTATGTAAGAAAGCATATTACAGGTTGGACGATTACTGATAAAAATGCTTGGCTCAATGCCGGTCCTGCTCCACAAGAACAGGGGCGCCTAAATTGATAGCATTAAATAGTATTGTTGGAGCTGCTGAAGATTGTATAACTATATTTGCATTGTATAGATTCAATCTTTTTTGTATTATATAGCCGCCTAGCCCATATTGTGTGAGTACTATGTACTAGAAAGCTGTCATTCGCTGGAAACCTGCGTCTTTTCTTGACTTGAATATGCCCTGGCGGTTAGGAGTATGTCATGCTCACTCAAATGTCTCGCTGATGGTGGCACGTGTGTCGGATCATTTAGTTCCCTTCAAAATGGTTGAGTTGAATGGTGCTGATACATGCGTCATGTTCGTGAACGGGCGCTGTCAGTTGTGACTGGTCATCTCTTATTTGCCACGGCTTATTTGAATTAATTATTTTATTTTTGAATTGTTTTTACTATGGACACTTTTAACGTACACATCTTGCTGCATCGTTCTCACATAATGTACCATCTCAAAATGAATGATGTAACCAAGGTTTTGTTAAAGTATTCTGATTTAAAAGAGTGTCCATGGAGTTTCTTGCCCGTTCTTCTCCATAGAGATCTACGTTAGGGAATGGGCAACTACAGTACTTTCACAGTTTTTGTGCCTTGTGACTGGGACTGTAGATTTATTTTACTTTGTTTCGACAATTCAAAAGTGCCTGTAACTGGTCTACTTGAAATAAATGCTTTGATTTTGATTTTTTGGTTATCTGGCCTATCCGGTCATTTTTTACTATGCGGCTGGATACCAGATAGTAACCGACTATCCGGCCGGATACCGAATATGAAATAAATATGTTGGATTCGGTCATTAGTATGGACATAAAATTAATCGCAAGTGCACCGGTGGGGACACCACGCGACCTACTTACAAATCTACCTACACCGCAGCGTGCTTCAACATACTCCTGATGTTCAGCTCGAGGCTAGGGCGACAGTCAATGTTTGATCGCGGCGGAGTTGAGACGTCTTGGAACTGTACCAGATTCATTGTGCCCCGTGTTATTGTGTTAAGTTGTAATTTCAAGTAATTTGTTAGTTTGCTAGAAACAGTGTATCGCACCCAGTGTGTTTTCATAGCACTAAAACCATCGTCTGCCCACATGATACGTACGTGCCTAACGGAATAAATTCTGTCATATCCGACAAAAATATAATTTCTTATTAACACAAGATAAATCTTGCCACAGTAGCTTATTAATACCATGTCATCATCATCATCTGCCTAGCTTTTCCCAACTATGTTAGGGTCGCCTTCCAGTCTAACCGGATGCAGCTGAATACCAGTATTTTACATGGAGCGACTGCCTACCATGAAAACCAAACAATGAAGACCATATAATTAAAATTAAAAATGCAAAATTTTATTAATGACTATAATTTACAGACTACTTGACTATAATTTACCTACAATATTATATATTTATTTATTTAACAATTAATGAACACACTAAATACAGAAAAGAAGAAAGGAACAGAAAATAGTACAAAATTGATGCTTATTTCTAAAAAAATCTCTAAAGGAATCTATTATTATTGATAATAATTTAAAAAAAAAATGAAGAGTGCGGTGTTGGGTATCAAATGAGTTGTAGATTTTAGATGCGCTTCTAAACCCCAACCAAAACAATGTATCGCCAAAACCCAATTACGTCTCATTTACACTGCTGGCCAATAAAAAGCAGCCACAATCAGCCTCACGTACCGACAGACAGTTAATTCGGCCGAGTCGCAGGTAACGTACGGTTATGTGCCAATAACAATAAAACGCCCCAAGTATTTATTGTACTCAAATATATTTTATGTTGTACGGGACCTTCGTGGCAAAGGTATGTATTATTTTTCGCTGAGCTTTTCGCTTTTTTCATATATGGCGGTTTGGTTTGGTTAAATGCTGGCTGGACGGAAATTAAATTAATTTTCAGGGTCGTCGGACTAGTTTTTGCCCGTGAATTCATCCGGTTGGAGGTCAGAAGTTATCCAAGGGAAACGCACTACCGTGATAAAAAGCATCCTTATCTAAGGATAAATATACATAAATGTCGATGGATGGATTTTGAGAGGAATGATATGAAAGAAAAAGCAGCGAACTCGTCCCATGTTACTTGGGCTCTGTGCAACATGGTTTTTTCTTCTGTCACGCTATCATTTACTGGGGGTATTCCTCAGAGCGCAACCATGATGAAACATAGAGAGGGGTATAATGGATTCATTAATGATATCTTTCTATTTTTCATCATGGTTGTGCTTTGAGGAATAATTTAGTTGCGCTTAGTTGGTTGCGCTTCAAAATGGTTGCGCTCTGAGGAATACCCCATTTACTTCTTTTTCTTTCATATTATTCCTCGCAATTCCTTTTGTTTTACAACACAGGCTAAAAATAATTATTTTTATTAAAATCCGTCGAACCGTTAAATATGTACTGCGCTGTTGTAATATGTGCTGTGTGTATGTGTGACGTTATTTATTGTGTCAAGACAATCTCACTTATACTTACGATATTAGTTAGGTTGCTGGCTGGTCTAAAATAAAATAAATTTTCAGCCACGCAGGAGTATCTGTACCTAATTCACTTACTTAAACTTATAGGTTATATTAGATTACTTTCTTTCATGGTCCCTTATGCCTGAAATAAGAAATAATAAAACAGTTTCTTAGGGTCCTAAATAAAATTGAAATGTGTGTCTGTGTTTACTTCGTATAACATTAAGGTAGTTCATCTCTTCGAGAAAAGGTGGAAATTAGTTGAATCCAATTCGGTTAGTATATGCCCATAAATTTGCACTTAGGACTGTTGATTTTTTATTTTTAAATATCTGTCACATTTGGCCCTTATCTATATTATTTATTTATTTAACACTTCAAGCACAAAAGTATAGAGGCGGACTTAATGCCGTAGGCATTTTCTACCAGTCAACCTATGGGTGGTGCAGAGACAAGCAGTGGTAGGTGTATATCTGAAAATAATATTAAATAATACTAAGATTAGATACATTATATTATATTCAGCACAAAAAGTTCTTTTTAATAAATTCAACACCATATTTTAATGCGAAAAACATCCGCTACTGGACATAGAGTCAGAGGAGGAGAGTCATCTTAGTGGCATTAACGACATCACATTGAATTTGATGTGAAAAGCTATAAAACATTAATTTTATAAATTAACCGGTGAGATACGACTACAGACTGGGCAAAGGATTCCGCGCATAACCTTCTAAAATGTAATTATTTCACATCATGACTGTTAACTCGGATAAAAGCGATTAGCAACCATAATGTTATAGCTGAAATAAGCTGTCATAGCAACTCCGAGACCCATAAACTTAACAACCCAGACGCATAAACAAAATCTGCCGCAAGAAATAAAACCACATCTATTCCGGCCGGACAAACTCAGCGAAATCTATAGGATTTCACATTTTTATGGCACTTCGGGTGAATTTGTTAAATGTGAAAACCGAAGCACGTAGTATTTTGACATACGGCTATTTACGCGACTGTATAAGCAGACATTCAGACAAGCATGTTTACATTGCCACATAAAAACGAGGGTGGGCGCAACATAAATTGAATGAATTGTTACCAGAAAAATAATGTTGGACTTTTTTTTTCGGCTGGTATCATTTTGTTTTATTTGAGAGGTCTGCTCTTTTTGGTGAATTATAATTATTGTCATCCTGTGTTCAGTGCTGGACATTAATAAATGAGGTAACATTCACATCACCTCGATTTGCATCGAAATAGTTTATCACTTTACAAGGCAGTCGGAAGCCAAAAGTCTGACCTATTGGTATCGTATTACCCAGTGGTTGGATTCTGTAATTTTGGAGGTCCGGAGGTCAGAAAGTCGTTCCTTGTAAAAAACTGGTGTTTAGCTGCATTCGGTTGATCTGGAAGAATACCACAATACGGTTGAAAAGGCTGGGCAGACGCTGATAAGGAAATGGAGCTATATTTGTTATGTTTCATCCTTATGTGTACCCATAATCAAGCAAAATAAATGATTTGATTTGATTTGATTAAGGATGATTTCCACCAAACGGCTCGCATCGCATCAGATAGGAAAGGTTTCGAACGGATGCGGCGACAGCCGATCGCGTCTGGCAGGATGTCGACGCATATGACCGGCTCCGTACCGTCACTTGCGAACATATCCGTTTCTGCGCCTAGTCAAATAGTTTCATTTCATCCGATGGACGCAGGCAAACGGAGCCGATCGCGTGTCGTAGCATACTTTCGACTACGATCGCGTGTCGCGGTAGACGCCTGCGGTCAAACTGCTGTGTGCGGCTTGGTAATATAGACTTTAAATACTGTGTACACGACTTAATATTGTTTTAAGATTGTAAAATCCGTTCCGATCCGACGCGATGCGAGCCGTTTGATGGAAATCATCCTTTACACAGCCATGGTGGTTCCTCAGTTATCATTCCTAAACCATGGAGTTTTATAAGCAGGGAGAAACATTTCTCTAGCGGTACGAAGTTAGACTATAAAACACATTTTAGATGAAGTTATGATTTAAACAGAGCGCTAGGTTGTCGGTATGCTCTTAAGGGGGAAGCACCGGGGTAGCCCGCGAAATTCAGATTTTCTTACGTTTTTTTGCAATTTGTCGGTCAGTATCAGGTTGTATGTTGAACAAAATATGATTTGCGGTTGTAACACGTATGTATTTACAGAATAATAACCATTAAATCATTAATACAACCCTCTAAGGTTATTTAATCCCATTCAATGACTCATCATCTGCCTAGCCTTTTCCCAACTATGTTGGGGTCGGCTTCCAGTCTAACCGGATGCAGCTGAATACCAGTATTTTACATGGAGCGACTGCCTGTCTGGCCTCCACAACCCAGTTAGTACTGGGTAATACGATACCTCTTGGTAAGACTGGTTGTCAGACTTTTAGGGTCAGTGACTTCCTAACGACTGTCAAAGATCTACAAATGACACCCGGGACCAACGGCTTAACGTGCTTTCCGAGGCACGGAGGAAACTAGGTATGTAATGGGCGGTCACCCATCCACAGACCAACCTAGGTAAGCACGGCTTAACCTAAAGATCGACCGGAGCGGCTGTCGGCTGTGTGTCTGCTGATGTATTTACAGAATTATAACCATTAAATCATTAATACAACCTCTAAGGTTATTTAATCCTATTGTATGACTGTTTTACGAAAAAGTCAACCTTGTTGAATTGCAAAAAACGTAAGAAAATCTGAATTGTGCGGGCTACACCGGCGCTTCCACCTTAAGAAGCGTTCTGACAACCGACCGATCTGTTTAAAAAGTGGGCTTGCGAGGAATTTGAAAAATAGGTATTTGAAGAGAATATTGCCGTCGCGCTGCGTCAATCCTGCCGCTATAGGGTGCGATAGGGACAACTGTAGCTCAGACCGATTATATCACAGAAATTTCGACGTTTTGTATTCCCCTTTTTTCTTCTCAAAAACTGAGCCGATTCAATTATTTTTGACTTCAAAATTTTAAGAAAGAGTATGTCTAGGTTCGGAGAGCAGCGGTGGCCCAGTGGCGGAGACCCCGACTTACGAGCCGTAAGTCGTGGATTCGAACCCAGCCAGGCGCATTACTTTTTGTAAGTTATTTCATCACCACTGCTCTCAAAACGGTGAAGGAAAACATCGTGAGGAAACCGGCATGTCCTAGAACCAAAAATTCGAAGACATGTGACATCTACCAACCCGCACTGGGCCTACGTGGTGGATTATAGCCCAATTCCTCTCATAGAGAGGAGGCCTGCGTCCCAGCAGTGGGAACATTAATAGGCTGATTATGTTATGTTATGTATGTATGTCTAGGTTCCTATAAATTTCTTTTATGTTAAAAATAAAGTGTAAAGTGTGGCATTTTCTGTCATTGTATGGAAGATCACAGTCGCTGTTCCTTCTTAACCAAAGCGTAAAAAAACTTACCAACCGTTTTACATACAAAGAGAAAATCAAAGCCGTAGAATTTCATATCTCCTATCATTTTTCCCTCAACAAAAATCAAACAATACACGAACTCGAAAAGTCTGGCCGTTTAAAACCACATGCGGACCGCAACACCTGCAAAATTGAATAGACAACTCAGACTATCGCATAGAAAACTAAAACAATGCCCTCTATGCTCTCTGGACATATCAAAATGGACCAAAGACAAGCTAAACTAAGCCCGGCACGAAAACCAGCACGAAACGGCACAGGAAATTAAAAACTTTGTGCGGTAAGCATTGAATCGTTCGTTCGAGTCCATTGTGTGTGTTACCGGAAAAGTGCGGTGTAGGATTTTGTATAAAATTACTGGGAAATTTGTATGATACGGTAAAAGTGTTGATTTCGACCTAGAGAAAAATTTCGAGAAATACAATTAATGTAATACCTATTAAAAATCGTTAAATAACTCTACAACTAAGAAGGTAAGGGTCTTTGAAGTTGTGCCGTCTATGTTATTTAGTACTAACATAAGACGGATTTAAAGCAAAACCTCCAATACTGTGTTCTGTCTGTGTCTGTGTTCCAGGTAATCTCCGAAATGACTGCACTGATTTTGACGGGACTTCTACTGGCTGATTTTGTATAATTATAAGGTTTAACTAGGCCACTCTTATTTGAGAAAAATATTTAGGATTCCGTGCAAAACAATTAAAATCCCTGAAACTGTTAAGAAAATCCTACTCAAAAAGGGAATTTCTTCTTTCTTGAATTTCTCTTTTATTTCAACTTCCCTTTTTGAGTCAGATTTTGTTTTTTATTTTTTTTTATAATAAATACACGCGAACGAAGGTCGCGGGCAACGGCTAGTGAGTTTTTAAGACACTTATCACTTCCATTCAAAAAACAAATGAAACAACAACGCATGTTCTCATAACATCAAGAAAATTAGAAAAAAGAATATTAATCTTCATAAGCTTAGGAAATCTTCATCAATATCCCTTACCATTAATAACATATTGAGGTAAATGTAGGTACGCATATATTGCAGTTGTATTTCATATTCAACGTGACGTGGGAATATTTAGAGCCATTTCAAGATGTTGCAGAGCTTCGTATCTAAGGTCTGTTCAAATTTTTGTTTCCAAATTCATGTCACACAAAGAAATTAATGGATCGATGGATGGACTGTTTATAACTAGAAAGGAGGTGACTGTAGAGATGATGAGTAAAAGAGATGGATGGAAGAAGAAGACATGCTGCACCACCCCAAATGAATTGGGATAAGGGCAAGAGAATGAAGATGATTAAATAGATTTGGATAGTTTGATCCGTGGATGGGTGACCACCAATTACATACCGAGTTTCCTACGTGCCTCAGAAAGCACGTTAAACTTTTGGTCCCGGCTGTCATTTCTAGATCCGTGACAGTCGTCAGGTAGTCAGTGGCCCGAAAGTCTGACAACCAGTGCTACCAATGGGTATTGTACTATCCAGTTCTAACTGGGTTATGGAGGTTGGATAGGCAGTCGTTCCATGTAAAATACAGCTGCATCCGGTGAGACTGGAAGCCGACGCCAACCTAGTTGTCGAAAAGTCTAGGCAGATGATGATGCTTAAGTTGATTTCAGAGTGACTAGTATTTTTGTAAAAGTTATCTAAGCAATTGAAATTTTAGCGAAAACTGAACTTTATGTCCACACATACAGTTCAGTTTCGTATTAAGAGCGTTAACGTCTTACGGCATTTCACACAAACTTACAAATATTTTTTTTTCGAAATGACTGAACCGATATTAATGAAACTTCGTACGCATAACCAGGATACATAAGTCTAAAAACTTGACAGAGAACTTTTCGAAATGTCTTTTTAAAAAAAAAGTCATTGGAAATTTCTGTTTCTATGGAAAATCTAAAATCGGTCTAATTTAGCTGTAACACTATTTTTCGAAAATGTTCTCTGGCATGTTTTTAGACCTATGTGTTTTGCTTATGCGTACGAAGTTTCATTAAAATCGGTTTAGTCATTTCGAAAAAAAATCACTTGAAAGTTTGTATGAAATGCCGTAAGACGTTAACGCTCTTAAGGTATTTTATTCCAAAAACGCGTATTTGTTTACTTGTTTGGAAACTAAATTCCGAACGCAGTTTATCTATATTCTTGATGAACTATCTTGGTTCGTAGAATTGCAGACCACGACATGTATCCTAATTGAGTAACGCAATCTCGTACAAAATAGTTTCAATTCGATAATATTCGGCAAATCAATTGCACTGCTTGATGGGAATCAGTCTTTTGTCAAAGAAGTATTCACATCAATAACATAACATAACATCACACCTGCAATCCCTAAAGGTTTAGGCAGAGGGGTACCTAATATAGTGCACCCACATTTTGTCAACTATGTTTAACTCCCAAGTAATAAGCGGTGAGCCTATTTCCATCAACCGGGCACAAATCCAGACTCCTTGGCTACCACTGAGAAATTCCTGATGGAAAAACCCTCAGATAAATATGTGAATCCTTTTTAAAATCTTTGTTGAGATACGAACCGCTTCGGGAAGGGATCGCTACTTGCCTAAGCCCACAGGCATGCACCTCTGCCTACCCTTTCGGAGACAGCCCTCCATAAACTGATGGGGTGAATTCAGTATATCATCCTAAGATGACCGGTAAAAGAAATTATTTCAGGAATGTTATGGGAATCCAATAAATTTGATTTGTTTTATTTCCTCATACGCAATGTATTGCCGCAAGTAGCGAGCGGCAAGCGCGACGACGAGTTTGATTAATTCTATAGACAGGCAGGAAATTAACAGCTGATTTCACGCGTCGTTCTTTAGAGTATTTCAAAACCCATTGTTGTGTTTTTATTTTAGCCGTATTTTTTACATAAATGGAGTTCTGCGTACAAGGAATGTAATTTGAAATTCAAATAAAGAAATAGTAACAGAAAAAAAAATACTTTAAAATATAAAATTTTCCGGAGAAAAATTCCGGTGAAATATGATTCAAAATAAGGAGCTGAATGCACCCTGTCAGTTTGTGGAGGGCTGTCCCTTACACCCTGTATACTACAGTAAGAGCTAACCGGTAGCGGGCATCAATTGTGAGTACCTGTGTTACACAATTAAGCTGCCAGACGCCTTCCGATTGCAATTATAACGCAACTAAAATTCATCCGCAGTTATTTACCGCTGATATAAACCTTATGTCAACCAGGACAAAGCTCACTGTACTGCAACGTCACAGGTAGAATAAGAATACAAGGACAGTACAGGGTCTATGATTAGAGCTGTAATTTCATTTAATTACTGGATTGTAATGAAGATACGTCATTTATAAGTACGCAGAAAGAGTAAAGCAATTCTTAGTTGTTGCATCATGGTGGTCTAGAAAATTAAGAGCTGCCAATGAGCAGTCACCAGCACATCAATTTACCACAAATGTTGTTGGTTAAGTACAAAATCGAATGAGAAAACATGACAGTTTGTGGTAACATGACGCACTGGCGACTGTACCTAGGCAAGCAGTAATCAGTTTCGAAGTGTTATCGATCTGAATAAGGCGCGTCACATATTATGCACGTATTTTGACTGATGCCTGGGTCAGACAGCATGACAGTCAGGTGGATATCCAATACCACTTTATCGCTGGCAGAATGTCACTTTTTGTAGGCCCTCTGGTACGTATACCCAGAATGAAGGGCACAATAGGCCCAGCGGTAACTGTACTGTGTTACGTATGTATGTAGGTCGTGAAGCAAGTAGTTTGTGTAATTTATTTAATTAGTACTACTGGTCTAAAAACGGTGAATGAAAAAGTCGCCAGGAAATCGAACAACCGCATTGGGCCCAAATGTTGGATGGTATTTGTCTACTCCTTTTCAAAAAGTGGAGGCCCGTGTGCTAGTAATGGGAACGTTTTAGGCTACTGAATAGAGTACACTGAACAAACTCGGTCAAAAAAAAATACATTACTCCCACTCTCACGCCTTCGGTAAAGTGCCAGAAGCTGAAGTTTGTAGCGATAACAATGTAATCGGCTTTAGCCAGAGATCGAATTCCTCAGACACTACTAATTTATACCCATTCCACAAAAAGATCATCATTCTCCTGCCCTTATCAAAATTTATTTGGGTTCGGCGCAGCATGTCTTCTTCTTCCATACTTCTATATTACTCGTCATCTCATCAAACACCTCCTTTCTTGCCATATCTTTACATAGTCCATCCATCGTTTCTTTGGTCTTCCTCTACTCATTTACCCATCCACATTCATATACTCAAAACTTTCCTCATGACATTTTCCTCATTCCTCCGCATCACATGACCATACCACGACAACATATTACCACACAACTTTTCAGTCACCGGCGCCACTTTTCGACACTATGCTCCCTTATTTACTCCTCTGCTTATACCTCTTAGTTATTTCCAACGTGTTAACTACCTATTGCCCTTTTACCTCACTCAATTATAAAAAAAAACCTTACCATAAACCCAGCCATAACCTAAAATTACATTTTAATTCAATTACCTCGCCTATCATACGTCATACATAAAATGCTCGTTTCATTGAACATTAAATCTATGTTTTGGCGAGCTTAATCTTATCTAGACTAAATAATGGTGGGCCGTAACTGGTTGCAGCCACGCGAACTTTGCTACCAAATTATTCAGTACGAGGACTGAATCATTAATAGTTTTTGATGAAAATATAATAGGTATGCTTAGTGGCCACGTCTGCCGAATGCCCAATGAGCTGTGCAATCTTCAGGTTAAGCCGCGCTTGGATAGGTTGCTCTGTGGATGGGTAACCACCCCAAAAGCACGTTAAACCATTGGTCCCGGTTGCCATTTGTAGATCTTTGACTGTCATTACTGGTAGTCAGCGGCCCGAAAGTCTGACAACCAGTCTTACCAAAGGGTAATATTACCCGGTACTAACTGGGTTGTGGACGACAGATAGGCAGTCGCTCCATGTAAATAATGATATTCGGCAGCATCCGGTTAGACCTGAAGCCGATCCCAACATAGTTGGGTAAAGGGTAGGTAGATGATGATGGCGCCAGGACACAGCCAGAAGGCGTCGAGCCCGTAGGAGATGATGGGACGAGCTGGACGAGCTGGACAAACTGCAGATGCACAGTCCTTTTAATAACAGGTCGCAGCAACTCAGAGGGTTCCTTTGTAACTATAAAAACGGCGACAATGTCACCACTTTCAAAATCGTTTGGAATTGTACTTTAGAGCAAAACATGTGGATGCTGTACAACACGACTGAGATAAAAGAGAATTGGCAGCGATACCCCTCTTTCTGCAAGCATAATCAGCTATCATTTTACCACAGCAGAGGCAGGAGGAGAGCAGAGTCCTGTGAAAAGGGAGTGTGTCGTAATCCAGTAGACGGGCTCAGCGCAGTTTGATTTATGATGTCCACTGATCGAAATACTTTGACTTTATTTGCCTAAATTTCAAGGCAGTAACATGTCGATAGTAAATACCTTCCTCTAATTTAAGGAAGATGCGAAAAGGTAACCCCCGAAATTAAAATGTTCTTACGTTTTTTACAATTGCAGGTCAGTGTCAGTTTGTATTTTGATTTACGATTCTCGACCGTTATGGCTTTTACAGAGTTATTTCTTTACTTTATACATCTCTTCACATTAATACAATTTTAAATTAAAAAAAAAAAAAACTAGAATAATATTTAAAAATATAAAGAATTACAATTTAATTTAAAATTAATTAGCCCACAGGTGTCGGGAATAATCATTGAAATTATCAACACAACCCTCTAAGTTCACTGAATGACTTGTTACTTTGAAATAGTTGTAGAATTGCAAAAAAAAACATTACTCCCCTTAACAAATTTATTTCGAAACCTAAAATCCGGAATCTAATTCCGTTCCAGGATTTTATTTTAAGTCGATCACTGATATGTCACAGGCTCCGGGTCCTGAATATGTAGATTTCGTCACGTTGTTTTCCTTAGCTGTTTTGAGAGTAGACACAGTACCAAGTTGTTTCGCCAGAAGCGATACCCAAAACCTATTGTAATTGTAAGTCAATTACGCAATAAGACCCTAGTTTACTTATCCATTTACTACTAAAGATAAACCCATTAAAACTCGTTATCCCCTTATAGATAATAGCGTGAAGCCTGAACAGTTTAATATAAAGGAGCAGACAGAGTTCGCAGTTGATTATGTATCTAATACCCATAGCCCGGGCAACTAGCGAACTAAGCGGTATAAGCACCTTATAGCAGGACACTGTCACACCGTTTTGTAACGTGGTCTTCTTGCAAATGCTTTCTATAGACCAATATTGAATTTTTGAATTGGACGCATACCGCATGGACTAGTTCGAGGAGGCACGTGAAAAGAGCACATGGAAGGAATTGGGGGAGGTCTTTGCCCAGCAGTGGGACAGTAAAGGCTACTAAAAAAAAAAAATTCGCGTTGGTTTAGTATCGAAGCGATTGCTGCCAGGGGGCCAAAGAGTTTTAAGATACTAATTAGATACAGGCTATTAGAAGAAATTACATACAAAAAACTCATTATCTTAGTGACATGATATAATTGCTAATTTTAACACTTTAGGTACACTTGTACCGACAGAAACCAGTTGGTCACTAAAGTCTATGCTGGGGACCAAGTCTGCTCATTTCAATTAGTTGAGTCTTTGAAAACCGAGATAACACCTGTACTACTATGGCAGGAAAAATATAGTGTTGTGTTGGAATTGGAAGTTGAGTTACATACTAATGCAACAAGTTAATAAAAAAACTTGTAAAAAAGTAGATTGACATAATAATATGTTGCCAACCTTCTATCAGCCTGCAAATGTCACACTCAAAAGTTCGCTACAGTGTAACACACATCCACCTTTGCAAATGAAACTCACAATGTAGATTAGAAACTTTGGCCGCTATACACTGAACAACGCTCGATACTCGGCGCAATATTTTGCACAACATAATACTGGCTTCGATGCAAGAAATATTAAAGAATTCTACCATCTTCTGGTCACCACAGCCTGTCCAATAATTCTAAAAATAGAACAGCATTCTTATAGCACTATTTAAAATGTAATCCAAAACTTATCACGAAGAGCTAAAGCAGACACATCAAAAACGTCATGCTCTCATGTTCGCAACAGTGTAACACGCATCCACATTTACAAATGAAACTCACAGTATAGATTACAAACTTGGGCCGCCATGCACTGAACTGCGTTCGATACTCGACACAATATTTTGCAGAACATAGAGTATGAACTGCTCCTGTTTTAGACTAATCTACCTGGTATACAGGGTGGGTATTGTATTGTAAGAAAGATTGCGTATAGATATAAAGCTATACAGGGTGTAACAGAAAGGGTATGGTCATATGAAAGGATATGCTGCAGACCATCAAACTGAACAACTTCCTCCATGGGTCCAATATTGAAAATGCGAAAAAATTATCAGCTGTCCCATACATTTGGGTCGAATAGATATTGAAATTTAGTATGAGACAGCTGAATTTTTTTTCACATTTACGAAATTGGACCCATGGACGAAGTTGTTCAGTTTGATGGTCTGCACCATATCGTTTCATATGACTATAAACTTTTTTTTTTCCGGTTGGGAAATCATCAAATGACCCCCCGCTCCCACTCTGGGCGGAGCGGAGGGGAGTGTCAGACTTGTACTGACTAAAACCCATCCATGTTCCTTCTTTGCCCTTTGTGTTCCAGGGCTACGGTATCTCTTTCGAACAGTCCCGCAGCATGACTATAGCCTTTCTGTTACACCCAGTATAAGTTGGTAGGAGAAGAGCTCATGGCTAAATAATAACAGCCGAACGAGTCGATCTGCAGGTAAAGAAGCGCTTGCCTAGGCCGGTCCGCGGATGGGTCACCACCCAAAGATCAAAGAAATGATCAATAGATTGAATGTGTGATGATTACGTCATCATAATCTTTACCTTGATTTAACGCCTGTCTTTGTTGGTGCAAATCTTCAAGTTCTTGTGTCAACCTAATACAAGTTAAATTTTCCCCTAAATGTCGCGGTTGGACCACCGACACAAATTTCTTTTTAGTCTTTGGACGACATTTTGTCACAGCTTTAAATAATAATGCTGTTTCTTTCCCACAAAGCTTACTAAGATCACAACTTATTGATAATTTATGGAAGAAAATAGGCAACGCTTTTTAAAATAATTCAAGTGAACGTAAGAATCAGCATTGCTATCCAACGTGGCAATGCTGCCAGCCTTCTGGGCACTTTTCCTGTTGACAGCGATGTGGAAGAATTTTTTGACATCCTGTAAACATTTTTTTTTTCGGATGGTAAATCATCGAATGACCCCTCCCACTCTGGGCGGAGTGGAAGGGAGTGTCAGACTTGTACTGACTAAAACCCATCCATGTTCCTTCTTTGTCCTTTGTGTTTCAGGACCGCGGTATCTCTTTCGAACAGTCCCGCAAACCTTTTGATAATTGTACATATTTTTATTACTGTTATAGATTTGTAGTTTGTAAATAATGTAAATATTAAACACAGTTTTAAGCTTTCACGGTTTACAACTAAACTTATACCGTCACTTACGGGATATCTTCCGTGATTGTTCAAAGAGGGTAGATAGATTTGGCTTAACAATTTATTTTCCATCCACCCATATTCTCCAGTCAACCCCCGATCATGGCGTTTGCAACAGCATCGAAATATCGGAAGCTCAAAATAATGAACAATCACGGAAGATATCCCGTAAGTGACAGATGTAAATATTCTTTGAATTAAACTCAATAAACGTAAGAATGCACGTCAGATTTTCAAAATATATCTTTAGATCAAAAAAGGAATAATATTTTCTACAACCAGCCTGTATAATCATTGATGCAGTATGAATGCGTCTTTAATGAAGCTGTAGGTTTCTCTAGTACGAAGATTAGTAGAGAACTAATGCATTTACTCGATTCGAGCAAGGAATTAACGTGTTCTTGCACTGAACTGTTAATGACTACGTATGGAGATATCGTTTATGGGTATATCTGAAGATGTATGGGGTTTATCCGTTATATTGGATAGTGATTTATCCATACATCTATAAAAATAAATGAATTTGAAGTGTTTGTTTATGATATCAAAATAACAACTGTTTACTGAATGCATAATGAAAATACTTATAACAAAAACGCATATCCTTCCATTTTTTGTCAGTCTGTCTGTCTGTTTGTTTCGGCTAATCTCCGAAACTGCTGGACCAATTTTGATGAGAGTTTACTGGCAGAAAATTGATGTCATAAGGTCTAACTAAGGCTACTTTTATTTTAGAATAATAATAAGGGTTCCGTGAAAACTTTAAAAACCTTGAAATTTAAGAAAAATCAAATTCTAAAAGAGAAATAATATTTTTCTACAACAATTTCCCGCGAACGAAGGCAACAGCAAGTCTAATAAATGAAGTGAACCATAATGAACTGAGTTTATGTTATAGTAGAGGTTTTTCGAGTGTTTATTTTTTTTGTTTATATGTTTTTATGATAAAATACACATAAATTCCTAATTTGAATTGAGCTGTATTTTATTAATTTCTGATTTTGTAAATTCATTTTACTTTTAACTTCTTTTTAGGATAAAAATGGATAATCGACAATCTGCACAGATTGAGGCGTGGTTGAACGAAGAATTAGAGCGAAACCTGTGATTTTTGTGCCAATTTAGGGAAGTATTTTTATTTATTTTTTTGCAATTATGACACAGAGGTTGAGATTAAGTTTTATTGATTTTATCTAGTTAAGAAAACTGTATTGATTATATTTTCATAAGTAAAATAATGAAATAATGTTTAAATGTTTTTTTCATTTCAGTTTAAGGAAAGAAAAAGAAAGAAGAAAGAAAGAAAATACATTTATTTGGCACATGCCACAAGTGCACACAATATAAAACAAAAATAATACAAGAAAAAAAAATACTTAAAAGTAAACAAAAAAAAAATGTAGGTAACACGGTGTGCCTCATAGCTGCGCCAAATAGGACCGGTTCAGTTAAGGCTCCCTATCACATGGGACCCAAACATAATGAAATGTGGGTGTACTATTAGGAACACCTCTACCTAACCCTTCGGGGTTTACAGGTGTGATGTTATGTGTTTTGAAAACTTCCCACCGTTCCTTTGACAGTTAGCAGACCACAATCTTACCATACAAATTCTTCTACAAAAATATAGTACTAACGATATAACAAATAATTTACCTATCTACTGGTACATTTACAGCTTCAACCTAACAATTAAAAGACGCCTGTTAATTACCTGACTGAAATAAATCCTCTCATTTGAGTTCAAAACAAAATCCCCCTACTCATACCTAATCAAATAAAGTAGGCACACCCACATTAATTATAATTACCTACCTTTGGTACATCATAACAATCTCTTTAAAAATTACAGCTTACACACGGTTCCTGCCCAAAATCCCCTAGTTAGAATAAATTAATTTCAACTTCACCTTAATTGAGAGGGTACACAGAATTCTTGTGATCCTGTGAGCACAAAATATATAGGGCAGAAGGTTGGAATCGTACGCATACATGGACACACGCTTCGCGTACAGCGAGTGCAAGCATACTCGCGACTGTCATTTGTTTGAGATCTAAACGCACACATAGACAAGCTTCGCGTACAGCGAGTACAAGCGCACTCGCGACTGTCATTTGTTTGAGATCTAAACGCACACATAGACAAGCTTCGCGTATAGCGAGTACAAACGCACCGGCGACTGTCAATAGTATGAGGTCTCCTACAGAGCACGAAACCGGCATGCCAGCATCGTCTAGAGACAGCCAAAACGGTGGCGCTGGAAGTGTGTGGAGCCTTCGACGAAGTGTCGAAGTGACAAAATGCGAGTAAACGTTGATATGCTTAGTTTCTAGGAAAAGTGTAATCAAATGCCTCGTCTAGCAACGGTCACCGAAGCGACTCTGTGCTCTATAAGATCGTCGTCTTATCATAGTTATTTTATATCAATTTCAAAATCATAATGAGCTTTATTGTCGTAACTATAAGAAATAGTTTTCGCTCGTTGTACGGACCAGACCTTCTATTCTTACCTTTTCTTTAGTATAAAGTCTAACTCATTATTTATTCTTATAATGCCCCTTAACCCGACAGCTTTTGGGTTAATTTGCTAAAGGTCTTGTGACTAAAAATTCGTGTTTTGAATATTTAATTGTAACATCTAAAACCTATTTAGAGTACCTCCATTTTTAATCGTAATGTATGTTCGTTAATTGTGTGCCTTGATGTTTAGGATGTGAGAATTATGTGGCGGGTGAAGGTAGAATATTCTATGAATTGAGGATTTCCTTTTGTTGGGCATTTATAGTGGAGCTGTTGTTAGTGATAACCCTTATCAACGTGGGTTAGGTAAAGGAGGTTCTGATGACGCTACTGTTTGTTGTTTTCGAACAGTGTAAGACTGTGGTCCACTGGTTTTGGCCCAGACTCGACTAACGTTTCGTGGGCTCGAACCCAAGCAGGCACTTTGTCTAATTTATTTCGTCACTATTACTCTTAAATTAGTGAAGGAAAACATCATCTCTTAGAATTAAAAAAACTAAGTCAATTGACCACTGTTTTAAGCTCTCACGGTTTATAACTAAACCTACGGGTTTAGGGGTTAGTCAACCCGCGATCATGACGTTTGCAACAGCGTCGAAATAATGGGAGCTAAGAATAATTGATAACCACGGAAGCCCGTAAGTGACAGTCTCAGTTTAAGTCAATTGACATTCACCAACCAGAACTCATGGGCCGCCCAGCCGACATGGTGGACTACGGTCTACCTCTTACCAGAGAGGGCCTGGGACTACCAGCCGAGGGAACGTTACAGATTGATTTACTGGAGATGTCTGAAATTCTTGACAAAAATGCCTCTCATTTTAGCAAAAAAGTAGTCTCAGGTAAGGTGAGTATGGCTATTGATACCAAAATAGAGGTACAAGGGCATACCAATGGAATGATGGCACCGATTTTCATGCTCTATGGCACTCCAAGGCAAATTATCGATGCTCCATGAAAAAAAAAAAACCCAAACATACTCATTGATCTGACCATGATAACCAAGGTCAATTTCTCAGATCGATCAACCCACACAGATGTTAAAGCTCCTAACTTTAGAGAAATAAAACATTTATTAGCATTTGACATGTACTTAAGACTTCAAAAGGGAAAAAATCATACAATTTTTCCATTTGATCTCCAAATCTGTTCAGAAGAGAGCAACATGAAGTACCGTGTTATAACGGCCTCAGTAAATGTTTGGTTAATAATTTAACGGTTAAATAGCGTGGCTAAAGCGGGTTACTTTAAAGGCAGCACTCTCGGTGCGGCAATTATTAATGAGTCGATATTGGTTAGCGTGTGGAGTTACGAATCCATTTGGAGTAAGCTTCTGTGGTTTGAAAGGGTAGGTCAGGACGGGCTTCTATGAGGAGTACGTCACGACTCAGAGAAGTTCATTTGTCTGAAGAAGGTTAACTAGAATTATAATTTTTTTGACCACGAGCGGTTGATCGAAAGAAAGATTGCCTCTAGAAAGTTCACCTAAATAATCGTTTTGCTAGCCAACCGTTATGAATATCGTAGAAGATTGACTCGAAGGCTGATTCATAGTATGACTGAGTAAAATTCGGGAGTACATGTCTCGTAGAACACATGGTCAATGGTGCCATTGATAACTGCGGCTAACGCAAGGTGCAGCGGGACACAGCATGGACCGGTGACCTGGTGAAGGACGCAGGCAATGTCAAAATGCGAGAAGAACAGGGCCAGTCATTGTGATAATTATTGGCGTGTCCCCAGGAGTGGATAGGCTTTCAGCGGTGTAAAGGATTTAAGCCAGATATTGGTCAATCACACATTTATGCCTTCTGAACCCTCGAGGCACTGGTAATGATCTAAAAAAACGTTTCTTTTTACTAGTGTTCGCAAACTTGACTGCCAGACGTGGGATTAATTACCTAAGGTGTGCGAAATGTAGCTGTGCTCCAATGTATACTACAATTACAGCGTCCTGCAAAAGTTTAGTTCTCCACAACTTCGTCGAAAACAGGCGTGATGTGAGGATAATAATTATGTTTATGAACACTCCATTATTTAATTTCTTACCTCTACGTCACCCACGAATGTGTCATGGATGCCTCGTGATGAGCGATTTAGCGTTTATTGATGGAAACCCGAGCAAAATCTATTGTTTTGGGTATCATATTCACTGTACATATACTAATTTGTCATGACAACGTGAAGCTGATATCAGTACAGCATAATTTGAGTATTTGACTAATATTATTATGACGGAAAACCGTGTAACCCAATAAATGTGTTGTGAAAAGCAGTTAGGCAGTCACTCATGTCAAATTTGGAGTCTGGATTTGAGCTGACTAAAAATTGAATCTGGCAAACTCAAGTTTAAAAAATAAAAATGAGAAATACTTAAAAATGACCCTTAAACAATTGTCCAACTGCTTAATAGCCAAAGTACTTTCCAGTCAAAAATATGCTTCCCTCAAGGCATTAAATCCCCGGCTACAATCAGTAACCTGTCATCCAAATCATGGTACTCAGCCAACCTGCCTATCAGTAAGGATATTAATTTGGTGCCACCACTAAATATAATGGGTACAGAAGGCCCACTACACACGACAAGGTTGAACAACGGTTGCCAAGGTCGGTCCGCTGCGAGGTTGACCAAACTCCTCCAAGCTTCGAAAAACATGTTAAAGCCCGACCCAGCTGTCATTTGTAGATATTTTACATCGTTACAGCAAGCTCATAAAATGAACAACCAGTCTAACCAAGGGATCTCTTTTTACCTGATTGTGTTGCGGAAATTAGATAGGCAGTCGTTCCATGTACAGTACTGGTATTCATCTGCATTCGGTAAAACATCAAAACCAGTATGAAAAAATTGCAGATCCGGCTCCGGACACGGACACCGGTCACTGACTACATTTCAGTCAGTATTTGTTTACAGGTATCAGTTTCCGGAGCCATAACTGCTATTTGTACGTACTGGTTTGACTGTTCTTTTAGAATAGATGCCATCCCCAAAGCAGTTAGGAACCTAGACAATTAGATGGTGACATAGACACACTTCACGTACCGCGAGTGCAAGCGCATTCGCGACTGTCATTTGTTTGAGTTCCCCACTCAGACATGGACATGGTTCACGTACAGCGAGTGCAAGCAAGCGCACTCGCGACTGTTATATTTGGTTTGAGTTCTCCACGCACACATAGACACGCTTCACGCACAGCGAGTGCAAGCGCACTCGCGACTGTCATTTGTTTGAGTTCCCCACTCAGACATGGACATGGTTCACGTACAGCGAGTGCAAGCAAGCGCACTCGCGACTGTTATATTTGGTTTGAGTTCTCCACGCACACATAGACACGCTTCACGCACAGCGGGTGCAAGCGCACTCGCGACTGTCATTTGTTTGAGATTGCCTTTCGTAAGCGTCTATCTGTGCGTGCGCCAGATTTCGCTCGTTTTATGGAGCCAACCTTCTGTATCTAACTTCTTTGAGGTAAGAGCGTGGGCTTTGAAAAGGGTTCAGTAGTGATAAGGCATCAGGTGGCATGCCAACCAAGGTTGGTGAGGGTTTAGACACGTTTTAAGTTGTCATAGTGGATCTATAGTGTGTTTTAGGGGCTAGTTTTAGTTTTAATGTTTGTTCAATTTTGTTGTGCAAAGGCTCCAAAATAATACAACGTTCTGACACCGTTAGTAAAGCCTTCTTAATTTTTATTTTTATTTTTGGTATGACTGATGATCAGGTCTGCAACAAAAGAAAGATGAGAAGGTAGATTTCTTAGAAAAAGGTAATAAAAAAGGAGCGATATTGACATAATTAATACAAATTCATCAAGTAGAATAACTTTAAAGTTCCATTACACAGATTGAAATAGAAAATAAATTCTTTAAAGTATTCTTGACAGCTCTCGATTATAGAGGATCAATCGTCTAAAAGCATAATTAGAGTTAGATGTCACCTTTGCACAAAGAGTCACCTTTAGGCCGAATACACACAGGTGCTTCGCTTGATGCTCAGGCCCTGTTCACAACCTCAGGACATGCGACTTGCAAGTTGCGACGTAACTTGCGTCAAGCACACGCGCGCTCGTCCCTTTTGTCACTGCTCGTGGCCACCACAAGACACTGCTCGTCCGCGCGGACGGGCGGTGAAACCAACCTCGCGTCGCATTAACTTGTATGAAATCAGTTGATGCCTAACACACGTACATCGCCCGAACGCGCGGAAGAGCGGCGCTCACCCTCTATCAGCGAGGCGCACTGCCCATAAATCCGCTTCGCCGCCCCTATGCAAGCGGTTTGTGTAAAGGTCCACTAAACATTAGTATTATAATTTTTGTACTGTGCACTACAGGGTCCATAATCGTAACATAGTTTTGAGTCCATTGTTAGATCTTTAAACATTACGTTATAGAAAGTAAAGATAATATGAAAATGAATATGAATCGTTTAAGCAGAAGCGACTCAAGTAGATTCTTCCCTTGGTGATCAGACCAAATTGGCATGCTGGGCTGTACTAACCTTATTCTTAAGAAATAAAGATCACTTTAATTTTGACAGACTTATTAGTGATAGCAACCTCACAAAAACCTTATTGCTATGAGCCTAAAGGCTTGCCTTTGTTGGTCCGTGGATGGGTGACAACCCATTACACACCGAGTTTCCTTCGTGCCTCGGAAAGCACGTTAAGCTGTTGGTCCCCGGCTGTCATTTGTAGATCTTCGACAGTCATTACTGGTAGTCAGTGGCCTGAAAGTCTGACAACCAGTCTTAACGTATTACCCAGTACTAACTGGGTTGAGGAGGTCAGATTGGCAGCCGTTCCATGTAAATCAATCAATCAATCAGTCAATCATTTTATTGTCAGGCAACTGAGGCCCATAGATAAAAATACACAAAAAAAAAAACAGTAGAAAAAAAGGCAGTAAAATACAGGTATTCAGCTGCATCCGGTTAGACTGGAAGCCGACCCCAACAAAGTTTGGAAAAGGTTAGGCAGATGATGATGCGTGGCGGTAAAATATTTAACAGTTACCCAGCAGCTGGTACTTAGCGCTTTAATTCATTAAGCGAAGCAACGTGTTGTGTGTCCAAAGCCTTAGAGAAAAATTGTGTTCTTATAAACCTGACACCTGCTAATTCTCGTGGAAATTCCAATCTTTAAAAGATTACTTTTATTTTTATATCTCGATTCAGTGAACATCTTATCATAATTTTAGTATTTAAGATAAATATTCTTCTAAGAAGCACTGAGAATAATTCTAGTACGAATGGTTCAGTCAAATGCTAGCATGCAATTTAAAATGAATACAATTTCTTCGGCACACATTTTGCACAAGATCTGTGCAGTAAACAGACGAGAAGTACCAAGCTTGCATGAATTGAAGATGGTATTTCAATAATTAGTTTAACCCATATTTAAATTATTTAATAGATACTCATATGGCGGCACCCAAAATCGTTTGAATTAACAACACCTTGAATTCATGCTAGCCAAGTGCTTTTGGTCGCAAAAAAGACGATTTTAGTGAATGAATATTTTGGAGAATAGTCTTGATGTTCCTCTGTTATTATGAATAAGTTATAATTTGAGAGAAAAATCTGAATTGATTTTGAAACTTTAAACGTTTCACTTTTTGTTTTCAGTGTACATAACCAATCTCGAGGTCAAGCGTAAACTTTTTAAAACAAAAGTCATTTGTTTCATGAATCGAAATGGCGGGGATCGACTTAGGGAATTGACTGATACCTACATAAACTTCAAAGATTGTCAAGTTTATGTTACTTTCTCACATAATTCGCGTAGTCTGAGATGATCGGCCAATTTCACTACAACTGCACCTACGAAGTTAAATAATAAGTTGCCAAATAAAACCGCGCGTAGAAAACCTAGAGTAAGCTTTTATTAGACAACAAGTTTAGGTATCAGTGAAAACCGGCATACAATTATCCGCCTATTAGTCCGCCTATGGGCATTAAGTCCGCCTATGTATAAATAAATAAATAAATAATTATTATTAAAAAAATACGAGAAAAATTATATGCAGTCCCAACCAATTACAACGCACAGGAAATAAGAACTACCAAACACTTTAAAGTCCCAATACTCCGAATACATCTTAATCGAAAAATCGAAAAAAAAAACATAACAGGAACACCATTCCATCCCACAATTTGTTAATTGCAGTGTTAAATTGAACCAATTTGGTTCATTCTGTACCAACACTCGACCCAAATGAATCATTATAGAATGCTGCATCATGATTTATGTTCAGGGAAATTAAACCAATTATTAGGGCTGGCTTTTTGTCGATCAACTTAGTTTAGGAGCTAGGATGTAGATTTTTGTATGACCATTTTTTTATATTTTTATTTGCACTGAGGAAAAAAGTACTAATTTATTAAAAAAGAGAATTATTATACAGTTCACTACGTACTAAATCAAATAACCAACTACGCAATTTTCAAAAAAAAAACAATAGAGACCTAAGTATTCGACTTCGGTGTTCATTTTTTTTTTTTTTTCAAAGTATATGTTATGGGTGTTTCTTGAGTGTCTAGCCAGTCAAATATTAAATGGCTTGCTAGTTTAAAACTAGGAAGAATAAGTTACAAACGAATCACGTCAAAATGTTTGACTCATTGAAAGATAGAACAAAACATCACAAATTATAATTCCTACTTTTTATTCTTCTTCTTTTTTTGGTATTTAAAATTACTGAAGGTTGACCATAAACTTCCAATATTTCTCTTTGTCCAATGCGAGGTGGAACAGAACAGCAGGAGTCATGACTCGTTGTCTGGTTCATTATATACTTTCGAACTTACTATTATAACGCAGTAAATAAACTTATTTACCTTTAAAATGTCGTAGACTGATAGACATCAAATACACTAACTGGCAAAGTTTTAAATGATATTTTCAGTAAATTCGTCAAAGCTTGTTTGGAAAGTTTATTTCAACTTAAATTCACCGTTATAAATTAATCTGTAAGTAAAATATGGCATTATTTTGTGTCTAGTTTAGTTGGTAAAGAACAGAAAAAAGACACGTAGCCACAAAACGATGACTACGAAACAATGCCAATTTGCGCTGTAAATATTGTTGACATGTACTTGTGGTTAACTGTACCTTACTGTTCCTGTTAGCCTATGTCATCCCACTGCTATGCAAAGGCCTCTTCCCATGACTTCCTAATATACCTTATTATCGTACTTATTTACTTTTAATTCAACCTCATTTACCTTGTGTCAAATTGCGGCATTCATCTTAGTTCTTTAAAACTATTATACTATAATACCATCCTCAGCTGTTTACGTTTTTCTCTAATAGTTTGGGGTTGGCTCCCAGCCTTACTGTAAATACCGGTATTTTCTACAGATCGACTGTTTATCTGACCTCCACAACTCAGTTACTAGGTCATGCCCCTTGGTAAGACTGCTTGTCAGAATTACGGGCTTAAATTCTGGCTACCTGTAATGACTCTCAATGATCTGCAAACGACGGGACCAACGGCTAAACAAGCTTTTTTTTAACGTTGCCCCATACTAGGAATTTCTCCTGCATCGTGGGTATGTATATATACATACACAAACATCCAGACCCTAAACCACTACTTGTAGATCATACAAATATTTATTCCGTGCGGGAATCGAACCTGCGACACGCAGCGCAGCTGCCAATCGCTTAGCCAATGCGTCAAATCTTTCCGAGGTGAACCAACCTGGGCAAGCGTTGCTTAACCCCGTGTGACTGTTATTAGTTAACCATGAGCTACTCTAATGCTAATATTTTAATCGTCAAATAAACCAGAGATATCCGTTCTCCAAACTTGGCACACATTTGACGAACTCAGTTCACCAAAAGCCTATATCTTTAGCTCTGCTACTCTCAATACCTCACGATGTCTAGTAATTTAATATGGCAATGGATTTCGGTCTGCGAGCACGATGTTGTATTCAGAACCTCATTAGAACTCAGTGAAAGCTTTGGATGATATTTAAAGTGCAATTTCAATACTGTTTATAAGCTATCTTATTTGAGTTGTAGATTTTGTATATATTTGTAGCTTAGTTAGTTAATTTCCATCAAGTATCTTTGTTATTAAGAATTAAGAATAATTTATTTAAAAAAGTATTACAAAAAGTGCAAGACGCAATATGTTATTTTTCATACAATAGTATATTATTAGTTATGTTTCTTTCTTATTTTTTACACAATGATACAAGCTCTGTAACAAAAGCTTATGCATTGTTAAAAAGGTAAAGGTAAGCCTATTGGCATGGTCGGAAGCAGGACTGATTGCCTGTATTGTTCGTTATGTAAAGTCAGGAAGAGTAATTGCTAAGCAAATTAACCACCAATTGAAATAGTCCGTATATTCAAATCACAACTGTCATTCCGTGACAGTTTCCATGGCCAATGCATAGGTGTTAATTTGCTCAACAATTTATATTTGGAATGGATATCATCAAACAACTGCTCCTTTTAATCATTTATGTATTTTTTGGCCAAAATAATTAGGCAGCCTGCTTGTCAAAAAAAAAATCCCCAACAATAAACGATGAAACAAATTCTTCAACCTGTCTAACATTACCATATTCTTGGAGTCAGAAAAACAAAAAAGAATCGAAAGTTCAGAACGCAAACTTCAATTAATTTGAATAACGAAATATTCAGATGCCGTGCGCTCCTGTAGCCGAGCTCCTGGTCTAACTAATGGCCTATTTTACCGTAAAATGATCGTGAATATCAATGTAACGTTAATATTAATCTTTTTGATGGCTCTCGCGGTAAACTATTTAAATAAATGTTTATTAGATTTTGATTTTTAAAAGAAACGTCACAGTATGTTGAAATTGGAAAGTATTTTAATGTACATACACTGTAGGTTAGGTGTGCTTTTAAAAATGCTTTACGAAACTAGGGTTTCACCCCTAGTTGAAAAGTGTCCATGACGGAAAATAAAAATGGTCTGAATGATTACATTTTGATCATTTGGAAGTCTTGCAAATTATTCAGTACCATACAAAATAACTAGAATTATTTTAATTATTTTTCCACTCTTGGGGCAGAAACTTCAATTCTGTGAGAGGCGCACCGTAATCCACCATGTCTTCGTCATTTTTAGCTCTAGGAGATGTCAATTTATTCACTTTATTTTCTTCAACCGATTTGAGAGCAGTGGCGAAGATATCAATTACTCAATCAAAAATGTATAGTATGTACAATACTTCACGTAAGCCGCTGCTATTTCTACTGGGCGATTAGTGTTCTCAGTACCAACAATACATACATTCGTGAACTCACGACTTTTTCCGACGCGTGTAGGCAGCAACCACAGAACGCCACCTGCTACTATTCTTACATAATCCTTTGGCCTCGTCCACGTTCATGTATCTGGTCATACATGCACGCCGGTTGCGAGCAGTACACACCAGACCTTTCTGAAGAACCTCACCAATAAGGTCAGGGCATCCTCTCCTGGCGGCGTTGCCACTCACATTTGACAAAAAAAAATCTAAATCCATATATTTCAAATGCCTCAAACAGCAAAAACACCCAAACACCTTTTTTCCCATTCTGACATAACAAATGAAAACCAAATAGAACGAGTTACATTTTCAATGCCTTTTTTCCCAGAAAATACATTCATGATTTTACCGCGAACCGTGGCAAACTGGCAATGTAATATTTTTTCCACCCTTCACCTCAGTTCGGCCCTGAGCACGGCATGAATTATTTAGTCCGGCCCTGTGCTTGGTATTAGCATATCATTGTTTTACATTGAATGTTTCGAAGGAAAGATTGAAGGATGAAATAGTTTAGGTATTTTTTGTAGATTTATTTTTACTAGCGTTTTTTCTGCAAGGTATTTTATGTCCAGTTGCTTTTTTGGAGTAGGGGCCGAGTATCACATGTATGTGCATACTAAGCAATACTTTTACGTTCTGATTACCTTAAAAACAAGTCTTAGAAACTACATTAATAACTCAGTTATTTTGTGATGATCGACTGCCTCTGTGGTCTAGTAGTTACAAGCGCGACAGTTAAGTATGAGGTCCTCGGCTCAGTTTTTTTCTGTAATGTCATGGCAATAAATTTTTAACTTATTCTATTTTCGGTGTTTTATTACTGGCCGTAGAAGGATTATTGTAATAAATTAACCCCTTATCCCAATTCATTTTGGGTCGGCGCAGCATGTCGTCTTCTTCCATAATTCTCTATTACTCGTCATCTCAGAAGACACCTCTTTTCTAGCCATATCATCCTTCACACAGTCCATCCATCATTTCTTTGGTCTTTCTCTACTCTAATAGGCATCTACATTCCTATCAACATTTTCCCCATTCCTCCGCATCACATGTCCGCATTGTCATTTCAAGGGTATCAAAACCATACGGCGCGTTCGTGTTCCACGCGCGCCTCAAAGAGATGTCAGCAACCGAGTAGGGGTCCGCATGGGCCGATGCCTGCCAGAGCTGCGGGACTGTTCGAAAGAGACACCGTGGCCCTGGAACACAAAGGGCAAAGAAGGAACATGGATGGGTTTTAGTCAGTACAAGTCTGACACTCCCTTCCGCTCCGCCCAGAGTGGGGGGGGTCATTTGATGATTTCCCATCCAAAAAAAAAAAAAAAAAAGGGTATCAAAACCAAAACACTGCAAAAAAAATCACAACAAACTTTTTTTAAATCAAAGAGTTCATCATCTGCCTAGCCTTTTCCCAACTATATTGGGGTCGGCTTCCAGTCTAACCGGTTGCAGCTGAATACCAGTATTTTACATGGAGCGACTGCCTATCTGACCTCCATAACCCCGTTAGTACTGGGTAATACGATACCCCTTGGTAAGACTGGTTGTTAGACTTTTTGGGCCACTGACTACCTAACGACTGTCAAAGATCTACAAATGACACCCGGGACCAACGGCTTAACGTGCTTTCCGAGGCACGGAGGAAACTCGGTATATAATGGGTGGTCACCCATCCACAGACCAACCTAGGCAAGCACGGCTTAACCTAAAGATCGATCCGAGCGGCTGTTATTATTTAGCCACGAGCTCCTCCTCCTCTTTTAAATCAAAGAGTTATCATACATATAATAATTCTCAACAATGTGCTAAGGAAAAGCTTATTAAAACCAGAGCATGGACAAGCGAGCACGAAGTAAAGAAGAATGCTCGATATCCACCTGTTGCAGCTAAGTGGTCTGCTTTCAAAGTATCAAGACTAGTCAGTCGCGAATTAAAATCTTGGTTACAGGTAAAATGTATTACTTTTTTCTATGCGATGAAGTCAAGGGATTATAGGAATACTAGCTTATGCCCGCGTCTTCACCCGCCTGGTATTCGATAATTGTCTAACGGGATCGAACTATCGGATTGAAAAGTATTCTATGTGTTAATCCTGGTTACAAATTATCTGTGTGCCAAATTTCATCATTAACCGTACAGTTATTTTTTCGTGAAAGAGTAACAAAAATCCATTCATCCTCACAAACTTTTGCATTTATAATATTAGTAGGATGAAGAACAAGGTGGACCGATGACCTGGTAAAGGTTGCAGGGATCCGCTGGATGCAAGACGCACGGGACCGGTCAATGTGGCGAGGCCTATGTCCAGCAGTGGACGTCTTTCGGCTGAAATGATGATGAAGAACAAGGGTGTGTAGTTACATTTTGAAACTAATATGGTCACCTACATTATCATTAACACTGCAAACGGGATATTTACCATGTTTTCTATTTGTTTTTAGTTATCGAAAACACCAAAAACAAACAAATACAAACATGGTAAACAAATGCATGGTATACAAACATGGTAAATATCCCGTTTTCAGTGTTAATGATAGGGTGTAAAGTTCTTCATGCTTCATAGAAAAAGGAGGGTCCTGCAACTGGTGGGCCCCACAGTTGTTTTCGGGTTTTCCTGGGGAAAACCAACCTTAATAGTAACCTTGACCTTGACCTTGATATTAATATGATTTAGGAAAAATTAAAATTTTATCAGCCTAGGGTAATTTAGGAACAGTCACAAGTCGCGGATAACTTTAATAGCGCCATTCAGATTTTTAGATACCTATTAGTTCTTCCTTTGTAGCATATTTGGCGCTGTAGTACTTTTAGTACTGTCTACTACTGGATATTTATTAGATAAAGCACTATTTGTTTAATCAGAATTGGAAATAGTAAAAAAAATAATCAGTAACCCACTTTTTGTTGTAAAATGCGTCATATTAGTTTTGTTCCCCCAAATTGTAGCCGTTATCACCCGGATCAAAATAATGGATCGATTGAAACCTCATTCAGCTAAATTGGATTAGTATTTAAGGGCATGTATTTAACGCGGCGACAAACTAATCTGATTTGGGGTTTTAAAAATAATTAAAATGGGTAGCAAAAATAATAGGTTGGCAGCTCGACTAGATTGTAGATAAGACGTAGTCGAAGGGGATCCGGGGTCTTAGTTCGCTCACTTCGCTCGCTCACTATACCCAGCGATCCCCTTCGAACCTAACCTGTCCGAGCGGGGTGCCACAAGTCTCTCTCAGCCTTCGCTCGCTCTTGCTTCCTATATTCTCCTTGCCGCAATGACCAAATAAATAGTTACTTACTTGGTACAATAGTCGCCCATTCAGTATATTGGTCGCCAATTAAATTTTTATTCGCCCGATTAATAATTTCCCGTATTTAAGTTGTCATAGTCAAACATAAAAAAATTATAAACATCCATACACGGCTAAAATCATAACCCTTCCGTAATCAGGTAAAAAAGGTACATTTACACTTCCATCCAATAAAACCAACCCACACTTTTAACCCCATAAAAGCCAACAAATAAACCCAATTCCCTACGTTTCAAGAAGCAATTTTAAAGGCAGTTATCATTAGATCTAAGTCCAGAAACTTTACGGTTTCTAATTACAAGCCAGCACCGGTTAGTTCCACCTTATCTACGCAAGCGGGCTTTAAATACTGAGGTAATGGAAGGCTGTACTTACCTATGTTAAGTTTTAGTTTTAACTGTTTTTAGTTTAATGGTGTTTTTGGTTTCGTGGCGGTGGGGATGGGAATGAGAAGTGAGAGCATATTTTGGAAATGATGTTTAGGCTTGATCGGGTGATGTTTAAAAATAGTATACATGGAGATTAAGATATGTAGGAGCTCGTGGGTAAATAATAACAGCCGCTCGGCTCGATCTTTAGGTTAAGCCGTGCTTGCCTAGGTTGGTCTATGGATGGGTGACCACCCATTACATACCGAGTTTCCTCTGTGCCTCGGAAAGCACGTTAAGCCGTTGGTCCCGGCTGTCATTTGTAGATCTTTGACAGTCGTTACAGGTAGTCAGTGGTCCAAAAAGTCTGACAACCAGTCTTACCAAGGGATATCATATTACTCAGTACTAACTGAGTTGTGGAGGTCAGATAGGCAGACGCTCCATGTTAAATACTGGTATTCAGCTGCATCCGGTTAGACTGGAAAACATAGTTAGGAAAAGGCTAGGCAGATGATGATGGAGATTAAAATATTAAAAGCGGCCAACCCGTCATTCTTTTCATACAAACTCTCGTGCGTGATTATGTCGTTGTATCACATCTCTCTGTTTGATTTTTTTTAACTAATAGGCTTAACATAACATCACACCTGTAATCACCGCAAGGTAAGGCAGACACTAATCAGCATAGTCCTCAAAAGGGACTGTGACCAGCAATGTAGTCTGGATTTGTGCCCGGTTGATGGCGATAGGCTCGCCCACATGGGACTTAAACATAACTGGCAAAATGTGGGTGTACTATTAGGTACACTTCTGCCTTACCCTTCGGGGATTTCAGGCGTGATATTATGTAAGTGATAACCGACAGCCTCGCTGAAAATAATGTTCTAAGAAGCTTCTAGAAACAACGCCAATACCGAATCACCTGTACGGCTCTAAAATCCTGGCGTATAACAAATAACCAAGTTTTTTGACTCTATCGCTTGGTGGTGTATATGACGGTACAGGCGGCAACATAGGAGCTCGTGGCTAAATAATAACAGCTGCTCTGATCGATCTTCAGGCTAAACCACGCTTGCCTTGGTTGATCCGTGGAGGGGTGACCACCCATTACATTCCAAGTTTAGTCCGTGCCTCGGAAAGCACGTTAAGCTGTTTGTCCCGGCTTTTATTTACGGATAGGAAGTCAGTAGCCCGAAAGTCTGACAACCTGTCTTACCAAGGGGTATCGTATGACCCAGTACTAAATGGGTTGTGGCGGTCAAATAGGCAGTCGCTCCATGTAAAATACTGGTATTCAGCTGCCTCCAGTTAGACTGGAAGCCGACCCCAATATAGTTGGGAAATGGTTAGACAGATGATGAGTTGACAACATAAGACGGCAACATGTTGACCCAATACCGGTTTGTGTTCAAACAATTCAGTTCTACGTCATTGAATTATTGATATTCCGAAAGGAGCAGCGTTTTTTGCCGTTGGCTGTACAAAGAGAGAGGCCAGGGGGGAGGGTAATAATAACTTTTAAATTAATGCGACTTGTTTGTTGGCGGTGCTCTTTGCTTTTAATAATTGCACCTCGTGTAGGTATCCTACCTACGTAGAATTTTAAGTAAATTATTGTGATTTTGAAGATAATGAAGATTGACTGCTGCACTTCGTGTCGCGGGTTCGATTCCCGCACGGAACAAATATTTGTATGGCCTACAGGTAGTTGTTCCGGGTCTGGCTGTTTGTGCATGTGAGCTTAAATGTTTGTAAACGCACCCACGATACAGGAGAAATTCCTAGTGTGGGGCAACGATTCGATACGAAAAAAAACTGATTCAAATTTTATTGTATTGTACCTTTTAATTTTAAGTTATGCTCTAAATTGAATTGTTAATTGCTGTGTAACGGCTGCATTTAAAATTACTTTAATGCTGTATAACATCCTACCTATACCTATATATTTGTACGCGATTTAGGCAAAACATGACTGATCTATATCTATACTAATATTATAAAGCTGAAGAATTTGTTTGTTTGGTTGAACGCGCTAATCTCAGAAACTAATGATTCGAATTGAAAAATTCTTTTAGTGGTGGATAGTCTAATTATCAAGGAAGGCTATAGGCTATATAACATCACGCTATGACCAATAGGAGCCGAGCAAAAAAAAAAACAAGTCAGAAGCGGCGGGTGAAATCGCGGGGCACAGCTAGTATAATATATAAAATTTGATGTAACATCTTGCATACCATGTGTGTGTATACTCATGTTTTGGACAAATAAGAATTATCTTATCATAAAAAAGTCAACATTTTGGAGTAATAATAGATAATTAAAATAGTCAACCTTTGCTGGCAAATGGGATGGGTCCCATATCGTTTCAACTAGCCATATCGTCTGAAGTCAACGTCTTCTCTAACGATACTAACATCATCATTCACACAATTCATCAGACTTTGTTCCCCCCTTTCTCTCATTTATTCCTCCACATTCAAACTAAAAAATAAAATCTCACGACGTTTCCATCATTTCTCCGCACCACGTGCCCTTTTTATGTGGAGACAACCTAATGGATGCCTTCTATCTAGGGAGAACGAAGGGTTCTGTCGGTCTCTTACCGACTAGAACTTCAGGGCTCCTATTACTACTACGAAGGAGACAGGGGTCCGGGAGATATTCATACATTCGAGTGCATCCCCGACCAATCACAATGACGACGAACTCAGCTGACGATCATGATCAACGATCTCACCCGAAGTTAGCCGAACGACGCACGCCAATCGATTTCCACATAATTTTCCGGTCACCATTCGAGTTTGTTATTTTATACCTAAAACTACCGTTAACAATAGTCTAACACTAAACGTGATAAAATTTCCTGCATGCTTATACAGTAGTAAAAGTTCGTTGGAAATTCATTCAGCATTTTATGAGAGTCATAAATCTATTTATTTTATGGCTTGTATTTCATACCTCTCTTTATGATATATTATATCTAAACGGAGTAATATTTAATGCGACAATAAACCGTTTATTGGTGTTGAATTGAAAATGAGAATAGGTAAAGAAAGAAAAACATGAATACACCTTTTTTTTTTTTTTTTTTTTTTGGATGGGAAATCATCAAATGACCCCCCCCACTCTGGGCGGAGTGGAAGGGAGTGTCAGACTTGTACTGACTAAAACCCATCCATGCTCCTTCTTTGCCCTTTGTGTTCCAGGGCCACGGTGTCTCTTTCGAACAGTCCCGCAGCTCTGGCAGGCATCGGCCCATGCGGACCCCTACTCGGTTGCTGACATCTCTTTGAGGCGCGCGTGGAACGCGAACGCGCCGTCGACACGGCCTGTCGTCATAAGACGGCCGGACGGCGAGCTAGCCCATAACTCGCTGTCCACAGGCCCGCGCCTACGGTGGCCGGGAGCCACCACGTGACCCCCGACGCCCAGGGCGTCTCCCGCGGCGGCTGGGACGTGAGGTTCTTTCCCTCTCACGTCCCGCCACCTCCTTCACTAGCATGACTGCTTCACAGAAGGTGGTGACGGCTTCCCATTCCCTCTCGCTCCGGACCATGGCTTGAACCAGGGCCGGACGCGAGAGATCGCCGCCGCCAATCGCCGCTACAAGGACACGGCGGTGCTCCGCCCAAGCGGGGCAGACCTCTACGGTGTGCTCCACCGTGTCCTCCGGACGATCCTCGCAGTGGAAACACCCGGGCGTTTCCTCCCGCCCGATTCGGTGCAGGAACCTCCCGAAACAACCGTGTCCGGTGAGGATCTGCGTCAGGCGGTAGGTGAGGGCGCCGTGGCGCCTCTCTAGCCACTCCTCAAAGAGGGGACTTATCGCCACTATGGTAGCGTGCCCTGCACGGGGTTGCAACAGTCGCTCTCTCCATGTCGCCATGAGATCACGCCGGAGGTCTGTCCGCTGAGCGGCAATTTGCCGCGGCAGCGGAGTTTCCCCCCGACGTAGTGCCTCCGCGCGCCATTCATGCAGGCGCGCGAGGACTATCGCCTCCAGATCCCATGGCGGCAATCCGGCAAGGAGGCTAGCCGCCTCGCCGGAGATCGTGCGGTACCCCCGGATTAGCCTTATGGCTATCACCTTTTGGGGCGCGTTCAAGTAGTGGGCAGCTTGCCGCCTCAAAGAACGCGCCCACACCGGGGCCCCGTAAAGGGCCATGGACCGCACGACCCCCGCGTATAGCCTCCGGCAGGAGGCGTTTGGACCCCTCAGGTTGGGCAAGAGCCGCTTGAAGGCAGCCCCTGTCCGTTCCAGTTTGGGAGCCAAACGTCGGAAGTGCTCCACGAAGTTCCACCGGCTGTCGAGGACGAGTCCTAGGTACTTCAACGTCGACCCGACGCCGATGGAAACCCCTCCTGCCGTCAGTAGGGATCCCGACGGTGGCGCATTCCGAGGCCCATGAAAACACATGGCCTCGGACTTGTGCAATGCCACCTCGAGACCCAATTGCCGGATCCTCTCCACGACTATCGCAACCCCGCGTGTCATGTTTTCGGCCGCCGCCTCGTGCGACCTCCCTTGTGCCAGTACCAGCGTGTCGTCAGCGTAGCAAACTACGCTGACGCCGGTAGGGAGGTCGGCGCGCAGCACCCAGTCGTAACCGATGTTCCACAGGGCCGGTCCCAGAACCGATCCCTGTGGAACACCGCACGACATCTCTCGCCGGTTCCATTCTCCGCTCCGACCGGGGTAGATGACGGCCCTATCCGTCAAGTAGTCCCCGACTACACGACGAAGGTAGGTTGGCACCCGGTGATACCGGAGTGCCTCCCCAATGCAGCTCCAGGGCATGGAGTTGAAGGCGTTGGCGATGTCAAGAGACACCGCCAAGACGACCCCGCCCCGGGACACCGCGTCCCCCGTCGTGAGGTCTCTCACGCGCATGATGGCGTCCACCGTGGAGCGCCCCTTGCGGAAACCAAACTGGTGTTCCGCAAGATCCGGCCCCATCCCCGCAAGGTGCCCGGCGAGGCGGTTGGCAATGACTCTTTCAAAGAGCTTGCCCACCTCGTCGAGCAACACGATGGGCCGGTATGCGGACGGAGAGTCCGCAGGGCGCCCTGGTTTCCGGATGAGGACCAGCTTCCCCGTCTTCCAACGAAGCGGAAACTGGCCTCTCTCCAAGCATGCGCTTAGGAGCCCTTCCAGTCGGGGCCCGAGAGCCTCAGAGGCCAGGACCCAGGCTTTGCCAGGCAAGCCATCGGGTCCCGGGGCGGCGTTTCTGGTTTTCAGCCTGCGTACCGCCACTCTCAGGTCTACCCCAGTCACCTCCGGAACGTCGTCATCGTCATCGGTGTGGTCCGCTTCCGGCACCGCACGCGGCGGCGGAGCTATAGGCGGGGGAGGATGCTCCCCTCGCGAAGGGAACAGAGCGCTCACCACGTCCTCCACGAGCTCAGGCCGGAGACTCTGCGTTAGCGGGGGGCCCCGGGTGCGGAGTTTGTCCCGCACCATCTTGTAAGGGCGCCCCCACGGATCTCCGTTCAGAGACTCCAGCATCTCCTCGCGGGCCAAGTTCTTGGCCCGCCGGACAGCCTCTTGGAGGGCGGTCTTCGCCGCTCTGTACCCCTCGTACAGCTCCGCCTCAATGGCTGCCGCATCCGGAGGGCGGATGCGGAGCCTGCGATGCCTGGCGTACAGGCGCCGCGCGGCAACGCACGCCTTGCGCAGAGACGTCAGCTCTCGCGACCACCAGTACACCTGACGCCGGGCGCTGCCTGGCCGAACTCGGGGCATTGCCACGTCGCAGATCTCGGACATGGCTACATGAATACACCTTAGCTTGCTGATTCCGTAGGAAATATTGCTAATAACCATCTGCCTAGCCTAAAAGTAGATTGGGATTGATTTTCAGGCAAAACGGAGAGAGCTGAATACCAGTATTTTACATGGAGAGCAGCGGTGGCCGAGTGGTGGCGGCTTCGATTTACGAGCAGTAAGTCGTGGCTTCGAAACCAGGCAGGTACATTACTTTGTGTAATTTATTTCATCACCACTGCTCTCAAAACGGTGAAGGAAAACATCGTGAGGAAACCGGTATGTCCTACAACCAAAAAATGTGAAGACATGTGTCATCTACCAACCCGCACTATGTCCGCGTGGTCGATTATAGCCCATTCCCTCTCATAGAGAGGAGACCTGTGTCCCAGCAGTGGAAACATTATGGGCTGATTATGCTTATGCTACATGGGGCGACTGACTATCAGACCTCTACAAGTAACTGGGCTTCACAAAAGTCCTTGGTACGACTGGTTGTTAAACTTTCGGACTTCTGGAATCGTCGAATGGTCAACGGGGACCGATGCAAACAAATAACCATTCAGGAACCACGAAGACGATCACCCATCCTCAGACCGACCGGCTAGCATTGCTTCAGCTTGATCGTAAAACCCTAACAAGCCACGAGCCCTAAATATTCATTACAAAACCAACAAAAATACTTTTGAATACTTATTTTCTTAATCACTTAACAAACGCTAAAAAATAACCCTTAATTCTTAAAAGTAAAACATTTACCTCAAATCGTTTACAAGAAAACCCTCAAAAACGCGTAGTTATTAACCACTTAATCCCCACAAAGGGGTTAATCTTAAACAGAGGGAAAAAGATTAAAAACCACGTTTATAGCTAAATAAAAGGGTCCATAGGGAATACAATTTTGGGGTTATTGTTTTAATTGCGGCGTAGATTAAGAGCGGGTATATTTCGAAGAAATTTTCGCTGTTTGGGTGTTTCAGTAAAGATCAACAAAATATCTATTGCTTCAAACATAGCTGTTATACAGGGTGTAACAGAAAGGGTATAGTCATATGAAGGGATCTGCTGCAGGCCATCAAACTGAACAACTTCCTCCATGGGTCCAATATCTCAAAAAGGAAAAAAAAAATTCAGCTGTGCCAAACATTTAGGTCGAGTAGGTATTGAAATTTAGTATGGGACAGCTGATAATTTTTTCGCATGTTATATTTTTTTACCTATTGTTTGTGAATGTGTTAGGATTTGTAGATTCACAGACGCTTGTTAACTTTTTATCTTGTTTTACGTTTATTGTGTAGTAAGCTAGGACTTATTGTCGGCCCTACGCTACACTGTCCCCCCCATACCTAAGTGCTAATGTTGTAACATGATAATATAAAAAAAAAACATTTTAAAAGAGTAACCATGGAGTTTCTTGCCGGTTCTTCTACATAGGAAACGACCAACCCGAACCGTGCATCTTTTTTCGACGTTTTATAAGTGCCCATTTTGATCGCATCGCGGATTCACCTTGATACACCACGCGGGACCATATGTTACGACTAATAGCCGAAGTGCGGCTACACCTAGTCTTAGCCGGCTAAACCTAGTCTTAGCCGGCTAAACCTAGTCTTAGCCGGCTAAACCTAGGTGCAGCCGGTTAAACTTAGATGTATCCTAATTATCTTTGGTTAGATCATGAAACCAGTTTGGCAGTTATGTAGCGCTCGCCGGCCGCTGCCGCGGCACCGCTCGCTGCGCTCGCTCGGCTCGCGCGCGTTCTAACCTAACCTAATCCATTTGGTAGGTGTGCCCTAGTAATAAAAAGGATACACAACTGTTAGCGGCCGCACCTAGGTTTAGCCGGCTAGAACTAGGTGTAGTCGCCCTTTGGCTTTTAGCTGTAACAGATACAATATCTTCTATTATATGTACTTAATTCTTATATCCTATCCTAAATGCCTGCTAAGAATGTGTTCTACACAATTTTAATGAGAACAACACAAGGAAAACACCAAATTATACTCATAATACCTTCACAGAAACAATAATAACATTTTAAATTAAACAAAATGATCTTTAAACGCTCCTAGCGAGGTGACGTGAATTTCGCGACGCGATAAAACTGAATTAGCATACAAATAAGGGGAATAATATACACCGTGTATTTATTGTGTGGAGAGCTGCTTGTTTTACAAAAGTATGTTTTTTTTAACTTACAGTTGTTTCTTTTGGGGAATAAGTCACGTTTGAGAATTTTTGGGTTGAGCATTTTTACGGTGTTTTTGTTATTTTAGTTAAGGATAGTGAGAATATTTTTGGGTCGGAGTGCTACAACCATATGTAAATTATGAACGGCGGATATTTTTTTTCCTTAGCCTATATTGTCCCACTGCTGGGCAAAGACCTCCCCTATAGCCTTCCACTCTTCTCTCAGTGCAGTTTTCTCCGGCCAATCTGTCACAAATGCCTCTAAGTCGTCACGCCAGCGTTTTCTAGACCTCATTAGGCGACGACACCTGTCTTTTGGCACCCACTACGTGACCACTCTTGCTCATAGCATGGCATGCTGTACACATGGCCTACCCAATTCCACTTCAACCCAGCAATCTTATTGGAACGTTGGAAATAGTAAAATTAATTGAAAAAAAATGGTTACATAATCATGCTTAAGTAGACAGATAACTGGTTGAATTAACTATTACAGTCTGTTGTAAGAATCAGAAATAAGTAAAAATATGTTAACGTTACAACCTTTGTAAATTTCTGAGTAACATTTTTCGAAAATAATCGTAGCTAACAATTATAACAAAACATTATAACAACAACATTATAACAATTTATTTTTTACTAAAATTAAATGTTTCCTGATTATTTTCCAGTCACATGGGTTTATAACATTAAATCTTACATGCATACTCCTATACCAACAGGCAATAGATACATTTATTCCATGGGGGAATTGAATAGACCCATAAGGCATCGTTCACACACAACGTATTGTCCGCCGCCGACTGTGAGTATGCTTACTGTCGAAAACGCACTACGTAATAGCGTATAGTCGGTTCGGTGTGAATGAGAAGTTAAATATACACCGTGTTCCGGAAGATTTACATAAACTTCGACCAGATGTTCAGACCACGGAAATAAGCATTTTTCATTATGGACACATTAATGAATTCTTATTTTTTTTTTTTTTTTATTTACTCTCGGGTTCCTCTCGTACGTGCAAATGAAATGCAAATAGCATTTGATAATTGAATTTCACTAAGCGGCAACATAAGCCAAATTTAAACCTTTTCTTACTGCATAGCTCAATTAAATTTCATTAAATTAAATTACAAATATATTTGTAAGGAAGCCTTTTTAAGTACCTCCTAGCGTAGTTTCCTTTGTAAGATTTGATTTGTAAAAGCTATAGAAGCGTTTACCAAAGTTTATGGACAACGTGAAGAACACGGTGTATATGGAAAAGCGAAAAACTGTCACAGTCAGCGGCCGACAATACGTTTGGTCTGAACAATGCCTAATGCCAAAGAATCAGATGCAGCGACACTTACGCTATTCTTCACCTTCAATCAGTAACAAACTCATACAAGATCGCAAAAACAGTCTGGAGCAAAATTGTTTTATATTTTTAGTGAAGAAAACTCAATATATGAAGAAGGCGCGAGCAAACAAGGATAAATCAAATATATGACGGCACTTGACGGATGATCCACGGTACCGCACAGGTATTGGGTTCCGGATTTGAATATCGTTACAGTATCATCATCCTTTTATTTCGGAAATGTTTGCGGAACCCTGAAGAAGATTGTTGCTATATTTTTTAGAGATGCAACAGTAAGGAAAGATGAAAATGATTTTAGACAGAATGGAGAAAAACTGTGATGCCATTCTAATCGTCTTGTCCGTTTGTGGTGGTCTATTTATGAATGGGTGGTCGTTCATTTCATACATGGTGTAAGGGACCTCCGCACTGATGGGGTGAATTCAGTATAATCATACTAAGATGACCGGTACAAAAAATTATGTCAAGAACGTTATGGGAATCCAATCGATTTGATTGGCTTTATTAATTCATCATACTCAATGTATCGTTATCGTAGCAAAACGCACGTAGCGAACGGCAAGCGCGACGGTGAGTTCGATGAAATGTGTAGCAATGGCGAAGATTATATAGAACTCGATTCCTACCGACGGCATGCCTTTGAAAAATGGCACAAACAGTATTTTATAGACAAATAATATAATTAAATTAAAGATATGTACTCCGGCTTACCTCTTACAAAATTGATCCTTCGCTACTGGGTATCAGGACACTAGCGCGAAAGACATTTGCGCGAAGGACACTTGCGCGAATCCACATGCATGAAAAGACATATGCGCGCATGGACTTTTGAGTGATTAGACTTTTGCGCGAATGGACCTTTGGGCGCATAGACAGTTGCGCGCATAGACACTTGAGCGAATGGACTTATGCGCGAACGGACATTTACGCACAAAAACACATGCGCGAAAGTGTCTATGGACGCAAAAGTTCATTCGCGCAAAAGTCTAATCGCTCAAAAGTCCATGCGCGCATGCGCTTTTCGCGCAAGCGGGTTCGCGGAAGTGTCCTTCGCGCATATGTCTTTCGCGCAAATGTCCCAGATCCTCGCTACTGCTGTGTAGCTAGGCAGGAAGTGAACAGTTGATTTCACGCGTTGTTCGTTAGAGATTTTCAACATCCATTGTTGGTTTTTTGATTTTAGCCGTATTATTTACATAAATGGAGTGCTGCGTAGAGATAGTATAATTTTACATTGAAATAAAACTGAAAAAACGAATAAAAAAATGAAATTTTTCCGGAGAAAAATTCCGGTGGAATATGATTCAAAATAAGGAACTGAACTCTCTCGGTGTTTTGCCGTCGCTAGCCATTCAGTCAAGAACGAATAATGTAAAATTATCTGAAAATTGTTCCACTAACATAAATGCTGTAAAAATCTATAGGACGAACTAAAAGCCACTTTAACAGACTCTGCTAGTCACTAAGAAACGAGCCAGTTGAAAATCAAAGAGCTATTATGCTACCTTCATAGTATATTGAAGGTACTATAGTACAACTATTATTTAGTTAGCAGACACAGGAACTATCACTAACCAGACATATCTTACCATGAAAACCACGCTACCAGGCGTTCAGAAAAGCGAAGAGCTATATTACATACCTAGTACGTTGAAGGTACTTACTATACACCGTATTCCGGAAGATATACATAAACTTCGACCAGATGTTCAGACCACGGAAATAAGCATTTTTCATTATGGACACATTAATTAATTCTTATTTTTGTTTTCTCTTTCTTTTTTTACTCTCGGGTTCCTGTCGTACGTGCGAATGAAATGCAAATAGCATTGGATAATTTAATTGCACTAAGCGGCAACATAAACCAAAAACATAACTCAATTAAATTTCTTTAAAGGAAATTACAAATATCTTTGTAACGAAGCCTTTTTAAGTTCAACTTCCTATGTAAGATTTGATTTGTAAAAACTATAGAAGCGTTTGTCAAGTTTATGGATAACGTAAAGAACACGGTGTATATAATAGAACAACTAATATTTAGACACTAGAATAAACTATCTAAATCTCTTATCGTGAAAACCACAGTACCAGGCGCTTAAAAAATCGAAGAGCTGTTGTATACCTAGTACATTGAAGGAGTATTGTGGGACTCGATCCTCACGATGCCGATGTTTGAACAGCAGACATCACAGTGTACTGGCGTGAGGAAATTACAATGAGGAGTGTTTTAAACTGTGTGTTTGTGTGGGTTTTAATAGTTTGTTTTGTAACGGAAGGAGGCTTGTATTGATTGCAGTTTTATGTATTCCTAGTACATCCAACGGAGTTTTTTCTTAATCATTGTCATGTAAATCTTCGCGAAGGCCGAAAGTCTGGCAATTTCTTGCCATATAACTGCCAGAGAGGTGAGATAGGCTATCGCTCCATGAAAAATAGTGGTATTAAGATATCCTAAAGACTGACCCCAACTTACCTATTTGGAGAAAAGCTTAGCAGATAATTATGTCAAGGAAATACTACATTTGGAAAGGTGCTTGTCCTCAAGATGCCTTTTTTATGATTCACAGTTTTGTGGAAAAAAGACATTATAATCAATAACAGCTTTCTCTCTTGCTTCGTTCCACTTACGTATAGAAATTAACCCACTTGAACATTTTAAATGTAGCCTATACGTTGGTGAAGAATTTTTGGAATCGTATCTGTAGTTCCGAAGATTAGTCCCTACATACAAACTCACAAAGGTATTTAGAGGTAAGTAAGAATAAAGAGGTAATTTTTTTTCTGTATAAATCAGTATAGATTTATTAAACTCTCCTCTGCTTTTTTTTATTATTATTATTTTTAAATACTTTTAGTTATTTGTGGTAGTATAAAAATCATATACAGAGTGTATTGCCCTTATATCCGGCAATGCTGTAGCAGATATATTGGTACCTTGTGAGTGTTCGTTTTTGTCTGTGCTTTTATCCTGTCTGTATCCTTTTATGAGTCTGTTTGTATATGAGTCTTGTTACTTGAATTAAACTAATTGTATGTATTTATATATAGAAAAGGTTCTTATAGCATCTTACTTATCATTGTGGTCTGGGTAAAAGTCTGAAATCGTACCGGGAAAGATTAAAATATTTTAGGATTGTCTCGTTAGAGAAACGAAGAGATATGTTGGATTTAATTTTTCTTAAAAAACTAGTAACAGGCTCTTTGAACTGTCCTGATTTGCTCAGTAGAGTATCCTTCCATGTGCCACGAAATCTACCTAGAAGTTCAAATAAGAAACTGTTTTGCATTCCAAAATGCATTACAAACTTAAGGCAACATTGCTCATTATATAGAATGTATGTTGTATACAAGGAACATGATGAAGACATCGACTTATGTCATACATCTGTACCTACTCTCAAGAAACTGTTTAAATGTAATTAGAAAAATAATTAAGTTTAAGTTTAATTCTGTTTGGCTTACCTTACCTTCCTTAACTTACGTAATAGTATCGATACTGACGTTGTTTTCTTTTCTTTTTTTTTATTTGTATTTTTAATCAGTTCTTCTTTTTTTTTTCATTGTTTAATTAGATATTTAGGCGCATAACATAGTGCATGTAGTGCTCTTCTTTAAGTAATGGGGCACTTAGACTTAAGTTTGCAATGTTTTACTTTATTATATGTAATAGTGTACTCATTGTTGAAGAGCCAAATAAAATAAATAAATAAATATACATATATGTAGATATTGTATTTCCGTCCCATTGGACTATAAGAGTAAGCGAAGAAAGATTGCATCTATTTCCTAGAACATACTTGAGCACTATTATATCTCTAGCTAGCTCTGTTGAGATTCGCCCCCAAACCGTTTCTTTCCTGAAATGAATTGCCTTCAATAATAAACCGTGGTGTTTCTTTCTAAGTCTCAATTTCACCTATTATTACTTCCAGTCTACCCAATTCGTTTAATGAGAAACGTTACCATTTTATCTAGTCCAAAGCCTTTAGAAGTTAAAAACAAATAAACCACAGTTTAGTTTTCAGTTTCAGCTTTAACAAACTTCTGCGAAAATCTCCATCCATCGCATTGGTATGGAAATTCAATGAAATTCGTTTTCCGCCAATCCTGGGATGGCCAATTGGAACCTAATATTATTTTGGCTGGAGTCTACGAAATTGGCCGAGGGTCGACGGAAATAATACGATTAGCGTTAGTTTTGAGATTTTGTTTGAGATTTAAACTACTTAAGTGGTCTATCAGGGTTGGTTAGCAAGTCAAAGCACTTTTAGTACTTTTTAGGGTTCCGTACTTCACTCAGCAAAAACGGAACCTAGGAATAATCCTAATTCTAGGATTATTTTGTTTTCCGTCTGCCTGTCCGTCTATCAAGACACTTTTTCTCAGGAACGCGTGGTGGTATCAAGTTAAAATTAAAATCAAATGCTCAAGTCTGCTACTCCTTGAAGTAGTCTTTTTCTTTATCGTGCGGTTTCTTCCGTTAACCTAGAATCATGAAATTTGACAATAAGCAACGTAAAGGAAAAATCTGAAAACACAGCCCAAACCGCTGGTCCTAGAGACATAAAACTTGGAGGGTGTGTTCTTTGTGAAGAGTAAGTATCCACTAAGAAAGTATTTTTGGGAATTCCACCCCAATAGGGGTAAAATAGGGGATGGAAGTTTATATGAGAGTCCGTCAGTTTTGAAGTTAGGATCTTCAAATTTTGTGTTTAGGCTGACGATTGAAAATTAATTTCTACGTGTTACAGCGTTTTTGATAATTCTACTCCCAAAGGGTTAAAAACGGGTATGAAAGTAAGTAATCGGATATTTTTCGACATCCACGCAGGCGAAGCCGCGGGGAAAAGCTAGTAATTAATATAATGGCTGGTTTTTTTTACTTCGCGTTGTGTCTACAAGGTCTTATTGAATTAACTGAAAGTTTATGGCTTACTACAGACAATACTAACTGGATCAGTTATTATTGCACCACAACCATAAAAGTATGTGTCGTTTTAGAATAATCATCATCATCATCTGCCGAGCCTTTTCCCTATGTTGGGGTCGGCTTCCAGTCTCATCATCATCATCATCATTTCAGCCGAAAGACGTCCACTGCTGGACATAGGCCTCCCCCAAATATCGCCACATTGACCGGTCCCGTGCGACTCGCATCCAGCGGATCCCTGCAACCTTCACCAGGTCATCGGTCCACCTAGTGGGAGGCCTTTCAACGCAACGTCTTCCGGTTCGCGGTCGCCACTCCAAGACTTTTCGGCCCCATCGGCTATCCGTTCTGCGAGCAATGTGCCCTGCCCACTGCCACTTAAGTTTGGCTATTCGTCGGGCTACGTCGGTAACCCCCGTCTCCACCGGCTTCCAGTCTAACGGGATGCAAATGAATACCTACCAGTATTTTACATGGAGTGACTGCTAATCTGACCTCCACAACTCAGTTACAGTTCGTTTTAGAATAATAAATGTACATAAATATAAATAAATATTGAATACACGTACTATTGATATTGGTAACATGGAGATATTATATTGCAATATTTCAAAATGCAAACTACGTTTTACAACACATAACAGTTAATTATTTATTTTATCTAAAAACGTATTTCGTTTCAATAAATAACACGGAACATTTTAGTCATTGCACAAAGTAAATAAATATTATATTTTACAACAACCGATAAAACCACAATATTCTTAAAAAATACTAACCAACTGTTGTTACTTTGTTACGCTCCTACAAAAATAACAAACACTTTAGTTTTCGACGGTACCGTCACAATGTGCTAGTCAGTGCAAGCTTTTGTCAACAACTGTACCTACCTAGACTTACCGTTGTGAAACAATAGACCGTATAATTTAATGGTTAGATGCATGTAAATAATTTATTTGGTATTTTATAAAAGTTTTGAGTAATGATAATGGATTTTTTAGCTACACCAAAGTTACAGTAAATTTCTACCTATTATTTTAAATGCACAATTTTTTTTTCAAACTTAAATTAGCGTTTTTAGAATTTCCTCTATGACCACTAAAATTGAAATCCTATTATTTATTTACAACACTGACTGACAACAAAAAAAAACCCCTTATAAAACTTTTCAATCATTTTTTAGGTACACTTTTCTACCTCACCTAAAAAGTACACTTTTCCACCTCACAGTACGACCGCCCATTCTATTCAGCGTATGCTCTGTCTGCAACCCTAGTACTTAGACATACTAGGCACCCATGTACGTACTACAAATAGACGTAGGTGCACCGAGTCTCAGTGTTTACAAACCTTGTGTCTATCGGGTGTAAAGATACTTGTAACAATTGCTCTGGCAATGCAAGAGGATTGTTTCAAACAAAGACATTTGAATATACTTGTGAATGGAACAATGCGAACAAAACCGTAATCTACTTGTAAGAACTTGGTGTTGTCGGTACAAATGTAACGTGTCAGACTTTTTATTATTATTTTTTGTTTACAGAAATTAGATGACATATTATTTTTAATTATTTTAAATTGAATGTGGATTATTTTCGTTTTGAATTTGTTATTCCATCTTTGGCATGGTTTTCGACTTAATGGTACTTGTTTTAATGGTACTTTTTTATTTTACTAAATTTAAATACGATGTATTTTGTTCTGAAATAATGATTTGTGACTTATGACTTGGCAGTTAAGTTGTAAAAAAACCTTAAAACAATTTTCCCGACCATGAGATCGGCCTCAACCTGACCTCTAATTATGTATGTAAGCAACGAGTAAATAAGAAAGCTTCCAGTTAAATAATTCATCTTTTTCACAACGCCAACTCAATATTTTTAAAGAAAACTTCAAGTTAAGAACAACAATGTTATTTTTACTTGTTTTATTGACTTTACAACACACCAACATTTTTACTACTTCAACATAACGTTCATTTAAAAAAATATAGCTCAGGCATCAACGAGGAGCGTTTTGGTGTATTTTTTTGACGTACGGAAAGCGTTGATTTCCAGCCTAGTTTGAGAAAATGTATTTTGTTATTGATGTTACTTTTTAATTTAATTCGTATTACCCAGTACAGACTGGGTTGTGGAAGTCAGATAGGCAGTCGCTCCATGTAAAATACTGGTATTCAGCTGCATCCGGTTAGACTGGAAGCCGACCCCAATATAGTTGGGAAAAGGCTAGGCAGATGATGATGATTTTACTTTTTAATTTATTTAAATATGACACTTGCAATTCTTGCCATGAAAGAGAAGAAGAGTTGTCAGGTAGTTTGTCTTATTTGAGAACGTGCCCGACCTGACAATAAAAGTTTTATTTCTTGCTTGCAAACCAAACTCTTTTACCCTGACTGTACATTTATGTGTGAACGTTTTTATTTCCCAAGAAAATTGGAAAAATAATCAGCATTTATCGAGTGAATTCTTCATTACTCGGTTATTTGAGAGCCGCAGTTTTTAAAACATTTTATTTTTTTCTAGGAATGATGTGTAAAAATAAACATTATTTTATCGAGTTCAGCTACTCGGGTTTTTATAAGAAATAATATTTAAAATGAAGTTAGTGTTATTGCTGTTCAATGAATCGCTTATTGATACGTCGAAATTCGTTGGTGAAAAAATTAAATTGCTTTTAATAATGTCAAATAAGACTTGTATTTTTTATGTATAAATATTGAAAAAGTAAAAATATTAATAAAAGAAAAATATTTTGTATAAACACTTCTGTAAAATTTTACAAAAACCAAAAAGTATTTACAATTTATTTTTTATATCGATTCTTTTTTCAAGTCAGTTAGTGGCAAAAGCCTAAACAGCCGTTACGAGGTATTCGACGTGTTGTTGATACTTATTAATTTATAATTGTTTTTTTTTTTATATATTTTGTTTTGTTTGACCACTGGATTAATTTCATGGCATGGTCTCATTTTGATTATTTATTTATGGAATATACCTGTGTTAGGAATTAAAATTGATGGCCACATTAGCAAATTATGTTTAAGAATACCTGTAATGATATTAAATTTGTAAGTTGAATAAATGAATAAAAAATAAAATTGTACTGGGTAATGCATTTTCAGTGGTGAAATCGGTCCTTTCAATTTTTAAATTATTTGTACGTCATAATCACGTGTTGTGTTCAACACGTTGGGGAAAGAAAACCTAAAACATAATTCGGAAGTAACATAATAAAATGTAAAAGTATTTATTTCGACATACTCACGATACCTAACAATATTCAATATTGTCGACCAAAACCAATCTACTTAACCGTCCATTCTAAACAAACAATAAAATAAAACATTTTTTTTTAAATACAAAATGCAAAAATAAAGCTTTTATTTGGCGCTGGCTACACACAACAAAAGTGCACCGGAATATATAATGCGGGACTATTCCACTTTGCCCCACAGATTTGTCCCACGTACCCGTAGGACAAAGGGAGTGTTTTTAAACTCGAGGCATTTATTTAGAGTAGACCAGTTACAGGCAACTTTGAAGTATCAAGAAAATAATGATGAAGCTACAATACCTAGCCACTGTAACTGTGGTTGCCTATTCTAAAGCGTAGGGTTCTATAATTGAGAAGAACGGGAAGAAACTCCATGAACAATCTTTTAAATTAAAAATATATTACAAATTCGAAAGAAAGAAAGTTAAGTTTTAAGTCCATTTTGCCTCATTTATTGATTTATAACAAAATAATGCCAAGAATCACAAATAAAAATTAACAAATAAAAAAAGTATGTCAGTTTTTGATTAAAACGAACTTATTCGAATTTTCGATTACAATTTCTTATTCACCGAATTAACTATAAATTATCTTAATTAATTTTATTTTATTAATAAGGTTAGCGGTGTTGTATACAATTATCCAACACTACCAACCTTATAAATAAAACCTGCCCCGTTAATCGATTTTTTAATCGATTAACTGGGCAAAGTGGACCTCAAAACTATAAACACACAACTTTGTCTCACTAGTGCGACAAATCGGAGGGGCAAAGTGGAATATTCCATAATGCGACCGTCGCTTTAGACTAGTGTGACTACACCTTTATACCGACGACAATACTGAGTAGGGTCTTAAGTGAATAATCGTTCTGTAGAAAATGGTTTTTGTGAGAAAACGGCAGAATGAGATGTAATTACCAGACGTGGTACGAATTTGATGGTACAATTCTTTTAGTATAATTTTAAGTTTTTGGTTTTGTTTTTGGCTTAGTCTTTGGATAGTTTTTGTACCGTTAATTACAATTAAACGGGAGGAGCTCGTGGCTAAATAATAACAGCCGCTCGGATCGATCTTTAGGTTAAGCCGTGCTTGCCTAGGTTGGTCTGTGGATGGGTGACCACCCATTACATACCGAGTTTCCTCCGTGCCTCGGAAAGCACGTTAAGCCGTTGGTCCCGGGTGTCATTTGTAGAACTTTGACAGTCGTTAGGTAGTCAGTGGCCCAAAAAGTCTGACAACCAGTCTTACCAAGGGGTATCGTATAACCCAGTGCTAACTGGGTTGTGGAGGTCAGATAGGCAGTCGCTCCATGTAAAATACTGGTATTCGGCTGCATCCGGTTAGACTGGAAGCCGACCCCAATATAGTTGGGAAAAGGCTAGGCAGATGATGAATTACAATTAAACGGTACAATTTTAGAGTACGATAAAAATATTAAGTATACATGGAATATTAGAGTTTCTAATCATTTATGTGTCAAGATTTGCTGTTGAATTCTAGTTTGAAAATCAATCTAATGTCTACTTACTTTTGAGTAGTATGATCAGTAAGTTTAACTCCAAGGAACTACTACGCTCCATTGCTCGCTGACAGGCCCAGAAGGAGATGGCGGGACGAACTCGACTCTTTTCAAAAGGATTGGCAAATAACAGCACTGGATAGGGATAAGTGGGAAGAGAGAAGGGACGCCGTTGCCCAGCAATGGGACAGAAAAGATCTGATATTGTGGTGATAGATCGCCGAGAGCGCCGTGCAATGATTGTTGACATCACTGTCCCTCATGAAGAGAGTCTCGTGAAAGCTGAGAATGATAAAAAAATCTAGTATCTTGATTTAGCACACGAGGTTGTCGACATGTGGGACGTGGACTCTGCAATCATTGTACCGATAGTCGTTACGGTTAATGGACTAATAGCAGAGAGCCTCGACCTTAGGAGGCTCTCATTGGGCGGCGGGGTCAAGGGCTTGGTTCAGAAAGCAGTACTCCTGGATACGGCACGCATAGTGAGGCGGTTCCTCTCTCTGGAGCCCTGACCACCGGCAGCCTGGACCTTGTTCCTGATGCCGATGGGCCATCTATTTTTTTTTATATTTTTAAATATTTTGTTTACTTTTGTTTTTAAAAATATTTAAAAATGTATTAGATAAGAGAAAGAATGAATAAAGGACATAATAATTTGATTGAAAAATGAAATGAAAAACCATCTTTATCGGCCCATAACGAAATCGATTTTCTGTTAAAAACAGCACAGATTCCGATTCCTTTTACTCATCCCTCTGATGTTCCCTAATCGCCTGTTGCGATACCAACATGAAAAAGATGAAATCGTTTATTCAGTATTCAATTCGCATAAACGATACGGTGATCCCCGGCTGCTTTCATTTCCAACTGAATGATAATCAACTCCACCGTTCTTCATTTTTTCTTCATTCACCATTAAACGGTCTACATTCAAATAATCGTAACTCATTTTGCTCCTTTACCTTTAATATTTCTGAATACAGAATATACGCGTACAGCATTATTCATGTAATCCGTCAGGGTATCGCACAATCGGACAGTCGGGTAGAGTGGTGCGGACAAAGACGCTGCGAAATGGAATTTTCAAGTAGAAGCACTTGTGAGCGCGAATGTACCGCAGCAGATGGATTACTGGGGAATTGTTGTAAGATTGTTACTTTTAAAGTAGGTCAGGTTATGACGTAGGTGTGAGTGTAGAATAGAAGTAATCTTGTTAGTTCAATGTTGCTTTTAAAATGGAATAGGGAGGATATGAGTGTCTATTCATTTTAAATATACTCTGAAATTGAACTTAATCAGTAGTATATTTTCAAAACCTACTTTGCATGCATTCCATAATGCCAATTACAAGGAAAATACAATACTCCAAGAAAAAGTGATTAGCGCAAATCGTATCTATTTCGTATAAATACGGCAAAAACTAATTCAGACAACATGGCAAATAATTTCAGAAACGTATATTGTCTTTTTCAGTCTCATATCAGCTGATAGAGATGCACTGACAGACATAGGCCTTCCTTAACTGTCGCAACGTCGACGGGTCCGGTACTTCACGCATCCAAATGATTCCCGTCGTCATCAGTCAACTTTTGTCAAGATGGGGTCAAAAATTGTTCATTAATAAAGTCCCTTCCGATTTTTTAACACTAAAATAAAGGTGGTGTACAGAGATTTGTAGAAAATGTTAATAGTAGCAGATCGTAGCAGGCAGAGGACCATCGAAGTTTGTGGTGCGATAATTTTATTTTGCGAATGATTGTTCTACACGCGCGTTGTTGGGCTATAAAAGAAACCTTTTACTAAAATAGAACGGAGAGTCTGAAGTATCTACCTATGAATTGATAGCGGGACGTAGTCTACCACGAGCCCAGTGCAGGTTGATAGATGTCATAATAATTTTATGTCGTCGAATTTTTGTTTCTAGGACATGTTGGATTCGTCACGATATTTTCTTCACCGTTCTGAGAGCAGTGGTGGGTGATGAAAAAAATTACCACTACTGCTTGCCAATACAATTGTATACTTAAAATACAGGGTGTATAAAACCTCCCAGAAAACCGTCCAGCAAGCATTCTGTACATGTTAACATGCAAGAAAAGGCACCTAAGTACAGACTATTTTCAATCTTAAAACAAACGAGATAGTGAAGAATTTCCTTTAAATAATAAGTAGATATGTAAAATTACCACCATGTAAAGAGGTAGTGTTGTTTGTTTGTTTGCAGTTTCACTCCAAAACTCGGTTCTGATGGATGGAAGGCCCGAATGTAAATCAAAGTTTAACTGCGAACCCCTTTTTTACGTAATGACGGGACGAGTAAGCTAGTTTCTCATATTTATTACGATGTTTTTTATAGGACCAGGGTTGTTTAGTGCGGTAGTTTGTAAACTATGATTTATTTGAACATAAATAAGGCAGAAAATTGAAACGGATTCATGTGACAGTTGTGTGTTTTAGGTTTTTGTTAAATGGTGTTAAAGTATAATTAAAGCAAAAATTAAATATTTGTAAAAAATCTAGCTACTTCTTAAACTGTTTTGTAGAATTTAGCTATATTAGAAAATCAGATCGCTTAAAATCAAATCAAATCAAATCTTTTATTTGTGATACATGGGTAACATGCAGGTGTTCATTACATAATTATATAATAATAATGTTCATTCCACGATCAGCCACTTGGACATACAAATTATTATATAAGAAAATAAAAATATGAGTCTATAATTACAATTATTTGAAATAAATTCAATTTTTGTTCAAATATAAATTATATTACTACTATTGGTCATGCATGACAGACACAAGACAAAAACAACAATAAATTAAAGTCAAACAGACATGAAACATTTAAAAAGTTCTAGTAGCTAAAAATAGAGTAGTAACAGTTTTCTATAAGAAATTGGAACAAATGCGTTCGTATTTCTTCAGCAACTTTGAAGGGTAGGTATCGATTTTCTCTACTATCAAAATTGCTTATACAATGTTCTTTTTTGTCTAGGCCCTAAGCAACCGCTTCATTCTCTTGCCCTAATCCCAATTTATTTAGGGGAGTCAGCATGTCTTCTTCTACCATACCTCTCTACAAGTAATCGTCATCTTAGTAGTCACGTCCTTTCTAGCCATATCATCCTTCACACAGTCCATCTATCATTTTCTTGGTCTTCTTCTACTCTTATAGCCATCCACATTTATACTCAAAACTATCCTCAAAACATTTTCCTCATACCTCCGCACTTTTTAAAAGATGCCAAGAAAAAAAATGTACTTAAATGTATTACCGCTGTTTTCATGACCACACAAGTAGACTTAGATAGCGTACGTTGCGTAATGCGACAGAGGAAATTAAAGCAATGTTGTGTTGTTTACTTTTATTACTTCAAGGGAATTTGAAGTAGGAGACGAGGGGGAAAGGAACTGGGAATAAGATTTGCTTCAAACGTAGTAGAGATTGGGGCATGTATCTTTATTCTTATGGGTTTGTAACGTGTTCAAAACACAAGGTCAGAATAATGAATAAAGTTTATTTGACCTCAGTTTATCTATCACACAGAATAAAAAAAGATACAAAATAAAAAATAAATAACAAACTAATAAATTAAAAAAAGAGAAAATACATGTGAAACACACTTGACATAAACATGACTGAAACATCTTCATATAAGAAAAAAACCGAAAAATTATAAAAATTCTGTTATTTTTTTTGCCAACTCTCCAGCAAAAATGCTCGCCAGAACAACCAAACGGGTCGATCATAAATGTTAATCTGCTTTTGCTGAGGTTGTTCCGTAGATGGGTGACCGTCTTTTACATACCGTTCCTCGGAGAGCACTTTGAGACGTTGGCTCCGGCTGTCATTCATAGATCTTTGGTAGTCATTTGTGACCAGAAATAATGCTAATTAATCTTTCCAGAGCGTCATCATCATCTACCGAGCCTTTTCCACAGTTTGTTGCGGTTGGCTTCCAGTCGAACTGGATGCAGCTGAATACTAGTACCCAGTTAGTACCTATTGTGTATTGGATACTCCTTAGTAAGCCTGGTTGCCAGACTTTCGGGCCACTGACTACCTGTAACGACTGTCGAAGATGTACAAATGACAGCCAGTACCAACAGCTAAATGTGCTTTCCGAGGCACGGAGGAAACTCGGTATGTGACGGGTGGTCACCCATCCAAGGACCAACGTAAGCAACCGCGGCTTAACCTGATGATCGACAAAATAAAGGAAATCCAAAAGGTATCGTTATAAAATTTTGGTTACTTTTTGCCTTTTTTGACACTTAAGTCAAAAAAGACAATCAAGTACCCAAAATGCAAGGCAACAAAAAAACAAATATAACACAAAAATAAACAAGATGAGAAGAAAAATGATAGGGCCTTTTCGCTCTCACACAAAATTAATCATCCATCTTGCTAACAATCCCTGTTATCTATACACTATACATCTAAAAAAATAAATAAAATTGAAGTGTCTGTTTGTAATTTCAAAATAACAGCTTTTTACTGAAGACAAATGAAAATATATACGGCACTTATAACAAAAACACATTTTTTTCAATTTTGTATGTCTATCTGTTTGCTCCGACTAATCTCTGAAACGGCTGGACTGATTTTGACAGGACTTTTACTGGCAGATAGCTAATATTCTAGGGTCTAACATAGTACTTTTATTTTATAAAAATAATTAGGGTTCCGTGCAAAAAAGTTAAAACCCTTGAAATTGTTAACGAAATCCGATTCAAAAATGGAAGTTATATTTTTTATAATAATTTCACGCGAACGAACGTCGCGGGAGCACACAGCTAGTTCTATATATTATTGGGATCACGGCCTAAGATTCCAGGGATCCTTTACTACCCAGATTGTGGTCACAAGATCGCTTTATTAGCAGCCAGATGTTTCCAGAATGTAGTCCCCGGTTCTATTGCGAAACCACTGGGTTCGGTCGAAGGGGCGCGTTTGGAATTCTTAAATGAACCATTCTGGAATATTGTTTCGGTTTTTTGAGGTATTTACACGGTTTATTATTTTATTTGTTTGTTGTTTTAGGTATTATTGGTATTCTGTTTAGGTGTCACTGAATTGAACGTTGCGGAGGAGCTCGTGGCTACATAATAACAGCCGCTCGGGTCGATCTTTAAGATCAGTCGTGCTTGCCTAGGTTGGTCTGTGGATGGGTGACCACCCATTATATACCGAGTTTCCTCCGTGCCTCGGAAAGTACGTTAAGCCGTTGGTCGCGGGTGTCCTTTGTAGATCTTTAACAGTCGTTAGGTAGTCAGTGGCCCAAAAATAGTCTGACAACCAGTCTTACCAAGGGGTAACGTATTACTCAATACTAACTGGGTTGTGGAGGTCAGATAGGCAGTCACTCCATGTAAGATACTAGTATTCAGCTGCATCTGGTTAGACTGGAAGCCGACCCCAGCATGGTTGGGAAAAGGCTAAGTAGATGATGATGATGATTTGAAGGTTGCGGGGATCCGCTGGATGCGAGACGCACGAGAGTAAAAATGGTGTGTTGTGCGTACACGGATCAGTGGCGACCTAGTGGTAATAGTCTCGACCCAGGCAATCTGATGCTGTACTTTGTGTTATTTATTTAATCAGCAACGCTCTCAAAACGGTGAGGGAATACGTCTATTCAAATATTATGATGGCTGGATGCGAGACGCACGGGACCGGTCAATGTGGCGACACTTGGGGGAGGCCTATGTCCAGCAGGACGTCTTTCGGTTGAAATGATGATGTTGAATTGACGAATGCCGTGAAGGGGTTTGAACTCAATATATTGCATTTTTGTCCTTACTACTTAAAACCTCAATATACTGGCACAATCCAGTATATTGAGGTTTTGTATAACGTGGGTTGAAATATCAAAAATAACACTTTTATTGCTTTTTGTGGAAACTTTGCCTAGGATAAGAATTAAACTAGAAATTATAGTCAAATCCGCGAATCTACTATACGTAAAGTGCGCGTATCTGCTCTACATGTAGGTTTACAAGTGAAGGTTATAAGACTTTTTTTTATTTCAACGATTTTTGACCTCATTTTTACATGAATAGTAACAATTCATGTGTTCTATGTATTCTTAACAGTAGAAATCTATTAAATTCATTAATTTAGTCGCTATGACAATGCGTAATTGAAATTAACTACATTTTTCAAATACACGGAATTATCTAATGCTAGTTCCGCGGATTTGAACTATCCCCGACGATAAGTGCTTGCAAACCGCAAACTAATGAGTTTTAAATCAAGAGAATCGAAAAAGTTAATCACTTTGAAGATTGTCTCTGCCTAACCTTTTCTAGAACGCAAGCGTAATCTTATTTCGAAACACAAACCGTCCCAGATATTGCTCTATTTACATATAAAGTAACAGAAGTCAACATTTAAACTTTTAATGTTACCATTACAGTTAAGTTAAGTTCTAACGTTTACGATAGTTACAATGTCGTGGCATAGTTCACAGTATTATTGCTTAATTGCTGTATTCTTACTTAGATATAACTTTGTAGTTTAGTTTTCGGTGTCCTGGTTAAGTTTTATTTAACTGTGTCAGGAAAAATCATTAGTAGCATTCTAGACTATTTTAAAATGAAACTAGGTCTTATGGGTATTTGGTTTGGAAAAGTCTACCTCAAAGGCCTATCCTGCTCAAAAATAAATAATATTTTGTATACAGTAAATTTGCTTGTGGTTAAAGAATAACAGCTGCACGGGTCGACCTTCGAGGTTCTCTCTCTCTGGGGTCGGTCCCTCATGGTCAGCATCAGAGTTGCATCTGGAGCGGATGATCTGCCTCCACCGGTTTCTGTCCAGCGCGTTTCTTACAATCGTGTAAAATTTGGATGCCGAGTCCTTAATTTGGTCGGTCCATCTTGTTAGTGAACGACCACGCGATCTTTTGCCTTTTGTGTTTCCAACCACAATTTTTTTTTTAAACTTCGTGGTTAAGCCGCTTAAAAACTACTAAACAGATTTAAATGAAATTTAGCACATAAATTGTTAGCCTTAGACTGTATAAAGTAAGTTTCAAAATAACAGCTTTTTACTGAATGCTTACGAAAGAATATTCTACGGTACTTATAACCGAAAAACAATATTTTTATTTTTCTATCTTGCTGTCTGTTTGTTTCGGCTAATCTCCTAAACGGCTGGACCAATTTTGACGACCTTTTTACTGGCAGCTGTTGTGATAAGGAGCTTTTGAAGCTGTTATTTTAGAAAAAATAATTAGGGGTTTCGAGCAAAAAAATTAAAACCCTTTAAATATTTTTATAATGATATTAAAACAGAGAGGTTTGGAAGGAGAAATGGGAGGCCTTTGCCCAGAAGTGGGACAATAAAAACCATGGAAAATAAAAATTAAATATTACGCGGCCGAAGGTCGCGTGCAACAACTAGTGCTAGACTATGAAAATATTCGTATAGAAATCCCAATAATAATATTGAAAAACTCCAATATTTCAGTACAAAATTTCAACAAAAGGAACGATACACTTCACTGTATTCAACGAAGTTCTTTTTTTTTTAAAAAAAGCTTTTGTTCAAATAAAATCGTAAAAAAACCTACCTACACCAAAACATATTTCAGCCGTTCATTCATTCCGACAACATGAATTTTGTCGTCAGTGTATAGCGGCTTTATGTTATGGTTTTTCAAAACATTTTCATAGGTGTTAGGGCCTCTACACACGACCGATAGGGCTCTGACACGACATTCGAAACAAATGATATGCGCATACATTATTATGTACTGATAGGCCTAAAATGGCGCTTTGAATATGTTGTTGGGTTATATTGGGTTGATAGTGAAGTGTTGTTTCACTAACTAACATTGTTAGTTTTATTTACGTTTTTGTGGTTGATATTAACGTTGCTTGTTGAATATTTAAATGCTAATATTGTTACATGTTAATTAAATTCGTGTTACTTGCTGTTATTAGGTGCCTACTCTACTGCTGTTGCGGTCCTACTCAATAAGTAATCACGTTTTATAACAATCTGTTACTACTTTTCTTCATAAACACTAGGAAAATAAAATCGCTTTTCGTATCCGTCTGTGTAAAGATAATAAAAAAAATAATAGGTTGAACGGTTGTTAAAAAATTTTTTACCCAGTCGCAAGTCGCCATATCAATTAGATTGGGCCAATTCGAAACAGGGGCGGGTCGATATGTATTAAATTATTATTGAAAGTGCTAAATCAAAGAAATACAAAGATCTGTTCCACACACATTTTTCACTACACGTCTTCCAATTTCAATACCAAAATTTCCCAACAGCAGCATATTAAAGCTGCCGCCAAACCCTTGTCGATACGCTTCCGATCGCGAACACGTCGGGTTAAAACAAAACTGCGTAGCGGTCGCATCGTCGCCGCGTCGCCCAGTCGCGAGTCACGGATATGTCGCAGGCTTTATTGCGATTAAAAGATTCGCTGTCGTAGGTATATCCGGTGTAGTTTGGTAAAAATATTCTTTAAAATAATAGTGTACTAGTTTCTCTGTAATAGTTTGATTGTAAACTCGGCCAGTTACACGACAATAACGCTACAATTGCGATTGAAAATTCAGAAATTTTCAACCGCAACAGGACTGGCCAAACTAACACAAAACAATGGCTGGACGCAGGATACGACTACGTGTGTCAATGTTTTCATTCTTTTATGAAGTTTAGTTTTAAAAATATTTATGTTACGGCTAAAAGGTACGGTTTACATTTGGGGATTTGATGCAACTAATTTGGATGTAGCGCTTGCTGGCCGCTGCCGCGGCACCGCTCGCTGCGCTCGCTCGGCTCGCGCGCCTTTCGTCACAGTTCTAACCTAGGCTAACCTAACACATTTGGTCGGTATGTCTTAGTAATAAAAAGGACACCTAAGTATAACAAACAGTTGCCGGCACCTAGGTATAACCGACTAGAACTAGGTGTAACATTACTTCGGCTTTTAGCCGTAACATATACATTATTGACTAAATATACAGACCTAATATTAAAAATAATTATGTACATTGTACAAGTATATGTAACAAAAGCAGAAAATAATTAAAGGATGTCAATCGAGGAATGTGCCCAGAAGTCTGCCAGCTTTACCACGTTGGGATGCTGATTCTTTCAATGATGTTCCAGTTTGAACATCTTTATACAAGTTAGTTCACATAATTGGTGGATTGGTGTTGTGAAACTCATCCACGTCCACTTGGAAACGTTGGAGTACAGTTTGTTTTCCTGACTCCATTGTACTATTCGACCGATGTCTTCCTGTAGGCGCCTGTAATCAGACCCGGACCTATCTCCAGCACCAACTTGAGGTCATCTGCAAATAATAAACAAGAGCCATGTCATACGACTTCCGGCAAATTCTTTATTATTATGATGAATTGTTGGCCCTAAGTTGGTGCCCTGACTTACACCAGACCAAGTGTTACATAAGTTGGATTCACATCCGCTGCAGTCCACATACAGTTTTTCCCAGGTTCATCAGAGCTCAAGGTGGTTTTAGATAGTTTAAATAAAAGATTAGCCAGAAACATCACGTCTTATTCGGTATCCATCACTAAAACTGCAAAATTAAGTGGTCATAATCATAAAAGCTGGACTGCCTCGTTAGATTAGTGGTCACAATCACGACTGCTGAGCATGAGGTCCTGGGTTCGATTCCCAGGTCGGGCAAAAAGTTATTGGATTTCTCCATCAGGAATTTCTCAGTAACAGCCACGAAGTTTGAATTTATGCCCGGTTCATGGTAATAGGATTGCCCTCTATTACATGGGACTTAAACATAACTGTCGAAATGTGGGTATGCTATTAAATTAGGTAGGTACACATCTGCCTGTGATGTTACGTTATGTTATGTTAATACAAGCATCATCTGCCTAGCCTTTTCCCAACTTTGTTGGGGTCGGCTTCGAGTCTTACCGGATACAGCTGAATACCAGTATTTTACATGGAGCGACTGCCTATCTGACCTCAACAACCCAGTTAGTACTGGATAATACCATACCCCTTGGTAACACTGGTTGTCAGACTTTCGGATCACTGACTACCTGTAACGACTGTCAAAGATCTACAAATGACAGCCGCCAACGGCTTAACGTGCTTTCCGAGGCACGGAGGAAACTCAGCATGTAATAGGTGGTCACCCATCCACGGATCAACCTAGGCAAGCGCGGCTTAACCTAAAGATCGACCCGAGCGACTGTTATTATTTAGCCAAGAGCTCCTCATGTTATGTTAATACAAGCATCGATACTATATCATTCTGCCTACCCTTTCAGAGCATACAAGCGTGAATATTAATTTTACGATACTGCAGGTTTCGTAAACAAACTCACCTAGCGGTAAAAATAATCACGCATCGCTTTGTGTAGCCAGCCTATTGTATTTTTAATCTCAAAATATGCACGCAGACAAATAATTGAGGATTAATGGTAGATGAAGAGTTATGGGTTAAAGGGGCGAGTCGGAACGAGTTGGGGCGAGTCTGGGGGCGAGTCGGGGAGAAATACAAAGGTTGAGTTTTGTAGTATCGCGATTATGGGGTATTCCTCAAAACGCAACTATTTTTAAGCGCAACCAACTAAGCGCATCTACATTATTCCTGGAAGCGCAACTATCAGTTGCGCTCACAAATTCAAATTAAAAATATTATATGTTTATTCCTCAAAGCGCAACCATGATAGAAAAAAAAAACTATGAATCCATCATACGCCTCTCTATTTTTCTTTATTTTTTTGTTAAAGAATAAAACAGTAATTATACAGTAAACAACTGTTTTATTCTTAAGTTTACCACAAGTGTACCAGTTGTAACTATAAATATCTTTCTTTAAAATGTAAAAAAAAAGATATTTATAACTACTAACTGTTTTATTCATTAGTTTAACAGAAGTGTACCAAACCTTCTGTTTTAAAAACAATGTTTACGAGGTGATCCGACAGGGAACCAAAGATGTCGTAATAGCTTACAGAATAAGTAAGCTAAGTTGCAATGGGCCGGTCTTATTAGCCTCAGAAACGATGACCGTTGCATCATATTTTAGAAATGAAATTAGCATTTGTAAGTTTAAAAAAATTAAGGGATCCAGTTATGAATCAGCGTTGTTAATTATCCGATAATCATCAAAGAAAATAATAGATACGGGTAGATACGTAAGCAAGGTTCGTAATTACCAAGAAAATTATTTTCTTGGCAATTACGAATCCTGCTTAGAAGTAATACGAAAGGACATGTAGCCTGTGCCTTGTTTAAAAAGAGAGGCTTGCCGTACAGCAAAACAATAACAACCAACTAATAATAATGTTCCTACCCCTCTGATCTCTAAACTAAAGGCTTCATAACCTAAATACACAAAGGAACTCTGCTTAGTAGCATTTTCGTAGGATGAAACTGTTTTGAACCTCTCGTAATCCGTTCAAATTAATGTCTTGAACAATAACTAGACGATATTACACGGGTTTTGTAAATTTGGAATATTCCGTATTTGACGATGTTTGAATGTAAAACGTTCTAAGATTAAAATGTACTGTTAAGCTTAATTATTTTGAAAAATAAATACCTACGTGCAGATTAGTAGGTAATTTAAATTTGTTTACAGTATTTTTGACAAACATACACATTATATTAAAATCAAAAGCTTTCACATTGCAAAAAAGCTTTATCTTCCCCCGCGAAACAAAATCGAAACGATCGTGTTTTTGTGCGACATTTGGTCGCGCAAATACACGATCATTTCGTTAATTAGTCACCAATTTCGGAAAACAGATGGCGCTCTTTATCGATACGGCAACGTTTTTTTTGGTGAAAAAATGAATGATGCCTAATAATAGCGTGTTGGCAATCAAAATGAAAATCTATCACCACACCTGAACCTGACAGACATATCTCGCAAAAACAGAAACGCAGCTAAAAAAACCGAATAAAATCAAACAAAAATAAACAATTAAAATTAATGATAGCTGAAACAAAACAGAGGGTCACCGTATAGGGCGGCGGCGGTCGCAAATGAATGAAAAAATAAACCAAACTGGAATTTATTTGAAAACAATAAAACAATGATAAATGCGTCGAATCTGCAGTCGACGCAATTTATGGAGTATTCCACCATAACCTCCGTGGATTAAATAGGCTTTGTCGGTGGTACGGGAAACGTGGGTTCGTTGTCAAATAGTAAAATAGGGGGTAGTAGTTAGGTATTAAAGTTATCCTATATATGTAATTTCCGTTAAGTTAAAAAAAGTTTGATGTTCTACTTTTCTAAACAAATGAATTTCTGGACATGTCAATTGGTAAGATTTGCGGTTGTTATTAAAGCTAATCTATCTTTAATGTTCCCACTGCTGGGACACAAACTTACTCTCAATGTGAGGGAATGGGCTTTGGGCTTTATTATTATTATTTTTTTTTATTGAAATCCACCACAGCGCTCAGTGCGGGTTTGTAGATTTCACATGTTTTCGAATGTTTGGTTCTAGGATATGCTGGTGGCTTCAAGGATCATCACATTTTTGAGAGCTATGTTGGTGGAATAAATTACACAAAGTAATGCGCCTGCCTGGGTTCTATCCGACGACAGACAAAGTCGTGAGTGGGTTGTAGAGCTCAGATAGGCAGTTGCTCCATATGAAATACTGGTATTCACCTTCATCCGTATAGACTGGAAGCCGACCCCAACACAGTTGGGAAAAGGCTAGCTGCCATACAACAATCTATTAGGGCTGTACTCTGCTTGTAATGACATAATTCAATCGTGATTCGACAGAGACATGGCGGCATCAACTATCATAAGAACTTTATTAAGGTTTCCCTCGGAAACAGTACTTTTTTTGGGGATGAAGGGTACCATATTTTCGATCCTGTACACCTGACAAAGTATATGCAAAATTTCAGGATGATCGGTTCAGTGGTTCAGGCGTGAAAAGGTAACAAACAAACAAACTTACTTTCGCATTTATAATGGATACATAACAGACACCCTGGCTACTAAATAACAGTGTAGTAGACCATCAATGTCTATTCAATGAAGTGTCAATCGAAGTACTAATTAGGAAGTCATTAGTTAGCGCATTAGTCCCGATTTCCAGATCAATTGATAAACACTAGGGACCACACATACTGTAGGTACGTATAGGAAAACATATATTTATTTACTAGCTGTTGCACACGACCTTCATTCGCTTGAAAATAAATTATAAAAAATATTACTTCCCCATTTGAATCGAATTATGGTAATCATTTCAAGTGTTTTAATTTTTTTTGCACGAAACTCCAATCTTTTTTCTGAAATAAAAGTAGGCATTATATGTAACATCAGCTATCTGCCAGTAAAATTTCAAAATCGGTTCAGTCGTTTCTCGTTATAACTATTAAATATTTACTGAGAACTCAGACCAAATAAAAAACCAAGATATAGCGCTGCGAACAATACAGTGAAGCATGAGCAAAACTACGCCACGCTCTGTTCATACACGCTCACACGCACACATTTACATCGAACTATAACTGAACTACGCTCAAAACTACGCTCAATAAGTGCACACATGTTTACAAAACCGGCTTCACGTCACTGTTGAAAGTGACAATTATAATATCAAATTTAGAAGCGAATTTCCAGGAAAAATAATTAGTACGGCTAATTAGGCTTCACATTGCAACCACATCGCTAAAGAGTTAATTCCCGAAACTAATTCAAAATTTAAACACTAAACCAGCTATCTAGACTGTTTGAGAGGCCAAACTCAGTTGCAGCCACCCAAAGATATATAGTGGCGTGAACTTTCTAGACCAAGAGTTATAATTCCGGCTCCTTGGACATCTGCCAAGTCCCTAATGTAAAAAGCGGCGTAATGGCCTTAAGGCAATGTTCTGTACATCTTTATTGAGTCGAAATTTAAGAGAAAATTAGTTTTATGCGGAGTTAATGTAGGGTGGGATTGTATGGTCGTCTTGGAATTGAAATTGTATGTCTGTGTTTATTTTTTTTCCTTATTGTTTATTTGTTTGATCGTTATCTATACTTCTATACTAATATTATAAAGCTAAAGAGTTTGTTTGTTTGGTTGAACGCGCTAATCTCAGGAACTACTGGTTCGAATTAAAAAAATCTTTTAGTGTTAAATAGCCCATTTATTGAGGAAGGCTATAGGCTATAAACATCATTTTTATTTCTTCTCTTTCTCATGGTCAGCTAGTGGGGGATATAACGGTTCCATAAAATACGAGATATCGAGAATTGCATAGAACTGGTTTTCTATTAGAGTAAATCCTGGACGTTATAGGTTTTACATAATTATGTTAAAATTTTAAGTGTCATCATCTGCCTACTAGCCTTTTCCCAACTATGATGGGGTCGGCTTCCAGTCTAACTGGATGCAGTTGAATACCAGTATTTTACATGGAGCGACTGCCTATCTGACCTTCACAACCCAGTTAGTACTGGGTAATACGATACCCCTTGGTGAGACTGGTTGTCAGACTTTTTGGGCCACTGACTACCTAACGACTGTCAAAGATCTGCAAATGACAGCCAGATCTGCAAATAACGTGTTTTCCGAGGCACGGAGGAAGCTCGGTATGTAATGGGTGGTCACCCATCCACAGACCAACCTAGGCAAGCAAGTATGTTCAACTTTTAAGTCTTATGCAATTTAATGGTTAATGTGAAAGTTACCGTTAACGAAACTCCACGTAGTTTTTAATGCTTACTATGACCAAGTCATTTTCAACAATTGGTTTTGAAATTGTAAGTGTGAATGAAGCATTTCATTTAATCTTATCCATAAATTGTTAAAAGTTTTATGGGTGAAATAAAATAATTACCTATAATTTATCATCTAGTTATGTTTGAGTATGAAAGAGAGGTAGCAGGCCCGAAGACACCTAACAAGCAGATTCCCGCCGGCTTCCTTTCAGGAACAAGGCACACTGCGTAGTGTCTAGCCGTCTACTTTTAAACCACAAAAGCGATGAACGGACTGTGTGAATGAAGAAATAGGTAGGTAGTAAGTGACTGATGACCAACAATAGAAGTATTCCTGAAGAAGACATGCTGCACCGTTCCTAAATAAATTGGGATAAGAGCAGGAGAATAATAAAACTCCCTAGTCACACCACTATCAAAAATAAACTCACTATGGTTGTTACGACCACGTTTTTTAAAGAAATGGTTCTCTCATTAGCAGGCAACCTTTCAGCCACCTTATACACTACTTAACCAGCTATACGTTAGCTCGCGTAACCCCACTGCTGGTTAAAGGTTACTCCACCTGACTTCCATTTCCCTCGACCCAAGGATTATAATTATGAATAATTTGTAAAAATCCTGACTACCACACAGACAGACTGCCTCGTTGATCTAGAGGTCACAAGCACGACTGATGACTGGGCTCGATTCCCGGGTCGGGTAAAGTGAAATTGGGGTTTTCCATCAGGAATTTCTTAGTAGCAGACGCGGATTTGCCAATGACAATTGGCACGCCCCTATTATTTAGGACTAAACGGAGCTGGCGAAATGTGGGTGTACTATTAGGTACACCTCTGCCTAACCCTTTGGGGATTACAGGCGTGATGTTGTGTTGTAAAAATCCTATTTGTAACCAAAATCCGTTCCCACGTGTAATATCCCGTGGTGTCTTATAACGAACTGTTAAGTGATTTAGCCATGGCAAATGGTTTGTTTCAAATTAAATGAGCTTCTTGCTCATTAAGTGGATGTACGGTGGAATTACACATTCACACATAATTCCAGGTGTATCCATTAGGTGAGAATTAAATTATTATTACCTACATTAGCGTTCCACTTGTGAGTTTGAAAGAGAATATAAAATAGAGTATTGTCGAGCCTATGCATACGGTGTGTCGCGGCGGAGGCGCGGATTTCACCGCATTGGTGGACACACGAACGGTGCGGCGGTGTCGCGCTGTTGCGCGGTGCCGCAACGCATACACGCCTCCCCGCCTCGTCGTGGGTAGCATGTCCGGTGTGTATCCGGTGCTGCGCCGGAGCGCGTCGTGCGACGTCGTGTGACATACCATAGATTTTTATATACAGGATGTCACCGCGACACCGATCCGGCGATCCACCACCACCGCACCATACACCATGTACATAGACTCTTAGAATATAGTTCTTAGTGATTTGTGTTATTTCTTTTTTCAGCGCCTGTTAACCAGATCAAGAAGCCAAAAGGATCTCTCTGCTACTGATGACGTGGAATTGGCGGAGTTTTAGATCAGCATAATTTGAAATCTTGTGGTGTCACTGAGACAAAAAAAAAACATATTGACTGTTTTTATGCCAGCATGCGCAAGAGGGCGACTTCGATAGCGAGTAGAGTGCGGGGCAGCGGCAACAGTCTTCTTAAAGTTGTTGCCAACAGGTTGGACGGACCTTTCATGAGGCGTTGGCAGGTTTTACATACACTCGTATAGCAGACCTGGAGCAGGTAAAAAAAAAAAATGCAACAAACCACATAATTTTAAAATACTTTGTGATTTTATGTTGTTTAATTATTATGTATTGAATTTTAATGTATTTTTATTTTATAATAGTGGTTTGATTGGGTAATGACATTAATTTATTTTATTTTTAAATTTGATTATTACTTTTTACATTGTATATTGTTATTTGACGAAAAATGATTGTAATTTTATTTTGTGTACTACTTAGTTATAAACATATCGTGTGGTGTGTATTTGTCTTTGATTATGTGATCTAAAACTAACATTATTTTTAAGTGTACTTACTAACTAAATTATGGATCGTTGTGTCTGATGCAAATAAATAAATAAATAAATTAATATCGAAAACCTGTTTTATTTAGTCTCGATTAAATTATATATCATTTTGAACAGACATGCTCGTCTGTTCAAAATTACCACATGACTTGGACTGAATGCGGTCAATGTCAACATTAGACTTTTGTTGATATGTGATGAAAAGCTCTACCGTATTCATGAGAGTGACTTTTTGAAGTACCCCACTCAATCAAGCTTATTTTTTTTTACTTTGGCACCTAAAGTACAATATCTTGGCTAGAAACCTTATCAAATCAAGGTTATATACCTCTAGAAGTTTCAAAGGTTTTAAAAAATAAGTTTGCGTGGGCTTTCTCCATTATTTCTCCCCAAAATAGCCCGTACCAACCTTTTTATTTCACCTCTTTATATGTCAATTGAAAATGCGAATATGAGGTAAACAAAATATAATAGAACCCATATTTTTACGAAGCCACAGTGCCACTTAAACACGTTGGGGGCTTGGGGGCCTTTTGTACCCCAAGGACGGTGTTTAGAAACAAACTCACCCTTTGATTTTTTTGCATATTTTATACTTTTTTCCTCTACAGAGGCTTTCGGGCGGAATCTTTTGGCAATATGTTTATTTTGTTTCTCTTTTGTGTGCGAAATAAATTATTCTGTGTGTGTTTAGGGCCTTATTTCTTGAGAAGTGTGCAAGTGTGAGATGTTTGGAATATTTTTGAGGAATATGAAGGAAGTTATTAGAATAGTACAGACAAAATGATCGAAATCTCGTGGTTCGAGTTGTCTTGAACCTGCTGCAATAAAGAAAGAAAAGACGAAAGAAAGAAAGAAAAAGACAGAAAGAAGAAGAAGAGTTTTTTTGTATAGAAAGTAGAAGACGGGCTTAAAAAGAGAGACGGGAGAGCGAAGTTCTTCATAGGGAGGGTCCCCTCGTTTGTCGTGTAATGCAGGTTGTAATAGACAGACGTTATCGAAATGGCCAACCAATGGCCATGGAATACCTATAGCTCATTCCCATATAGCAAGGCTTTTTTTTCGAATCATCAAATGACCCCTAGCGCTCTGGGCGGAGTGGAAGGGAGTGTCAGGCTAAAATACTGACTAAAATCCATCCATGTTCCTTCTTTGCCCTTTGTGTTCCAGGGAAGAGTGTTCGAAAGAGATATGGCGGGGTATCTTTTTCAAACAGTCCCGCAACCCCGGCAGGCATCGGCCCTTGCGGACCCCTTCCTGGTTGCTGACATCGCTTTGAGGCGCGCATGGAACACGAACACATCGTCGACACGGCCTGTCGTCATAAGACGGCCGTACCAAGGTTTCTTTTTGAAAATTTAACGTGATACTCATATTAAAAACTAGGTACCTAAAACTGCCTACAAGAAAATTGTTGATACGCCCACAAAAGTTAATTAATTAAACATCCATATTACTTACGAACGGTTATTAAAAGTCCTCGTCATGTATTCAAATAAAACGAGAATTATATTAATCCAAATGTTTCTGGCCTCGAAAAATATTAAATTATATGAAATCTAATTTGTTAATTCGCAGATATTCGTAGGGACGGATATTGGCACTGGGAAATCAAAGGAACAAAGCGAGGGGTACCGTAATAATCTTATTATGGGGATTCTGAGGAGATTATCACGCCGAATTTCGGTTGTTACAAGGTATAGATTATTATTGCAATTTAAATAACTTGTGTTTTGGCTCAGATTTTGGAGAATGCACTGCACTAGGTAGTTAGCGATACTACCGAATTTTGTTGATTGCCTAATGGTTCACCTCCACGGTTTTCTTATAAAGTTGGTGACCAGACAATAAGGCTGCGTTTCCACCAGAGTTGAGCGAGGATACGTATCGAGGGATGTGTGTGAAACTAACCAATCACAAGCGTGAATAGCTCAAGCTGTGAAAAAGCAGCGATATTATTGGTTAGTTAGTAGCCTAAAGTTATTAATAACATTCAGAGTGGAAGGGAGACCGACGCAAAAACGCTTAACATGTATACAGTACATCATTCTGTGTGGACATAGAAATTAGCATAAGCATAGCATAATCAGCCTATTAATGTTCCCACTGCTGGGACGCAGGCCTCCTCTCTATGAGAGGGTGGTCTATAATCCACCACGTGGGCCCAGTGCGGGTTGATAAATACATAGAAATTATTCAACAGTAATTTTTAAAAAAATCTGCTGTTTCCTACAAAAGTGCAATACCTGCACGGTCAAAATGTATTGAACGGTACATTTTTTTTAAAATTAAAATTATTAAAATTCTATGGAATGGTAAGGTTTTGTGCATTCTATTGGGAAAACAAGATCTCTTAATAATACATTCGTTTGTGAGATACTTCTTTTACTTAATTATGATTTTGTAGAGTATTAATATTCCAAAAACCCATTCCCTTCTAGCTTGACTATGCGAATTTATGAATCTTGTCACTATCAATAAAATTGATTTAGGCTACTCTCATGCCAACTTGTCTAAGTATACAACGTTATTTTTAGTATATGCGAAACCCGAATATAGTTTGTTAAGAATAAGTAACTGAATCGATTCCAATAATTTTTAAACCATGTTATATTTTTCCCAAAAATATTTAAAAAAGTTAAAAGTTGGACACCGAGCGACTTTAAGTACCTATCGCAATAATTTAGGTACCTATTGTCAAATTATTATTATCAATGTGCTCAAGACGACGCTGGAGGCACGCGCTGCGTGGTGACCACGTTTTTGTGCGGACAACCAGGTAACAAAACAAGCTTATAACTTTTTGATATTTCATGATACAGTTTTGAAATTTTGTACATAGATTCTTTACATAAAAATACTAGACACGTGTTTCAGGTTTTGCAAATACTAAAACTAATGTTGTATACATCATCTGTCTAGCCTTTTCCCAACAATGTTAGGGTCGGCTTCCAGTCTACCCGGATGCAGCTGAATACCAGTATTTTACATAGAACGACTGCCTATCTGACCTCTACAAAGTAATACGATAATAATACGAGGGTAATACGATATCCCTTGGTAAGACATGTTCTCAGAAATTCGGGCCTCTGACTACCTGTAACGACTATCAAAGATCTACAAATGACAGCAAGCCGGGACCAACAGCTTAACGTGCTTTCCAAGGCACGGAGGAAACTCTGTATGACATAGGCGGTCACTCATCCACGGATCAACCTATGCAAGCGCGGCTTAACCTGAAGATCGACCCGAGCGACTTTTATTATTTAGTCACAAGCTCCTAAATAAACACATTCTACATTCTAAAATAACACGAAAACCCCGCAAAGCACACATAAAACAAACACATACTATTACATATACAATTACCAAAACTAACTATAGAAACATATGCACGAGGCACCCGAAAATTAAGCCACGCCTGATTCCAGAGAGGAATTTAATCATAAGATGAATGGGTACACCGGAATAGTTTCCAGTAGACATTAACTTTGTATATTGTGAGAATTTACGTAGTTTAGAGCTTGGATTTAGAAGCGTTATATTCTTAATGGTAATTGATATAGCATGGTTTGGAGTTTCATGTTGTGGGAGGATACAATTTTCGGCATGATGAGCCACTTTGTCAAATTGACTGGTATAAAATTGTTTGGAAGCGAATCGGGGATTATGACTTGCAATTTGAAGGTAACGCTCTGCTACACGCTGCGAGATACGCTCCTTCAAAGCGCCTTGAAGAAGCGCTGCAGTGGCTCTGCCATAGAGAAGCGCTTCGCATACACGACTGGTGCTGGTTCATAATTGTGTCTGTATTCTGTGTTCTGTAGGAGTAAGATAATAATCATAATATTAAAGCTGTAAAATGCGTACTTGATAAGAAAGTGTTGACTGATATTAATAAGTGTAACCTGTACCGGTGGTGCAGTAGGAGCGCGGTTATACGGCTTTAGTGAATTTTAGGTGCGTCTAGCGCGCCGCAGTGGCGCTAACTGCAGTGTTTCTTTACGCCTCTAATTTGAAGGCACCCTTAAGCCCATGGCAGCACCTACAGAGCTACATTATGAAATACGTATCGCTCCTGAAGTCACACAAATTATTATACAGGGTGTAAGGGGCAGCCCTCCGCAAACTGACAGGGTGCATTCAAATTCTTATTTTGAATCATATTCCACCGGATTTTTTTTTATTTAACTGTCGACTGTCAAGGATCTAGAAATGACAGACAGGACCAATGGCTTAGCGTGCTTTTCGAGGCACGGGCGATACTCGGTACGTAATGGGCGGTCACCACCACCATCATCCACAGACCAACCTAGGCAAGCACGGCTACCCGTGGCTGGCATTAGCCAGTCTAGTAGTCAGTACAAAAATTAAAACAATTTTATTTTAAGAGCGTCTGTATAAATATAATGACTCATTTTTTTTTTCTTTTCTCATTTATTTATGTACATTTTATTAATATTTTAAGAGCGACTGTATAAATTTAATGACTCATTTATTTATTTTTTAATTTCTCATTTATTTATGTTTATTTTATTAAGGTGCATGACACTACTTAATATCTACAATCAGCTATCTTAAACCTCAATAAATAGCACCTATTCCTAAGTACATTCTACATCAAACATATCGTTCCGATAGTCCTCATTCTCGATTCAGTCCATGAAACTTTGTTGAACAACCTGTCCCAATGGGCACCGAACAGTGGACAGTCCAACTCTAGTGTCGAGTTTACAATCTGCATTCGTCGGTACACTATTATGTAGAATAATGTAGATACAATTCTGTTGTTTTGTTGTTGAGGTCAACAGCTGCAGCTGAGTTTAATGGCTAAGTCAGGGACGTGACTTGGGGTGAACTATCTTTTAATGAGTTTACAGCTATCCATTAAGGTACTCTTTGGTCGAGAGATCGCAAGCGCGACTGCTGAGCAGGAGGTCCTCGGTACGCTTCCCTGGCCGGGCTAATATCACGCCTGTAATCTTCGAAGGGTTAGATAGAGGCGTACCTAATAGTACACCCACATTTCGCCAGTTACTTTAAAGTCCCATCTAATAGGGGGCGAGCCTATTGCCACCATTGGGCAGAGATCCGGACTCCGTGGCAGCCACTGAGAAATTCCTGATGGAAAACCCAATAACACTTTGTCCAACCCGGGAATCAAACCCAGGACCTCTTGCTCAGCAGTCGGACTTGCGACTACTAGACCACCGAGGAATAAAATAATGGTAAATATTTTTACTTTTATTTAATTACCAACGCTTCCACAGCGATGTCCGGCGGGAGCTGTTTAAACCGCCTAACGGATTTATCCATTCATCTGAGACCCTTCCACCTGGGTACACGTCACCGTGGCCAACTTTGAAATCTCTTAATGGACTCAAACCCATTGGTGTATTGGTCAGTATTGGCTACACCAGTAAGCGGAGTTTACGTAGCTGAATTTTAGCACATTTGAACTCTTTTGCCATCGACACCCTAAGAAGAAGAATAGGTATTCTCTTTTGTTTAGCATAGCATAGCAGCAGCCTATAATGTTCCCACTGCTGGGACACAGGCCTCCTCTCTATGAGAGGGAATGGGCTATAATCCACCACGCGGGCCCAGTGCGGGTTGGTAGATGTCACATGTCTTCGAATTTTAGGTTCTAAGGACATGCCGGTTTTCTCACGATGTTTTCCTTCACCGTTTTGAGAGAAGTGGTGATGAAATAAATTACACAAAGTAATGCGCCTGCCTGGGTTCGAACCCACGACTTACTGCTCGTAAGTCGGGACCGCAACCACTGGACCACCGCTGCTCTCTTTTGTTTATAAAACTTTAATACTTACGATCGTTGCCAAATTATAATTATTATATTATTATAGCTAGCCCACATTGTCCCACTGCTGGGCAAAGACCTCTCTTCACTCCTTCCAAAGGTCACGCTTCTGTGCTACTTCTTTCCAATTCTCAAGGTAGTCATCCATTTCGTCCCACCATCTCCTTCGTGGTCTGCTGCGACCCCGTGTCACTGTTTCAGGGCACCAATTCTGAGCTTTACGGGCCCACAGTTCATTCGGTATCGTTGGAAATCGAAACTTAAAATAATACTCCCAATAAATGAGGTAGAAACACCAATTCTCATCACACACTCCAATTGAAGGAAAGCGGAAACGGTTTTGCAGAAAACAAATTTTCTTGAAGCCAAATTACAGTCAGTCACCCTCGGCTGTTTATTTACATTTCATCTGAGCGTGGAGTTAAACAAATATTGCTAAGCATGATATTATTTACTCTAACTGATTTGTTTGCACATCACCCGTATGTATTATGAGCGATTGCTTTCGCGATATTTGTTTTGTAAAATTGATTTGGTGTTTAAATTTTTTTGGAAGTGGTTTTATTAATTTTCGTAGTTATTGATGTTTTGTTGCAGCAAAAAAAAAAAAACATATTACGTTAAATAAAGCGATATGTTGATAAAATATTTCCATTTAGATGTGCGTTGGTGTAATAAACAATTGATTCGCCATTTGCTCAGGTCAAAGTATAACGCAAATAAAAGTTTAAAAATTAAAGCCTTATACTTAAAAATAATAAAAATATAAAAACTAACAAGGCACACACTGCATCAAAGCAGTCCGAATGTCAGTAAAACATTTAAAATACGAACCAAAAACCACGTTTTCAAGCAAAATAAACTCGTACAAAATAATATTTTCATCTTAAAACGTCAGCTACAACATTTCAAAGCAGCATCACACACAAATTGACGTTGAATTTCAAGCGTGTTCAAAAACTTACGTCAACGTGGGCTGACGGTGAAATGAAAAAGTTACAAAGGGCATAGTGCAACGAGTTGCCGCTGCGTCAGTCAAACCTGACGACCGATTGTTGGTGTTCCCACCACACGAATACAGAAAATTAAGCGAGAAGTTTTTAATTTGAGATTATTTTTTGTTTTAATTTTGTAATGAGAAGGTAAGTACAACAGCTTATTCTGTTTATAATGTTACCACTACATGGACACAGGCCTGAGGAAGTGAGCTCCAATTTACATTTATATAAGGTCTAACTATTCATACACGAAATATTTTCAGGGAATCATCTAACGGCTATAACGAAAGCATTTCAAGGGATTTTTTTTTATCTGAGTATATTTCTTTTATAAAAAATAAATAATTTAAAATTACTTGACCCACAAAATAACTACTGGCTCCTTATTTTTAAGCATCCTTTACGCTAGTTTACTACGTCGTGTTTACCTACTGTCATTGTTAGAATATGGGAGTAAACTATTGATATGCAAAAAGTCTCAAAAATTTTAAAATTATAATAATTTCGTAAAAAAAACACTCAGATAATTTTTTTTTTCGTTGCTATGGCGACTTTACGACTTATAGAAGTTACTCTTAAAATATTTCTTGTATGAAAAGATAGACCTTATATACAAACTTACAAACAAATCATCATTTCAGCTGAAAGACGTCCACGGCTGGACATAGGCCTCCCCCAAGTGTTGCCACATTGACCGGTTCCGTGCATCTCACGTTCCCTCACCATTTCAAGAGCGTTACTGATGAAATAAATAACACAAAGAATAGTATCAGTCTGCCTGGGTCGGGACTGTTACCAGTAGAAAGAAAGAAAGAAAATATATTTATTTGTCGCAGGGACATGACGTGCAACATTCAAAAAAAATAAAAAATAACAATAAACATATAACGCATAACAAATATTTATAAATTCAACAGGACGGAACAAAAAAAGAAAAAGTTAACAGCTTGCACGTCGTGACTGCGACAAGCAGGTTACCACTCAGCATGATGCTGTGTTATGGGCGGCCCACAGCACAGCGCTGGTTTTCAGTGGTCACCCGTGAAAAAGGTACGGATGCCAAGACAATACACTAGATCGCCACTGATCCGTGTAGGCACAACACACCCCTTTTTGTTTGTCGCGTCTCACTTTTCGTGATCTGCTCATGCAGAGATCATATTAAGTTATTAGTAATTTTACATTGTCAAAAATGCTTATTTATGAAAATAACTGTAGGTAGATCTCGCAAGACCCATTGTTATTTGGTAAACGTTTAGGTATTAGCCATCATCTTCATACGAATCGAAGTTTTTTTTTGTGTATAAAAATAATTATTATAGACCGACCGCTTTAATGAGTCCTCACGAAGGTATCAAATTAAATGGAATATTCTTAATGGTGATCACGTATTGGTTCAATTAGTATCGAATTATCTACGTGGATTATGGTTATTTTAAAGCAAATAACTTGTGGGATATTGTTAAGACTTTGTGGACGTGTGATGGGGCAAGGCGGAGGACTCATTAAAGCGGTCGGTCTATAGATTTAATAGAAAACTTTCAGGTTTATTATTTACAGATTACGACTATTTTTATCTTGTCCGAAATTAAAATCTTGAGTGCTCCTTGTAGACACTGACAACACGCGTCGTGGACACGGCGAATCAACAGTAGATTTTTATGACAAAAAAAACGTCGGATTAGAGGCCTGTTTTTCTGCTGAACCTAGTTAACACCACATCCATAAACTTTCTACATGAATGGACGGAACTCTTTAGTAGACACGTCACGGATTCGAATTGGAGTTGCCAACACAAAAAATAGTGAATCGACGTGTTAGCGGGGAATGAATGAATTCACCGACTTGACTGCACTCAGCAGAAAGTAATGTTACATTTTTTAAAGAGAATTTTAATATCGGGTTGAGGGGTTTGAGGGTATTTATCCTCAGATTTTAGTGTGAAATCGTAAGCATCTTCATCATTATTCCTTCGGACTCATCCCAATTTGTTTTTATCACAGTATGTCTTTTTATTTCATTCTGTTCTGTTTGTGGTCATCTCAATAGTCACCCCTTTGTTAAGCCATAATTCATCATTTAAGCATGTGTCGCCACATTGACAGACTGGTCAATGCGATCCACTGGATCCGCTGGAGTGCGGTCTGCTGGATGCGAGTCGCACGGGGTCCTGTGTGTCTGATGATGTATCCCTGCAACCTTCACCAGGTCATTGGCCCACCTAGTGGGAAGCCTTCCAACGCAACGTCTTCTAGTTCGCGGTAGCCACTCCAGAACATTTCGGCCCCATCGGCCATCCGTTCTGCGAGCAATGTGCCCTGCCCACTACCACTTAAGTTTGGCAATTCTTCGGGCTACGTCGGTAACCTTTTTCTCTTGCGGATGTCCTCATTTCTGATTTGATCACGCAAGGAAACTCCGAGCATAGCCCTCTCCATTGCCCTTTGGGTGACTTTAAGCCTTCTGATGAGGCCCATTGTGAGCGCCCACGTTTCGGTCCCGTATGTAGTCACTGGCAACACACACTGGTCATAGACCAAATTATCTAATCTTGAATTGACTATAAGAGTAGAGGAAGACCAATGAAACGATGAATGGACTGTGTGAAGGATTTATTTATTTATTTAACACTTCATGCACAAAAGTACAGAGGTGGACTTAATGCCATAGGCATTAAGATTATTGATTATTAAATAAAAAATAAATAAAAAATTATTAATTGTCGCTTTGTGTTTACAAACGTAGATGAAGCCCTGGACCCCACACTAGGATTCCCTGTGTTGTGGGGTCCAGTCTCTTTCAATCCATATTCAGATGGTACGGTTACAAAGGCAATAGTTTTAGGTAACTAAACTATAAAAAGGTTTAAAAAAAAAAATTCAGTGGTTTGGGTAGAGTGTGGTGTAGTGAATATAGTGTGGGAAGTGTAGTGCGGTAGGTGTAGTGAATGTAGTGTTGTAGGTGTGGGTGTGTGAGTGCATGTGAGAAGAGTAAGAGTGGTTGGAACTGTTAGTGTGATACTTACTCGTATACCTATGCGCTTATGACATTTTCTTTAACACGTCCTCTGTTTTTTTCATAATCCAAACTGAGTAGCCAAAGGAAGATTGCTTTAGAGCAATTTCTTTTTCTTAGTTTTAAAATTTTGTGGGTTTTATTTAATTTACTGTTTAAGTAAGGTCCCATGAAAGCAAACGATCTCCTTCCAAAAGATTTATTAAAATGAGGTTTATCCCAGATCACCAGACGACTGGAGCGTTGCTGAGATCTGCAGTTATTTAGTGATGTTTTGTGAAATCGCAGCGTAGTTGAAAGGATGTATAGCTGCCTATTATTGATTTTTTATTGATTATTGATTATATGGCCAGAAAGAATTTGTCTGATGAGATGACGAGTAATAGAGAAGTATGGAAGAAGAAGACACTGCTACGCCGACCGTAAATAAATTGGAATAAGGGCGGAAGAATGATGATAATCTCATCCTGAATTTGTATCTCGTCAGTCAAAATACGTCTTGATTACAGGCCTCTCAGTGACGGCTGCAATTATTTTATGTTGGTAAATTAACAAAGATTTTTAAATTGACAGGACCTATTTTAGAATAGCTCATAGCATATACAGGGTGTAACCAGACCCTTCACGTAGCCGTCAACCAAGCATTCTGTACATCAAACTAAGTAACTTTATGCAAAAATTATTGCTGGGAATCGGCTGTTTTTTTAGGGTGAAAAATCACGTTTTACTGTAGGACTCGATGGAAAGCACTGAAAGCATTGTGCTGATGGATGGATTGAATAGTACGGAGGTCTTGGAGGTGTAAAATAAAAATCTTACATTGAAAACATGTATTTAATAAAAAACTTGTGAAAAAGTTGAAACTTTGACCCCCAATATCTCCGTAACTAGAAGGTTCCCAGATATGGTTTAGAACAAAAAATGTTCGCAAAGATGGGGAGAACAAGTGCCTTACAGCTATGTTAATGCTTTATGATGTTGTCATTTCTGGTACGCAGAGGTTATAATCCACCACGCGGTTCAGGTGCGGGTACCAGGATGTGACGTAACTCCGAGTTTTAGGTCTATGACATTTCAGTTTACTCACGATGTTTTCTATTACCGTTTTGAGACCTAGATTAGCTTATGCTTAAGTTTAAATATTAGACAATAAACAAATAGTACCTAGCAGGGCTGTAGCCTAGGATGGATCTACTTACCTACATCAATGTATTCGTAAAAACATCCTGAATCAGATGTATCTACTGAATCTAAAGAAATTGCGCATTGATTTTAAAATGAAGAAACCCGTAGCCAATTACACTACAGACGTATATTAATGTAAGCTTTAAATAAATAAACGAAAAGTATATATTCAAGTAACATTAATTAAAACATATTTTGAATTAATTTCAATGGACGTTTCGGCTTTTCATCTGTCAAATTATTTAATTACACACAACTCGGCGTCCGCCATATTGTTTTGCGACGTAATGAATGAATGAAAGTTTAATGTTATGGTGTCATTCTTATTAATATAAATAAAGTTAATTTTGTTTAGAATATTATACAGGTTTATAAACAAAATGGATTTTGATTTTGTTTATTTTAGATAATAGTGGTCACTATTACAAATAATATCATAAAGACAAACAAACAGGAAGGTAGGTCAGCAGACTGATAATAATATTATACACATAACATTACGCCTGTAATCCCTAAAAGGTAGGCAGAGGTGTACCTTAGTACAACCACATTTAGTAAGTTTTGTTTAAGTCCCATGTAATAGGGGGCGAGTTTACTGCCATCAACCGAGCACAAATCCAGACTACGTGGCTGCTACTGAGAAATGCCTGAAGGAAATACCCAATAACACTTGGCATGGGACCTGGGAATCGAACCCAGGACCTCATGCTCAGCAGTTACGCTTGCGACCACTCGACCAACGAGGCCAACCGAGGTAAGGTAGGTCATCAGCAGTAACCAAGGTTGCTGATAGACGTTACTTACCTCAAAAAAGTATAATTTAGTGGGGTATTCCTCAAAGCGCAACTATTTTTAAGCGCAACCAACTAACCGCAACTAAATTATTCCTCGAAGCGCAACCATTAGTTGCGCTCACAAATTCAAATTAAAAATATTATACAAGATTATTTTTAGTATATGCGAAACCTGAATGAATATAGTTTGTTCAGAATAAGTAACTGAATCGATTCCAATAATTTTTAAATCATGTTATATGTTTTCCTAAAAATATTTAAAAAAGGCTACAAGTTGGACACCGAGCGACACTAATAAGTACCTATCGCAATCATTTAGGTACCTATTGCCAAATTATTATTATCAATGAACTCAAGACGACGCTGGAGGCGCATACGCGCGCGCACCGCATGGTGACCACGTTTTTGTGCGGATAACCAGGTTACAGAACAAGCTTATAACTATGTGATTTTTCATGATACAGTTTTGAAATTTTGTACATAGATTCTTTACATAAAATACGAGACACGTGTTTCACGTTTCGCATGTACTAAAACTAATGTTGTATGTTTATTCCTCAAAGCGCAACCGAATTCCTTTAGGGTGGCAATATCACGAACACAATGATATCTAAAATATCAATAGAAAGCCAAATAATATTCCTTTTATCTGTCGTTTATTTATTCCGAATTCGTAAAATACAAATTCTAAAAGAAACTGTCTAACTTAATTTGACTAACGGGGAATATCTCCCAGCTCTTGTTTTTGGGCATCGAGAATTCACGATTCCTTTCAGACATTTAAAGTTCTTGATGTAGTTATTTTAAAGTTCTTTCTTGAATAAAGTTGGACAGTCTCGAATTAAATTGAAAGTCCCCAAAGTGTCTCCAGCGGAGGGATAAATACATTTTATTTACAGTTATTTTAGGTGAAAATACAAACCCATTTATTGATTAAGTTTCAAATGATGTTTATGGCTCAGTGGAGAAACGCCAACGAAATACAACATTATTTTTAGTACATGCTAAACCTGAATATAGTTTGTTCAGAATAAGTAACTGAATCGATTCCAATATTTTTTAAACCATATTATGCAACACCAAGCAACACTAAGTACCTATCGCAATCATTTAGGTACCTACTGCCAAGTTATTATTATCAATGAGTTCAAGGCGACGCTGGAGGCGTGAGTGCGGTGGCGCCGCGTGGTGACCACGTTTTTGTGCGTACAACCAGGTAACAGAACAAGCTAACTTATAACTTTGTGATTTTTCATGACACAGTTTTGAAATTTTGTACATAGATTCTTGACTTAAAAATACTAGACGCGTGTGCCAGGTTTTGCATATACTAAAATTAATGTTGTATATTGAAATTTTATAAACACTGTCTTGATGTTCTAGTGGTCGCAAGCGCGACTGCTGAGCCTTGGGTTCAATTGCCGGGTCGGGCAAATTGATACTAGGTTTTACCATCAGTTTCTTAAAAGCAGCCATGGATTTTCGATCTATGCCCGGTTGATGGCAATAAGCTCGCCCTCTATTACATGAGAATTAAACATAACTGGCGAAATGTGGGTGAACTATTAGGTACACCTCTGCCTAACCCTTTGGGGATCACAGGCGTGATGTTATGTTTTACAAGCACGGCCCACATAATAATATTCCTAGAACTGGGACACACGCTTCCTCTCTGTGAGACCAAGAGAGGCAGAATCCACCACGGAGACTTAAGGATGATTTCCACCAAACGGCTCGCATCGCATCGGATCGGAAAGGATACGAACGGATGCGGTGACTGCTGATAGCGCCTGGCAGGATGTCGACGCATACGATCGGATCCGTACCGTTGCTTGCGAACGTATGCGTTTCTGTGCCTAGTCAAATAACTTCATTCCTACCGTGTCGGATACGATGACAGGCGAACGGAGTCGATCGCGAGTCGCAGCATACTTTCGGGTACGATCGCGTGTCGCGGAAGACGCCCGCGGTCAAGCTGCAGTGCGCGGCTTGGTAATATAGACTTTAATTGCTGTGTACACGATTTAATATCGTTTTAAGATTGTAAAATCCGTTCCGATCCGATGCGATGCGAGCAGTTTGCTGGAAATCATCCTTTAGTTGATAGCGGTGGTTGAATGTCACATCATGTCTATGAGTTTTTACTTCTTAAAAATGCTGGTTTCCTCTCTATTGTTTATGGTTTTAAGCCAGACTGTTCGAACTTCGAACATATTGTGTCAATGGAGTTTTCCATTACGAAATTCTTAGTGATGTCTGAAATAATGAAAAGACCAACACACATCTGTCTACCCTGCCGGAAAATATTGGCGTGATGGTTGTTTCATTGTGAGGAGCTCGTGGCTCGGGTCGATTTTTAGGTTAAGCCGTGCTTGCCTAGGTTGGTCTGTGGATGGATGACCGCACATTACATACCGAGTTTCCTCCGTGCTTCGGAAAGCACCTTAAGCCGTTGCTCCCGGCTGTCATTTGTAGATCTTTGTCAGTGGTTAGGTAGTCAGTGGCCCAAAAAGTCTGACAACCAGTCTAACCAAGGGGTATCGTATTACCCAGTACTAACTGGGTTGTGGAGGTCAGATAGGCAGTCGCTCCATGTAAAATACTGGTATTCAGCTGCATCCGGTTAGACTGGAAGCCGACCTCAACATAGTTGGGAAAAGACTAAGCAGATGATGATGGTTGTTTCATTGTAATTATAATCCAAGATTAATCATTACACCTCATTTCAAACTCATGCCTTGCAATCAGATTCGTCATTTCATCTGTGAATTAGTTATTTGACGTATGTAGGTAGGTATTATATAATATGGTTATCTGCAATTATGTTAGTAAGCTATTGCTAGATTTAGGTGCGGGTAATATGTCAGTTAGTAAACTAATTACTCAGCACATGGTTAGTAGACTAGAATAATAATAATAATCGTTCCATCGTCGACCTCATCTCTGTCCTCTGGACTAGATTGAGGTCAAGAGTAAGCCCATTCATTATAAAAAAAAAAATATATATTATAACATTCAAGATTATTTTGCGATCAAAATTATTTAATATTTAATTTAATTTAGACTGCCTCGTTTGTCTAGTCTAGGTCCTGGGTTAGATTCACAGGTCTGGAAAAGTGTTATTCTGTTTTTCTTTCACGAATTTCCTAATAGGAGCCACGGAGTCTAGATTTGCGCCCGGTTGATGGCAATAGGCTCGCCCCCAATTACATGGGACTTAAATATAAATGTCGAAATGTGGCTGTACTATTAGATACACTTCTGCCTAACTCTTCGGGGATTACAGGCGTGATGTAATGTTAAATATTTAATTTGAGGCACAATTAAGACGGTGGCGGTAAGCTGGCGTAGATGTTTGTATTTTTTTTTTGTATTCCCAGCATTTGGCAATACTATGAGGTTCATGAAGCCTAATAGTAAATTTTGAAGGGCCATTTTGTTGTATTGTTACAGAAGTTCTACAACTACTACGCCGTAGCAGACGTGATGCTACGATCTCGTAGCAGCTACTCGTAGCTCTCGAGCTACGGGTGAAGTAATTTAACTTTAATTTATCACTACAACGGACCATTCACGTAGTCGTCAACCAAACATCATGTGCATCAAACTAAGTAACGTTACCGTAAAAATGATTGCTGTGAAATGACTTTTTTATTGGGGTGAAGAATCACGTTGTACGGTAGGACTCAAGACGCTCGCTGCAATTGTCTGAATTTGTCTGCAACAATTTGCGCACGCTAGTCCGATATCTACATCTTTTTATTTGTAATATTATTGGTAACATGTGAAAAATTATCGAAACTAAATTACCCATCTGTCATCTAACAAGAAAAATGGATGCGTTCCATTCAAACTTACCAATCCCAATAGGTACATTTAAAAACATGAGAGTGACAAATGTGCATCCATCAAAACTTTTTGAGTTGTCAATTGCGTACATTTGTTTCAACCCCCTTTCATCCCTTCTTCTTATAACTTTGTTACAGTGTAGGGGTGCAATGTGGGTTGTAAATCACCAGGTATTTGTCATCGGATGGGTTTTTGGATATGTTGAAATGACGTGATGGATTGAATGAAGTAATGTATGAAATGTTCAAATTTCATACATTACTGATTTTGTTATCAGAATGGGCTGAATCTCGTGATAAACTGTGGGCCTAGCTCAAAGTGCGAAGTAAATCGTAATCTATTTTAACGACATAAGACTCATGCTGCTTCACATGATATTTATTTGGTTTTAAAATATTCTTAAACTAGTTTTTACACGCGGCTTCACTCGCGTTAATTTAAAATTTGACAATAGTTCGGATTGTACTCTGCTTGTAATAATATAATTCAATCATGGTTCAAATAGCTGATGCTGGCCTTACAGCTGCTAAGTTGAAGTGGAACTGGGCTGGTCACGTCTGCCGCATGTCGGAGGAGCAATTAACTATCAGTGGATATCAAACAGCAAGAAACGACAACGTGGCAGGCCCAGAAGGAGATGGCGGGATGAGCTGGACTCTTTCGCAAAGGATTGGCCTACAAACGCACTAGACCGCGAAATGTGGAAGTAGGGAAGGGAGGCCTTCGTACTGCAGTGGGACAATATAGGCTTATAATAATAATGATTAGAAAGACTCGTGGCGCCCTCCATTATCATAAGAACGTTAGGTATTGTTGTTTTTTCTCGGGAACAGTACTTTTTTTAGGAAGAAAGGTACCCTTTATCCATTTCTGTACCTACACCAGACAACGTGTATGCTAAATTTCAGGAGGATCGGTTCAGTGGTTTATGCGTTAAAAGGTATCAAACAAACCTACTTACTTTCGCATTTACTATATTAAGTTAGGATTAGGATATCATAGTAAAGCCTGGAGAAGTGTACCTGGAAGGATATGGGGGAGGCCTTTGCCCAGCAGTGGGACATACCAGATTAATAAAAAAAAAAAAAAAGTAAAGCCTCTCGCATTTTAAACCAAAATACTGTAGAAAACATGCAAATAAAACGCAAAGCCGATTACACCAAAAGTCAAACAAAAAAACTCAAAGAACAAAACACGTGACCGTTGAATTTATTTTTATTCTGTCTTTCGATATTAAATAAAAGTAAAAACGCAAGTCGTTACCCAGTGTCTAGTCTAGGACATATTTCCAATAATGTTAAAAGACAGATATCAAATAAGATTTTTGTCTACTGAATATAGACCACTTAGCACTGTGCAAAAGGTTGCTAATTTCTTAAAATGTCAAGTGTGTCTAGCCATTTGAAGATCTTGAAAAACTTCGATAAGTATTTTTGCTTAAATAATAATCTTTAATATTATTTTTAACTAGCTGTTACCCGCGACCTTCGTTAGGATAAAATTATTAAAAAATAAAATACCTCAAATTTTGAATTGGATTTCGTTACCAATTTCAAGGGTTTTATTTTTTTGAACGGAACCCTAATTATTTTTCTAAAATAAAAATAAAAGTAGCCTTAGTTAGACCATATAACTTCTGCTATCTTTATTTATTTATTTATTTAATAAAGGGTCAGATATACAGATAGGAGCATAAAAGTAATTGTGTCTTAAATCTAACTGCACAACCAATTACAGGCAAACACCACATGCAAAATGCTCTTTTAATTATGAATTTAATTTTAGAGACCTTAATGTATTTAAATTCTAGATAATTATAAAGAAAAAATAAAACTAATACTAATAAAGGAAACAAAGAACAAAAAATTAAATACTAATACTAATAACAGTCGTCATCGCATGCGCTAGCGATCGGACGTACATTATGGACGGTGTCGGTGACTCAGTCCCGGGCGCAATGACTACGCAAGTAATTAAGTGTACGACTTGTAACATTGTTATATGCGAACTGTTAGCATTTATACAGAATAAAGTGGACGTGATGGACGAAGAGGGACTAGTGAGGCTATGTGTTACCGCCTTCTCGGAGGAGGACATTGAAAAAAGCAAGAATTTACTGTTTTCGTCAGTCTCAACGCAGCAACGGAAAATTGCTAGGAAGAAAAATGGTAAATCACAGCGAAATATCTTTGACATGATAGCACTATTCAAGCAATTGGATCCTGAGCATGTACCAATATTCGTAGCAAAAGATTTGCACAAACTCCCACCAGTGACATTTGATCATATTGACGCAACCAGGACGCTAAAAGAAATATTGACTATTCAAAATGAAATAAGAATCATGAAGGATACATTTGTAACTGAGAAACAATTAAGTGACATTAGAAATGAGCTGCAAAATTTGAAACAGACTTCAATCGTTAATAATTTCGATTTGAATATTAACCGCAGAAGAGGCGGTGGAAGTGGAATTGACAGCTTTTGTTTTGACAGCGGGCCGGTGGGTCTACCTCCCGTTACAGAAACAAAACAAGCGACGACAGATAACGAGAGTGGGAACTCTAGTCCACCTACGTGTGAGTTACAGGCATCTCGCTCACCCGTACGTGTTTCTGCAATGCCGTTCTCGTTCGCACCCATTAGTGAACCAAAGCAATGTGGTGCGAAAACGGCGAACGTACCCGAGCGTGACCGAAGCGCGCGCGCATCTAGTGAGTCACAGCGGCCTACCGGTACATCGGATAGTGGGTGGTGCAAACCAAAAACGCTAGCGGAAATTTTAACATCAGAGGATGAATGGAAAAAAGAAAAAGTGGCTGAAGAATGGCATACCGTTCAAAAAAAGAGGTTGAGAAATCGGCTGCAGGGATGTGAAGGCAAGGCTATTACGAAACCGGACGTTAAGTTTAGAGCAGCTGAATTGGAAATTCCTCTCTTCATAAACAGAGTTGATACGGCTACCAGGCCCATAGATATTATTGAATACATACAACAGAAGACGAATATAACTATTACTCTGAAGAAAATTAATATGGTGAAACAAAAACGCTACGCGGCGTACAAGATCTTTGTACCACACGCTAAATTAGCGATGTTTCTTAATGATGACTTGTGGCCTGAAGGTATTCAATTTCGGAAGTTTATCTATTTTAATAGAAAAACTTATGACAAAAACAAAGATAACAGATTAATGCATATTGACACGACATTAAACGACGATGGTTGTAAACAACAACAATAACATAAACAACCTGACCAGTACTAACTCAAAACTTGTTAGTTTCAATTGTAGGTCGGTAACCCGCTCAATTGAGTGCGTAAGAAGTATATGCCGATCAGCTGACATAGTTGCCTTACAGGAGACGTGGTTGCAGCCCCAAGATATATCGTTCCTGGGCACGATTGATGCTGAGTTCGAGTTTACGGGAAAGTCTGCGATAGACACCGGTGCCGGTCTGTTGCGTGGACGGCCATACGGAGGTGTCGCTTTACTTTGGCGTAAAAACATATTTCAAGCAGTTTCGGTCATACAGTGTGTTAGTGCGCGTATATCGGCGATAAAAGTGACGTGTCGGGACCGGTCGATATTAGTGTTCTCGATATACATGCCGACGGACTCGGCTCACAGTCTTGCCGAGTTTACGGAATGTTTGGGTGAGATGGCGGCGATAGTGGAGGAGTACAGTGTGGACTCTGTGTTTATGTTGGGTGACTATAATGCGCAGCCCGGCGAGCGGTTTGGCGTGGAACTGTTTGACTTTTGTGTTGAACAGAAATGGCGCTGTGCCGATGTTGAAATATTGGGATCATTATCGGACTCGTATACGTATGTAAGTGACATTCATGGATCTCATAGATGGTTGGATCACTGTGTGGTATCTGAAGCGGCGTGGCCTTCGGTGGTTAACGTAAAGATATTACATGGTGTATATTGGTCAGACCACATTCCATTAGAAATTACGTGTAACTTTAACGTACTTAAAACTAAGATTAACTGTCATGTTAGCGAAAGAAATAAAATTGTGTGGGGGGAAAGGGATTTGACACAAATTGACATGTTTAGAAATTTATGTACGACGAGATTAAGAGAAGTTGATTTTCCTTCTGAATTTGTAAACTGCAGTGACAAGTTATGTACAATCGTAAACCATAGATGCATTATTGATAAAATGTATAGTGACATTGTTAACATATTAAGTGAAGCGTCATGTATTACTTATTCTGGGCCGGAACAAAACAAGAGAAAGCCAGTAATAGGGTGGAACAAACATGTTCGGCAGGCGCACCTGGAGGCGAGACTTGCTTTTCAGAACTGGGTGCTATGCGGTGAACCTAAATCTGGTTCTGTATATTCTACCATGAAGGAAACTAAACGAGTATTTAAAAGTAAATTGAAGTGGTGTCAAGAAAATAGGGATCAAATAAAAATGAATATCTTAGCATGTTGCCACGACAGAAAGGATTTCAGTAAGTTTTGGAAACACACTAACCAACTGAACGGCAGGTCGAGCCTTCCTGCGAGTGTTGAGGGTGTTAGCGAGCCTGCAGTCATTTCAGACTTATTTAGGAATCATTTTACTGTGAAGTCCCCGCTAGGTGCAATGGGAGAGGCCTCGACGGCTAGGCAGCCCGTGAGGGAATCTGTGTTTAGGGTTTCAGCTAGGGAAATACAGGCAGTGTTGAGAGGCATGAAGCGCGGGAAATCACCTGGGCATGATTCTTTGAGCATCGAGCATTTACAAAATGCGGGTGTTCATATGCCCAGAGTACTGTCGTTGTTTTTTAATTTATGCATCTCACACTCGTACCTTCCGGTCGACTTAATGAAGACGTTGGTGGTGCCTATCATTAAAAATCGCACTGGGGACGCTTCTGACATAAATAACTATAGGCCCATATCGTTGGCTACTGTAATTGCGAAGGTGTTGGACAGTGTGCTGGACAAGCAGTTAAATAAACATCTGTCGCTTCACGACGCTCAATTTGGCTTCAGAGTTGGTCTTTCAACTGAACACGCTGTTCTGTGTCTCAAGCACACTGTTCGATACTATACGGACAGGAAAACCCCTGTGTATGCGTGCTTTTTGGACTTATCAAAAGCCTTCGATTTGGTGTCCTATGGTGTTTTGTGGAAGAAGATGTATGATGAGACAACGCTTCCAGGTGAGTTGATTGAGCTGTTTAAGTTTTGGTACGGCCATCAAGCCAATATGGTGAGGTGGGCAGGCGCGCTATCCGATCCGTACGGGCTGGAGTGTGGGGTGAGGCAGGGCGGCCTGACCTCACCGAAGCTCTTCTGTCTGTATGTGGATCGGCTGATTCGTGAGCTCAGCAGCACTATGGTAGGTTGTTCAATTGACGGAACATTTGTCAACAACATAAGTTATGCCGATGACATGGTGCTGCTGGCCCCATCGATCAGCGCCCTCAGGACACTGTTGTCGGTTTGTGAGCAATATGCGGAGGCCCAGGGCCTTCGATATAATGCAAGGAAGAGCGAGTGTCTGATGTTCAATGCAGGCACTAAAAGCTATGATGTACCACCCATTACACTAGGGGGGACCGCTCTAGAGTGGGTCACTTCTTTCAAGTATCTGGGGCACTGGGTCACTGCTGCGCAGACCGATAATAGTGACATTGAGAGGGAACGTAGGGCGCTGTCAGTCAGGAGCAATATGTTGATCCGTAGGTTTGCAAAATGTTCAAATGACGTTAAGGCGACTCTGTTCAGGGCATACTGCCAATCTTTTTACACTTGCGGCCTATGGGTCGACTACACGCAGAGGGCTTACAGCGCCTTACGAGTCCAGTACAATAACGCATACAGGGCACTGTTGAGGCTGCCTCGACACTGCAGTGCATCAGGGATGTTCGCTGAGGCACGTATAGATGACTTCTATGCAATCATACGAAAGCGTGTCGCTTCCCTGATGTGGCGGGTGCGGGGCAGCGCCAACAGTCTCTTGATGACTGTGGCGGATAGGACTGATGGCCTCATATTAAAACACTGGACGAGGACCCAAGTGTTGCCTACAAACCGTGCCCAGAAATAATGTGTGTCGTTTAGTTGTTGCTGTGTGTTATTATTATTATTTTTATTCTGACATTTATTATTTATTATCATTATTGTTTTCTGACATGTGTATTGAAATTTGTAAATGTGTGAAATTATGTACTAACAATAGACTGTAAGTGTTTATGTTCTTACTAACCATATGGATTGTACTGATCTGGCAAATAAATCATTATTATTATTATTATTATTAATAACGTCTGACAAACGTCGATATTGAGTCTGCGTGGACGTCAACCAGGTCGCTGCGTTCGTTTATGAGTTTGCACATGCGGGGTATAGGCGAATTAGCACCAAACACTGTACGGCGAAGAGGTGGAGTTAAGGGTGTTATAGGTTTGCGAGGTGGTCTACGGGGTACTCTAAAATTGAACCTACATACCAATTGTGGGCAGTCAATGGTGTTATTGAGCAGTTTATATGCGAGTCTAAAATCCAAGAGCTCTCTTCGAGCTTCCAGGGTACTCATTTTGTAGCAGCCTAATTTATCAAGGTAGGAGAGATATTTAAATTGCCTTCCTTTTGAGTATCCAAGGTATCGGATAAACCTTTTTTGGACTCGTTCTATCCGCAAATAATAGTCCGCTTCCAATAATAGTCCTGTCAAAATCGGTCCAGCCTTTTCGGAGATTAGACGGAACAAACACACAATAATTTTTTAGACGGATAAAAATGGAAAAAATTGTGTTTTTGTTATAACTTCCGTATATATTTTCATATGCATTCAGTAAAAAGCTGTTTTTTGATATTAAAAACAGACACTTCTTTTTAATTTATTTGTATAGACAATCGTTGGAAATATTTTTGTTTTTTAAAATCTTATTTACGCACTTGAAGTAAAGCAAAACTGGACAAACAAAGCACAATATTTTTTATCAATAACGTGACGGCTTACTGACATGAAAAATAAAATTTACAAGACATTTTTTATTTCACAAAAAATGCACTGAAGAATATTTTGTTTTTACTGTAAAAAGTACCTTTTTTCGCGCATTTTTTTCTTCGTTAATGTTAATGGATTCACCTTTGAATGGATTGGAGTTGCTACAGACAGGTAACGCCAATGGACTTAAAATTTCGTGCTGATTCTGTGCCAAAAGATAATTAGGAATAATACATTAAGATCATACTCAATGTTTCAATAAACTTTACATTTCACTTGCCTATACCAACAAAATCTATGCGATTGATCGGCCATTTTGTCACCTTTTCTATAATTTCTACATTTATACATACCTATTGGTAATTTAAATGGTGTACTAATACAGAGTATTGCACAACTAAGGAGATCGTGTCTAAATAATAACAGCCACACAGGTCAATCTTCAAGAATGCTTATTGTTGCGCTGGCCACTGTTGTTCTGTGGATGGATCACCGAGTTTGGTTCTTGTCTCGGAAAACACGATTTGTAGATCTTTGAAAGTCGTTAGAGGTAGTCTGGCCTGAAAGTCTGACAACCAGTCTTACCAAGGGGTATCGTATTACCTAGTACAAACTGGTTTGTGGAGGTCAGACAGGCAGTCGCTGCATGTAAACTACTGGTATGAGCTGCGTCTGGTTAGACTGGAAGTCGACGCTAACATAGTTGGGGAAAGTCGTGCAGATGTTGACTCATAGAGATAATTCTATCTGTCCAACTAATAACATAATTTTCATTTACAAAAAATTACAATAATTTTCTCCTAACATATCAAATAACCGAAAATTATAGGTTTAGGCAATCGATCTGTATTTAACAATAAGTAATGGATGATTCCCTGGATACCCAACAGTGTGTAGTTTCACAAGATTGTTGTACTCAGAAATTCAAACCATATTGAGTGACATGATTTTAGGATGATAAATATATTCCCACGGGGGTCATAATTTGGGAACGCTATTTATTTACGAGATATTCCGGGGTTGTGACATAGGATTAAGGCACTGGGTATTGGTAAACAGCGATAGATCATTGATATTTATTTGAACATAAATATATCGACTGCCTCGGTAGAGATCGCAAGCTCGGTCTTAGGATTCGATTCCCAGTTGTGTTATTGGGTTCGATTGGGAATTTCTCAGTTGGAGTCTGGATTTATGTCCAGTTGAAAGCAATGAAACTCAAACACTGTTTTAAGCTTTCACGGTTTACAACTAAACTTATACTGTCACTTACGGGATATCTTCCGCGATTGTTCATGATTTGGAGCTCCCGATATCACGGAAGATATCACGTAAGTGACGGTATAAGTTTAATGAAACTCAAATTCTTGATAGTTGGGTAGGACACCTAGCCTAAGAAGGTGCGCTAAATGACACTTGGAGTAAAGCTGTGACCGAGTGGCGTCTAGGGACTTTAAAATAAATGTGGGTACCCAGATGGTCAGACGATATTGTTGCCATCAGGGTAAAACCTGTATTAGAGAGATTAGCACAAGAAAAAAGCAGTGGGTAAGCAACAAGCTACAAAAGCTCAATCGCAAACACCAAACGATCTTTCCCGCAGCAGAGTTTTCATCAAAACCACACAAAGGTATTCCGTACCAAACCGTTTAACTCATTTGCATTAAAAAGGCAAAAGTCACCCGAACAAACCTGTGAAGCAAAGCAATTGTTCCACTAGAACTCTTTGTACTTAGATGCACTATATTACCACAGAATAGTACTTACAGAAGCTACATACAACGAGAATTCAAAGAGCAAAAACAGGCGCACGCATAAATAGACGCGTGAGTGGAGATCTCAAACAAATGACAGTCGCGAGTGCGCTTGCACTCGCTGTACGTGAAGAGTGTCTTTGTGTGCGTGGAAAACTCAAATATGTGACAGTCGCGAGTGCACTTGCACTCGCTGTACGTGAAGAGTGTCTATGTATGCGTGAAAAACTCAAATATTTGACAGTCGCGAGTGCGCTTGCACTCGTTGTACGTGAAGAGTGTCTATGTGTCAACTTTTTTTACTTATTTCGTCCTGTTGTATTCTAAATATTTATTATATGTTGTATGTTTATTGTTTTTTTTTCGTCATTTGTATGCACGTCATGTCCTTGCGACAAGTAAATACTTTTTCTTTATTTCTTCTTTTCGCTCGTTGTATTCAGCCGACCTTCTGTCCCCATCTATTCTGTAGTATTACAGAGTGACAAGACCATTGCGAAATGCCATCGTCGTTGAAGTAACAAGTGCTTAGTTTACTCTCTAAACGGAACCGACAAGTGGATGGAGATAGACTACTGGATGTGACAGTGGATGGAAACGGTTTTTTTTACAGAAAATTACGAATCCGATGTTGATTGTATTGGTACACCTTTATAATACCTCCACTACACTGTTACTCCCAGACTTGTTGCAATTCCTACTACTAATCCATTAACGGAGCAAATCATGCATGTTATTTTAATTTTGTTTACGGATCATTTTACATCATTTGCCTTTTCTGGAGTTCATATTTATCTCTGAAGTTTTGTTTAAAACCACAAAAAGTACCACTACCTGATTCTTGAAACCAAATTAACAAGAACTCGCTCTTTAACAGCTATGAGGCACACCGTGTTACCTACATTTTTTTTTAGGTTTAAGTTTTTTTTTTCTTGTTTTATTTTTGTTTTATATTGTGTGCACTTGTGACATGTGCCAAATAAATGTATTTTCTTTCTTTCTTTCTTTCTTTAAAATACTTAAATTACATAACGAAGAAGAAGCTGTTCTGTATTTTACAGAAGCTGTACGGTAAAGCTGTCTGTTCACCACCTCACATCACGCCTTGAAGCCTTAAGGGTTACCTAAAACTACCTCCACCTCATTTTACCAGTTATGTTCAAGACCCATGTTTTAGAGGGTTCCCAAATATGGTCTAAAACAAAAAATATATCGCAATATTGGAGAGAATAAGCGTCTTTCGGCTTCGTTAAGGGTACTTTTACACCCATTACAATTAGACGTTTCTGTGCGAAAATCTATGCCAGTCACATGCTAAAAGGAATCAAGAAGATAATAAATAAATAAATAAAAAAAGTTGACACATAGACACTCTTCGCGTACAGCGAGTGCAAGCGCACTCGCGACTGTCAAATATTTGAGTTTTCCAAGACTGCACCCATAATTTCATGTAATCTGTAATCATGTAAAAGTCTGGATTTGTGACCGGTTGATGGCAATAGGGTCGCTATTGCCATCAGCCGGTCACAAACCCAGACTCAAACATCCACCATCAAAAATAAACTTGAAAATATTTATCTACAAATAATCCGACCGATTCCAGTGGTTCTTCAAACTCTGAACTATAAGCGTTTTAAAAATAAAAAATTTCTTTGTAGTCTCAAAGAGGGCTTTAGACAATGGAAGGCACAAAGCAATGCCATTGGGGCACTTTGTGGAAAAAGGCTTTAGTAGCTTCTATGTCACTGTTTTGTATCGACTGGTTACTTGAAATTATGGGGGAAGTATAAGTCTTGTAAAACGGGATTACATTTATCTTTAATCTTATAAGACTGAGACAATTGGCTAACTTTGGAGGAGGCCTTCACCCTTGTGAAGACGGCGTTCTTGCTAATAATAATGAAAAATAATACTAAAAATAACATTTAAAAATAATTTATATTTTTAAATGATTTTTATATTTTAAATTTTTAAATGTTCTTTTATATTTTTAAGTGTTTTTTATATTGTTTTTAGTTGAAGAAATATTTAAAAATGTATAAGATTTTTATGAAAATAAATAAAGGACATGAAAAATAATAAATAATAATAAAAACTAACATTAGGAGAAGCAAATACAGGTGTAAACGGACCCTTCACGAAGCCGTCAACCCAGCATTGTGTACATCAAACTAAGTAACTTTACGAAAAAAATATTGCTGGGAAACGACTTTGCTTTTTGGGGTGAAAAATCACGTTTTACGGTAGTACTCAATGTTACGGATTCAAAACATTGTGCTGATGGATGGAGTGAAAAAAGTTGGAACTTTGACCCCAAATATCTCTGTAACTAGAAGTTTCCCAGGTACGGTCAAGAACAAAAAAAATATCACAATGACGGGAAGAACAAGTGCCTTTCGGCTTCATGTTTACATCCTTTATGTCTTGAAAAACAGGATTTAATTGATCAGAAGGCTGGGGGTTTAAACAGCTCCCACCAGAGATCGCATCTTGCTGTGGAAGCGTCGGTAATTAAAATAAAAGTTAAAATATTTACCATTATTTTACTGCCTCTGTGGTCTAGAAGTCGCAAGCGCGACTGCTGAGCAAGAGGTCCTGGGTTCGATTCCCGGGTCGGGCAAAGTGATATTGGGTTTTCCATTAGAAATTTCTCAGTAGCAGCCACGGACACTGGATTTGTGCCCGGTGTATGGCAATAGGCTCGCCACCTATTACATGGGACTTAAAATGTGGTGGAAGTATTTGTAATATCCTAAAAATTCAATACATTATTGTAACAAGTCAAAATTGTTTAACTTTTCATCGTATTTGTGATGGATCGTACTCGATATTGTTAATATTCCTGTGGTAGATAATGTGATTGGTATTGAGCAGATAAATTTTGAGCATATGAGGCGGTATTTTGACGGTATGTCAATAAAATTATTGAACCGTTTTATAGGCTACTAGCGACCCGCCCCGGCTTCGCACGGGTACAATATATACATAAAACCTTCCTTTTGAATCACTTTATCTACTAAAAAAACCGCATCAAAATCCGTTGCGTAGTTTTAAAGATCTAAGCATACATAGGGACAGACAGCGGGAAGCGACTTTGTTTTATACTATGTAGTGACAAGCCTTGTGCCTTGTGGAATTTCCCATGCACTACCGACATACAGACTTATACCATCATTTACTTTATTATACTAATAACCATCACTGCTAAGTTTTAGTCTGATAGACTAGAGTGTTAGTTGTTCCCTAAAGAAAAACCGCCCTGTATCTCAAATAATAAAACTTAAAAAAAAAAAAAATTGTACCAACGGAAATTATCAGCTATAAATAGAAACCTTCTCAATCAGTTTGTTCATATAATTATGATGTTTCAGGACTTTATCTGAAACCCGTGTCATTCTCAAGACTCTGTAAATTATCAACATTCGTTCAGTAGTTTTTAGAAAGAGTAACAAACATCCATCTACAGGGGGTAACAGAACGCAATGCCTCTTAACACACATCATCATTCTCTTGCCCTTATCCCAATTCATTTGGGGTCGGAGCAGCATGTCATCTTCTTCTATATTACTCGTAATCTCATCAGACACCTCCTTTCTTGCCATACCATCCTTCACACAGAAATAACGATTGTAACTTGCTGATAGGATCTTTTCAATAAAAATATGAGTTCCAGAATGCTATGTTCGTAACAACATGAAATTTTAATCAGAACAGTAGGAGAGAAAGACTTTTAAAAGTTATTAAGTGTTTACATATTGCTCGTGACTGTAAACACGAAATACTTAACAGGAAAAAATATTAAAATACAGCGTGTAAGGGACAGCCCTCCACAAACTGATGGGGTGAATTCAGTATATCATAGTAAGATGACCGGTACAAGAAATGATTTCAGGAATGTTATGGGAATCCAATAAATTTGATTTGTTTTATTTCCTCATACGCAATTTAGCGTCACCGTGTCAAAACCTACGTAGTGAGTGGCAAGTGCGACGACGAGTTTGATGAACTCTGTAGCTAGGCAGGAAGTGAACAGCTGATTTTACGTGTCATTCGTTATAGTATTTCAACATCCATTGTTGGATTTTTGATTTTAGCCGTGTTATTTACAAAAATGGAGTGCTGCGTAAAGGGAATGTAATTTTACATTTAAATAAAGGATCAGTTACTGAAAAAAAAAAAAATGAAAATTTCCGGTGGAATATGATTCAAAATAAGGAGCTGAATGCACCCTGTCAGTTTGTTGAGCTGTCCCTTACACCCTGTATAAGATCACAAAGGTACTGCTTATTTTATAAGAAAATATTAGTTTTTTTTTTTTTAAAGCCCTCTTTTTCTTGTAAATTGCGGCACAAGCCCCAGGTGTCTTTATAGGTAGGCAATCGATCATACTCATAAGGTGACAAGTGTCAACATAGACGAATCAATAGGCGTTCGGAATGACGGCACAATGGATTGTCCTAAGTGTATTGGCGTTTTAGTAATATGAGGTATTACTTTTTTAATACAATCATTATGGCTTTTTTTAATGTTTTTGTAAACACTGTTTTGTTGGGTTTAATGGCTGGAAGCTCAGGCTAAATATCGTTGATCTTCAGGTTAAGCCGCGCTTCCCTAGGTTTGTTCTGTGGATGAGTGACCACCCATTACATACCTACCGAGTTTTTTCCGTGCCTCAGAAAGTACGTTAAGCCGTTGGTGCCGGGCCTGTGGACGGCGAGTTATGGGCTAGGTCGCCGTCCGGCCGTCTTATGACGACAGGCCGTGTCGACGGCGCGTTCGTGTTCCACGCGCGCCTCAAAGAGATGTCAGCAACCACGTAGGGGTCCGCATGGGCCGATGCCTGCCAGGGCTGCGGGACTGTTCGTAAGAGATACCGTGGCCCTGGAACACAAAGGGCAAAGAAGGAACATGGATGGGTTTTAGTCAGTACAAGTCTGACACTCCCTTCCGCTCCGAGTGGGGGGGTCATTTGATGATTTGCCATAAGAACAAAAAAAAAAAAAAACCTGTTGGTGCCGGCTGTAATTTGTAGATCTTTGTGACAGTCTTTACAGGTAGTCAGTGGCCCGAAATTCTGACTAAAAGTCTTACCAAGGGATACCGTATTATTCAGTACTATCTGGGTTGTGGATGTCAGATAGGCAATCGCTCGGCAGACTGGAAGCCGACCCCAACATAGTTAGGAAAAGGCTACGATCACTGCTACACTTGTAACCTCTATGCCAACAAGTCAGTCAATACCATTATAACCCTCAAGCTTGTAATGCTGGCTGCGGGACTGTTCGAAAGAGATACCGCGGCCCTAGAACACAAAGGACTTTTATTTATAGTTGCCGTGGTCGACTTGGAAATCTCTAAACAGACTTCGAACCCAAGTCGGCCGTAGCAAAGACAATCTCTGCGGATGGGGGTTCATGGACGGCTCAGATCTCAAGTGCCTATGCGGCGTCTCCCCACAAACAATGGCCCACCTTCCATATTGCCCCGCATGCCCTATCTCCTGCGCTCTTGCTGATTTATTTACTGCATCAGTGAGCGACTGAGCGGGGTACGCGTAGCTGAGTTTTGGGCTAAGCATATTTAAAATTTTTGCCATCGAAACGCTAAGAAGAAGAACACAAAGGGCAAAGAAGGAACATGGATGGGATTTAGTCAGTGGAAGCGTGACACTCCCTTCCGCTCCACCCAGAGCGGGAGGGGTCATTTGATGATTTTCCATCCGAAAAAGCTTGTTATGTTCCCACTGCTGGGACATATGACTTCTCTCATCGAGATCAATGTTCAAACGCCAGCACATCAAGCTACTAGAATCTGTCAAATTTCTTTAATAAATTTTCAACTTTATCGCATTTATTAAAGCATTGGGTTCAAGGTTGATTGGGAAAATTTGACAGTTTCGGGTAGCTTGAGGTGATGGCGTCTGTACCATAAACCACTACATGACACGTCTTCGAATTTCAGTATTAGGACATATTTTCCTAAACATGTTTGCCCTACTATGTTTTCCTTCACAGTTTTAAATGACTGTGTTTTAGCTGTGGCCATCATCATCCTCACTAGAGTAGCTGTAAAGTAACTGATTATGTTAATACCATAACTTGTAAGTCTTGGCGTTTCTTCTGGAACATTACAACTCCCAGAACGAGTGCCAAACATAGGTCGCATCAAAACGAAAATATCGGAAAAACACCCTCTTATCCTACAAAACACAATAAAATACCGACAAAAGTGTTATACTTCCTGAAACTCCATACAATCTATAAAATTACGAGCGGTCTTGCAAGGGTTAGTAAACGTTTTGTATGCAAAAGGAATAAGGATATCCTTTTAAAGGTGGATGCGCAACTAATACAAGCTATATCCGTATAACGGTAATGTGATCGTAAAGAATGCTTATAAATATATTTGGAACCAGTATTCGGGAATATTTTATTGCGAACAATTTGATGGATTGAATGTTCTTAAATAATACATCATCATCATCTGCCTTGCCTTCCGTACTATGTTGGGGTCAGCTTCCAGTCTAACTAGATGCAGCTGAATACCAGTATCTTACATGAAGCGACTGCCTGTCTGACCTCCACAACCCAGTTAGTACTGGGTAATACGATACCCCTTGGTAAGACTGGTTGTCAGACTTTTTGGGCCACTGACTACCTGTAACGACTGTCAAAGATCTACATGGGCGGTCACCCATCCACAGACCAACCTAGGTAAGCACGGCTTAACCTAAAGATCGACCCGAGCGGCTGTTATTATTTAGTCACGAGCTCCTCCTTTATGTTCTTAAATAATACATAAGGCAAAAACCACAGAACCCACCTCTTTTTCTTCTTGTCGCTGGCACGACAATTTTTATATTTTGTTAGCCCGGAACTTCGTCACTTCCACCGCGTCATCGGTGGACTTTTTTGTATTGATGTTGAATTTGATTCGATGAATATGAATTGAGCAAATGAAAATATTAAAGAGAAATGGATGTACAGGAGCAAGATGACAGCGAGAGCTGGTTGAACGAAGTAAGACCAGACCTAGCGTGGTGTGGCGTGGGCTTCTTCAGTTTTCTCCAGGGCTCGAAGTGATAATAACAAAAAGCACAAAACAATAGTTTCTAAACTTCAAGTGTATCCGATCGCGTTTCCTGCTTCTGTGCGTATCTAAACGCGTTAATTCGACTTAAAAAAAAACGGATACAAAAATTGTGTTTGATTAATCAACAAACAGATTTTTGTGTTAAAACTAGAAAATAAAAGAATTAGTAATTATAAAAACATCTTTCTTTACAAACTATTTTAATAAAGAAATTATCATTTTAATTTAAAAAAAAAATAATTAAAGAGATCGACTTATGAAAAATCATTGATGATAATCAAAGAAATTAATTATCTTGATATTTACGAACCCTGGTTTCCTCCTAATAAAACCCTACTTTACTGCTGATTTCAAGGCTTCTCTCATAGCGAGTTGAGATTATTATCTATTACCTTTCATAAAGATATTCCAAAAAAAACTATTTATTTAAATATTTCTCGGATATGTCAGAATTTATTCTATTAGGCTTGTACATCATGTGGGCAGACGATGGGTTTCGTGCAATGAAAATACACTGGGTGCGATACACTGTTTCTATTAAACTAACAAATTACTTAAGATTACAACTTAACGCAATAACACGGGGCACAATGAATCGGGACAAGTTTCAAGATGTCTCAACTCCTCCGCGATCAGACATTGTCGCCTTCGCCTCGAGTTGAACGTCAGGGCTTTGTAGAAGCACTCTGTGGTGTGGGTAGACTTGTGGGCCGCGTGACTTCACCACCAGCGCATTTGCGATTCATTTTATGTCCATACTAACTACCGGATCCGACATATTTTATTAGCAGTTAGTTTTGCCTGGGCAAAAGCCTCCCACATATCTTTCAGTGCTCAGACCTGGTCGCTCACCGACTAACAAAAAGTGAATAATAGCTATTAATTCAATAGCTTTTTACCTTTAACCCACATTTAACCCCCTCTTTAAGCTACACATATTACGCAAGAAGAATAAATGCCTAACACCCCAGCACCCTCTTTGTTAGAAGTTTCCGTGGAGTTATGTTTGTTTGCTTAGGGCCCGGTTGTTCTTTACTGATCAATGGGGACGTTGGGGGGTATAAACATCGAAGTTTTCACCCCGAGTGGAGTTCTTAGGGTCGAATGTCAAGGTTATAAACTGTAAAATTAAAAGCATTTATTTCAATTAGAGGCACCATCACAGAGACACACGAGAGCAGCGGTGGCCCATTGGTGGAGACCCCGACTTACGAGCAGTAAGTCGTGGGTTCGAACCCAGCCAGGCGCATTACTTTGTGTAAGTTATTTCATCACCACTGCTCTCAAAACGGTGAAGGAAAACATAGTGAGGAAACCGGCATGTACTATAACCAAAAATTCGAAGACATGCGACTTATACCAACCCGCACTGGGCCCGCGGGGTGGATTATAGCCCATTCCCTCTCATAGAGAGGAGGCCTGTGTCCCAGCAGTGGAAATATTAATAGGCTGATTATGCTTATGCTTATGCTTATACACCATTACAGGCACATGTCAGAAAAACAAAGAACGCGAAGCTACGGTCACAAGGCATAATAAATTGTGTAAGTACTATAGTAATTTCCCATTTCAAAGCGAAGATCTCTATGGAGATGAATGGGCAAGAAACTCCATGGACACTCTTTTAAATCAAAACATTGTTACAAAATCTTGGTTACATCATTCATGTTGGAATTATACAGGGTGTAAACAAACCCTTCTGTACATTTAAGTAATTTTACGTAAAAGTTATTGCTGGACATCGACTTTTTTTTTGGGCTGAAAATTCACGTTTTCCGGTAGGACTCGATGGATAGCACTCAAAGCATTTTGCTTATGAATGGATTGAATAGTACTGGTGTCGTGGAAGTATGTAAAGTAAAAAATCTTACATTCAAAAACATGTATTTAAAAAAAACTTGTGTAAAAGTTGGAACTTTGACCGCCAATATCTCCGTAACCAGAAGGTTCCCAGGTATGGTCTAGATTAAAAAAAAGGCCTTTCGGCTATGTTAAGGTTCTATTTACACCCTTTATATACATATATAAATACTGGTATTCAGCTGCATCCGGTTAGTATGGAAACCGACCCCAACATAGTTGGGAAAAGGCTAGGCAGACAATGTGTATGAAAAGCCATTTTTTTCACGAATCGGACACGAGTTTCTTTGGGAAAGTTGTTTGTCAATTTTTTTTTTGTTTTTACATATTATTTATTTATTAAGTAGAGTAAACTAACTAAATACATTATTAATTAAAAACTATTAAATAAACTAACAACAAACTGTAAAAAGGGCATCAAAAAAACTCCTCAACGCTGTCAGTTGGTAATGTGCCCAAGATACTGGCGGCGTTGCCACGTTGTATGGCAACGCTTAGCCTCTGGCCAAAGTAAAAGCCAGTTCTTGGTCACAGGAAGCGTCAACTATACGTTTCGAAATTTCCTTAAACAGTCTATGAGCACTCGGACCCCACGACCCAAGTGTTTCAACCCCAAACGGCTCGAAAATATAGTTACCACAAAGGTTTCTATATTTACGCCGCTTGAGGTTCTCTGTAGCCGCAGCGGCAGCGCCAGCATAGCACGACGAGCTTGGAAGATGTGATGGCGCAAGAGTATCGACGTATGTTGCGTCCGATACTAAGGGTCTACCCATCTTCAAGGAAACAACGACATGCCGTCCGGTCTCTTGACATCGTCACGTGCCAAGCCATGGGGTTCTAAAACAGCTAGAACGCCGACGCTGACAAGAGCTCGTCGGATGATGTCGTTTATGTTCGTGTGCCGTGCAAAACGACCTGCACATCAGCTGCATAACAGGCCGTGGTGACCGAGGTTGTTGACAGCTTTACCACAGTGACAGCGATGAGGAGAACAGCAGGCAGCACCATGGCGTAATGAAGCAGCGAGGTGGAAGGTCGTGTCGTCGCACAATGTGCCTATGCTCGACGACGGCAGTGCGTGAAGCCAAAGACCCGACTCCCACTCACCCACAGCCAGTAGACGCGCACACTCAGCAGTAGTAGCAGACGTGTTCAGTAGATTGTTCTGAACTACTCTGCAGGACGGCTCGTCCCACCGGCTCTGGGAAAATGGATGGTCAGGTTCTTCAGTATTCGGGCAAGCGAGTTTCCAAGCATCGATAGCCTCGGAGAAGCACGGCACTTCAAAATCAACCAGTGTGGAAGCTAGGATATTCCTGATTAATTTTGTTAGTGCCGTGGATCGAGGATATGAAGGCCGGTAAACTAATACTGGAAATTTTGACAATACAGTCTTTTTGTATCAATATGAGAAATTTTACCTCCTTACAAAACCAAATGTCAAACACAACAATTTAACAACTTAAAAAAGATAGTGCTGTCACGAACAAAATGTCTAATCATACAGGTAACTTATAAACACAAACGATGAAATAAATTAAATAAAAACCGCAGCAAAATGCACTTAAGTCATAATCAAATTTGATTAGAAAATAATATTTCAAAATTTTGGTTGGTTTTTGATGTCTGATGAAACGCCTGGTACTAGGAGAACATAACATTTGAAGAGACAGAGATTAAAAAACATGGGAATAATAAATACCAAAGAATCAAGAAGAATAGATGAGGCAACTAGTAACTCCAGGTAACAATATAATTATAATGTTAGTCATTGTTACATGACTGTAATGTCATGTTTGTGCTTAAAGAAATGGGATTTTTTTTCATGGTTATCTTCCATGGTTGAATGTGTAGAGGGTGCTCTTCATCAATACCATCATCCAACCAAAAGACGCGCACTTGTGGATCCACTGGAAATAAATACAAATAGAGGTTGTTATTACCATTTATCAACTAAATTGTTCAGTATAAGCAAAAAATTTAATGTTATTTGATTTTTGCTCAGACATTCATCATTATCATTCTCTTGCCCTTATCCCAATTCATTTGGGGTCGGCGCAGCATGTCTTCTTCTTCCATACTTCTCTATTACTCGTCATCTCATTAGACACCTCCTTTCGTGCCATATCATTCTTCACACAGTCCATCCATCGTTTCTTTGGTCTTCCCCTATTCTTATACTCATCCAAAGTTATATTCAAAACTTTCCTCACGACATTTTCCTCATTCCTTCGCATCACATGCCCATACCATTACATTTGCCATTCTTTGATAAAAATAACAGATAAAACAGAATTTCAATCTGTTGCCTTTTTTTTCATCTCTTCTACAATGCAACAAGCGAAATTTCTCTTGTGGCCTCTCTTCAATTCAAAGTACAGCCTTTTTATTTTTTTGTTACAGTTTAAACAACTTACGTTACGTAATAACAGAGAGACCTAAATGGAAAGTTTTTAAAAAGAAAGAGTGAGTCGTTATCTATGTTTCTGTAAATTATATAAAATTCCATACTACAAAAATTTCATACGCCGTCAAACGCAAAAGTTTGGCTAGTTTAGAATTAAGCCACACCTCTCTCCGTCAATACGAATCAAATTCGTATTCCACTTGTTAGAAGCAGCTTTATGATGCGTGCGATATTTTAAAGCCATGTCTTTATTTCAGAGTGGTGCCTTTAGAGCCATACCGTTCAGCGAATAGATGCCTTTGCGGCAACATTGGACCTTGTAAACAAAAAGTGACACCAAAAGGAGTAATTTTACATTATCCTCAAAAGTAAGATATTTGTCACTTTGTTTTCTGTTTCAGTATGGAAATAAAGAGGTATGTTAATGATCTTCTCTGTGCAGTATCCACGTTTTTCTGCTATATCAGACGTTACCTCAAGGCGCATCCACACTTACGCACGTGCACGAACAACGCTTCGCGTGCATCTTAGGAATATGGTATGGACTCCTTTGGACATGTTCGCGGTAGACGCGCTCGCGTCCTATGTGAGGCGTCAACGGTTTGCGTGCGTTCACTGTACGTGCGCAGGTGTGTATCCGCCGTGTGTTCAATTTTTAATTTCCGTTCCATCCAAATATTTTTTGCACTATACATCTTTCTTAACACCGAGTTTCCACAATGTTTTGGAAAGCACGTTAAGCCGTTGGTCCTGGCTGACATAATTATGTGTATCGGAAGGTCGCAGGTTCAAACCCTGCTCGCACTAGAATTTTTCTTTCCATGTCAAAACAGCCCTACGCAGGGTTTGCGTAAAAAATATTAAAATCTGCCTAGCCTTTTCCCAACAATGTTGGGGTCGGCTTACAGTCTAACCGGATGCAGCTGAATACCAGTATTTTACATGGAGCGACTGCCTATTTGACCTACACAACCCAGTTAGTACTGGGTAATACGATACCCCTTTTTAAGACTGGTTGTCATCTTACATTAAAAACATGTATTAAAAAAAAAACTTGGAACTTTGACCCCCAATATCTCCGTAACTAGAAGGTCAGGCCCAGGTATGGTCTAGAACAAAAAAAAAATGATCACAAAGACGGGGAGAACAAGTGCCTTTCGTCTATGTTAAGGGTCTATTTACACCCTTTATGAGAAGGTTCTAAGAATGACCAATTGGTGTTATTGCTTTATTGATTGGATTATTTAATTAAAATCTCAACACCCGTCCATACAAACACTACACACACCCACAAACCAACACTCACAATCACCTCAAAATACACACACAAACACAACACACATCACATCAACTTTTTGGAAATTCATTTTTTTTATTTATTATTTCTGTATACGATTAACTGAAATGTCCAACTATTGTTAATACAGCTCATAATTCTACGAAGAGAACTGGGACTTGAAATACAGGCCCAGCCTAACTCATGCTCATATTTATTTTTTGTGCTTAATTCTTACTGCATTTAAATACTGTTCAATATATTATATTTTTAAGGAGCAATAAATAAACTTATCATTATTATTTCGTTATCCAGGAAGAAAAAATTCGGCGTATTCAGATTATATGGATTACCTAAATTTCAGAAGAGTTATTTCAGCAGGTGTGTATTACTTTTTGCAGCTTTATAGCATTATTTGTAACTGTAAAAATAGCTTTAAAATATTTACATTAAAGCTTGACATAGCATTATACAAATAGTTAATAAATACAATGTAAGATCGATCATTTTGCTTAATTTCACTACAGCCTAAGGGCTCATTTAAGAAGACCACAATAAATTCAAAGATATGGCAAAGTATACGTTTACGGAGAACCGATTTCTATGCGCGATTGCTTAAAAAGTAGCGATACTCGCGGCATCGCACGCGGAGTCGCACACGCAGTTACACGCCCCGCATCTCCATAAACAACACCGTATACGTACCGTCTACGCGTGTGATAACACAGGCTGCACCCTCTCCGTAAACGGAAAAAACGCGCAACTCGCCGCGCGACCTGCCGCACAATGTGCCGCGTTTCTGTAAATAAGCCCTCGAGGTACTATTCCGAAGGAGACCTTAACCGCAACCGCAAACCGAAGCGGCTAACCAGCTCAAACACTGAGGGCGGTTTCACATTAGCGTATTTTCAGCGCGTATTAACGCGTTTAGGCGCCTTTGGCAAAAGGCGCAACTTGTACAAGCGTTTATAAGCTCGTATAAACGCGAACCGCGAAAGATGCCACACCGTGCGAATACGCACGTGTTCTCGCGTTTGTTTTTTGTACCGCAGAATGTAGCGCGCCTGTACACGCGCCGAAAAATACGCCAGTATGAAACCACTCTAAAAGCTAGAAACTAGTAGTGTCGCTGTGGACTGTCACAGCGATTCACCGGAATTGTACCTTTAGTGTAACTAGTGTCATACAACTGGCATATATAAGGCGTTCGTTGGTCAAAAATACAATGTACAGTCGAACAATATATTTGATATACAGGCAAAATTCATGTCCCGTTTGGGCGCTTTCGTTTTTACTATTTAAAGGTGGCGTAATTGAATTCTCATCATCACAACATCCTTGTAAAATAGTTGCACGGCTGTATACCAAATAATTTGCTCGACTGTACCTGCCTACTTTGTAACGTAAACTTAACGTATTTTTTAATTCGAAAATTGCTGTCTGAACGTGACATATCTTGATAAAAAACGCCTTCTATGTGCCTCCATCGAATCTTGTTTGGAATGATAAGCAGCTAATGAATCTATGTTTTTTTTCACTCCCAGATTTGCGTGGAAGGCTCTTTCCAGTGCTTTACCATTCCAAACAAGAATCAACGCGAATATAAACATAAGCCTGCCATTGTGGAATGCAAATAAAGTCACCAAAGCTGTAAAGTCGATGAAAATAAATCCACCCTCAGGACGTAGCAAACTAAAGAATTTTTGAGTCGCTGAATCCTATGAAGAATCCGGCTAAAAGGGTAAACATAAAATCCGCGGATTTTATGTTCATGCCGTTTCGAATGTCATAAGGTAAGTGCACACCAAATTCAAACGATAGACTTTTTTTTAATAGCTACAATTTTCTCAAATGGCTGGGCTAAGGCCTCCCACTTCCAAGTACTCTTCGCCTGTGCCACCTCGAACCAGCCTTCGTGATGCGCGTCTAGGGGCCGTTAATCTTCAGGAACCGTCATTATACATGCAATTCACGTAATCCGTCCAATCTCATTTGGGCCTGGCAACTTTTTCTCCTACGTCTTTCTTATTTTTGAGCCAAGCCACACGTCTTTTTTTTTTAATTCAAGTAAAAGGCTTTGTAGCATATGTAGCCGAGTGCAATTAGCGAAGAAATACTCAAAAGGTAAAACGAAGTTAATAGTGGTCTGATTTTCACAGGAGAAGAAAAATAAAAAAAAACCGATTATGAATAACTTGAAATTCGTTGAATTTATATTTTGGCGTAATAGTGTGACCTGTGTGAATCCACGAAACGCCAATTTGGTCTGTATTTTTTTCCATTGTTGTCGATATTAATTTCAACTTCTTTTATTTATTTCTATACAAATCAATTATATTTTTAAATATTCCTTACAAAAAACAATATAAAAAATTGTAGCCCACCGGTATCGGGAACAGGGTCCAAGCTACCGGCGGTCAGGGCTCCAGAGAGAGGAAACTCCTAACAATACGAGCCGTGTCCAGGAGTACCGCTTTCTGAATCAAGCCCTTGATCCAGCTCTCTAACGAGAGTCTCCTCAGGTATTGGTCTATTTTTTTTTTTTTTTTTGTTTATTTATTTTGTTACTTATTAATTACATTTTAAAATGTTCCTTAAAAAAAGCCATATAAAAAACATTTAAAAATATGAAAAATAGTGGTCCGCCGGTATCGGGAGCAGGGTCCAAGCTACCGGTGGTTAGGGCTCCAGAGACAGGAACGTCCTCGCAATGCGAGCCTTATCGAGGAGTACTGCCTTCTTAATCAGGCCCTTGATCCAACCGCCTAAGGAGAGCCTCGAAAGATGGTCGTCGAGGCTCTTGGCTATAAGGCCGTTGGCCGTCACAACGATCGGCACAATGATAGCCGAGTTCACATTCCACATGTCGACAACCTCGTGAGCCAAGTCGAGATATTTTATTTGTTTCTCTTTCTCAGCTTTCACGAGGTTCTCGTCATGCGGGATGGTAATACCGACTATCATTACGAGGCGCGCTGATCGGTCTATCACTAATATGTCAGGCTTATTGGCGACAATAGTCCTTTCAGTAATGATAGACCGATCCCAGTACAACGTGACATGGTCTTTCTCGAGAACTGGGTCGGGCACATACTTGTAGTACGGTACCTCAGATTCCACAAGTTTATATTTCAAGGCAAGTTGCTGGTGAATAATCCTGGCTACTTGGTTGTGCCTGTGCAAGTACTCGCCGTTAGCCAGACGAGAACAATCAGAAATAATATGTCTGATGGACTTACCGGGACGGTGGCATGCCCGACACACGTCAACCGTCCCGTCCTTCATAATATATTTCCGGTAGTTGTTCGTCAACATAACTACGTCCGTAATAGCACAGACAAAACCTTCAGTTTCCCCAAAGAGGTCGCCAAAACGGAACCAGAACACGGACGCTAGAAAATTTACATCAGGCCCATGAAGAGACCGGTAGAAGCACCCGTGAAACTCCTTGCCTTGCCATACTTCCTTGCGGTCATCGGTAGTAAGTACTACAGGTTTGCGCCAGTTTTCTTTAGCTATGGACAGCGGGGTGAGTCCCTTGTCCACTGCGACCACATCTCGGTGCATCACGCGCGTTTTTCCTTTGATACCGACGACGGCACTGCTAAGATGGTAGCAAAATTGTATGAATTCTAAATACGCGTTTTTCCAGTTGCCGGCCATGGCGACTGCTGCCTATACTTTGTTAATATATTTTGCCTTTATCCTTGCCGGGTCGTTACTATGTAACTGCCAGTGTCGCTGCCGTGCGGGCCGGCCAATGGAAAAACGCTCGAAAGCCGTTGAGATTTCACATGTGGTGGCTTTATAGCTAATATCTAGCTACCTATTTAGTTTCGATAAAGAACATGTATCAGACAGATGTGGTCATATTTAAGTAACCGTTTTTCGACCATCAAACTTAACAATTTTTTCAAACTAACATCATAATCGCGAAAAAATATTCCGCCGTCCCAAACAAAATTTCGATACCTACTCGATTCGAATGGGACAACTGATTACACCTTTCTGATGTATGTTATAATTTTGTACAAAATATAGAAGAGCTAGAAGTTCAAATTCAGTTTAACATTTGAAAGGATGTCCCGTTTAGTGGGCCAAAGTAGAGGTAACCTGTTCAAAGTGTAAGGGTTATCCGATTACTATAAAGGATTATGTTAAAAGAGTTACCGTTTTATTTAGTAAATACAAAATTATTACAAATAATCATATCTTATTGTGTTCATAATTTACTTTTGTTACAGTGATAAATCCCCGACACACAGAGAATTTCCTACACGGAGATTGGATCAGATTTCATGGGATTCCCTATTTTCCAGGTAATATCTGCTGGCTAAAAGTGCTGGGGATATCCTTAGAATTATTCCAGTTTTTTTTAGTACGATTCGGTCAACTCAGTTAGACGTGCGAGGTAATTCAGTACCTACCACACACAAATATAATGCTTTTCATTTTAGAAAATCAACATTCATTGTGTTATTTATGTGGACGAACAGACCAATATTTCAATACAATATGACGATTACGAATTACAATCAAAATCCTTCCTCAAGTGATACAAATGTGTTAAGCAATTGGGGTGCTTTTCTCGTGCAAATGACTTGTTTTCATGAAGCGGCTTCCGTAGCGCATCCCCTGAAATAATACGGTTGACAAGAATTTAGACATGATAATTGAGAGTGACCAAGTGGTGGCCAAGGTAAGGTAAAAGACTCGTCCGTCTCCGTCCTAAAGCTCGTTGGATCGACGATATCGTCAAAGTCGCGGGAAACACCTGGATGAGGGACGCACAGAACCGGGAAGTAAGGCAGAAAAAAGGGGAGGTCTATACCCAGCAGTAGGTGATTCTGGGCTGATAATTATGATGATGATGACATGATAATTAATGTGGCTTAATTTGGCTTCTTTTAGGAATTACGGGAGTAGTTGCTGCTCCATTGTAGATAAACCTAAATGGAAAGTTCGTGAGTTATTGTCCAACGAATTGATGTGGCCAAGTAGCCTGGGGCTCCGATTTAAACGGTATGTGATCCAATTTTTTTTTTGTTAGCCTTTCAGGCGTCTTACTGCAAAGACCTCTCTTTCTTTTTTCAAACCTCTCTATCGTGTGTGATCTCTGGCAATATTCGCCCCGATAACATGATCAGATCGTCACGCCACCTTTGCGACGGTTATTTCCTCAATTTTGGCGTCCTGTGTTTTTTTTTTGTAAATGGCATCTTGCAGTTCAACTTAGGAAGCTTAACCGCCGACTAGCCTGTGGTTGCCTTGAGTGTAAGGCCTCCAGCCAGGGCAAAAAAAACTTACAAACTAAGCGACTACACGCTAAGGGTACCCTGTGGGGTACTAGCCTCAACTTAGGGCGTTCCTGGGTTAGGACAGCAAAGGGACAGGCTGGATCTGAGTGATGTCATTATTTGGCGACTGATTTTGGACTACAGGCTCAGCCATGCGGGTTGGCACGAGCAAGGAAAGGGGGTGTCGCGACGGGCCTCGACGGTAAAGACAGAATGTCCTGTGTGTTATGATCTATGCCCACTTCTACCTAAATCTCTGTTATACCAAAAATTGGTTAATTCCACATGAATTCCCAAAAAGTGAGTACACACTAGGGCATTTTCCCCAGCATTACAATGAAACATTTTCACTCAAATTGGCTTGTTTTTTTTAAAATCATGTCACCAACCAATAACACCTCTTTCTAAACCTTATGGAATTACAGACATTATAAGTATGTCTATTCTATTAAACTTTCTTTCAGACCAATAGTACCCGGCCCCCCGCCCCCGACGTCGGCTTCCCCCTTCGACGACCGTTGTGAATCAAGAGTCCGTTTCGCCATTAAATATTATGTAATGTTATTTTAATATTATCATGTATAATAATAATATTATAAGTTACTTTTATATTTTTTTGTTTTATTTAGCATTTTGTTGCATGGCATGTAAGTTCTGGGTTCTATTCCCAGGTCGGGCAAAATGTTTTTGGGTTTTCAATCAAGAATTTCTCAGTACCAGCCTCGGAGTCTGGGATAGTGCTCGGTTGATGGCAATAGGCTCGCCCCCTACTACATGAGACTTAAACACAACTGGCGAAATTTGGGTATACTATTAGGTACCTCTGCCTAACCCTTCTGGGATTACAGGCATGGCGTTTTGTTATATTATGTAAATCACATACTATGTTATTATCATCATCAGTTTTTTACAATAATAATGCTGCCAGTCTTTTACCAACATTATCTTAACCACCAAATACCGACAACAACCACAGGAAATAATAAACCCATCTTAAAAATCACAATGCTAAAAGCACGTTCAGACAAAATCCGCAATAGTTCAAGCAAAGGCAATTTGTCCCATAATCTGTAACAATGAGATACCCTTAATACGGAGCTGGTGTCTTTGACATGGGTTCTGACAACACGGTGGAATCTAAGAAGTGCTACACATAGGTTCGGGTCGGTCTTATTTGGCACAACCGAACGGTAAAATCTAGAGGGCGGCGTTGTTGGGGAAAATTCGAGTAATTGTATAGTAAAAGTAAGATGGCGCCTTTAGTTCTGATTTTGACCATGCGCCAAACCATTTATTTAAAAACAAACACAATTTCATTGCAAACTCAAAGCATTTATTTCAATTAGACCGTTACAGGCAATTTTGAAGGTCGAAAACAAAAGGATAAAGGTACAGTTCCAAATCCTTATACGACTATCGCCATCATTGCAGTCGAAAGAGGTCCACTACTGGACATAGACCTTTCCCAAGTGACGCCACATTGACCGGTCCCATGCGAAAAATATATTTATTTATTAAAATTTCAGGAATAAGTAAAAATATCCGTACACTGGCGGATTTAATGCCTTGAGTCTTAATACCTTAAATTGTGTGTATTTACATTTACGTTTGAGAAAAAGACGCTCGGCTTAACACCAAAAGTGTCAAGCCGACCCGAACTTAATTGAGTGCGGGTAGATGACGAACGAAGTTTGCCGAATAAAAGTCGGATGTGGTTAGTACTTGCTTCAAGGCAGCTTTTTTGTTCAACTTTGCCGGATCGATGTACCGACCCGAACATATGAGAACAGCTCCCTTTAAAGGAAATGATTTATTTCTAACAAAGATTCTCCTAGTGCACTTATTGTAAAGGTTTTCGAAATTGCCGAGAATTGAGGTCGAATACCGTATGGGTGCAGAATTTTGGAAATGATTAATGGGAACATCTGTTGATGGAATTTCTGTGTATTGAGCCGTTCTTTCTTTGGGTGCAAAACAGGAAAGATACGAAAGGGCAGAGAAATAAGAAAAAGAGAAAAATTTAATCCGCTCGTGTAGGTACCGTCAGCAACAAAAAAAGTACATTAACATTTATTCTTGTACATACCTCCATAAATAAATAAATAATTATTGACACAACATATTATTGTGAAGACCAAGGTTTTAAATTCTTTTTTTTTACGACTGATATTTAATGGCTTTTTTATTTTTTTTATTTAATAGTTTAAATAAATAACTGAAGAACTAGTGCATAAAGCTGTTTTGACATGGAAAGAAAAATTCTAGTGCGAGCAGGGTTTGAAACTACGACCTTCCGATTCAGTACACCGGATGTCTTAACCAATTAGACCATCGCACCCTGCACTAACCCCCACCCCCACCCTGAACTAGTGCATAAAGTTTAAGTAAATAAATTAAGAGTAGAATTGTAAGGATTCTGCATCTACCTTATTTAATAAATAATTTTAGATACAGGGTTATAAAATTAGTCTATCCGACATTTTATCTAATAATCTTAATAACTTAGACATCTTTACATAGTATAAAACAAAGTCGCGCCCGCTGTTTGTACGCTTAGAACTTTTAAACTACGCAACGGATTTTAATGCAGTTTTCATTAATAGATAGAGTGATTCAAGAGGAAGGTTTATAATATGTATTTTGCACCCGTGCGAAGCCGGGGCGGGCCGCTAGTTAAGAAATAAACAAACACTATTTCACCCACACAAATGAAGCTTCTCTTTATTTGTGCACTTGTAAAATAAATAGATTATTCCCAACTCCAAGAATAAATTAGGTTCTGAAAAAAAAAAAAACATTTCGTCGAATTCTACCAAAGCACAATAGGGTTGGCTCATTACGCCGACAACGAAGGGTTTGCTTTGCAGTAGCAACGAAGAAATTCTTTAAAATATCTCTGGAAATGAAGTGAGAACAGAAAATTAACAGAAAACGAAGATTTTTTTTTTTATTTTTCTGCAGATCTTTGTAGGGTAAAGAAGACGGTTTTGTATTTTATTTAGTAAGGAGTTAGTTTTTAAATTGTGAAGCCTCATTTGCAAAGCCCCGGGGTAAGAATATCTTTTATTTTTAATGTTGCCCCATACTAGGAATTTCTCCTGTATCGTGGGTGCGTTTATAAACATTTAAACTCACATTCACAAAAGACCCGGAACAACTACCTGTAGGCCATACAAATATTTGTTCCGTGCGGGAATCGAACTCGCGACACACAGCGCAGCAGTCAACCGCTCAGCCACTGCGCCAACCGCCTGCAATTGAAGATTGTTTGTCAGACTTGTCGGGATTCTAACAACTGTCAAAAATTTACAAGTGCCAGCCGGGACCAACGACTTACTAGACGTGCTTTAACAAGGCACGGAGGTAGGGGTGTCTTTGACGTGTAAAGAATGGCCACCCATCAACCGACCGAACTCGACAAGCACAGCTTAACCTTCAATCGATCAGTGAGGCTGTTGTAATTAAGCTGCAATTTTTTTTTTTACAATTTGTAGTTAAATTTTATTCCTCCTTCTAAAAGCTTCTATACGAAATCAATTAAAACTTGCTTATTAGTTAAGACGTACCCTATTTGCTTTCGCTCTAATCGTCTGCCTTAATCGGAAGTTAGATTACTTAAAACTTTAATATTAGTTCACAGGTAAGTAGGACAAGTATATCTAGCAAATTCGACTTATATCAAGATTCTATTTTTGGTAAGCGTGTCGGTGGCTTTTTTTAAAATAATATTTGCCATCGTGGTAAAAAGATAAGCCAATCGACAGAAGCCAGAACTGTTAGAGTGGTACGGTTGGCGCAGTGGTTGAGCGATTGGCTGCTGCCCTGCGAGTCGCGAGTTCGGTTCTTGAACGGAACAAATATAAAGGCTGTAACAAAACCTTTAACAAAGCTAGAAGGCACTTGTTCTCTCCGTCATTGCGATTTTTTTTTGTTCTAGAGCATACCTGGGAACCTTTTAGTTTCGGAGATATTGGGGGTCAAATTTCCAACATTTTCACAAGTTTTTTTTTAAATACATGTTTTCAATGTAATATTTTTACTTTAAACACCTCCACGACCCCGTACTATTCAATCCATCCACAATCTTTTTAGTGCGATACATTGAGTCCTACCGTAAAACGTGGTATTTCACCCAAAAAAAAGTCGTTTCCCAGCAATAATTTTTGCGTAAAGTTACTTAGTTTGATGTACACAATACTTGGTTGACGGCTTCGTGAAGGGTTCGTTTACACCCTGTATGTATGGCCTACAGGTACTTATTCCACGGTATTGGTGAGCACGCGCACATTTTGTTCATGTTTCCTTGAGCGAGTCCACCGAAAGAAACATTTGTTATACACACCATTGGAATTCCGCCTTAATGTCTACTTATTTGGAGAAACTAAAGTGGGTCACACACGCACGAGTAGGCACGGCTAGACGACCTTTTTTGTCAATTAGATCTGACTCATAAAAGTTGCCAGAAGTTCTATATAATTAGGTTTACACATGGAGAAGAAGATCATCGACATAATTATTATGTTTTTACTAAAGAATTTTATGAAACAGTTCTAATAAATTGTCAACGCCAACTTAAAGGATGAACCCATTTGGATACATTATACGTCGTAAGATGTGTCTTTGTAGCACAAGTGTCACTGGTTCCACTCAAATTAAAAAAGGCGCCCTATTGTGTGGTTGGAATTTTTTTCTTCCAAACCTTTCTTTTAGGGTATCAAAGTCAGCTTCCAGTCTAAACGGATGCAGCTGAATACCAGTATTTTACGTGGAGCGACAGACTATCTGACCTAGTATCTAGTACTGGGTAATACGGTACCCCTTGCAAAGACTAGTTGTCAGACTTTTGGGCCACTGTAACCACCGGGCACGGGCATGGGGCACCTGTAACGACTGTCAAAGGTCTACTAATTAATGCCGGGACCAACGGCTTAACGTGCTTTCTGAGGCATGAAGGAAAAGATTTAAAAAAAAAAAATTAAAAAAATGTAACGTGATGTGTGTGTGGGATGTGTGCAATGTGTGTGTGTATGCGTGTGTCAGTGTGTGTGTATGCGTGTGGGTGTGTGTGTTTATGCGTGTGTGTGTGTTATAATGTTAGAAAGTAATTCGAAATTCGAATAAAAAATCGTATAATTAAAAATTGCATTGCCTGCGAAATTTTTAACATTACTAAACTAAGTAGCTGACAATAAAGATATAAAACATTTTCCCTGTCTTAGATCTTAGGAAATCTCCTGTCAAAAAATAGCTCAAATCACGAAACCTGAAAGAATGAATGCTTTGTTCGAAAGTGGAACAGCTTATTCCGATACTTATAATCATGAGAGCCAAGGGAAAAGCTGCTAATCTACGTCCCAATAAACTAAATTGTCCCTAAGTATCAAATATGTTAGTTAAGTTTTCACAAGAGGTGGTCGTAATTCACGATAAAGGTTGGCTCAGGGATTAATAAGTAAAATACGAGTTTATTCTGTGAGATATTTACGGGTAGAAGGTTAAATACCTAATGAAGAATGGATTCATTACATAATTATTTCAGGGCAGTATTGGATTTTAATAGCTAATTTGGATATATAGGGTGACTGGTAATTAGTGACCGATACTTTTACACGTGATTGTACTCATGATAACAAAGAACTTTCCCAAATATTTTAAGTTTTACTCATTCACTTTTATCACAATAACACAAAACAGCCGTATGAAACTCAACCTATCAGCTGTTAGCCCGTTTGTTCTATCTCATTACTATCGTACCGTGCATCAGTGGGTAGGCAGAACACCTGTGAAGCTCGCAAGCCGCTCCGTAACTTTTATTGTGATTAAATTGAATGAGTATAAAAAATATTTCTTTGGGAAAGTTGTTTGTTATAATGAGTACAATCACGTGTTTAAGTATCGGTCACTAATTACCAGGCACCCTATATTTAGTGTTTTATGGTAGTACTTAGGTTGTAGAAAGCTACTGGAGAAATGTGGGTGGGTACACTGTGGGTTCAATTTTGTTTAACCCTTCAGGAAAAACAGGCTTGATGTTATTACTTTTCTACTGCTTTTCAGAAAAAATATTATTATAGAGTTTAATGCAACAGAAAAAAGTATCATTTTAAGCAATTTTATATTTAGCAGTGATACTCTAGTGGTGTGACCGTTGGACTGCATTGTCATAGGTTTCAAGTTCGAACCCAAGGCGAACACTTCTGATTTTTCGGATTCAATAATAATTTATTTTATTACCACTGCACTTTGACTTCCTCGTTGGTGTAGTGGTCGCAAGCACGACTGCTGAGCATGAGGTGCTGGGTTCGATTCCCGGGTCAGGCAAAGTGTTACTGGGTTTTTCATCACGAATTTCTCAGTCAGCCACGAAGTCTGGATTTGTGCCCGGTTGATGGCAATAGGCTCGCCTCCTATAACATGGGACTTAAACATAACTGGAAAAATGTGACCTTACTAATGAGTACACCTCGGCCTAACCGTTTAGGGATTACAGGCGTGATCTTATGATACAACTGCCCTAAAAAATGTGAAGGAAAACAGCGTTATGAAACCGACAAATCGGAGATATTATGTGACATCCGCCAACTGGGCCCACGTATGGATTATGGCCCACTATGGGATCTTCCTTTTACTGATTATTCTTAAGCTGCGATGTCGCACATTCACGTTTAACAATATAATACCCCGATAACATCCTTCGTACAATATCTATAAACATTAATCATTTATAGCAGGAAAAACGTACTTAAAAACATAAATTTCGCCCAAGCCTCAACTCTTGCGCAGTTGCTGTCAAACTTAAGCCATATTAAGGCAGTAAGTTTAAGTTTTATACCGCTACGAACAAGCGGCTTGAGTAACATACGGAGGGAAAGATGGGCGATCTTTGATTTGGATTTTCTTCATAGTTTTGCGGGAAAAGTTTCCTCAAAAAAGGTTTATCATCGTCATCTGCCTAGCCTTTTCCTAACTATGTTGGGGTCGGCTTCCAGTCTAACCGGATGCAGCTGAATGTCAGTATTTTACATGGAGCGACTGCCTGTCTGACCTTCAAAACCCAGTTAGTACTGGGTAATATGATACCGCTTGGTAAGCCTGGTTGTCAGACTTTTTGGGCCACTGATTACCTAACGACTGTCAAAGATCTACAAATGACACCCGTGAAAAAAAGGTTATTAGTGTTTTATGGGGTAGCTCGAAAAGTTTTATGGGAAAATGTGGTGTTTAATTTTAATATTACCTTTGGCCACGGCCTACAATTTCTAGCGATACATGTCTTGCGACAGCGACTGCGGAGAAAAGAAATGGAAGAAGTCATATCGCCAGAGGTTGTGAATGGGGTCTTACAGTAAAAGTGGCACTGGCGAATTCTCAGTCCATCTAAGAAGTGTACGTGGTTCCGTATGTCGAATAACTTCACACCTGCATTTCGACAAAAAATATACAATTCTAAAAACATCTTGTGGTGAAAAATGGATGTATCCGTATTTACCTAATACACTTTTGCCAAATAACAGAACAAAGCTGAATGAAAATCCGATATATTTAATTTTCTCATTCAAATGATTGTAAATAAAAAAATTCAAACCATTTATTTTCACATGCATTCATAAAATTAATACATAAAAATAGCGCTCAATCTTTTTCTTCATTCAGGTCTTTGTCTGGTAGTGGACCCACACCTAGGCCTCTCTTCCATTCTAGAATTTTCAACGGTAAAGTAGATGTTTTTCATTTGTCGAGGTTTTAAAAATATATTATTATTATTATAAGCCTATATTGTCCCACTGCAGGGCAAAGGCCTCCGTTCCCTCCTTCCACATTTCGGTCTAGTGCGATTGTAGGCCAATCCTTTGCGAAAGAATCCAGCTCATTAAAAATATAGGCTGTGCAATTTACAGTCTCAATTATATTATTATCAAATCTCCATTCGAATATAATGGTCACAAAGTACATTAATAAATCAACTAGAAAACCAAACTTGGTTCCACTCAAAGGTCTAAATTGGTATTTAAAATTCTAAAATCAAATCGGAACAATTGAAAGGCAAAAGTGGTATTATTCAAAAATACTTACTTTCGTTCAAAGACTTTGAATTTCAAAGTTTTTGATTGTTTGTTTAACAACGTAAACATGACGGATTGGAAAGTTTGAAGAGCTCATTAGTCTGTATAAATATTGTATCGTTTATTTTTCTTTTTGTATTAAGTACAAAAGTCAAGGAGGCGTTTCCATTTCTACTTGGAAAGTTGTTCTGAAATTTAGAATTGATTAGCGTCATATTTTTGAAGTTGATTGCTAATAAGGTCATTTGGCATTTTTCTTTGACGACAACTAGTAACTATTATGAATAAAGGGTTATTCAATATAACAAGAAGCAGGTATATCAAAATAGTAGACATTTAAGGAAGGACAGATAAACCTACTTCTAAGTAATTAGTAATTTAAGTAAATTTTTAAATTAATTAAAAAAAATAATTAACTGAAATTATTTTTGATCCAAATACTTAATTCAATTTCTTCTCAAAGGAAACAAATCCCGAGCTCGCTTCGCTCGCTCTTGTTGTCGTACTTTCAGGCCATTGACTACTTGTAACGACTGCTAAAGATCTGCAATTCACAGCCAAGACCAACGACTTAACGTGCTTTCCAAGGCACGGAGGAAACTCGGTATGTAATGGGTGGTCACCCATCCACGGACTAACCTAGACAAGCGCGGCTTAACCTGAAGAGGCTGTTAATATTTAGCCACGAGCTCCTCGAGTGTATATGTATGTTGTAAGAAAAATGTTCGTCAGTATTTACGTCCTTATGTTTCTATGTTTGCTGACTCCGGATAGTAAATAAAATACCCAGGTTTTGCACACCATAGCGAAATTATTTTATGTTTATTACCCGTTTATAGGCTTGGTTTTAGCTAAAGATTTCTTAGTGGATATCGTGCTCCGTCGAGTCGTGACAAATTATTTAGTAGCTTGCTTTGTGAATGCATACCTAAATGAAATAAGTACTGAGACACCCGGAGGTTTGCACACCTATCCAAAACCTGCCGTAGAGAATCGGGCAGTGAAATATTTCACATTTTAATTATTATGACAATTTAAGCACTTTTAGTAGAAGCCCGAAAGTCTGACAACAAGGCTTATCGTATTACGCAATGTCTGAGTTGCGGTTCTCAGATAAGCGTATGCGTATGAGGAACAGAAGTTCCTTAGCACCCGAGAAACGGGAGGATCCTCCAACCAAACGGGTGTTGCGTGGGCTACTGCCCGACAGTTGTTGTCGGGTTTTTCTGTATGGTCTTAAGTCGCGGATGACTTTAATAGGGCGAATTAGAATTTTGATGTTAGTTCTTCTTTTATGTTGTAGCGGCATCGCCGCCAATCTACGAAGCGACCCACAGCGCGGTGTTTGGGTCACAGGTCGGGTAGCATCAGTTGTCTTCGTCGCAACACGCGGACCTTTCTCCAATGTTTTGTTCGCCGTTACGCAGGACAGACTTTATAAATTCTTTTAGGCCTTCTTGCAAATACAACTTTTAAGTGATTGTTTAGATTTTTACTTAGTTCATGAACACCCACAATGTCATAGATGGCGCTATAGTACTTTTTGTACTATGTTGCTGTTGTACTTTACTTAATCTCTATACGGGGTGGGAGAAATACTGGTATTCTACTGCATTTGCTAGTTAGATAATGTAGCATTTAAGATGGGTTCAAACGTGAGAGCAGCGGTGGCTCTGTGGCGGAGACCCCGACTTACGAGCAGTAAGTCATGGGTTCAAACCCAGCCAGGCGCATTACTTTGTGTAAGTTATTTCATCACCACTGCTCTCAAAAACGGTGAAGGAAAACATCGTGAGGAAACCGGCATGTCCTAGAACCAAAAATTCGAAGACATGTGACATCTACCAACCCGCACTGGGCTCGCGTGGTGGATTATAGCTCATTGAGAGGAGTTTTGCGTCCCAGCAGTGGGAACATTAATAGATTGATTATGCATATGCTTATGCTAAACGTGGACGTCGGTTCAAACAAAGTACAAAAACGCTTTTGTTTTTCTTTTTATTTAGATTTAAAAATAAATCAGTAAAATAAGAAACAAAACATAAAAACCTAGAGGGTAAAAACCTGAAAAATAAAATTTATTTTTAATTAAGTTCGGTGTGTCCATAATTACAAGCAAAGTCCTCTTCATAATTATAACAAAAAACAATAATAATTAAAGAAAATGACGTCAAGTCAGAAAGTTCTAAAAGGTATAAAAAACTTATAAACGTTACCCCGGGAAGCTTTCCTTTGACTTTACCATGCATTAATTACGCAACTAAAAGTCTTGATTTATATTTTTTGCTGCAGTTGTTTACCTTGCGTACTTACTTTATTTAAAACTTCGACGCTTATTCTATACGTTAGTTTGCTAAGGGACTGGTTTTTAGGGTTCTGTACCCGAAGGGTAACTCACGGGACCCTACTACTAAGCCTCCACTGTTCCTCCGTCCGTCTGCCTGTGAGTGGAATGTATCTCATGATCTGTCATAGTTAGACAGTTAAAATTTTGACAGAATGTGTATTTATATTGCCGCAATAACAACAAATAATATATTATTGTTATTTTTTTGTTTTTTTTTTTTTTATTATTTGTAAGTACCTACTACGATGGTATGGAACCCTTCATGCGTGAAACTGACTCGCACTTGGCCGGTTTTTAATAATAGTTTTAAGAAACTAAACGCGAATGAAAATCGTAATCAGTTTTAGAATAAATACGTCAATTTTAAAGACACCACTTTTTTAAAATAAGAGGGCCTGAAAAACCAGTACCCTAGCAATAACAACACGTATCTACCTAGGTTACAATAGCTATAGGTAAATATTGCTGTTATGTCTGTGCAGCTAGTTTAATAAACGTTAATTCCCCCAAAAAACATATTATATACTCAGGTTTTCAAGACAAGACCTTAATCACACACAAAAGTTATTCAACATGTCATCGAAATCAATCACCTCTGTTATTCCGAATGGGGTTAGACAGAGCTGTACTATTAGTACACCCATATTTCACCAGTTATGTTTATAAGTCCTACGTAATAGGAAGCCGGCTTTAGAAGCCAGCGTTTTGGCATCAAACGGGCACAATTCCTGACTCCGTTCTGCTACAGAGACATTAATTTTAACCTTGATAAATTACGAGTTTGAAAATACCCCTGAAATCAATAAAACATAGTATCTTGAGTTTTATTTTTAGACCCGCAAATAGTATGTTTATATTATATTACTAACTTGCGACCTTCGTCCGCGTGAAATTATTTAAAAAAATACTATTTTCGCCGTTTTTGCAACATTTATCATAGATTCTCCTCTACTATTGAGCGTGATGTCATAAAGCTTATAGCCTTCCTCGACAAATGGGTTAACAATTGAAGAAGTTTTTAAATTCGAACCAGTAGTTCCTGAGATTAGCGCGTTCAACCAAACAAACTCTACAGCTTTATAATATTAGTATAGATTCAGTAACAACGACCTAAACCAAATTTAATTCAATCAGCCTCCCTTCCTTATTACCTTCGTACATCCAGAACACGTAACTCAACACCGACGCAAGCATTCACGAGTTGACACAATAAATCATTACTGCGCAAAGTTGGCGCAACTATTTAATAAATTACCCACCGTAGGGTAAGTTAGCAACAGTACGAGACAGTTACATGTCTTGTGGAAACAATTAGTCAATATTACAAGGTTATGTTTGACCCCTCATTTACATGGGGTGATTGGATAGGGGGGTTAATTTTGTTAGGAAACGCTGCGTTTGGGGGTGAGGAAAAATATAATATTAAGTCATAAAAAGTGGAAAACGATATAATCCTTGACTTTAACAAATATTTCTAGGAAAGATTACCGTCGAACTTTCTTGTAACTTTATGGGGGCATAGCTGTTTTAATATGGAAAGAAAAATTCGAGTGCGAGCAGGGTTTGAACCGGCAACTTTCCGATTTCTGTACACCGGACGTCTTAACCAATTAGACCATCGCACTCTGCTCACAGCTCTCGAAATTTTCAAACCCTGCTCGCACTCGAATTTTTCTTTCCATATCAAAACAGCTGTAATTCCCTACGTAGGGTTTGCGTAAAAAACATATTTAAAATTTATGGGCATGGATGTTAGGGGGTTTTTATGACTTTAAAGAGTAGGTAGGTACTAAAATAATGGGTTATTAATGTATCACACCACTGGCGAGCGGTCTACGGAAATACTAAAGCTGTGGCGAGGCGAGGTAGTGCATCCTTACCAAACCCATTCGTTCCACCTGCTGAAAATCTCCGACCTGGATATGAGTTGTCATGGCTGTTCTGGAAGTATTTGAATAGACTGCGAACCCAGGTTGGCCGCAGCAAGGAAAACCTGCTCAGGTGGAGCTTCATTGATGACTCTGCCCTGGAGTGTAAATGTGGTGCTGTTCCACAAAAGATGGGGCACTCAATATTTTGTTGTTTGTTCATTACAGGAACTGATGGACGCTACTGCGCCAAACTAGTGGCTCAGTTTTGGGGGGACACAATTTAGATTGCGATCGAAACGCTGAGTAGAAGAGAGAAGGAACAGTTCCTAGAAGTCGCTGTTCACTAACAATATCACTTCAGCGTATCTTATTACCGGTTCCTAAATTTACAGCATTATTTTTAGTATATACGAAACCTGAAGATAGTTTGTTCAGAACAAGTAACTGAATCGATTTCAATAATTTTTAAACCATTTTAAATTTTGTCCCAAAAATATTTAAAAAAGGCTACAAATTGGACACCGAGCGACACTATCGCAATCATTTAGGTACCTTCTTGCAAATTATTATTATCAATGAGCTCAAGACAACGCTGCGGGCACGCGCGCGCTGCGTGGTGACCACGTTTTTGTGCGGACAGCTAGGTAACAGAACAAGCTTATAACTTTGTGATTTTTCATGATACAGTTTTGAAATTTTGTACATAGATTCTTTACATAAAAATAAGAGACATCTGTTTCAGGTTTCGCATATACTAAAACTAATGTTGTATACGAGTCTTTACTGACTGTCACTATGACAGTAGCTGGGACTTTATTGTGAAAATTAGTGAGATGTCGGTGGTGAAAAACATTACTGATGTTTGTTTTTGACCCCGTTGCTATGCAGTTATGATATTGGCTTACTATGAAACGTATGTAGGTAATACTAACGATTCCTAATTAAACAACAACCCCCAGCGGTTTCGCCCCTAAAATGAACCCCGTATATCTCCACCCCTACCAACCCTTTTAAGTCCATCACGTTAAATATCGATCCGTCACTCTTCGCGTCCACTTAATTATTTTATCAGGTAAAACTGACTCAATAGGTCATTGTTTATTATTTCCCCGTTATATTTATTAATGAAATATCATTTTTGATCGACGAGGGCTTGATTCATTTTTTTTTTTAACTTTGCCCCACATGTGGGTCCTTAAAAAACATTTAAACTCACATTAACAAACAGCAGCGGTCGCCCATTGGTGGCGGCCCCGACTTACGAGCAGTAAGTCGTTGGTTCGAACCCAGGCAGGCGCATTACTTTGTGTAATTTATTTCATCACCACTGCTCTCAGAACGGTGAAGGAAAACAGCGTGAGGAAACCGGCATGTCCTAGAACCAAAAATTCGAAGACATGTGACATCTACCAACCCGCGAGGGCCCGCGTGGTAGATTGCAGCCTATTGGACATAGAGTACCTTTCATCCCGATAAAAAATACTGTTTCCCAGGAAAACCACAATAACGTTCATGATAATATGATGGCGCCTCGTGTCTTTCGAATCATAATTGAATATTGCACAAGCAGAGTACAATCCGAATTGATTGTCAAATTCCAAATTAACACGAGCGGAGCCGCGGGCAAAAGTTAGTAAAGAATACTTGTATAACATAAATCCTTATGAAAATATCGTGAAGGCGAGAAACGATAGCGAATACTTTCTGTGTTACTCGTGAAAATGTCGCCATAGTCTCCCCGGTGACGCGAATGGAACAATGGTAATACTGAGCGGACCCTAGGGAGTTCTGCCTACGCGGACATAGGGTATCGCGTCAATGTTGTTGGTTTAGATCCCATGACGTAGTTGAATCTGCAGTTGTGATTTGTAGATCTTTGACCGTCGTTACAGGTAGTCAGTGGCCCGAAAGTCTGACAACCAGTCTTACCAAGGGGGTATCGGATCAGCCAGTACTAATTGGATTGTGGAGGTCAGATAGGCAGTCGCTCCATGTAAAATACTGGTATTCGGCTCCATCTGGTTAAACTGGAAGCCAACCCCAACATAATTGAGAAAAGGCTAGGCAGATGATGAAGATAATGAGTTTGTTTTGCTATTGTTAAGTTTTATAAAGCCCTTTTGATTTTGGTATTAATTAGTTTTAGTGCATACATACATTATTTAGGCAAAATTTTGAGGTGATTGCCCTTTCAAAAGAATTTAATATCCAAACTTTATCAAATATGCTCAAAGTCAGTTACCATGTTTCCATTAGTTTGTTTGTATTAACAGAGCATTTGACAACTTCTACTCTTGAGCCCGTGTAAAGTGTACTAACAAAACTAATTGATCGCATCGCTCATTTGTACGCAAAAAAGAAAGAAAGAAAGAAAAAATATTTATTTGACGCAGAGACATGACATGCATCATACAAAACTCATGACCACGCGTTAAGGTTTCCCGGACATACAGCACTACCCGTGCAGGTTGCGTATTTGTTCGATGATTACCTTGTAGAACAATCATTCAATTTTCCACTAAATTAATTCTAAGAGCGTCCGAACACCAAAACCTTACCCGGAGTTTAGTTATAAAGGGTCTACTTATTGACGTGTAACGACAAACGTATCGACGTTTGTCAACGTCGCCGGTCTATCTACGTATGTACACGTAGCTATTCCTATTGTCCTCAAAAGAATACGACGTGTTGTGACTTTTTGTCAGCTAGTTCAGTGTATTCATCTTTTTTTGTAGTGGGTAGATTAGAAGAGGTACGGTAAGATATATTTATTTGCTCAGACATGTGTACACATACCCACGACGGCCAATCAAGCTATACAAAACTAGTTTATGTAAATTACCTAAGCAATGGAAAGTATTGCCGCTATCATTATTTAAAAGCAGGCTCAGAAGCTTTTTAACGCATAAAGCGTACTATACTGTCGGTGAATTCCTTACCGAGAAAGAATTCTGAAGAAAAAAGATTTTCTGCCTTTCTTAATAATTTGTATTGTGTTTTTAGATATAAAGTTGTGATTTGAAACTATTTATGCTGTTACTACTAATTGACATATTATTATTCTAGTTGGCATAATGTTATTCCGTTTGACATTATTGATAATATTTTTAAATTTATTTTTTTTTTATTTTTTTACTTTGACCATGCTGACATTTTTTATTTTTTTTATTTTATCATTTTTTTATGTAATTCCAATGACATGCCACTTATTTGTTTGACATCATTGATAATATTTTTTATTGTTTTGACCATGTTGACATTTTTAATTTTTTATATTTTATATAATTCCAATGACATGCCGCTTATTTTAAATTTATAATATTTTGTAAACCAACTATTTGCATGCCCATGTGACGGCAAAATGTGGAGAACATTATTATAAAAAAAAAAAAAAAACATCTATGTACCTATTACCCATGTTTGCAAAGAAATAAATGATTTGATGATTTGATTTGATTTGCGGATCTCTCGTTGTACTGGAAATTTATACAAAGCGAGGCCATGTTATACTGGAAATGTACAGCTTGATGTGCCGCCGTTTGTACAATAATAAAAAGTGTATGAAGGATAGCATAAATAAAAAAATCGTTCAGACATGTTTGCCACATACTATGGCGTGAAAATGTTTTGAAATTCTAAAATTATGATTTTCATTAGGTCATTTCAGTCCAATATAATTAATTTGAAGTGAATTTAGCAAAAAAAAAATACTAACTGGCAAAGTTAAAAGATTACAAAAATATAATTTAAATAGTGTCTATAAAATTAGCAACTAGTGATAAATGTCAAAATGATACAATACATGTCAAAAAGTAAAAGAATAAAAATAAAAATCATAATTAAAAAAGCAAATAATAATAAATGTCATTGTGGTGATTGATCGATTAGAGCGTCTCGCAATGATTGTTGATATAACGGTTCCGCATGACGAGAACCTTGTGAAAGCAGAGAAAGATAAACAATTCAAATATCTAGATCTGGCTCGCGAGGTTGTCGACATGTGGGACGTGAGTACAGCAGTCATTGTGCCGATAGTCGTGTCGGCCAATGGCTTAATAGCCAATAGCCTCGACCAACATTTGAGGAGGCTCTCGCTTGGCAGCTGGATCAAGGGCTTGATTCAGAAAGCAGTACTTCTACACGGCGCGTATCGTTAGGAGGTTCCTCTCTCAAGAGCCCTGACCACCGGTATTTCGGACCCTGTTCCCGATACCAGTGGGCTACTGTTTTTTTATATTTTTAAATGTTTTTTTTATATTACTTGGTATAGAAATATTTAAAAATGTAAATTATATGTATAAAAATAAATGAAGGAAATAAATGTCAAAGTAAACACAGTCAAGTCAATAGTAATAAAATCAAATTTCGTTAAATTGCTAACAATTTAACGAAATTTGTACATCTTCTACCATTCAAACACTGTGACAGATTTCATTATGATTTTATTACTATTGACTTGACTGTGTTTACTTTGACATTTATTTCCTTCATTTATTTTTATACATATAATTTACATTTTTAAATATTTCTATACCAAGTAATATAAAAAAAACATTTAAAAATAGTTTTGGGATCGAAGGGCCTGGTCCAAATGACATGAAATCAGGGAAAACGATGATGGGAAAACGAAATAAGAAATGTGCTGTATGGACATAAGCTACAAAAAAATCGTTTATGCATGTCAAACATGCATAAACTCACGCCTTTTTCCAATAGAGGTAGGCAAAAACCACAGAACGCCACCTGCGACGATCCTCACACACTCCTTGTCTTAGATGCATATTAATTATAATCGGTTTTATTAATGGAGACTACTTTTCTTCACTAGCACATATCCAATGATATTTACATACCTTATACTAACATTAAATACACATACACTCGCACTCACTCACACACGCAAACACACGATTACACACCCTCACACTACAGCTTGCCTTTGATTAATCTTTATTTTGTTTATGTTTTACTTTATATTTTTGATTTATATCACTTTATTTTCTAATACCTACTGTAATGAAATGTCTATTCAATAGCTTATACAAGTTGTAACTACTGGGAGAGCGGATTTTCCTAACACAAGTATACTTCTTACTTAAATGGAAATTCCCTGAAGACCAAATGTAAACGTATTCTTAAGTTATTGAAATAAACATTATTATTTCCTTTATTCATTCTTTCTTTTATCTAATACATTTTTAAATATTTTTACAAAGAAAAGTAAACAAAACATTTAAAAATATAAAAAAATAGATGGCCCATCGGCATCAGGAACAAGGTCCAGGTTGCCGGTGGTCAGGGCTCCAGAGAGAGGAACCACCTCACTATGCGTGCCGTGTCCAGGAGTACTGCTTTCTGAATCAAGCCCTTGAACCAGCCGCGCAATGAGAGCCTCCTAAGGTGTTGGTCGAGGCTCTCTGCTATTAGTCCATTAACCGTAACGACTATCGGTAGAATGATTGCAGAGTCCACGTCCCACATGTCGACAACCTCGTGTGCTAAATCAAGATACTTGTTTTTATCATTCTCAGCTTTCACGAAATTCTCGTCATGAGGGACAGTGATATCAACAATCATTGCACGGCGCTCTCGGCGATCTATCACCACAATATCAGGAAATAAATAAATTAAGAAATAATAAATAAACATTTATTATTATCCTTTTGCCTCGTCCACGATTATACATCTAGTCATACATGCACGCCGGATGCTTCTTATGTCAATCCTGTTGATGGTCATTATAGTGAATCAAAACGCTTCGAAAGTGTTTCGCACTTTTGGCACTTGCGTTGAGCCTTTTGCTTGCTGTCTGAAGAACAGCCCGTTGCAGCTAAACAAGTCTTCGGGAAGAAGTGGAAAGACAACAAACGGTGTTTAATGAATATCATCAAATGACCCCCCCCCCCCCCCCGCTCTGGCCGGAGCAATAGGGGAGTATCAGACTTGTACTGACTAAAACTCTTCCATGTTCCTTCTTTGCCCTTTGTGTTCCAGGGCCACGGTATCTCTTTCGAACAGTCTCGCAGCGACTGATAGATACTAGTATTGTTATAAAAATAAAAAGTATGACGCTAATGTTTAGTTTCTTTATTACAAGTACAAGGAGAAACAAAGTGGCTTTTAGTAATTCCCATCCTGACCACCCACATAAAAGATAAAATCCAAAAGATAACAAGCAACATCTTTTTTCTTTTACCCCTCCAACACTAACAACTCGAATGGTTCACTAACAAGAAAGGACCAATTTTTTCCCCAAATCCGACACGTATCCGAACATTTTGCGATAGTCTTGAAGATTCTGTCCATTTGTCAAAACCGACAGCTTGCTACGTTATGTCTCAGAACATTTGTGGACATTTTTGCTGTTTTCCGCAGTTTTTTTTGACGGCAGCCATATTGTTTAGTTTCGTTGGTGTGGGCGAAACGGTTATTACAGTGGTCTATGTATAGGGTGTTTTTGAGATGGGTACTGTGAGGTTTTTTTCTGGCATTCGTCTGCAGGATTTCAACTTTTAGACTTACTAACTGATATTTCATTAACTAAAAATGACTGAAAAGTTGTATAGTAATCGGTTGTCGTGGTATAGGCATGTGATGCGGAGGAATGAGGAAAATGTTGTATGGAAAGTTTTAAGTATGAATGTGGATGGGTATATGTGTAGAGGACCAAAGAAACGATCGATGGACTGTGTTAAGAATGATTTGGCAAGAAAGGAGGTGTCTGATGAGATGACGAGTAATAGAGAAGTATGGAAGAAGAAGACATGCTGCGCCGACCCCGAATTAGGATAAGGGCAAGAGAATGATGAACTGATATTATCATTAACACTAGAAACGGGATATTTACCATGTTTACTGATTGATTTCAGTTCCCGATGTTTCGGCGCTGTTGCATGCACCATGATCACGGATAAACTGAAGTTATTACGGGAGGGTGTTTATGACAAGACAAATCTTGAAGAAAGAGAGCGAAACTAGTGTGTACTGTGTGTGTGTGTGTGTGTGTGTGGTTGTCGGTGCGTGTGTGTGTGTGTGTGTGTGTGTGTATGTGGGTGTGTGTGTAGTGTGTGTAGTGTTAATGATAATGTTAGTGACCATGATAGTTTAAAATCTTATATTACTAACTGATGTTACTGATGTTGTGTGTACGCGGTGAAGATGGTGTGACGATCTGATCTTGTTTGCGGGGCGATTATAGCCCGTGATCGCACACGATAGAGAGGTTTGGAAGGGCAAAGAGGAGGCCTTTGTCCAGCAGTGGGACACATGAAAGGCTAGCAAAAAAAACGGATATTAGACATAATCAGCCTATTAATGTTTCTGTACACCTGACAACGTATATGCAAAATCAGGATGATCGGTTCAGTGGTTTAGGCGTGAAAAGGTAACAAACTAACAAACAAACTAAAATGGTAAATATCCCGTTTCTAGTATTAATTATTAACAAACAAACTTAATTTCGCATTTATAATATTAAGTAAGGATATGGAAGTTAGTATGCTTTAGTCCTTTCCGTTATCTGGAAGAGTGTTTCTATAAGGTTAAAACTGTTTGGACACAGTCCTTCTCTCTATGAGAGGGAACGGGCTGTTATCCACCACGCTCACTCAGTGCGGGTTGGTAGATGTCACATGTCTTCGAATTTTTGGGTCTAATACATGCCGGTTTCCTCACGATGTTTTCCTTCACTCTTTTGAGAGCAGTGGTGATGAAATAACTTACACAAAGTAATGCGCCTGTACGGATAACGGATGGGTGAGGAACGCACAGCACAGAGAAAAGTGGCAGCAGAAAGGCGAGGCCTATACCCATCAATGGGTGATTCCGGATTGAATGATGATGATGATGAATACACCTGTCTAGGTTCGAACCCACGACCTACAACGCGATAAGTCGACGACGTTACCACAACTCATTCACATAACTTGTAAAGTTAAATCGACCCTAAAATATGCAACATAAGGTATTATCCACTATGACAACTTAAAACTAAGCATCAATAACTTCAGAAAGATAACTAAAGGTAGAAACTAAGAAGTCTGCTCACCTCTTTCCAGTGTTAAATCAAGGTGCAACTAATGAGTGGCGCAGAGAAGGATGAATGGCCTCAAGTTGCAGACGGAACGAGATAGACTTCGATTAATTGAGGGTAACTTTCATTTTGTTAGGCTAGGTGTTTATTAGCGGCTTGCGGATTTATTTAAAGAAGAGATAGTTAGATAGAGAACTCTTTATGTGAATCATAATTTGTTTAAGGGAGACCTAATGGTGGAAGTTGGTTTCGGTCAACCATTATAAATTTATTTTTGGAGACTTCGAAATGAAAATTGCTGTCTTCAGATATCAAATAAGTTTCTGGTAAGAATCATCACAGTGTTTTCCAAAGTTCTGTATTTTACGTATACAATGCATAGCATAATCAGCCTATAATGTCCAACTGCGGGGCCTCAGACCATCTCTAAGAGAGGGAAAACGTAAAATCAGAACACTGTTTTGGTATCCAATCCCAATGCCCTTCTCAAGTTTATTTAGATGCAGCAGATTTTGGCGAGACGATGTCATTTTACTTTGTCTATTTTGTAGTTAAAGTTCGATATGAATCGCTAAAATTGGCATTTCATCATCATCTGATTAGCTTTTTCTTGACCATGCTGGGTTCGACTAATCGGCGTCTACTGAATACCAGTATTTTACATGGGGCGACCACCGCAACCGATTTAGTACTGGGTAATACCCCTTGGTGAGACTGGTTGTCAGACTTTCAGGCCTCTGATCACCCGTCAAAGATCTACAAATAACAGTCGGGGAGAGAGTGTGTAAGTGAGCGAGTGTGTCAGAGTGTGTGTGAGTGAGTGTGTGTATGTGAGTGTGTATATGTGTGAGTGTGTGTGTCAGTGTGTCATTTCGAAATGACTATGACTATAATAACTAAGGGATAGTATTACAACACGATACGGTGACATATGTAACTGATACACACACATCACATCATCACATCATCATTATATCTCTTGCATGCTGACAATTTGTTGTTGTATATATTGTACTCATGTTTGTGCACAAACAAAACAAATCTTTACAAAACATCAATGAAACTTTGTGTTGAAAGTTACATTGATGTTTTGTAAAGATTTGTTCGTGAAAAATAAAATAATCCCGCTTGTCTACCCCGGTCTTAAGTCCCTTGAAAAGTAAACTAGAAGTTCGGACACCGTGTCACTGGTTATCTTTTGCTCAGTACGTCCGCGAGAGCAGGAAAATCTTAGTTTCTTCGTATGACAGCCTTTGTAGCTCTCCTAGATAAATGGATGTTGCTATTTTATTATTATTGTTGAGAAAAAGATTTTCTAAGTTATTTTGTAAGTAGATTTTGTTTTGAAGTAATAGATTTCTTAGAAGGACTCGGATAAATAATGATGTTTTGGAAAAAGGAAAAGTTAGCTTGACGCTTTGCAAAGATTTTTATCGAAAGAAAGAAACAAAATAAATATTATTAGAATTTCGAATTGCCTCGCTGGTCTAGTGGTTGTAAGCATGGATGCTGTGAATGAGATCCTGGGTTCGATTCCCAGGTTGGGCTAAGTGTTATCGGGTTTTTCAGGAATTTCTCAGTAGCAGCCACGGAGTCTACATTTACGCCCAGTTGATGGCAATAGGCTCGCCCCTTATTACAAGGGAATTAAACATAACTACTAACTTAATGTGGGCGTACTATAAGGTACACCTCTTCCTAACCCTTCAGGGATTACAGGCGTGTATTATGTTATGTAATTTATACGAACAAACTACCAATGTTTTATTACACAAGAATGGCTTCTTTCTACATTATCTTGAACAATTGGCCATCATTACACTTGTAACAGTACCACATGACCCAGTCCTTAGTAGGTCACTCAATAGTGTAACGAATAAACTTAGTACCGTGATATTCAGTTCAATGTTCTAGCAAAAATAATATTTGACTCTATTCTCATTAAAATTTCAGTTGTCAAAAAACACAGTTAAACATCAAAAGTTTCTGGATTATGCATTCGTTAATTATAATTGCGAGCGCTATCGAAAGTGTTTGAAACAGTATAAGCGAACTAAATATTAAACAAAAGAAAGAAGTAAAAAATTTGACGATATTATTCGTTACTTCCTTTACCCGCGGCGTCGCCCGCTCGGAGGTCGAAAATTAGCAAATGAAGCGAACTGCTATGATAAAAAGTGTAAAATGTCCAAGTTTACCTCTAGAAACAAGATACTCAAAAGGTTCCCGAAGATGCAAAGGAGCTTTAGAATTGTGAAGAACGGAAAAGACAAAAGAAAGAGTGTGACTATCTCGACGCTGACAAATAAGTAGCCACTTCAGCTGCTTCCGAAATTCCGACACATGGTCGTACTTCCGAAGCCCGAAACTAAAGCGGATTCAGAAATTCTGCAGAAGTTCGGGCTTATCAAGAAGTTCCTCAGTCGCATCAAGAAAACAGACGTCAGCATTGTCTAAAAGAGATAGAAAAAGAGACAGAACAAGAGTAATTTTAGTTTGCAGGAATTTCTGAAGGGATTGATACGACAGAACACACTCCTGCTTACTTAAGCAATCATCATCATTTCAGCTAAAAGACGTCCACTGCTGGACTTAGGCCTCCCCCAAGTGCCGCCACATTGACCGGTCCCGTGCGACTCGCATCCAGCAGATAACCGCAACCTTCACCAGGTCATCGGTCCACCAAGATAGGTTGCAGTTTAAGAATACATCTAAGTCTTTAACTTCCGTCGATTTTCACATTCTTATTATTGATTTCTTCATTAATTATCTTTTTTTTTTAGGAATTAAGTACGTTTATTGGTGTACTAGAAAAGAAAATGTAATCCTATTAAATGCATTAAATTTCGTTTTTACAAAAACATTTATTTTTGTCTGTCTGTTTGTTTGTTCCGGTTAATCTCCGAAACGGCTTGACAGATTTTGCCGGGACTTTTATAGGCAGATATTACTTTTATTTTAGAAAAAGGATTAGGGTTCCATCCAAAAAACTTAAAACACTTGAATTGTTAACAAAATCTGACTGAAATAAAGAAATAGCATAAGCATAAGCATAGCATAATCAGCCTATTAATGTTCCCACTGCTGGGACGCAGGCCTCCTCTCTTTGAGAGGGAATGGGCAATAATCCACCACGCGGGCCCAGTGCGGGTTGGTAGATGTCACATGTCTTCGAATTTTTAGTTCTAGGACATGCCGGTTTCCTCACGATGTTTTCCTTCACCGTTTTGAGAGCAGTGGTGATGAAATAACTTACACTAAGTAATGCGCCTGGCATTTGTATTGTACGGGAAGCACATATGAAGCAAGGTCAGGTTATGCTGGATATGTGGGGTACTCCTCAAAGCACATACCCCGTTCAGGTTCAGACATATAATCTAAAAGCAGGCGTCCCGATCGCTATTCAATCCAGCTGTACCCTATCTTGCTACAATTCCCCTTGCATTAAATAATATATTACTATCACACTGCCTCGACTGCATCGATGATCTAGTGGTCGCAAGCACGACTGCTGAGCATGGGGTCTTGGGTTCGATTGCGGCGTCGGGCAAAGTGTTGTTGAGTTTTTCCATCAGGAATTTCTCAGTAGCAGCCTGGAGTCTGGATTTACGCCCGTTTGATGGCAATAGGCTCGCCCCCTATTACATGAGACTTAAACATAACTGGCGAAATGTCGGTGTACTGTAAGAAACACCTCTGCCTAACCCTTCGGGGATTACAGGCGTGATGTTGTGTTATGTTATTACTCGCACGCAGGAATACAGCTTTACCAGTAGTCGTATATAAACGTTAATACACTCCCAATTTCCCCTAACTTCTATATTTCAAAGTTAACTTTAGTTCTTGAGACGCGTACCCCACGCGTCTCAAGAACTAAAATATTTTCCGAAACTTCTTTTTTAGCACTTAGCACATTTTCGCGAAGTTTGAAACCTAATTAATGTCTTTAGGAGAAAAATAAAATTAAATAAACAATAAATCGATACTAAGAGGAAAGTTACAGTCTACATTGGAAACTTTGGAAGTGCCCATATTGTGGTGTAAGTTATGAGAAATCTTTGCAAATAACAGACTTTATGATAAAATCTTTGTTAGAAATGTTACCTGAGTGTTTTTAACCCCTGATTTTGGCAGCATTAACGGCACATTGGCGCAGTGGCTGAGCGATTGGTTGCTGTGCTGCGTGTCGCGAGTTCGATAGCTGCACGGAACAAATATTGATATGACTATATGACCTAAAGGTAATTGTTCCGGGTCTGCCTGTTTTGTGTATGTGAGTATAATTTGTTTGTAAACGCAACCACGATACAGGAGAAATTCCTAGGGTCAGAAATCACAAAAGCTTCCAAATTCACGCCGTTATAGGTTTTTTTTTTTAACTAAGCAATGCTTTCTCATTTAGGTACACACAGTAAAGTACATTCAGACACGATGTACATCTTTAGAGTACAAAAGGAACTACGGCAAGAAACCAGTAGGAAAAAAGACGTCCACCCTAGTATCACAAAGGTCATTATGAAGAAACGATCAAAAACTCTCTTCGATTTTGCAATAATTGAGTAGGACAGAAAGTCTTTTTCCGTATCCTTCTCATCATATGCACAAATTCTATGACTGTTGGAGAGTGGGGACGGAGTTCATACAAAATCTCCCAAGGTCATTTGAGATTAGTATGTAACATCTCTTGGCCTATTAAGAAAATAATTTGTTCATCAAAGGATGCCCCATTTTGTAAATTATGATTAAATGATGTTGCAATTTATAAAAAAAGGATGATCCTTTATAAATGGGGTTCTAATGGGGGTCAGTATGTGACATCTCTAGGCCTATTAATAGCTCACTGCTGCCCACTCTCTTACATAAATAAGGCTTGAATACCCAATGTTGGATATTAGGCTCATAATGATAGGTTTTAAGTAACCACCTATTGCCTCTAACTTATACCAACCCCCACCAAGTAGGTCAAGTTGGCTGAAAAGGTTTAAGCGTAGATTTAGCCATCGCCAAGTCTAGGAAATGGAAGTAGAGTGTTCACTGAAAGAATATTTCAGCTTTCAGTGCGGGAAAGGTCGAATTTGGTTGCAAAGTGTCATGGCAACTTGGAGTTGTTGGTTGAAACATTTTAAGTACAGATGTAGTTTCCCGTCGCGAGTTACCTACTTGCTGAGTTAGTAAATGATAGTTACTTTTGGCACGGAAGTTCAACATGGTTGTGTCGAATTTATGAGGATACTATGATATTTTGAATGTAATATGCTAGTATAATAGGCAGATGTGTGTGGAAGCGCCGAGAGGGGATGCCCTGCACTGGGTAATACGATACCCTTTGGTAAGACTGGTTGTCAGACTTTTTGAGCCAGTGACTACCTAACGACTGTCAAAGATCTACAAATGACGCCCGGGACCAACGGCTTAACGTGCTTTCCGAGGCACGGAGGAAACTCGGTATGTAATAATTGGTCACCCATCCACAGGCTAACCTAGGCAAGCACGGCTTAACCTAAAGATCGACCCGAGCGTCTGTTATTATGTAGCCACGAGCTCCTCATTCGTTAGTTCTTTTAGTACAGCAAGTAAATTTATATACGCTAGACGGGACTGCGCGATTAAAATCGTAATCTACAAGCAAGAACCAAGTCATCGGCTTAAGTGTTCTATGAAATTTCTTCTGATATCCTTTTTATAGTGTTTTTAACCTTTTTGGCTACCCATACCCTTAGTAGCATGAGGTCCTGAGTTCGATTCCCAGGTCAGGCAAGGTTTTCCTTCAAGGACACTTTTCCCCATTACATGGGACTGACACAAAACTGGCGAAATCTGGGTATACTATTAGGTACAACTCTGCCTAACCCTTCGGGGATTACAGGCGTGATGTTATGTTAAGTTATCCTTAGCAACAGCAACCTTATAAACATCTTATAAACTGTAATTACCTTAAATCGAGTTCATCTCGTAAACGAATAGATATATTTTCATTTAAGAGGCTAAAACGGCCTAAGTTCGCAAGAAACTTCGTTAAAAGGCTAATCTTAACGAAAACAAATATTCTGTAAGCTAATAACGGGGCCAGTTTATAAGGAAACCTTTATTGTTTAATACAAAAGCTGATTTTGAATGGACTTGCCCTGATTGGCTGTAGCTGTTATGTAAGCAATTTTGGAGTTTGGAACTACTTGGCTTAAGTACCTACAAAAAAGGTTTTAATTATTTTAAGTAGGAAGTCAATCTTGCTGATTATGTTTTGATCCAAAAATAGTAAAATGCTATCAGCTATCTTGGCACGGTTGGTGTGGTGGCTGAGCGACTGAACGCTGCGTATCGCGGGTTCCATATACAGGGTGTAAACAGACCCTTCACATAGCCGTCAACCAAGCATTTTGTACATCAAACTTAACTTTACGCAAAAATTATTGCTGGGAATCGACTTTTTTTTTGGGGTAAACATGTATTTAAAAAAAAAAACTTGTGAAAAAGTTGGAACTTTGACCCCCAATATCTCCGTAACTAGAAGGTTCCCAGGTATGGTCTAGAACAAAAAAATGATCGCAAAGACGGGGAGAACAAGTGCCTTTCGGATATCTTAAGGGTCTATTTACATCCTTTATAGTATTTTATTTATTTATTTTTATTTTTTTTTATTTCTTTTTGTATAAATATGTATAGATGATACTTCTTTCTTTTTCGTGTAGTTAGTGCCTAACCTGGTGTCAGAGTTTTTATGCCGCCCATTGACCTCTGACTTGACTGTATATGCCGTCGAGAAATATCTCTCAGGCATGCTTGTTCGGTTTCTTCATGACGATTTCCTTCACCGAAGCAAGTGATAATTATACAATACGCTCATCAATCCGAAAATTCAGAGGTGCTTGTCTTAGGGTTCGAAGTCGAGACTTATGACTTGGCAGTTCTACGATCACACCACTAGACTATCCCTGCATGATAATGAATGTGCTTGTCGTAAACAATTGAACTAATGGCTATAGGAAAATTGTATTTTCGGTTTAAAAATCGAAGTTTTCACGTTACGTTTACATCGCGCCCTCGTGTTAGGGCCTCAGTACCGTCCATCCTCGCTCTGCAAATCGCGTCTGTACACACGGCGGCACATGAAGCTATACATTTCCAGTACAACTTGGCCTCGCTTTGTATAGATTTCCTAAACTGCATAAACTGGTTTTGCAAAGCTTGATTAGCCGTCGTGAGTACAACAACGATTTTCATTTGTTTCCTCCGCAGTCGCTCTCGAAGAACGCGTGCTGCCTGAGATTGTAGATGTAACTGTGACTAAGGGTTGAAGCGCCGAAATTCAAATTTTCCCACGTGTTTTGCAATTTCCAGGTCTGTGTCAGGTTTCTTCAGGGTCGAATTTCGCAGGCTACCATGGCGCTTCGCCCTTTACTGTTACACTTGACAGAACAGTAGGGAATACAACTACACATGCGTGGTTCAGTCTGAGCCAAAGTTTTCAGATCTTCCTTGTCTCGAGTGTTGGTAAAGAGTGGTTTAGCCTTAGAAAAGTTTAGTGTTCTAATTAGCTGATTTTAAATGGAAGCTGTGTAGATGAAGTTACAAGAAGTAAGATACAAGGTATAGACAAGTTAGTAGGTAGATACAAATTATTGAAACGGGCTTGTTCACTGTCATTATTATCAAATCAAATCAAATCAAATCTTTTATTTGTGATCCATGGGTAACATGCACGTGTTCATTACATAATTATATAATAATAATGTTCATGGAATGAACATTATTATCAAAGTGTGTTTTTCACTCTGTCATTTCATCAAAATTTTAGGGCTGCGGGACTGTTCGAAAGAAATACCGTGGCCCTAGAACACAAAGGGCTAAGAAGGAACATGGATGGGTTTTAGTCAGTACAAGTCTGACACTCCCTTCCGCTCCGCGCAGAACGGAATAATTTGATGATTTCCCATCCGAAAAAAAGGCATTGAAATATGTTTATACCTCTCGCTATCAACCGAGCTGAAATCCAGACTTCGGGTTGCACGCAACTCAAACACACTTTGCCTGACCTGGGAATCGAACCTGTACTGTAGCTAAACCAACGGGGCAGTGCACTACCCCAAACAAAAAAAATACAGCTCAAACTAAAATCAGTTTCGATACAAAAGTTATTAAACCAAAGATTAAAATTAATAATATCTTATCTCCAAATTACTTAATCAAAACCCAATGACATTTAATCAAAACATTTAATAAAATATCAACACAATTTAATTTCCTAAAGATAAATATCAAACACAATCCCTCAATATTTCTTAACCGATTATTTTAAATCGATATTCGTTATTCGATACTAACGAAACGCGATATTAATCGATGATAAATTGTGTCGATTTAATTCGATTATACGGCTACGAGTTTGACACCTCTAATAAACTGTTGGCACCTTACAGATTGGGCGATAAGGGAGGATCTTATGTTTTCCTTAATAACTTTACACCTTTACCTGATTAAATATTTAAGAAAAAAAAAAAACGGATAAGTATGTGTTACCCACTTTAAAGACAGGTTCCGTAGTCGTGCGACAACTACTATTTTTTTCATAATGTTTGCCGGTTTCTAGAATTCACATAACATAACATAACATCACGCCTGTAATCCTCGAAGGGTTAGGCAGAGGTGTACCTAATAGTAAACCCACATTTCGCCACTTATGTTTAATACGGGCCCATTATTACGGGGCGAGCCTATTGCCATCAACCGGGCCGAAATCCAGACTCCGTGCCGGCTGCTACTAAAAAAATCCTAATGGAGAAACAATAACAATAACAATTTATCCGACCCGGGAATCGAATCATCGAGGCAGTCTTTCACCATCTTTCCTATTTATCATTGATAGTGCGAATAGTCTCTGTATTCAATGACTTTCTGTTGTACGGTCGGACCGACAGACGGACCAACGGACAGGACAAAATTATTAGACTTGTATTTGTAGTCAAGTTAAATAAATTACTTAAGTTTAAGTAATTACTTATACAACCATATTTATGCAATAGACAAAAATTTGAACGAAGTAAGAACCGTCAAAGAAAGCAAAGCTTAGAATTCCAACTTTCGACAGTTACTAAATTACAGAATAAAAATCGTATTTTAAGTATAATTATTTTTACTCACACACACTTTGACTTGTTTTAAAACACGTACGTTCCAATAAACCCTAAAAACTTAACTTCCGAACCCTAAAAGTAAAAATTAAAAAAAAAAACTGTGTTTTACAATATGGGATCGTGTGTGGCAACCATTTTTTTTTCTTATAAAAAAATCAATTAAACTTCTGCGGTTGAAAACCGGCCAGTGCTCTAAATTGTAACTTAAAACTGTAATTTGCTGCTACATTTAACTGGTAGTACGACAAAAGAACTAAATATATGAGGCACTTATGGTTCTGTATGGGTCTTGAGAAACTATTGAGGAAAATGTTGTTATTACAGCAGCTGATGGGCAGTGGATAAGCAACTTAATGACTGTTCTGGGTAATTCCGAGAAAGATTATTTTTTGCGGTATAACCGATGGAGATTTTTTTTATTTCAAAATTCAAATCAAATCAAAATCATTTTTTTGCGTAAAGTGCAGAGGGATCTTAAAAATAAAGTATATGAATCTCTTTTTCTGCCTTTAATATCGGCGTGCAAATTTTAAAAAATATTTAAGGTCATAAGAAAAATTTATTAATCTAAATCATGCATGCAGTTAGTAATTAAAAATTAAAAACAAAAAAAAATAAATCGATTCCTATTTGGTAACAATTATTATTTATAGTTAGTGTCCCAGTGCTGGGTAAAGGCCTCACCTTTCTACCTCCAAACCTCTCTGTTCTGTGCAATTTCTGGCCACGCTTGCCCTGCGAACATGATCAGATCGTCATATCACATTCGCCGCGGTCGACCTCGTAGGCGATGTCCATCCTCAGGCGTCCAGTAAGTGACGATCATTGTCCACGTCTCCGGGTGCATCCGTGCGACTTGGCCAGCTCACTCCTACTTTAGCCTGGCTGATGGAGATATTAATATAAATTATTTACCACAACTACATAAAATCACGCCTGTGCTACCCGAAGGGTTAGGCAGAGGTGTACCTAATAGTACACCCACATTTCGCCAGCTATGTTAAAGTCAAATGTAGACAAGCCTATTGCCATCAACCGGGGACAGATCCAGAGTCCATGACTGCTACCGAGAAATTCCTGATTGAAAAACCCAATAACATTTTTTCCGACCCGGGAATCAAACCCAGGACCTCTTGCTCAGCAGTCGCGCTTGCGACCACTACACCGACGAGGCAGTTACCACAACTATCAAACTATAATCAAAAGATAGAGACGAGAACATTTCTAAGTCAAAGATAATGCTAAGTAACGTTTATTGATCCCGGCCTGAATGTTGCGGCTGTAGACTTCTCAGTGTATGGTGTGATTCGTTTCTGAGAATGTAGATGCATACCCTCGACCTCGAGTAACAAGCACTTTAACCTAGTTTTGAGCTGACCTAGCATAGTACTGAATTTCAATAGAATACGAGGCCAGTTTAAACTGGTCTTATCCCCAACCAATGACGTGCTAATCAAGGCTTTTACCCGATAATGTACACAGAATTTAATATAATATATAACAGCCTTTGCCCTGCAGTGGAACAGAAATGGCTGATAATAATAATAATGATATGGAACAGAGCAAGACAATACATGTAACATCTACCAAACCACACTGGGACCGCGTGATAGATTATAGCCCATTCCCTCTCATAGAGAGGCCTGTGTCTCACCTGTGGGAACATTATAGGCTGATTATGCTTATGCTTATGGAACTGGGCAGACCACATCTGCCGCATGTCGCATCAAAATTGGGCCAAAATGGCAACAGACTGGGTTCCGAACAACAGAACCCGGCTACGCGGTAGGCCCAGAAAGAGACGGCGTGACGAGCTGGACTCTTACCGACAGGATTGGGCCCAAATAGCCACTGAAAAGAGCGAAGAAAGGCCTTTGTCCGGCAGTGGGACACAGAATAATAAAAATAATTGATATTAATAAATACAATTATGACAATGGACACGGCTCGTATTGTTAGGAGGTTCCTCTCTCTGGAGCCCTGACCGCCGGCAGCTTGAACCCTGTTCCCGATACTAGTGGGCAACATTTTTTTTATATTTTTAAATGTTTTTTTTTTATATTGTTTCTTCAAAGGAATATTTATAAATGTAATTGATTTGTAAAGATATAAATAAAAGTTAATACAATTGAAACAAACAGGAGCAGCTCGTGGCTAAATAATAACAGCCGCTCGGGTCGATCTTTAGGTTAAGCCGTGCTTGTCTAGGTTGGTCAGTGGATGGGTGACCGCCCATTACATACCGAGTTTCCTCCATGCCCCTGAAACTCGGCGGAAAGCACGTTAAGCCGTTGGTCCCGGCTGTCATTTGCCCAGAAAGTCTGACAACCAGCCTTACCAAGGGGTATCGTATTACCCAGTACTAACTGTAACTGGGTAGTGGAGGTCAGACAGGCAGTCGCTCCATGTAAAATACTGATGTTCAGCGGCATCCGGTTAGACTGGAAGCCGACCCCAATATAGTTGAGAAAAGGCTAGGCAGATGATGATGACAATTGAAACAAACAGAATTTACAAACAAAATCAACATTCAATAAATAAACGCCTTCGCAAAATACCTCGGAGGCCGCCATTGAATTCCTATTACAGGGATTAAAATATTCACGTTCTTTAGCACAAAATAGCACTGAATGAGATCAATTAAACTGATATTTTATTATTCGTTCACATTTCCTTCGTTAAATGATTGGTATTTTGATAGGGTTGAACCAATTTAATGGTATTATTTCTAGGAAGTCCCTTAGTCGCCTCTAAGGACACCGACGGGAAGCTATGGGATGGTGCTATTCTTTACGTCCGACACCATATTCTACTACCAGAGAATCTTACCAGAGAATGGGCAGCAGCGTTCTCTGTGATTTTTTAACAACCATACTGCGATTGTCAACCCGCCTGCCAAGCGTGGCGATTATAGCAAAACCCTCCATTTGGCCTTTGTCCAGCAGTGGACGTCGTTCGGTTGAAATGATGATAATGATTTCTAGGAATTAGTCACAAAGGTTTAGGTATTCTTGGAACTGTAAACAAAACATCATGCTCATATTCCTAGGTCCAGACAGTAGTGGTCGTTGGTGTATTACATAATCATCATCATCATCATTTCAGCCGAAAGACGTCCACTGCTGGACACAGGCCTCCCCCAAGTGTCGCTACATTGACCGATCCCGTGCGTCTCGCATCCAGCGGATCCCCGCAACCTTTACCAGGTCATCGGTCCACCTAGTGGGAGGCCTTCCAACGCGACGTCTTCGTCTTCGTATTACATAATACTATATATAAATACAATAGCAACATCAGAACTCATGTTCACTCAGATCCAGCCTGTCCCTTTGCTACCCTCCACCAGCGATGCCCTAAGCCGAGGCTCGTTCCCCACAGGGGTGCCCCTAGCGCGCTGTCGCTTAGTTCATAAGTTACTTGCCTCTGGCTGGAGGCCTTTTTTTTTTTTCCTTTTTTTCGTATCGGCGGTGCGGAAGGGAGTGTCAGACTTGTACTGACTAAAACCCATCCATGTTCCTTCTTTGCCCTTTGTGTTCCAGGGCCGCGGTATCTCTTTCGAACAGTCCCGCAGCCAAGAGCAGTCCCGCAGCCGAGACTATCGTGTGGGTGCCTTACACTCAAGGCACCCACACGATAGTCCACATGCGAGGACACTATTAAAAAAACTTATGCTAAAGTCTAGTGTTATAGCGTGGTAGCTTTTGACCGCAGTTTTGCTCGCGTTATGGCGCATAATGTAGCTTCTCATTTATCAAAGCATTTTCGTAATCGTATCTGTAGTTCTCAAAATTACCCCATGACGTACTAAGTAAGTAACTTACTTTACCACTTTCTAATATTCATATAAAAGATGAACAAATCTTTTGCTTTTTTTTGCCTTTGATATCCCGCTGCTCCTCCATATTTCCAGGTACTCTTCTCGAACCATCCATCGCAGTGCGCATCCAGCTCATACTGCCGCCACTTTCTGGGCCGGCCTCGGCGGTGACGTCTATCGTCAGGCACTCATTGCGTGTACACTTTAGACTTACAACTTTATTTTATAGTATAAAACAAAGTCGGTTCTGCTATCTGTATGCTTAGATCTTTTAAACTTTGCAACGGATTTTAATGCAGTTTTCAGTAATAGATAGAGTGATTCAAGAGGAAGGTTTATATGTATGTGTGTATTACATTGCACCCGGGCGAAGCCGGGGCGGGTTGCTACTAAACTTTAAATCCGACTTTGTGCTAATGAGAATTTCATGACAGAAAAACCTAATAACACTTTTCTCGGCCCGGGAAACCCGATTTCCATGAGGCCTCAGTATTTACGTGAAGAAACAAATCCTGTTTCCTGCCTGCGTCGGTGTTCCCAAGTTCATATTGACCCCAATTTATTTAAGTCGCGAGTTAATAGGCTTTTTTTGGGTTAGCTCGTTCCATCATCGACCGGTCAATGTGGCGACACTTGGGGGAGGCCTATGTCCAGCAGTGGACGTATTTCGGCTGAAATGATGATGATGATCAGTCGCATTTCTCTCATCCCCTCAACAAGACCAAAGGATTTAAGCATAATCTTTTGTTACTACATCGTCTTTTAGAGCGCAAGTTCTCGTATAGCATTAAACTTCTCATTTAAATTAATAGAAACATTATTAACCCTTAATTGGTCGCGTGGGGTGTTACACACCCCAGCGCATCCTTAAAGTTTAGAACGTTTGACGGCACGGTTGGCGCAGTGGCTGAGCCATTGACTGCTGCGCTACGTGTCGCGGGTTCGATTCCCGCACGGAACAAATTTTTGTATGGCCTACAGATAGTTGTTCTGGGTCTGGCTGTTTGTGTATGTGTGTTTAAATGTTTGTAAACGCACCCGCGATACAGGAGAAATTCCCAGTGTGGGGCAAAGACTTAAAAAAAAAAAAAAACTTTTTACATTCTGAATTTTGAGCGCTGAAGTTCCCGTTAGCTTCAAAAAACAGGTGTCCTTTAAGATCAAGTATCGAGCATAATCGTGATTTTGCATGTATTTCGTATTTGATTTATATGATCGGGGTGTCACGCACCCCACGTGACCGTTTACGTAACTTTTTAGGCGCGGCCAATTAAGGGTCAACAGACCGAATCATCATCTGCCTAGCCTTTTCCCAACAATGTTGGGGTCGGCCTTCAGTGTAACCAGGTGCAGCTGAATACCAGTATTTTACATGGAGTAACTGTTTATCTGACCTCCACAATCCAGTATAGACTGAAAGTAAATTTGTTTATTAACTATGCTTAAGATAATTATCTTTTATTTTATTGTATTTAAGACCACCTGAGTCTTAAATGTTTATTGTTAATTATGCCCTAGTTTGTAAGGTATTTAAATGTTATTGTTGAATTGTTTAAAGTAGGCAGTTTATGGACTGTTTATGTATAAGTATTGAATTAATTTTGAGAATAGTGAATAAAATCGAGCATTTGAATTAAAATACTGGAATAATTAGAATTGGTAATTGAATAGTCATCATCATCTGCCCAGCCTTTTCCCAACTATGTTGGGGTCGGCAGCTGAATACTAGTATTTTACATGGACCGACTGCCTATCTGACCTCCAGTTAGTCGTTACTGGGTAATACGATACCCCTTGGTAAGACTGGTTGTCAGACTTTCGGGCCACTGGCTACCTATAAAGACTGTCAAAGATCTACAAATGTCAGCCGGGACCAACGGCTTAACGTGCTTTCCGAGGCACGGAGGAAACTCGGTATGTAATGGGTGGTCACCCAACCACAGACTAACCGAGGCAAGTGCAGCAGTGGTGATGAAACATATTACACAGAGTAATTCGCCTGCCTAGATTCGATCCCACGACCTGAGTTGGGGACGTTATGACTGGGCCACCACCGCTCTCATGATGCTAAAACGTTACATCTTCCCTGCAACCAACCTCGGCAAGCACGGCTTAACCTAAAGATCGACCCGAGCGGCTGTTATTATTTAGCCACGAGCTCTTCTACCTCAACCATGGCTACGGTCATTTTACCTGTTTCTCTCTCCGTCAGCATCATTCTCCCTTATCCAAATTTATTTGGGGTCAGTGCAGCATGTCGTCTTCTTCCATACCTCTCTATTACTCGACATCTCAGCAGTCACCTCCTTCTTAGCCATATAATACTTCAGACAGTCCATTAATCGTTTCTTTGGACTTCGTCTACTCTTATAGCCATCTACATTCAGACTCAACATTTTCCTCATTCCTCCATCATCACATTTCTATACCACGATATCTGTTTCTTTTACCGTCTCACTACAAAAACTCACACAAGTTCTCCATAAATCAAGTATTCTCACCTCTTCATACAATAGTACGGTATTCGACCGCACTCCGTTTTATCGTCCGATAGATTTTCCGAACGATTTCAACAAACAAACGTCCAGCGATTTATCGAATAATGTGGGAGAAAGCGTAAGAGTTATCGCTCATTTACTCGTATCGAAACGATATGGGGGTTCAAGCCCGATTGCGTATTATGGACGCGGGAATTTATTCATAATTCTTTTGTGGCGGAGGTTTTAAAATTTATGGGTGGAGGGTTTTTTATCTGCATAAATGTAATCAGCCTATAACGTTCCCTCTGCTGGGATGGTCTCTGTGAGAGGGTGTGCTGTAATCAACAGACGGCCCGGTACTAGTTGGTATAATGGGTGTAAAATACCCTTAATTTTTTTTTTGTTCTAGACCATACCTGGGAACCTTCTAGTTACGGACATATTGGGGTCAAAGTTGTGCTGAGAGTGCTTTCTATCGAGTCCTACCGTAAAACGTGATTTTTCACCCTCAAAAAAAAAAATCGATTCCCAGCAATAATTTTTACGTAAAGTTACTTAGTTTGATGTACAGAATGCTTGGTTGACGGATATGTGAAGGGTCTGTTTACACCCGGTATACCGATTAGTTATTGTGCAAAAAAATCTTCCACTTCCGCTAACACCATTCAAATTCTCCAACATTCACCTTATTTTATATTCAGTACATAAGCAGTCGCGCATTAGGTCCAAAACAAGAGATGTAAGATAAGTCACCATTTGAGAATGGTTCAAATCATAACGCAGAGATATGGAGACATTGACAAACGTGGCGCCTCTGGAGATGTATGGTACAAGGCAGGAGAGGAAGCGGGATTGCTTTTTATAAGCGGTAGCGTTTCTGTGTAAGGGGGTTTAAGGGTGGGGACCAGCCCCAGCCCCATAAACAGCACCTAAAACAATCGTTTGCCAAAGTAGGCTAATGGACCAACCGTACCATCCATTAGGTTCTTTTTCGTGTTGTTAGTGCCTAACCTGGTGTCAGGGTTTTTATGCCACCCCTGGGTGTCTGTCTTGGCTTTACAAGTCATCGAGAATTATCTCTCAGGCATGCTGGTTCGGTTTCCTCTTGACATGTTCCCCATGAATCCGAAAAATCAGAGGTCCGTGTCTTGGGTTTGAAGTCGAAGCCTATGACTTGGCAGTCCGATGGTCACTCCACTTGGCTGTCACTGCTGATCCATCATCCATTAGGGTGCCTCCGTACCTTGAAAAGCACGTTAAGCTGTTGGAACCAGGACATGGCAGTCTTTTGGCTATCGGGTAACGTGTTGCCCAGAAAATAGGTTGCGCTGGTCAGAGCTATGGCAGCATGAGCGCGCGGTGTAAATACGTCAATTTCTGGTACTCATGGTATTAAGAAAGAGGGGAAAAATTGAGAACTTGGACGTTTAAGACTTGTCAGGGTAGCTCACGAAATTCAATTTTTCTTACGTTTTTTGCAATTTGCAGCTCAGTGTCAGGTTGTAAGTTGATGAAAATATGAATCGCGTCAGTAACACGTATGTAGTTGTAGAATTATATTTATTAAAATCGTTGATACAACCCTCAAGGTTCATATAACCCCACTCCACCTTAAAAAATCTTTTTGAGAAATGTTTTTATTTAACCCTTTTTACTTATAATATATCACACAAATTCTTGTCATAAATCTATTTTAAATTGTCACTAGAAGTTATTAAGGACATCATGTCAACATAAGTCAAGAAGAAAAAAAAACAAACTACTGAGCCGATTTTGATGAAAGTTCTATGGATCTAATTGGAAAGTATAATTATAATCTTTTCAGATAAAAAAAAACAAATTGATTCATAAATGACGGAGTTATGAGGTAACAAACATAGAAAAAAACAACCGAATTGAGAACCCCTTCTGTTTTTGAAGTCGGTTTAAAAGCATAAGACCCAAACCCCGTAGACCAAAACCTAATTCAACTTTGCTAGTAAGTTCTCATACCTTATCACCACCTAATCATAGAACAGGTCATCTAACAGCATAATTGGTGACATATTGCCCGACCTATAGCCATCGGCCATCTAATCTGTTTCCCTAACTACCAAACTGTTTCCCTTAATTGACTTATAGTGTTAAACCCACAATATACCTAGTACTTACTGACAGAATATTGATCTGTTGTGAATTAGGTACTGATTTGGTTTAAATTTAAGTTGGTGTTGCCAGGTTGTTATGGCCAGTGACTGCAAAAGCTTGGGACAAAAAAAGTCAGGTCGGTCTTACCAAGGTCGGTCTGTGGATGGGTGACCATCAATTACAAACCGAGTTTCCTCCGTGCCTCTGAAAGCACGGTAAGGCGTTGGTCCCTGCTGTCATTTACAGATGCTGTTTCACAGTGCTTAAAGGTAGTCAGCGGCCCGAAAGTCTGACAACCAGTCGTACCCAGGAGTGTCATAATTATTCAAAATTAAAAAATCAAAATCAAATTATTTTATTTCACATAGGCCTAGATGGGCACTTATAAAACGTCGACAAAAAGGTGCACAATACGGCATGGTCAGTTTCTATGGAGAGGAACCAGCAAAAAACTCCATGGTTACTCCTTTCAAATCATTGGGTATTACAATATTATCATGTTACAGCATTTGTACTTAAGTATGGCGGGACAGCGTAGGCTTGACAATACGTCGTTGCTCACTACACAAAAGATTTAGAACAAGATAAAAAGTTAACAAACACCTGGGAATCTACAAAACTAGTACTAACTATTTAGAAAAGATCTTATCTATTTTACTTCTAACCGTTTTACAACCACCTCAAAAATTTAATTTTGACAGCAAGCCCACACAATATTTAACCCAAAAACGCCGTAACCCAAAAACTAATACATAACCCTACAATTTCCACTAAAAATATGACTTGTTTGACATGTTAGGGTTGTCCCCTGTGGAACCCAGTGAAGGTTCAAACCCTTTATGTTTTCAGAGATATTTGTCTCCTGGGGACAAAATGGACTTTCGTAAAACCTATATATTATAGTTTTGGATGCTTTTGGGCCGAATTGATAGTTATCTGAGTGTTTTCTCTTGTGGGGTAGGTATAGTTTATGTATAGAAGAGTCCACATGACTGACGAATACGTTACCTTACATCAGTACTTTCAGCCAGCAAGCCAAAACTCAACCAGTTAGTAACTGTTTAAGTTGTCATCATCATCTGCCTAGCCTTTTCGCAACTATGTCGGGGTCGGCTTCCAGTCTACCCGGATGCAGCTGAGTAGTGTCTGACCTCCACAACCCAGTTAGTATTGGGTAATACGGTACCCCTTGGTAAGACTTGTTGACAGACTTTTTGGGCCACTGACTACCTGTAACGACTGTAAAGGATCTCAAAATGACAGCCGAGACTAACGTGCTTTTTGAAGCACGGAGGAAACTCGATAAGTAATGGGTGGTCACCTATTCACAGACTAACCGAGGCAAGTGCAGCAGTGGTGATGAAACAAATTACACAGAGTAATTCGCCTGCCTAGATTCGATCCCACGACCTGAGTCGGTGACGTTATGACTGGGCCACCACTGCTCTCAAGATGCTTCAACGTGACATCTTCCCTGCTCGCCTTTTCACAGCATACTTAAAACTTCACTTAAAAATAGTAAAAAGTTGGCAGCCTATCAACTTTTATGACATTAACCATTTCCTTGTGTAAAGAGACGAAGAGTAATAAACAGGTAATAAAAATATTTTACTGTCATGTTGCCGTAAAAGAAGATACGTTAAAACTAGACAGGACTCTAAATGAAGACATGGATTCTAGAATGGTCTTTTAGTGTTGGAAATGAAACTTAATATTTTTCAGAGCTTGATGTCATTAAGTAAACAGAAGTGAGCTACCTATGTTTTAGTTTTTAAGATATACACGGTGTAAATGGACCCGAACGAAGCCGTCAACCAAGCATTATGTACATCAAACTAAGTAACTTTACGGAAAAAAGATTTGCTTTGAAACGACTTTTTTTTTGGGGTGAAAAATCACGTGTTGATGCATGGATTGAATAGAACGGGGGTCGTAGAGGTAATTAAAGAAGAAATCTTACTATATAACCAAAAATTATAAAAAAAGTTGGAACGTTGTCCCCCAATAAATCTCCGTAACTAAAAGGTTCCCAGGTATGGTCTGGAGCAAAAAAAACATAGCAATGACAAAGAAAACAAGTGGCTTTCGGCTTCGTTAAGGGTTTTGTTACACCCTTTTTTTTTTTCGGATGGGAAATCATCAAATGACCCCCCCACTCTGGGCGGAGCGGAAGGGAGTGTCAGACTTGTACTGACTAAAACCCATCCATGTTCCTTCTTTGCCTTTGTGTTCCAGGGCCACGGTATCTCTTTCGAACAGTCCCGCAGCCCTGGCAGGCATCGGCCCTTGCGGACCCCTACTTATTTGCTGACATCTCTTTGAGGCGCGCGTGGAACACGAACGCGCCGTCGGCACGGCCTGTCGACAAGACGGCCGGACGGCGAGCTAGCCCATAACTCGCCGACCACAGGCCCGCGCCTACGGTGGCCGGGAGACCACCACGTGACCCCCGACGCCCAGGGCGTCTCCCGCGGCGGCTGGGACGTGAGGTACTTTCCCTATCACGTCCCGCCACCTCCTTCACTAGCATGACTGCTTCACAGAAGGTGGTGACGGCTTCCCATTCCCTCTCGCTCCGAACCATGGCTTGAACCAGGGCCTGACGCGAGAGATCGCCGCCGCCAATCGCCGCTACAAGGACACGGCGGTGCTCCGCCCAAGCGGGGCAGACCTCTACGGTGTGCTCCACCGTGTCCTCCGGACGATCCTCGTAGTGGAAACACCCGGGCGTTTCCTCCCGCCCGATTCGGTGCAGGAACCTCCCGAAACAACCGTGTGTTACACCCTTTAGTTTCAAGTCATGGCCATATTCGTATTGATTGAATGTCCTAAGGATTTAAAAAACACCTCTGTGACGCTAAAAAAAAGACAATATCATTCTTCTGCTCTTATTCCTATTTATTTGGAGTCAGCGTAGCATGTCTTCTTCTAACATACTTCTCTATTACTCGCCATCTCATTAAACACCTCCTTTCCTGCCATATCATCCTTTACACAGTCCATCCATCGTTTCTTTGGTCTTCCTCTACTAACCTCTAACTAACTCTACCTCTATTCACGTTAATACTCAAAATTTTCCTAACGACATTTTCGTCATTCCTCCGGATCACATGTCTATACCAAGCCAACTGATTACAACAGAACTTTTCAGTCACCGGCACCACTTTCAGACTTCCTCTTATGTATGATAAAAAAAGACGATTCGTAGCGGATTTTACAATCGTTAAACGATATTAAATCGTGTACACAGTATTGAAAGTCTGTATTACCAAGCCGCGCACAACAGCTTGACCGCGAGCGTTTTCCGCGACACGCGATCGTAGCCGAAAGTATGCTGCGACGTGCGATCGGCTGCATTCGCCTGTCGTCGTATCCGACACGGTAGAAATGAAACTATTTGACTAGGCACAGAAACGGATACGTTCGCAAGCGACGGTACGAGACCGATCATATGCGGCGACAACCTGCCGGACGCGAACGGCTGTCGCCGCATCCGTTGTATTCCTGTCGATCCGATACGATGTGAGCCGTTTGGTGGAAATCATCATTAACACGATACCTTTAGGTAAGACTAAGAAATACAATCCCAATTTTCTCTCAAAAATATCCCGTGAAACCTTCAATATTGGCCTGCAAATAATATCTTATTTAAACCTTCACAAAGTATAGTAAAAAATAATATTTTATCCGTCGGTAATAATTTATTACTCCGCTATGAATTCAGCGCCTGAAAATTGCATTTTTAACGATGCAGTTGGTATTAAAAATATTATCATTCAATCGGTTTTTGTTTGTGGGGTAAACTGCTTGGAACGGGGGTGGCTCGGGGTGAGCTGCCAGGGTTGGTGGAAAGTAATGCGGTTAAATATTGATAACCTAGATTATTCTATCTTCAGCTTAAGTCGCGCTTGCCTAGATTGGTCTGGGAATGGGTTAGTACCGATTACATACCGAGGTTCCTCCGTGCTTCGGAAAGCACGTTAAGCCGTTGGTCCCAACTGTCATTTGTAGACCTTTGACAGTCGTTATAGGTAGTCAGTGGCCCGAAAGTCTGACAACAAGTCTTTTTGGTAAGACTGGTTGTTGGAATACCGTGTCACCCAGTACTGTTTGGGTTTTAAAATACTGGTAATCAGCTGCATCCGGTTAGACTGGAAACCGACTTAGGGTCTGCTTTGGAAAAAGGCTGGGCAGATGATGATGATCCTAGAATCTTCTGTAAAGGAAGGGTTTATTAAGAAATATTTTATCTAGCATGGGTGGTAACAAGATTCAGTCGAGCCGAGTACCATGATTGGTGGAACATAAAACGGTATTTTTTTTTCAATGGACAATTACCGAACTCCACGCGTGCGAAGCAAGTATACAATAAATCTGTGGCTAACAACAAACCTTTACCAAAAAGGTACCAAGATTTCTATATCCAGAACAATAACTTAACAGAAAACATAAGAAGAACTATAAAAATACCAAATCAAGAATAACGTTCAAACACAAAGAATAAAGGAAATTCTCAATAAAGCTAACAACATACGTCTTTGGAATTTATTGAAAAAATAACCGAAGCAAAACATATTTCAATTTTTCCGTTTCCGAACGAAAATTTCCTGGGAGTTAGAGAATAAAATCACAACACATTCGGAGCTTTGTCTATCTTAGCGCTTTGTCGAATGCCACGCAAAACGATAAAGGGCAAGACATACTTAGTATATGCCACGCCACGCCATTCACCTTTATTCATTCGTAAGAAAAGAAAAGAAAGAAAGAAAAAGTATTTATTATTCCGCACAGGACAAAACAAAAAAAATGGTTACATTAACAGTAAAACAAAAGTATAAAAAAAAAACAAGAAAAAAAAACAAACGAAATAGAAACAAGCAAGCATTCTGATGCTTAAATTTTGCTTTTAAATAGGTAGTAAAGCATAACACGGGTGGAGGGGACACCGACGCGAAAACGGTTACCACGTATTCAGTACATCATTTTGAGCCCCAAAAATAGAAATTTTTCATCGGTTATTAAAAACAAAAATCAGCTGTTCCATACATTTTGAACATAGGTATTGCATTTTTGCAGGAAACAGCTGTTTTTTTTAATAACCGTTAAAAAAAATCTAATTTGTCCTAGTAATCAGTATCGTTTAGGCTGATTATCCTATGAACCTTTAAAAATGGTAAAGCTCATCGCTCCTAACCATACTCAATCACTTCTTTGACATTCACGTCATATTTTAATGATACATTAATAAAATATTTATTTGTAACACATTTTACATGACAGTCAGATTGGTTTTAAGATTGATCGTAATCAGAAAAACTGTTGTCAAAATGTTGCTGCACTTTCATAATAAATATCCACGATTGAATAAAAAATGGCGGCGGTAAAATATTGCGGTGCATGTTTTTCTGATAAATAACTTTACCGAATTTAATATTTTTATGTCAATTAGTGTGGATCTGATGTATGAATATTATAATTCTTTGTTAATTGATCTGGCAATTACGTTTTAAGTTAACAAAAAAAAAGTGGCTTAAAAAAACGCAAATTAACAAAATTGTGTGTGTGTACAAATTACTGTTACAATATTTGAATGGTTAATTCAAACGAAAATGATTAAAGTCTCCCTACAGTTACAAAATATTGTGTTAAATAGTTATTTTTATTGTGTGAAAACTTACGTAACAATTTATGTACACACTTAATACAAAAAAGAAGAAAGGATCAGAAAAATTGTACAAAGGTGATGGTTATTTCTAATGAAAACTCGTCCAGCATGCCTGCGAGAGAAATATTAAAAAAAGAAATGTAAACATAGTGTGTAACAGAAGAAGATAAAATGGAATACATACAACATATAACAGATAAATATTTTAAATATTATATACAACATAAGAATATACTTACAAACGTATAAATACAAAGAAAAAACACACAACAATACCATAAATAATAATAATAATAAATATTTATGCAACTATGACGAAATGTGCAAAATCTCCACAACCTTTATTGTAATTTTTCAAGTATTTTATAGCGTCGAATTTTATATTTATATAATAAGTCTTTACCTATGTAATTGGAGATTTAATAACCAGCATTTTCAGATTTAATTATCTGTGGATTGGCGCGCAATTCGAAATTCAAATAAATTTTATTCGAAAGCCGTGTTCTTTTAATTTCAAATTCAGTCATTTGTTTTTAGATAGTTTATTGTTTTTGTGAAATTGTGGTAGTTTTTGGCGCCATGGATAAACTGAAAATTCGTACAATTTTCGAATATGAGTTCCTTCGTTGACATACCGCTGCGCAAACAACACGAAACATTAACGACGTATACGGGCCTAACACTGCTTGCATAAACCCGGTCCATTTTAGTTCAATCGTTTTAAATCTGGAAATTTTGAGTTGAAGAATGAGCCTCGCGGTCGGCCGGTAACCATTGTCGACAATGACGAATTGAAGGCGGTAGTGGAAACGGATCCAACTCAATCTACGGCTGAGCTTGCTGCGGGCCTTGGAGTTAGTGTCAAAACGACATTAAAGCACTTGCGTCAAATCGGAAAGATAAAAAAATAGATAAGCAAAAATAAAATAAAAAATATAAAAAAAATTGTTTTTAAAATTTTCATACAAATCTCCAATTTCATAGGTAAAGACCTAATACCAATCTAATATTTTGACATAATTGCATTGATGCAGTCAACAAGTTTTATACTGGACGTCTTCCTGTCCACATTCAAAGAAATTGATTCTTGACAAGAAACTTCAATTATTATTCTCCACTTCTTCACCAATATCCACCTTAATTCTCCCGCCGCATAAGCTAAATATGCCACCAACGTAAATCAGTCGAGTCGGCGTGGTCTCTACCAGTGAATTTGTCACGAGCGCCGTTCGCCCGTGATTTTGCACCAATAGGGCTCATTATCGTTTCACTATCCAGTCTGTTTAGGAGATGGATTTACGATTTGTTGACTAAGAACAAATTTACGTTTGTAATTTGTAAATAGGGGGTGAATTACGTTTACTTTTGGGGGTGTTTTGCTAAGTTGAGCTGTGGTGTAGGATGCCGACGACACATCCCAACGTTGCCCACTTTTGTGACGGTTTGCCACACTTGGTCTCATCTATACTAATATTATAAAGACGCAATTGTTTGTAAGTTTGTATGTAGGGGATAATCTTCGGAACTAACGATCCGATTCAGAAAATTCCTTCACTAACGGGAAGCTACATTATCCCCGAGTACATTTAAAACGTTCCCGTGCTGCCTTTTTTTTGTTTTTTTTTCGGACGGCAAATCCTCAAATGACCCCCTCCGTTCCGGACGGAGTGGAAGGGAGTGTCAGACTCGTACTGACTAAAACCCATCTATGTTCCTTCTTTGCCCTTGGTGTTCCAGGGCCGCGGTATCTCTTTCGAACAGTCCCGCAACCCCGACAGGCATCGGCCCTTGCGGATCCCTTCCTGCTTGCTGACATCGCTCATAACAAGAGCGAAGCCGCGAGTAAAACCTAGTAATCAGATAAAAAGTTCGCTTTGTGTCAATTATTAAAAAATAAATTATTTACTCTGTCAAGTCGACACAAATGCGTGTTCATGGTGCCCTTGGAGTTATCATAGTAAATCACATCATGACTATTCTTGAGGATTACATAAAACTAGATTAGATGGACTGCCTCGTTGTTTTAGTGGTCATAGCATTGATCTATAACTGGCGAAGAGGATGTACTTTAGGTACACCCGTGCGGCTGTTACTGATACTGTTAAACCTGCGTCATCCCACAGCTGGTCAAAGGCCTCTTCACACGACTTCCAGTTGTTTTGATCCAGGGCCAAAGTGGACCACTGGTCGCTGGTCTTGTCCAGTTCTACGAGGTCTGCCGTGACGTCTTCTGGTCGTGTCAGGGATCTAGAAAATGGCTGTGATGTTACAAATAGCACTGCAAACAAATAATCAAATAAATTCCATAATGAAGACTATCAGCAATTATGAATAAGAATTTTATTCTTGAACAAAATTATTTACATGTAAACACATTTATTTTTCGCATTCTCCAGTATATCAGAAACCAATCGAGGATTGTTGATTTACAAGATTAAGTACTGGAACCTTTTCAACGAATGTTATTGATACGATTCCACAAGGATCCCTAATTAATTATGGTAATCGATTATTCGGTTTTTTCTTCACATTATACAGAGTATTCGTATTCGTTTTTAGATCGAATTGTTTTTTTAGAGACGTACCTTTGTTAGACGTCGGTTTATTTTCTTGGATCGTGTTTACGAGAGAAAATGAGAGAGTATTTTCTGGTTTACTGTAGAAAAATATTCTGTCGGTGGAATTAAAGAAAATATGGTGTATTTTATCGTGGGTGTTGGTACAGATAGGTCAAGGATTCCACGGTTTGTGGCGCTAATAGAAAGTACTTTTATCTATACTTAATACTAGCTTATGCCTGCGGTTTCGCCTACGTGGAGTTCGATAATTGTCCCACAGAATCATATTATTGAGGTAAAAAGTATTCCATGTATTAATCAAGTTATAAAATATCTCTGAGCAAAATTTCATACAAATCCGTTCAGTAGTTTTTGCGTGAAAGAGTAACAAACATTCAACCATCGTCACAAACTTTCGCATTTGTAATATTAGTAGGATAATAGTCTTTTGTCTTCTGTCGTCATAAGACGGCCGGACGGCGAGTTAGCCATGTCGTGATCCCTCAATTAAGAAAATACTGAAGAGCATTTAGATCAGTGTGGCATGGAAGAATTATGATTTTTCTATCCCATTGTGTCCTCAGTATTGGTAAAAATGTCACTTAGATCAGTCTGGTTCCAACGACGCCAACTGATCCATACAAATTTTAAATAATTTTTTTACGCAAACCCTGCGTAGCGAACTACAGCTGTTTTTGATATGGAAAGAAAAATTCGAGTACGAGCAGGGTTTGAACCTGCGACCTTCCGAGTCTGTACACCGGACGTCTTAACTAATTAGACCAAAAACAACAGCAAAAAAACAAAAACAAAAATCAAAAACAGCTGATCCATACAAGAAAATCAACGGGCAAAATATCACTCACACCAAAACTTAAGGTATCAGACCACCTGTAGCTCGTGCTTAACCGGCCAACACCAAAATACGACCACGATTTACCCGGATTACGTCGGACAACGCCCGGTTACGGTACTTCGAGCCGTTCATCCGGTTAAGACCGACTTTCGGTCAGATTTACATCGTAAAGAAACTTTGTTTAATTTTTGAAGAGTTCTGAATGTTCTGATAGGTTTAATCTAGTCTGAAGTGTTGTTTTGTCGAATTTGTGAGGATTAAGATGTCAAGTCTTTGTCAGAATGGTAATTTGGACGGGGATTGGCACAAAGTTAAGTGGAGATGACTGACTTAATTGACATTAGTGATGACTTGATAGGATTAAGAAGTGTAAATTTGAAATAAGTGACCTTCAGCTGTTGACAGAGTCAACGTAAACAAGATAAAATAAACACAACATCACGCCTGTAATCCCCGAAGGATTAGGTAGAGGTATACTCATTAGTATACCTACATTTCGCTGGATATGTTAAAGTCCGATAGGGGGCGAGTGTATTCCTATCAACCGGGCAATAAATTCAGACCCGTGGCTACTACTGAGAAATTCCTTATCAAAAATAACAATTTACTCGACTCGGGAATCGAACCTAGAACCTCATGCTCAGCCGTCGCGATTGTGACTACTAGACCAATTGGCAGGTAGGTAAAATAAACGATCCGAATAAATATTACGTGATCATTTTAATGCTGTACCAATGATTTCAAACTACTACCTAGCGTTAATGCAGATGCAACAAAATATTAGTTCAAAATAATATTGGAAACCAGCTTGCATATTCCCTTTCTAAATCAACACGCCATTTTCAACCACGGCATATATTCCACCAGCACACTAACCTCAACTGTTTGAGGTTAGTGGAATATGTGCTGTGAAAGGACTGTTCCTTTGGTTCCCATCTGAATGGAAGCCATTGATGCGAGAGCTGTGTGCGCATCAACTGTGACCGTTACAGCGTTGAGGGTAGTATTCGAAACTGATAGGCGAAGTATCTGGCTGAATATTTGTATGTTATCTTCTTGTAGCTGTCTTCAGGTGGATAGATACAGGCTTTGGAGAAGCGTAGTCATTGATCAGTGAATAGATTTGCAGTAGGAATTTAGCTATGTTGGAATTTCAAAATAATAACAGCCGGTCCGATCAATCTTTAGGTGAAGCCACGCATGCATAGATTGGTCTGTGGATGGGTGACTACCCATTACATATCGAGTTTCCTCCGTGCCTCGGAAAGCAAGTAAAGCCGTTGGTCCCTGCTGTCATTTGTAGATCGTTGGCAGTCGTTTCAGGTAGCCAGTGTCCCAAAATTATGACAACCAGTTTTACCAAGGGGTATCGTATTACCCAGTACTAACAGGGTTGTGGAGGTCAGATAGGCAGTCGCTCCATGCAAAATACTGGTAATCAGCTGCATCCAGTTAGACTGGAAGCCGACCCCAACACAGTTGGGAAAAGGCTAGGCAGATGATGATGATCTTGTTGTAGCTGTCTTCAGATGAATAGATATAGGGTTTAGAAGAAGGGTAGTCATTAGTTAGTAAGTAGATTTAAGCAAGAATTTAACTAATGGCAAAATAATAATAGCAAGTCGGATCAGTCTTCAGGTGAAGCCATGCTTGCGCTGACCTTTTTGCGTAGAGTTCCTTAGTTTGATGCACAGAATGCATAGTCGGTGGCCTCGGCAGTCAGCCTATAGAGCTCCACTGCTGGACATAAGCCTCCTCAATCGTAAGCTACCTTGTATAGCTCTGTATATCCCCTCATTAATTGTGGTCGCGATGTATTTGCTTGTATATCTATACAAATAAATAAAATTGAAGTGTCTGTTTGTAATTTCATAATAACAGCTTTTTATTGAATGCATATGAAAGTATATACGGTACATATTTATTATTACGATATATATTTTTTAAATTTTGTCTGTCTGTTTGTTTGTTTCGGTTAACCTCAGAAACGGCTGGACCTGTAAGGAGTAATTTATGCTACTTTTGTTTTAGATAAAGGATTATGGTTTCGTGCAAATATAATTAAACCCTTGAAATTGATAACAAAATCCGATTCAAATGGGAAGTAATAGTTTTATAATAATTTCACGCGGACGTAGTTCGCGAGCTACAGCTAGTTTATAATAAGGCACATTCTGCAGGTAGTTTTGCCTCCATTCACAATATTCCTATCCAAAACACAACCAACAACAATATGACATTTTCTTCATACGAAATACACTTGGAAACTTCTATGAAAACATATAACTCTTGCGTTGCGTCGTATTTTCCCATCCGGCTTACATTTATCTGTGCTCACATCAGAATCTCAGCAGAGAGGCATAAAAACGAACATCGCACTACCGCATAAAGCATTTCAGATAAAATAGTATTAGCAAATCGTCCCTTAGGGCGATATATTCTGTCAAAATCACTTAAATTACAACCTCAGGCACTATTTTATACCTTATCAGAAGAGCTGTACCCATTACTGGGACCTTTTTTTTTTTTAAAAAAGTCAGAACTTATTGCCATACCATTTTGTACTCTATTCTTTAAAAGCTAAAGTTGGTTTTCCATTGTAATGGTTGCAGCATATGTCATAGAACTGTCTTGGCCGTCTTTTCTGGGGTAAGTTGGGGAAATTGATTTATAGGTATCGCTATGTTTCATAGTTTCAGCGCACAATTATGTTAGATTTGATACGGATCTGTAACCAATTTTTTTATGGGTCCAGTCACCTTTCGAGAACGTTGATTACGCTTGCGACTTTGTCACCTTTAAGTCATCACTAAAATTAAGCTATATTTTGTCTTTCAGTTTTACCACTGTGTATTGTGATAAGGTTCGAAATCCTCATCATCTTCTTGCCCTTGTCTCATGTTATGAAGGAAAATGAAGTAAATGATAGCGTGACGATTATGAGTCCAGTACTCGCTGGAGTCCACTTAAACGTTAATTTGAGTTTATTTTATATATACACAGCATATAAACACTGGACAATAATGTTACTTGTAAGTTGCACTGGCAGAAGTATTTACACAACACTTATGTGAAATTAAACCGAGTTTTTTATTAATTCGCGAGAAGAACACAAAGAGCTTATGGCTGATTGACATCCGTGACGTCACTAATTTCAGGTCCAGTTGAAAACCAGCGTCGGGCACTAGTTGTCCGGCATTTTGCTGAACTGGGCCTATTTGGCGCAGCCGTGAGGCACACAGTGTCACACTATTTTATTTTTATTTTTTGTTTAGATTTTATGTTTTTTAATTTTTTTGTTTTTTATTTGTTATATTTTTTATTTTTTTTATACTGTGTGCACTTGTGGCATGTGCCAAATAAATGTATTTTCTTTCTTTCTTTCTTTCTATGACGGAGAAATGAAACGCGATTAACGCTTGTGCGACAAAACTGTACTGCGACTGACCATAGTTCGAATGTACGCTAGTGCGACAAATGCTTCAGCGACAGTAGCTCGAAACTACTACTAAGTGCGAGAAACGCTTATGTGACGCTTGCGTATTATGTTTATGTATTACCGAGTACTAACTGGGTTGTGCAGGTCAGATAGGTAGTCGCTCTATGTAAAATACTGATATTCAGCTGCATCCAGTTTGACTAGAACCGGACTCTAAAATAGTTGGGAAAAGGCTAGGCTGATGATGATGAACTATTAGCAAATATCATGTAGTGTAATATTATGTCCCCTATAAGAATGAATTTAATTCTTCAAGTTCGTAACATCCTTTACAAAGGGTGTATCCAGGTCAAAGGAATTCATCTAAGGAAAAGACGGTTGCATGCAATTAAGTCGTCGATGACCCAGGACAGATTGACCTGAAGACCCGCAGAAGGGGCGACCCCAAATGAAATGGAATAAGGATTAGAAAAGAAAGTGAGAGAGCGTATTAAGCGACTCAAAGGAAGCCTCCAAATGTCGTGATTTAAGTAGTCTGTTAGGAAATTGTGGATACGGATTTAATTATACACCGTGACTTTTTAGTCGTCTTACAAAGGTCGTCCACTCAATGTACCGACATAAAATAGCTCTAGGCGCGATAATTTTTTATCTTCCATAATAGGTACAAAGAAAAATAATAATAATAAATAAGAATAAGTATCTTGATTTAGCACACGAGGTTGTCGACATGTGGGACGTGGACTCTGCAATCATTGTACCGATAGTCGTTACGGTTAATGGACTAATAGCAGAGAGCCTCGACCAACACCTTAGGAGGCCCTCATTGCGCGGCTGGGTCAAGGGCTTGATTCAGAAAGCAGTACTCCTGGACACGGCACGCATAGTGAGGCGGTTCCTCTCTCTGGAGCCCTGACCACCGGCAACCTGGACCTTGTTTCTGATGCCGATGGGCCATCTATTTTTTATATTTTTAAATATTTTGTTTACTTTTCTTTGTAAAAATATTTAAAAATGTATTAGATAAGAGAAATAATGAATAAAGGAAATAAGAATAAAAAATGAAATGTTTTTTTATATTGTTTTTAGTTTAAGAAATCATTACAATTCATTACATCACTTTCTATAGGAACTCACGCGTAAGTTAGTTATGAATTTGAGTCATGAGTTATGAATGATTTCCAAAAGTTATAAAACAAAAGTAGTTCAGTTTCATGGAAAAATCAGAGTTCCACCTCTGATTTTTCGGATTCATGTGCGTATTGTATAATTATCACTTGCTTCGGTGATGGAAAATATCTTGAGGAAACCAGCATGCCTGAGAGATTTCTTGACGGCAAGTAAAGCCAAGTCAGAGCCCCATAGGTGGCATAAAAAGTCTGACACCAGGTAAGGCACAAGCCACACGATACCGAAATAAGTTTCATGGTTTGAGACACACGAGAGGTCTTGTGCTTATTGTGTTACACCCTGCTACTGAAAAACAAGTAAAATTTAATTAAAAGTAGCAAAAAACCCGACTACAATATATTTGTAATCTCCTTTTAATTTCCATCATTTTGATACCCTATTCGATAAGTTTGGTTGAAAAAAAAAAATTAACGACTTACTATTTAGCGCCAAAAATCCGCCATTTTTTTTATACACCTATCTAAAGACACTTGGGTTTTTGAGACCATCAGGTCATCCAGCCATTTGGAACATACGAGGTAACAAAGAAGTAAACAAAGAAACATACAAGATACACATTAAGCCCGACTTGGAACTCAAACCCCACGCTCAACGCAGCACACAACTCAAGTAAATTTTTATTTTTCCCAAAAACGACTGAATGTCCTCCCTGTTACGAGCCCGCTGCCTTATCGAGGACTCTCCCCATAGAAAAAGATAAAAGACGACTCCTCAAGATCAATTATACATTTGGGAGTGATGCGTCACCCCCAAACTTTTTGGTGATAACGAAAAATAAGTTTTACGAGTTTCGTTTTTTTTTGCTTTTGCTTTCAAAAATCCCTTTGGGAGTTCAAGTTTGGATTGTATATATCTGGTATTTATGGTATATTATTGGAAAGTAGTGCTATTTTAGTTTTGTGGTTAAGTCTTGTTATTGATTTTGAGTTTTGTAGTAGTTGTTTTGATATGGAAAGAAAAATTCGAGTGCGAGCAGGGTTTGAACCTGCGACCTTCCGATTCAGTACACCGGACGTCTTAACCAATTAGACCATCGCACCCTGCTCACAGCTCTCGAAGCACAGCTGTAGTTCCCTACGCAGGGTTTGCGTATTAAAATATTAAAATTTGTAGTAGTTGTTTGTACTTTCTTAGCTTCTTACTCTAAGGAACTTGCTAAGACTAATAGAGACTAGCTACAGTCCAGTTAAATCGAGATAATTTCCTTTGCAAAAAATATTTAAGCGCTTGTAACTGTAACTCCATGGAAATGCTGCCGTACGTGACGACATTACCGTCTGTTGACGTATCTATACGAGGTAGAAGGGACACCGACGCGAACGGCTACAAAAGTGCAACACCTACACCATCAAAATGTATGGGACAGCTGTTTTTTTTTTAATAACCGATGAAAAATTTCTATGTAAGGGGGCTCAAAATGATGTACTGAAATACGTGGTAACCGTTTTCGCGTCGGTGTCCGTTCCACCCGTATAGGTACGTCAACAGACGGCAATGTTGTCATCTACGGCAGCATTTCCATGGAGTTACATAGAAACTAAACGCATTTCTGCATTCTGAGTTTGCAGTCGTCTTAGAAATTATAATTTAAATACCTTTATGCTATTGCCCATTATCCCAATTTATTTGGGGTCGGCGCAGCATGTCTTCTTCTTCCATTCTTCTCTATTACTCGTCATCTCTTTTCTTGCCATATCATCCTTGCTATTGTAATGGTTTATGTCAGTGTATTATCCATCAAAATATCGACCAATAAAAGAAGTCGTATTTGTTTGTGTTGAATATACTTTCAAAGATATACATAAATCATTATTACTCACCAACTCGCTTATAACAATCAAGCTTTGCACCATTTCTTTACCCGGCTACGTCGAAGCCAAAGAAAGCCCTTCCGGCTATGATTTTAGCAATCTATGTATGTTTGTATTTACGTATGTTCCTCCGTAGCGCTTAAACTATTCATCAAGTTTTGATGAATAAAGTGTCAATCGATTCGTTATTATGGTCCGAGTAACGAAAGCTACATTTTAACTGACTTCAACAATTAGGAGGAATCGATTTTACCTTGTAAACTCCGAATTTAATTAGAGCGTGATTTTTCAGTAGTCGGGTTTTTTAGTTGTAGTAAACTACACAAATTCTTGTTCATAAACCTGTTTCGCTTTAGTCAGAGCTAAATATTAGCCAAACAAACACCAACAATTTGTTAACAAACATTCGCTGCCCAATTTAAATGTAAATGTTTTTGTATGCATAAAAATCGACAACGATTGGACATGGAGGATCAATTATTTTTTCACTGTGATACTGATTGAGAGCTGGTTTTTTTAGCAATCTATGTATGTTTTTTATTTGAAAGTTGTATAAAAGCAATTGAGTGTAATGAGGGTTTAAATGGGGTATTGTTTTGAGCTGTTTCTTCTTAGGTATTGTTAACCAGTCTTCTTTCTCAGTTTTCTTTTTTTTTTTTTAGTTTGGTGTGGCGACTTCTATACAACATTGATTTGGCTGCAATGTCAACGTGTTGGTTTAAGTTAGTTCGATACTTTCTTAAATAGATGGCGCTAACGTCACCGTAAGACGTTATTAATGGAACGAAAATTTCGAGAGCTGTGAGCAGGGTGCGATGGTCTAATTGGTTAAGAGGTCCGGTGTACTGAATCGGAAGGTCATTTCAAATTTCCATGTCAAAACAGCTATAGTTCCCTACGCAGGGTTTGCGTATAAAAATATTAAAAATCAGTGTTCTTTCTCTTTTCTAGTGTTCCTGAGAGCCCCAAATTTTCACTTCACTCCATAGAACGTCACCTGCTACGATCCTTACATACTCCTTTCGCCTCGTCCACGTTCATACAGGGTGTAAACAGACCCTTCACACAGCCGTCAACCAAGCATTCTGTACATCAAACTAAGTAACTTTACGCAAAAATTATTGCTGGGAATCGTCTTTTTTTTGGGGTGATAAATCTCGTTTTATGGTAGGACTTGATGGAAAGCACTCAAAGCATTGTGCTGATGGATGGATTGAATAGTACGGAGGTCGTGGAGGTGTGTAAAGTAAAAATAGTACATTAAAAACATGTATTTAAAAAAAAAAAACTAGTAAAAAGTTGGAACTTGATATCTCCGTAACTAGAACGTTCCCAGGTATGGTCTAGAACAAAAAAAAAAAAACGCAAAGACGGGGAGAATAAGACTTTCGACTATGTTAAGGGTCTATTTACACCCTATATCTGGTCATACTCGCACGCTGGTTGCGAGAAGGTACTACGCTCCTGTTCTCTCCGAAGAACAACTTCAAAAAGAGTCAGTATCCTTCTAGGGAACCTTGCGCTCTTCTTTTCCCGGCAATGCCACTAACATCTGCCTTGAAGAAAATGAATAAAATAAGCCTTTACTGCTGTTTATAATTCTTCAACATCATCATTCTCTTGCCCTTATCCCAATTCATTTGGGGTCGGCGCAGCATGTCTTCTTCTTCCATACTTCTCTATTACTCGTCATCTCATCAGACACCTCCTTTTGTGCCATATCATCCTTTACACAGTCCATCTATTGTTTCGTTGCTGTTTTACACATAATACATTTGTTACTGACGATCGGTTTTTCCAATAACAGCTTGTCTTTCGAAAAGGGCCTCCTCCAAAGATTTCCACCTATTTATTTAAACTTCATGTACAAGAGTGGTACATAGGCGGACTTAATGCCACCTATCTCTGTCTCTTGCCATTTTGATCCATTCTGGATTGGCCTTTGGAAATCATCTTCCCAGCGTTTTTTATTTGTAGACCATTTCTTCTTTTACCCTCCCTGAGTGGTGGGTACCACTCTGTTATTATTCTAGTCCATTTCTCATTTTTTCTCAGCATACATATTATTATGTCCTGTCCATTTTCATATATAAGTGTTTTGCATACTGGGGTGCGTTGTCAGAATTCCTCCTCGTGTGCCTGATGGCTGCCGGTCCCTCTCGATACGTCTGGAGGGAATAGCAGCTGCTGGGCCGGTGCACCCTGGGCGTGGGCAGTATCCTTCCCCGAGGAATGGGAAGAGATTCTTATTCCTCGGGGAATGTTACTGTCCATGGCTAATATTCTGACATGGGCGGGTCCCTCATGGACCAAGGGGGCGTTGCTCCGCGTGACCCTCTGAAAAGCAGAGGGCACAGCGGAGGAGCAAGGGCGGGCTCGGTGAGCACTTACCCTGCCTCCGAGCAGACAGTGAAGGACGCACGCCCTTCACTGTCTCCGTCGATATCGTAATCCCACCGTCGAAGTGTCGTGGAACACGTCTCGCGGCTTCGATTGGGACCGAGGGTCTTGGCTTAACCGCCCGGACCACGAGGTAGAAAACCTCTATAAAAAGTTACCCCGAATCTCAAGCGGCGGCGCACCGCGAGGAGATGTATGGCTGACGGGTTCCTTTGGAAAATCAGTCTCTAGTGCGAACCACTGCCGGGCCTGGCTATGGCTTATCTGGGTACAGGGGGCACTGCCCAGATGGACTTTTTATTTCCCCCATACTCGTGGGAACAGTATGCACAAAATTACAACCCAAAACACGGCCGATATCGGCGAAGGAAGGGAGGAGAGGGATGCGGTGTCGGAGTCCGGCGCCGCATCCAGCGAGGTGAGCGCGGGAGGCTCAGTGAGCTCCCAGCGCGGGAGGCCCGGGGCTGCTGCGGGGAACAGGGAGTTCCTACGCAAGCGGTCCAGGCCGGTAGGCGACCGAGAGTCGTCGTCAGATGGGGAGCTGGCTTCGGCTCGTAAGATCCCCACCAGCAAGCGCGGCGGGATCCGTGGCAAGGGGAGAGGCCTCTCTGCCACCGAGAGGTCGGCGCGGCTTGCCGAGGAGGGGCGCCATCCGGGGGTGGCCACCGGTTACGGGGTGGCCCGTTCGGGCTCCTCTGGCGACGAAGCGGGCGCAGATGGCGGCTCCGATGCGGAGCGTAAGGCCGGACTCGCGAAGGAGGTGGAGGCGGCGCTGAGGGCTGTCTCTTTGAAACAAAAGCCCTCCACCAGGCAAAGGGCTATACCTGCAGCGGTCGCCTCCATTATGGCGGCAGCAGAGGCCAGATTTGCGGGGCCCCCGCCAGACGGCGTGGCCAAGCTGAGGGCGGAGGTCGCTCAACTGACGGCCGCCACGGAGCTTCTCAAAGAGGAGAACATGAAGCTCCGAGCAGACCTGGCCAGTCTGCGCGAGTCCGGCTCTCGCGAGGCGCCCCAAAATGGGGGCCAGAAGCATCCAAGCCAGTCCGTGCCGGTGGAGAACCAGGTTCTGAATCTGGTTCGGCAGGAGCTGGCTGCCTTCCAGGCGCGGTTCTCCGTCCTGGAGGGCATTGTCCTGCGCCCCCCCCTAGCGGCAAACAAGGCGCCCCCGGGCCCGAGGGCGGCCTCATATGCGTCTGCTGCGGCCTCCGCACCGGGGCCGTCCAGCCAGCCCCCCGGCAGGGTTATGTCGGCCCCGACGAAACCGGCTCTGGTTAGGAAGGCGGCGGCCCTGAAACAGGGCAAGGCGGCGGCCCAAAAGAAGGGCAAGGCGGCGAATATGCCAGCGCCAGCCGCGAGACAGCCGCTATCGCCGCCCCCCTCGCCCCCTAAGCCTTCCGCGGCCGAGACCGGGTGGCAGGTGGCCGGAGAAAAAGCGAGGGAGCGATCGGCGGCTAAAAAGGCCAGGAGGCAGGAGCAGAAACGCCGGCAAAAGGAGCGGGGCGTCGCGGTTAGGCTCAGCGCCCCAAAGACCGCAGCTGTAGTGATTACACTACAGCCGGACGCGGAAAAGAGGGGCGTGACCTACCGCGATGTGCTCGCTAAGGCGAAAGCGACGGTGGATCTCGGAGAGCTCGGGATTACCGGGGGACTCCGGCTTAGAGTCACCGCAACAGGGGCACGAGTGCTGGAGATCCCTGGCGAAACCCGTGGCTCGTCCGCTGACGCTCTGGCTGAAAAGCTTAGAGCGTCCCTAAATACGGACGAGGCCCGAGTGTCCAGGCCCGTCAAATGCGCAGACCTGCGCATACTGGGTCTGGACGACTCGGTGACCGAGAAGGAGGTAGTGGCCGCCGTCACCAGGACCGGTGGGTGCCCTGCCGAGCAAGTCAAGGCAGGCACCTTACGTCCGGACCTGTCGGGCATGCGAACCATAACGGTAAGCTGCCCTGTGACAGCGGCGAAAGTCATTGTGGAGGGCCGAAGGCTCTTGGTGGGCTGGGTTTCGGCGCAGGTGAAGCTGCTGGAACCCAGACCTCTGAGGTGCTTCCGCTGCCATGTGGGGCACCACGTGTCGGTCCGGTGCACCTCGGAGGTGGATCGCAGCGGCCTGTGCTTCCGCTGCGGCCAGCCTGGTCACATGGCCGCGGCTTGCTCCGCGGCGCCGCGCTGCGCCGCATGTGCGGCAGCTGGCAAGCCGGCCGATCACCGGGCAGGGAGCAAGTCCTGCGGTACTCCCGCCAAGGCCAGGGGCAAGGAAAGGCCCTCCGCCACCACCGCCAAAACCCCCACCGTCGCCACCACCGCAGCCGCCGTGACTGTCGCCGCCGCTGCCGCTACTGCTGCAACTTCCGCAGCGGGGCCCTTGCAGGGGGCCCGGGAGGGGGCTGAAATGGAGTGCCAGTAACGGCCCCATTACGCCTTCTCCAGGCGAACATCAACCACTGCGCCTGCGCTCAGGATCTGTTGCTCCAGAGCATGGCGCAGTGGTCGATTAACATCGCCGTGGTCGCTGAGCCGTACTTTGTCCCGCCCAGGGATGACTGGGTTGAGGACCTTAGCGGGTCAGTGACCATAATTACGTCGGTCGCCGCCGGTACCCCGACCCTTGAGAGTGTCAGGAAGGGTCAGGGGTGCGTAGCAGCACGGTTCGGGGAGATCGTTGTAGTGGGAGTCTACTTCTCCCCGAGCCGAACTCTCGCCGAGTTCCATAACTCCCTCACGGAGTTGAGTGTCGTCATCGGAAGCCATTCCCTCCCCGTGCTTGTGCTCGGGGACTTCAATGCCAAGAACTTGGCTTGGGGTTCTCGTTACACGGACGTGCGGGGTAGAATGGTGGAGGACTGGGCTCTGGAGACAGGCTTGGTCGTCCTAAATCGGGGTTCTGTCCCCACGTGCGTGCGGATGCGGGGCGAGTCGGTGGTGGACATCTCGTTCGCCAGCCCCGCTCTGTCGCCGCGTGTCGTTGACTGGCGCGTCATGGAGGGGGTGGAGACCTATTCCGACCACCGGTACATCCGGTTCGACGTCTCCACCCAGTCCTCAAGCGTGCCGGTCCTACAGGCCCCGAGTGGTCCGCGATGGGCGCTGAAGCAGCTGGACCGGGAGCTCCTCCTGGAAGCCTCGATCGTGCAGGCCTGGGTGTCATCACCAGTCAGGCCTGCCGACATCAATAACGAGGCAGGTTGGTTCCAGGAGGCCATGTCAGGGATTTGCGACGTGGCAATGCCCCGAGTTCGGCCAGGAAGCGCCCGGCGTCAGGTGTACTGGTGGTCGCGAGAGCTGACGTCTCTGCGCAATGCGTGCGTTGCCACGCGGCGCCTGTACGCCAGGCATCGCAGGCTCCGCATCCGCCCTCCGGATGCGGCAGCCATTGAGGCGGAGCTGTACGAGGGGTACAGAGCGGCGAAGACCGCCCTCCAAGAGGCTGTCCGGCGGGCCAAGAATTTGGCCCGCGAGGAGATGCTGGAGTCTCTGAACGCAGATCCGTGGGGGCGCCCTTACAAGATGGTGCGGGACAAACTCCGCACCCGGGCCCCCCCGCTAACGCAGAGTCTCCGGCCTGAGCTCGTGGAGGACGTGGTGAGCGCTCTGTTCCCTTCGCGAGGGGAGCATCCTCCCCCGCCTATGGCTCCGCCGCCACGTGCGGTGCCGGAAGCGGACCACACCGATGACGATGACGACGTTCCGGAGGTGACTGGGGTAGACCTGAGAGTGGCGGTACGCAGGCTGAAAACAAGAAACACCGCCTCGGGACCCGATGGCTTGCCTGGAAA